>OX376305.1:27805877-28417483 GCA_947369205.1 Cantharis rufa | reverse complement strand
CCGATCTGTTTACGGGATGAAATATATTTTAAATCAAATTTAGTATGTTAATAAATATATCGCGTATGGGTTGCCTAAAAAAATCCTGACCAAGCTATGTTTAATTAAATATTCAAAAATGACATTTTATTTAAAATTACACCGACGTGTTTACGGAATAAATTTAATACCAACCGAAAATATGAAGCCTATAGAATATGCTAACGTAGGGTTGCCTAATTTTTTCCTGGCCCAACTAAAGGGTTGCCAGGTTTAAAGAGGTAGTCGAAAATAGATATCTTCACCCATTTGTTTACGAAATGAAACTTATATCAAAATGAGCGCCCTTTCATAGTGAACACGATAATATAGGGTTGCCTGCGAAAAACCTGACCAAAATAGGGGTTGCCGAGCTTTAAAAGGTGAAATTTTAAATGTGCGACAAATAGGTGCGAGCAATGTAACCGTGCAATAGAAGAGGACGCAGCTATAAGGCCGAGCGTTGAAGTCCGCCGGAAGAAAGAGAGTGAGCATGCTATGTGTTCATGCAATTGAGAAGGATAGCGTTACACTACAAAATAAATATGATAACGTGAGATTAATTCACATCGTCGGATATTTTATCTTAAACACTTTGCTATTTTTTCTGCAAAACAATAAATGCTTAAATTGGCAAATGTAATTATTTCAATTTTTATTTTCGTTATTAAGATTTTTCAAAAATCACCAAAATTGGTATAAATTTGCACAAATATGCAACATTTGCTTAAATGTTTACCAAACGTTGAAAATATGCAAAATATGCATTTTGAAAACCGGATTTTTTAATTCGTATTTGCCTAATTCGTCCACATTTCAAAACGAATTTATTATTATTATTATTATTATTGTTAAACAACATTAGATTGTACATAATAATAAAAAAGTACATAATAATTCTTATATTTTTTTTAGCTTAATGAAACTTTCACCTTTTAAAGCTCGGCAACCCCTATTTTGGTCAGGTTTTTCGCAGGCAACCCTATATCATCGTGTTCGCTATGAAAGAGCGCTTATTTTGATATAAGTTTCATTTCGTAAACAAATGGGTGAAGATATCTATTTTCGTATTTTCGACTACATCTTTAAACCTGGCAGCCCCTTAGTTAGGTCAGGAAAAAATTAGGCAACCCTAGGTTAGCCTATTCTATAGGCATCATATTTTCGGTTAGTATTAAATTTATTTCGTAAACACGTCGATGTAACTTTAAATAAGTCATTTTAGATGGGAAAAGCTAAAAAAATATAAGAATTTATTAATATATGTACTTTTTTGTTATTATGTACAATCTAATGTTGTTAAATAATAATAATAAATTCGTTTTGAAATGTGGACGAATTAGGCAAATACGAATTAAAAAATCCGGTTTTCAAAATGCATATTTTGCATATTTTCAATGTTTGGTAAACATTTAAGCAAATGTTGCATATTTGTGCAAATTTATACCAATTTTGGTGATTTTTGAAAAATCTTAATAACGAAAATAAAAATTGAAATAATTACATTTGCCAATTTAAGCATTTATTGTTTTGCAGAAAAAATAGCAAAGTGTTTAAGATAAAATATCCGACGAGGTGAATTAATCTCACGTTATCATATTTATTTTGTAGTGTAACGCTATCCTTCTCAATTGCATGAACACATAGCATGCTCACTCTCTTTCTTCCGGCGGACTTCAACGCTCGGCCTTATAGCTGCGTCCTCTTCTATTGCACGGTTACATTGCTCGCACCTATTTGTCGCACATTTAAAATTTCACCTTTTAAAGCTCGGCAACCCCTATTTTGGTCAGGTTTTTCGCAGGCAACCCTATATTATCGTGTTCACTATGAAAGGGCGCTCATTTTGATATAAGTTTCATTTCGTAAACAAATGGGTGAAGATATCTATTTTCGACTACCTCTTTAAACCTGGCAACCCTTTAGTTGGGCCAGGAAAAAATTAGGCAACCCTACGTTAGCATATTCTATAGGCTTCATATTTTCGGTTGGTATTAAATTTATTCCGTAAACACGTCGGTGTAATTTTAAATAAAATGTCATTTTTGAATATTTAATTAAACATAGCTTGGTCAGGATTTTTTTAGGCAACCCATACGCGATATATTTATTAACATACTAAATTTGATTTAAAATATATTTCATCCCGTAAACAGATCGGTGAAGATCTTTTCCTATTCGTATCCTAGACTATATAAAGTGACGTACTTATGCGGAATTAAAATAATATTTTCCGTGAATGTGATTAAAAATATTTCCGTATTTGGTATTTGGTTGCAAATAGAAATTTCGCCATTAATCAATAAACTAAGTCATTAGCTCGATTTGCAGAACTTTTGCAATTTTCTTTAGGGTGAAAAATATCAACAATTCCATTCTTGCAAATTGTATAAGGTTCCGGATCGTGTACGAGGTTGCAAATTTATTTATGTATCACAATAAATCTTCTCAAAATTTGCAACCAAAATTCAAAACTTTTGTAATTATTTCGAGACCACCTTTCTGGAAAAAATGACTACGAATAAAAAAAATTATAAATAAACATGTTCCGGTCAACGTATAAGGTTGCAAATGTAAACAACCGTTCGGTATATTTTTCCAATGTATCTTTCAATTTTGCAGAACTTTTTGAATTTTTTTTTGTCAGTTTATCAAATAAAAACATTAATTTTGAATTTAAAAAATATTCCGTATCGTTAAATTGGTTGCAAATTTGACACGTTGTATAAAATAATATATTTAACACCATTTAAAGTTTGCAGAACTTTTGGAATTTTTTGTTGCAAAAAAAAAGTTGGAAAAGTTGCAAAATTTTATACTTTGTTTTTATACCTTCCCTGCCCTTATATTAAAGTTTCAAAACTTTTGGAATTATTGTGAATTGATTGTCTTAAGAGCGCGCCGACAAAAGAGGAGAGGGAAACATTCAGCTTAGTACAGATCATTACCATTTCTTAGTTGGAGAAAAATACTTAGATGACGCTGGCTGTACTATACAAACTGCATAGACAAGAAATATAAACTGTACGTTTTCAATTACCGACGAGTATCGTGTTTCCATTTCTAACTTACTATTACTATCTCTGTTATTGCAGAAGCAGGAAATAAATCATAATTTATTGCAGTGTCAGTAAAGTGCTACTTTTTTTTTATAACAATTTTTTTTACAAATTATTACAAAATTACAAAATTTTAAAATTTACCAAATTATTTTATAAACAATGCCTAGAAGTACAATTATTATAAGAAGAAAACGTGGTAAAGTTTCGACAGCTAGCAAGTTGCGTTGGAGAAAAACTTAGATCATAGTACATATAATATTACCTATGTATATTACATAGTAGATACAAAATTTATCGGATGATTTAGAATACAAAATATTAAATTTCTTTAATTAATATTTGTTTATTATCTACTATATTATTTTTAATACATTTTTGAAAATTTCGTAGGCTAAAAATTGCTAGTAAATTTTACTACTCATTGCAAACTAAAAAGTGTTGAACAAAGTTGTTCAGAAAGAATCAATTACATAAATTACCTAATTAGTTTATATTGTTCGAATCGAGCGCAAAATAAACGAAATAAAACTAAACAAACCAAGAAGTTCTTAATCAATTAATTTTTGATGTATAAAATAAATTTGGTTAAAAAATATTCTTACAGAAAATTTCTGTACACGGAAATACACTTTTGTGTAAAACAAAATTTTAAAATTATTTGTTTTGCCTAATTTATTTCAAAATAAATCCAAATTATATATAAGATGTCCAGATGTTACTTCAATTTTTCCAGGTACTCGGTGGTTTTTCTAAAAAGATATGTTTACGGACCAACAAAGTAAGCAAGAAACTTATTTACAGTATAGAATCCGGTTATAACGACGGTCAAGGGACCGTCGAATTACGTTGTAGGTCGTACGTCGTACTAACCGGACGACGCACAAAACGCATTGAAATTGTATTTGATAACATTATATGAAAACAAAACTTGAGGTTGCACTTACATCGTTAAAAGCGGTCGGTCGTTATAAACGAAGTCGTACTATTCGGATTCTACTGTATTTCTTTCATTTAAAATGGTAGTTTTATTACTTTATTACTACTTTACTATAAGTAGATACCACCTCTCAGGCTTGTATCCAGGATTTAATTTTTTGGGGGGGGGGACTCATAAAAACCTTTCGTAAAAAGTAACATTTTCGGCGGATCCCCTTTCGGGAATTTTTATTATTACAAACAAATGTTGTTTTTTTTAACATTTTGGGTGGAGGGGGGGCACGTGCCCCCAGGTGCCCTCCTGACTACGAGCCTGCCACCGCTCTATATAAATATAACATCGAGTTGAATGCTAAAATTGCTAATTACCATGTAAAATCTATAACCACTATAAAAATAAAATTACGTTAAAAAAATATGTGTAGCGCTGTTTTGGGCCCTTCACGGTAACCCCCTAACTCCCTCCCTAGCACAATGTTGGAGTGCGTACGCTAGATCCGCCACTAGCAATTATTGTTCAAAGCCTTCTAGAAGGTCTTTACTCTTTAGGATTTATATAAACATTATTCAATTGAAACTCTTTACAAATTATTTACCACTACCTGCAACCCTTGGTTGCAACCCTAGAAATGGGTCCCGTTAATTTCGGATATAGTAGAGCGTTTAGTTTACTGTACATTATGTATTTATATAAATACATGTTTTGTATTTCTTTACATTTTTTAACGCGTAAAATCACAATTTTGTCATTTAATTTATAAAATTTATTTGTAAAATATAAAATGATTTTAAAGTTTATTTGTAAGTGAATTGATATCTATCTAATAAAATTTTTTCTAAATAATTCTATTTACAAAATTTGTAGATTTATAAATTAAATCATCTGATCAGCAATGGTTGTCGTTTATTTCGGATAGTTAGAGCGTTTACTGTATATTATGTACACTGCTATATTGATATAAATAAATAAATTTATGTCGTTATGTAGACCAGTGTTTTACATTATAATTATTTAAAATATAAAAAAAATAGCATAATTCATTTAATTATTTTTCTTTTATGTATTGACCATAAAATCGCTTCAAAATTAGGTTTTGCCATTATAATGACCTGCACAAGGCAATAACGGAGTTTCATCAAGATTAGTTGTCATAAAAGTTCTCAAAATTGTCCGTTTTCAAAAATTAAATTTACCTATTTACTCTTAATTTAAAGGGCTCAAATTTGGTTATTGCCTTCAACAGTCCTTTCTTATTATAAAAAAAATTTCACTGATAAAACCTTTAGTTTTTGAAATTCGTATCAAAAGTCTATTCTAGTCTAGAAGCTTATTTTCAACGTCATGTTTACTCTGTCCTTATCCCTTGGCCGCAGTGCGCTTTTAAATAACTGTATCATAGACTGTATGTTAAATAATTTACTTGCGCCATCTATAACGGAACCCTTGAACCCCTTACGCATTCAGTTGATTATATATAGTTTAAAACTCCACTAAGGTCACTTTTTGATTCCAATGTTTATTGTTGCGTTCTTATAATTGACCATAAAATTGCTTCAAAATCAGGCTTTGTTCTTATAATGACCTGCAGAAGGTACTCAGTGAGTTTCATCAAGATTGGTTGTCATAAAAATTTAAAATTGTCCGTTTTCAAAAATTAAATTTACCTATTTACTCTTAATTTATAGTGCTCAAATTTAATGATTGCCTTTAACAGTTCTTTCTTATTAATATAAAAAAAAATTGCACCGATACAACGATTAGTTTTGGAAATCAATGAAAAATTCTAGAGGCTTCTTTTCAACGTCATATTTACTCTTACCCTCTCCCTTGGCTGCAGCGCGCTCTTAACTGACTGGCCTAAAAGGGTTTATCGGTACTTAAGGATAGCTACTTAAGGATAGCTACTTAAGGACAGCTACTTAGGGATAGAAGTACTTAAAATTACCTGTAAATATTTATTTTACACAAATCTACACAGTTAGAAATATTTTGTAAAAATTAACAAAAATTAAGAAGTCACTTTTTTGGAGTGAATAACAACAAAATTTTTTAGTTAAGGTGGTTCGGTAGAGTTTGGCCGACTCCAAATGTAGCCTATTATTCATATTTTTAAATAGACAATTACATTGCAAAATCGATATTAAAAGTCATTTTAATTAAAAATATAATTTATCAAATTGTGTATACTCTTATAAATAATCTAAATGATAATTAAAATTTATAATTAGAACTTTAATTGACTCACTTACTAGCTGATCTACCTAACCTAACTTATCTCGACATTGACTTTAGTATAACTGATCGCTGAAAATATAAACACAGCGTACGAGCTCTTTCGGGTCGTTTCATTAAGGAAACGTTAAAATAATGTTGAACATAAATGCAAGAAATCCAATAAAGGCTATTTATAATTAAAATTCGAATATGTATAGTTACGCCATCTACTAAGATAATCCGTAGTCTAAATGATAATTTGTTTGACATAAATTATGACAGCTCGCACCAAAAATATATGTTTCGTTTTCAAATTCAAAAAACGCGGGCATTATTTTATTAGCGATTTCTCAATAATTACACCGTAAATCCAATTCAATGTTTCCTAGAAGATGCTTCATACATCCTAGATTAGAGTCGTAAGTTTTTTTTCGTGAGTTTCGGGATAAAGTTTTGAGTGAATTCAAAATTAACATCCTGATCTGTGCTATTTTGTGTGTTTTCCTATGTTCGCAATGTATTTTTTTAAAGATTTTAAAAGATGATTTCTTAAAAACTACACCGTAAAAAGACTTGAAAATTCACCAACACATAAAAAAAACTATTTGCTTTTGATTTTACTTAAAAAAACCTTTGGTTGCGGGTGAAAGCAAACTCTACCGAACCACCTTAAGGGCGCGATTTTTGGACCCGTTTCAAAACTTCATTAACAACTCAAAATTGGCTAAAGATATTAATATGATTTTTTTTTTATTGGAAAGAGATGAATTTTTCGAACAACCTGATATAATTTTTAACATGTTTTGATTAAATATATATTTTTATTCTATTAAATATGTCTTTTATGTAAAACACGAACAAAAAATAAAATTTTTAAATATATCATGCTGTAGCTAAAATAACAATCGTATATAATCTGCATTAAAAGTTGAAAAAAATATTGTATTTTGAGTGCTGTAAATGAAGTTTTGTTTCGGCCGTAGATTCAATGTATTCAAAACGCGCGCCTTGATAACAGTTTGTTTTCGGCTTACTAACAGTTCAGCGATTTTTAAAAAGATGGCGCTTAAAAAAGTTTACTATTTTGAATCACATTTAGGCAACGTCTCATTTTAAAACTTTCATTAGTAATCTCATGTATCTACCTGTAACGTTTTAGGTAGTAATGCGGTGTAATACACACAATACAATTTATTATTAATTGCAATACTGTATAAACATTAAAAAATGTGGTGGAATTATATTATTAAATCCTGTTAATAACATAAGATATTAGATTAACTTGGCTTATTTAATTTTTATTAATATAATAATAGATCAAGGAATAACATTCAAAAATTATTGTTGCTTTTCGTTTTTTTTGCTTTTTTCTTGTTGCAGTAACTGCGCCTTTTTGATATAATCAGGATCTACACATTTTAAACCTCGTTGTAGATTACCTCGTACGATTTCCGGTAAAATGCACTCCCTATAAAATTGGACTAGTTTCCATTCCATATCATTTTTCCAAAATTTATCGTCTCGCAAAATTTCTTCAACAAAAATGTAATTAATGTTTACAAAGACAACAAAATAACATTTTTTCCTGTTGCTTATATGGAGTTGGCCTTGGATTTGATAATAATAATCGTGGGTTTTCTTTAAATTTAATTTTCCTTCTTTATGTTCTAGGCATATGTTCATTTTTGATGCAGCTTCTTCTAAAGTAATATTCAACTTTGAAACTTTTAAAAGACACTTAACTTCTACTATTGCGTCTTCCCCAACTAAACCATCTGGAGAAGCACCAAGGAATGGATATATCAAGTCTATAAACAGTCCACTTTGATCTACGTGAATTCCATTTTGCTTTTCTAATAAAGAAATAGCCACACTTTCGTTAATTATTCCAAAATCAGTGGATTTGCTTTTAAAATTGGATGGAATAAGAATTTTTTTTACTAAACAGTGACAGGATGTGTGGTCTCTTCTTTTTATAACGGACCCGAAGTTAGACGCCGTGAGGCGATTTTTCTTTTCCATTAAATATGTGAGGTTGTTAAATTGACCGATAGTAGATTTTGCTATTTCCAACTGTTGTTCTTCTGTTACATGGAGATTTTCTAGAATTTCACTACATGCTTTTTCCATTTCTTCTTTACCAAGTTCAGGTTGTAATGCATTTGGACCATAATCTAAATTTTTTTTCGTTTTGAGTGGTTTTTCTTTAGTTGGTTTCGAAGCTTTTCGTTCTGGTTTTATTTTACACACAAGTTTTTTTTTTGCTTGAACGTCTATATATTTTTTTAAATATTTTCGCGGGCTCTGTTGTACAGCTCGTTTCCATGCATCAGTGTGCCAGTTGAACCCTGCGTTATATCTCATACTTGTTAATTCGGCCCTGGTAGCAAACGATCCTCTTTGAATAAGGTTCAATCTTTTTCCCATATTGAATCTAGATAATATACTCATGAATAGTTCCGCACGATTATTTGTTTCGTTATCAATTAAAGAATTCGCTTTTCCGATTAATAGACCAAGAGCACCTTGAATTAATCTAAAAAGGCCTGTTGATTGCGCAGCTGATATTTGACTGTTGATGTCATTTCCTACATCTTGGCAGAAGTAATCTTTGCAATTAGAATGCATACCAAACACATGATGAGGTCCAATTTTAAGATCTTCTATAAGTGTTGTTATGTCACCATGAGCATTATCATAGATAGCTTTCTGAGCAATTTCTTGCAATTGTTTTATTTTATTGCCACTAAGTAATTTTCTTGCAAGTTGTGGTACAGTTCTTGTATCTTTCTTTATATCATATAGGCGTTTACCATAATTCTTAACGGCGTGATTTGTACACTCAATTTTTATAACGTATTTTCCATAAGGAACCTTCTTCTGTATATTTACATACACGCTGGAGTCTCCATCCGCTATAAACTGTATGTAGCGTAATCCATGCATCTCTTCGCTTATTACAAATCCTTCGACAATAATATCTGCTTCCATAGCGGATGATGAGCCAGTCCAATTTTTAAAACATTTGTGTACTGGTGGAACACTATTTTTGTTTTCGGCGCGTGAGCAAATCATACAATATTTATTTCGTACGCCCATGTATATAACTTTTTTAGTGGCTCTTCCTATAATGACCGCCACTCCAGACGCAGCAGAGTAATTGTGACCATAACTTCGTTTCGACCATCCTCCATCTAAATAAACGCAAATCCAAGGAATACCATCTTTATCGATCTGTCCGTTTTCAATAGCTAAGCGGCGTTCTTCTTCACCTGCGGCTTTCATATTTTCCCAATTTGATTCCGTCCATATCTTATTTAAATCATTTTGAATTGAATAAAACATGTTTCTTGATAACGGTGGAATATCTAATACACTTAAAAACTCTTCGGTGTGTGCATATGTACTTCCTATGGATAAGGTACCCCAAACTACTGCCTTGTTAGTAACGGAGGAAGTAGGTTTTTCGGTAGCACATTCGAAAGTTTTATCGCACAAGTTACACTTAAATACGATAATACTTGTAAGACCATTTTTTCTTATTTCATTTTCTATAAACAAATTTCCAGCAGTACAAGTTCTTGCATGGTTTTCAGAAACATAGAGGGTTCTTTGAAGTAAATATCCTATATCAACAATTCGATGTCCTTCTATATTAATATTTGGTGACTCCACTTCTATGTGCAAAGGTTCGTTCATTATTTTTTCAAACTCTTCAGTAGTTCCCCAATGATCTTCGTCAGAATATAAACAATTTGAAGATGTGCCTGGTGCTTCATGTATATTGACATTATTGTCATCATTTGGTAAGGGCTCCAAATCGATCAAGGGTAATGAGTTTTCGGGTAAATTCTGATTTGAAACATCCGTGTCTAATTTTTTCTTAAACATTGTCTTATTTCGTGCTTTTACTCTATTGGTCCTACTTCTAGAGGTATGTCGACGACTTAGACTTTTTTTACTTTTTGGCATATTTTTTATCTTTTATATAATATATTAGAGATTTTTATTTATTTTATTGATATAAATTGCTTTATGGTTTGTTTATATAGTAAATTTTGACCCATAAGAACATTAATACCAACAATAAATTAATACTGTCTATAAAAACCGTTTAAAAATGCTTAGTGTCCCCCCCCCCTTCTTTACTCAACCGAACACGCTGCGACCAATAGGGATGCGGAAAATAAATATATTTCACGACTTTTGGAACACAGCCTGCATTATTCTAATTCATTTAGTACAACTAAAATCTGAAACTAGCCCCCTGGTAAAATCTGAAACGACGACGCTCTTGACCTACTGTGTGACCTCCTACAAGCAGGTGAGGAAAATGCTTAGAAGTTTCGTGGTATGATGTGCAGATGAGGTCGTCATATTTTCAAATGCATTACCAGTATGAACTTTTTTAAAAAATTTACTCCTCGTACAACAGAGACAAACAACTCTACATGAGTTTTTTAATTTTTCTTATTAATTAATTATTATATTATATTAATAAATAACCAAAACATTTTTTTTGTTATTAATCAGTTATTGTTATCAAAAACCCCAAGTCTTGAAGTGATCACAATTAGCGGACTCCATTGTATTTTAGCCAACTTATATGCGCTAGAAATGACTGAAATTTAAATAAAATTATGTTGTAGGACTATTGAGTCCTACATACTACCTGTATTAATTTTACCTGAAAGCATGCCAGTGTTGCAAATCTTTTTCAAAGAAATTTGAACACAATGCTTATCTCTCTTTAGCACATACCGTTTCATTCTTACTACAATACCGATCCGGGCCGATAAACGCCGATTATAATTAAATTCAGAATCTGTATAACTACGCCACCTACTCAGGTAGATTCTCGTCCAAATGAAAGATCGCCGTCTTAACTTTGCATTTCTAAAGATACACATTATTGTTAAATCCATAGAAGTCAATTTGACACAAAATATTGTAAAATGGACATATTTTTAAGGTTTATATTACTTTCTGAGAGTAAACTAATTGAATTTTGCAAAAAATTTTGTCAATTATAAATAATATTAGTAGCGTTATTATTGACTGTATTTGTTGTGGCTGATTTAACAAAAAATAAGAGTGGACCTGTGGGAACTCCGTTTTTTTGTTATTATGACAGAATATTTCTAACAGTGTATGTTTTACAAACCCTTTATAAGTAAAACACCAATCACCACTGGCGTATTTAGAGGGGGGGGGCAAAGGGGCAATTGTCCCCCTCCCCCCCAAGTATGATTCGGAATTAATTAATTTGATTTCTGAAACATTTGTCAGTCGTTTTACAACTGATGCGCACAAATGTATTAACCAGATTAAAAAACATAATATATGTTCTCTACGTTCTTGTACGCCGATACCTTATCAAAATGCTTTCGGACAGCGGTTGTTCTATTGTTGTTCATATTTGGAAGGATTTACCTTTGCATTCTTTTTTTGTAATTGCTTTGACAAAGACCATGCTGATCAATAATAATACCGCAATAACTGAATTGAACTGAACGAAGTATTTGGTACTAACAATAACAATCCCACTAAAATATTTCGCTTTTCCGGGACTACCTAATTGTCATTTCAATATTATTAAAATTATTAGCTATTAAGGTATAAACAAATGTAATATCAAAATGTAATATCAAAATATCAATAATATTTTAAATATCAAATAAAAAATTTGTGCAGCAAAAGTAGAAATCAATTATGAAACAAATCAATGTAGTATAGCCATAATAGATTTGGTGAATTCTGAATGCCAATACTGTTAAGCTCTTAAACGGAAAACCAGAACACCTGGATTATGCTGTAATAGTGGAAAAATGTAATTATTGTTAGATTGTTACCTATCTAATGTCCACCGAAACTTCTTTGTACTTAAGAATAAAGAAAAAGTTTAATAAGCCTTCAGTCAGTCGAGATGACCTATCTTAATAGGTCATTTTAATATAGGTCAACTTAATTAATATGTTAATTATCACACAGTCGATAATATGTTGAAATTTGGTTTTCCAAATTTTAATATCTTTTTATACTTAAGAATGTTACTGCACGAATTTCAAGTGCCTAAATTGAAGTACTTCAAAGAAAGCAAAGTATTTTATTCTTAGTGCGACCCCGTGAAGCCGGATATCCAGCTACTATACCTGAAATGAAATAGTACCTAGTTGCCGCTAGACGACAGCCAAATAAAATAAAATGCAAAACCAAAAAAAATAAAATTTTATTTTATTGACAAAAAGGAAAAAAAAAGAAAAATTAGCAAAATTAGAAAAGTTGCCCGGAAAATTGGAAAATTTTGAAAAGAAATGGACCTATTGTTTAATAACCTAAAACCGCAAATATTGTTTATTTTGTTTATTATTGTTTATTTCTTACCTTACGGCATCAGGGACCACCCACCCACACTTTTATTGTAAATTAGTACAGCACTCTAAAAAATAGGTTACTAAAAACAAAGAAAATTTATTTATAACAAGTAACAAAAATTTTTGCTATAGTCTCAAATAAAATTGACTTGCTGTTAATAACATTTATTTTTAACGAATTGTTATTTGCTACAAGTAAAATTTTACTTAGCATTAATAACAAAAAGTTATTTGTAATAAATAACAGTTTATTAAACATTTATTAGAGACAGTTGCTTGCAATAAGTAACAATTTATTAAGCACGAGTAACATAAAGGTATTTGTTATAAATAATAATTTATTAAGTATTAATGAGAAAGAGTTACTTGCAATAAGTAACAGTTGCTTGTAATAAGTAACAATTGATTATAAGCACGATTGTGAATAAATTCCACGGTTTAATATTCCAATGCAAACTTTCAATTTTGCTGTTTTAACTTTTTCTTCTAATAAGTGCAATAATGTGTCGTGGAACGTTATATTGTTGATAAATTGTGTAAAATTTTTAATTATAAGTAATGGAAATGTTAAATGTGGCGATACGCCGACCATACGCCTCGCTATCGCAACTGCTTTACGTTTGCCTTCAATTTAACTATCAATAATTCATTAATTTACACAATTAAACCAGTCATTAATTGAACGTCGCCTTCTTCCAAAAATTAACTCTTTAAAATCGTTCCAAAACTCATGCAAAAATCATCCAAAAATTCGTCCAAATTGGGACAGAAACAATTCAAATTATAACAAAATTGTACTCACAACTTTAAAACCATTTATTTACACAATTATCAAATAATCTCAAATCAGAGACGCAAAGTTAAACAAAATCAGCAGAGACTTCCCCAAAACACGTCCATCCACCTTGACGGACCTGGCAAAAGCCTTCTTAATCAAAATTTTTGTGCCAACTTACAATTTGTTGACGCGAACAGTTATTCAAAGTATTCGCACTATTTAAAAAAAAAAATGAATTTTGAAACACGACAAATGTTATGATTCAAATTTTATATATATATAGAATAGAATTATATTAGAGAGCTATTACCAACATAAGCTAAATCTTTTAATAATAATTATTATTAAGTAACAATGTTACTTTAAATATAATTTTTGTCATGCAATTTTCATTATTTACAGTAAGCGATATTAATTTTTCAAATAAAAATTGAGTTACTTCTCGGAAATCAATGTTTACTTTCCTTGAACAACATCATCATAAGTACAACTGTTACTTAAATATAGTAATTTAATTATTTGAGTTAAGCAACAGTGTGTCTTAAAACTGGATTTTATTAAGTAATTTTCATTATTTACGGTAAATAACACAAATTTTTAAAATAAAAATTGCTTTGCTTCTCGGTACTAAATGTTACTTCTCTTAAAGAAGAAAAATTTAAGTAATTTTTTTTACTTAAATATAGCAACCTATTTTTTAGAGTGAGTAAATTAATAAAATCGTTTGTAATTACAGTATAGAGCACCTACATGCTGTATACATTATTGTATGAACTGTTTTCAACTTGTTAATTATCATCTTTTTCATTACGTACACTGAAAAAAATATTGATGAAATATTCGTATGTAACAGCCCTAGAGTGCGAAAAATATTAGTATTTCCTGAGGACAGGCCTTGAGTATTGTTTCGCGAGGGCGCATCCCGTGGGAAAGCAGACGAGAGGCTTTTTACTTTACTTTAACTTCTAAACGTTTAGAAATCAATTAAAAAATTTCGTAACTACGCGATTGGCCTCCCTATTATTTTTTCATAAACGCAATTTTAAATGTTTATTGACAAACACAAAAATATTTGTAGGTATTAGTTATAAAAGTAGATAAAATAATAATAATAATAATAATGTCTTCATTCCCCTGAATTGCTGTGGTATATTATACAATATAGTAAAACAATAAATTAATTATAACTTAACTACAATTGTTAAAATGAACAAATACAATAAACAAAACCAAATTAGGTAGCCAACTCATGAGAAAGGGCGAAGTTCAGAATGGCCTCCCTATGGAGACCGCCTGCTCTACCACTCAACCCTAAGACTGGCACACGCGCGCATCCAAGCCCCCCCACGCCCCAACCACAGGCATCGGCCGACATTTCTGACTCATGAATTCCCGCAAGATTACAAAAGATTACAAAAGTTCTTTACTGGCAGTTCTAATAACTCTACAAATGTAAAAGTGAACACTGCTCGGCGAAAAGCATCTTGAAAACTCGCTTCTTGAATACAGGCAAAGACAGCTCCTTAAATTCATCAGGGCATTTGTTGTATAAAGAAGAAATATTATACGAAAAGGAGCGTTTGAATAACGATAATCTATGACGAGGAATGACTAGATAGATCTTTCGACGCAAGTTGAGATGATGAACGTCTGTACGGAATGTGATTTTATTGTATAGGTAAGGCGGTTTTTTTGTTGTAATAATGTTGTAATAACGACAGAGAGTGAAGCTTGCGCCGATTAGCCATATTAAGCCACTTTGCTGTGGTGAGCATATGTGATATTCTATCGTATTTTCTTATACTGTATATAAGTCGAAGACAACCGTTCTGAACTCGCTGAGCAATATCGACAGAAGCAAGACAAGACCCATATACAACATCGCAATGATTAAAGTGCGATAGAACCAAAGAGTCGCATAAGGTTTTCTTTAAATACAATGACAAAAAATATCTATGTTGGTAAATCAACCTCAAGTTCATGTACGCTTTCTGAATGAAACTGGTGACATGCGTCTTAAATCTTAGATTAGCGTCAATCTGCAACCTCAAATCTCGTGCTGACTCCGAGATAACTAGATCTGACCCGCCCATAGTAATTTTCATTGACATTTTCAAATCATCAGGTATTTTACTAAAAAGAACTACTTTAGATTTGTTTGGATTGATTTCTAATGAAAATCTACTTGATCCTTTATATAGCGAATGCAGGTCATTATTGATGATTCTGCAAGCATCCACTGCATCACGTGGATAAAAAGAATAGTGCATCTGAGTGTCATCAGCGTACATGTGTAAGCTACAATATTGTATAAGTTTTGGCAGTTGTGATGTGTATATAGAGAACAGCAGAGGTGCTAAAATGGACCCCTGGGGAACACCATATGAAACTATTAAAGATTTTGAGGTATTACATCCAATGGTTACTTGTTGACTTCTGCCAGTTAGAAACTCAGTCAGGAGATGGAGAGCCCCCTCTGCCAGACCGAAAAATTTTAGTATAGAAATAAGCAACTTATGACTAACTGTGTCAAAAGCTTTGCTGTAATCCAAAAGAACGAGAAGAGTCACCTTGCCATTGTCGGCAGCTTTGATTATATTGTTTGTAACCTCAAGCATTGCTGTGGTACAACTGTGCAGAGGTCTAAATCCTGACTGCATACTAAGGAGGATATCATTTACTTCCAGATGTGCTTTTAACTGTTTTTCCATAATTCGTTCAACCATTTTAGAAAATACACTCAATAAACTAATAGGTCTCAAATGAGAGAACTCTAAAGGTGGTCTTACTTTGGGTAAAGGAATCACTAATGATCTCTTCCACGCAGCTGGGAAAGCACCCGCAAGTAGACATGAATTGATGATGTGTGTGATAAATGGGCAAATGTATGGACTGCATAGTTCAAGAAGCAACATATTAAGTCCATCCGCGCCAGTCGCCGAGGATTTGATGGAAGAAATTATTTGGCTAACGTCAGACACCTCAATCAATTTAAAGCTGAACTTACGGGAATTAGGTTTGAATTTATTTCTATTAAAGTGATCAATAAGTTCGTCATCATCAACTGACTTGGCAGAGGAAACAAAAAATTTGTTTATAGCATCACAGTCTGTCAATGCATTTGGTAGAACATTATTTGAGAGTGTTCTAACATTTAGATCTTTTAGTGCTTTCCACAATTTATTGTTTAGGATTCCGATTATCAACAATAGATTGTAGATAAATACGTTTTTCGGTTCGAAGAGATAAGGTAGTCAGATTCCTCAGTCTTTTATATTCAAGCCAATACTGCTGTAGTTTTGTACGTTTAAATTTAGAGAAGGTCTTGTCTCGTAAAGATATAAGAAGCCGAACATTATCAGTCAACCAAGGAGCGGGTTTTTTAGTAATTCGAACAACTCTAGTGGGATGTGGGAGCATGCTTATTTATTATATTCAGCAGATTTTCATTAAAAAAACTTAATTTATCATTGACATCAGGCAAATGATACATCTTATGTAATGGAATCGTTCGAAGATCAGACAGGAATAGTTCTCGGTCGAAATTTCGAAAATGTCGAAAAGGTCGAAAATGTACAAAATGTTGTACAATATTAGTATCGTAAATATCTATAACCACTTCATGCACACGTAAAATTCGAATTTCTGGGCAAAAAGTGATCCAATTTTTTATTACGGAGTTTTCGTGGTTATACAAAATTAAGTTAAAAAATAGTATATTATACACTCAGGTTGAGAAGTGAGCCATTATTTACCGAGCACTTTTTTATACAGATGCGCGTAGCGCCGAAGGATATAATGTGCGAGGTTAATAATGGCCTTCTCAACCGAAGTGTATATAGGATTTTTTCTACTACTAGAACTATTACCATTTTTTTAAAAGAATTGTTGTTTATGAGAAGATGTTCTTTTGCGCGCGATTGATCTAAATTTTTGCATATACTTTCCTACCGATAATTCACGGGGTGTGCGTACGAGGCGAGGAGGGAGAATTTTTTGCTCAGTTTTTCGATATCTAGCACCGTTCTTGAGTTATTGCTAATTCAAAAAGTTTTCGAATTTAGTAGTATATTACTGGCCAAGCATCGAAAATGATCCGTTACTGGGCGCGCAGCTATATTCAAAATTGGCTATGTAAACATCGCATAACTTTCCCTATTTATTTCGTCAAAATTCAAAAAAAGAGGTTATGTCTTCGTTCGAACATTTCATTTATATGTCAAACAAATTGAATAAAAAAAAGAGGATGGCCTAAAAGTAATTGACACTTAAACTTTTTTTATTTTGTTTATCATATCCGTAATTTTCAACCTATCTTCACCATTTTTATCTGGCCTCTAAGTTTAGTTATGATGCACGTTTATGCCAAATTTCATAACATTTGGTTGTTATTGCTTGTACTGCACTTAGAAGAAGCTACTTAAGGTAAGAAATACTTCTGACGATAATAATCAGTAGTTATATATATCCCGAGTGCATGCTTTCGCGCACATAGTACATTCTGGTATGGTATTCTGGCGCAAATAATTTAGTATGGCATGCACGAGGGGTATATTAGAAGAGTATTTCCCTCTGAAAATTTCTATATCTTTTTCAAATTGTGGAAAAAAGTAAAGTTGAAAGTTTTTTAATTCTGTCAGTTTGACATTTGAATTTTAATAATGTAAATAAATTATAATACAATCCAAATTAATATGCATACCTGGAACTACCGAAAGCAAAAATTCTAACTAAGCAACATAAACAATAATAAAAAATAAATTCGTAAATTTCCATTTGCGTTGTTAATTTATCTATTTAAAAAATGAGTTGTGAACGTTTCGGAAGTAATTCGTTGAAAGAAATTGATGTAAGTATTGGAAATCTTACTCCCGCAAATACGCGAAAATCAAACATTTCCTCGTTGAAACTGTTCGAATAATTTTGTGGTGAAAAAGGTTATATATTGGATGAAAAAATGCCTGTTCCAAAAATTGCGGATTGCTTGAAAGATTTTGGCTTTAACATGAAAAAGCAAAACGGTGATAATTACAAAGAAGGAGTCGTAAAAACACAGTGGAACAGAATAAGGTACATGGCAGCGGCCCCCCAGTTTTGAATTTTTTGATGATTTTGGTGTCAATCGTTAGAGCCTAAATGAGCTTTCATTATTTTCGTTTGAACCTCAAAGGTCGCGAAGTTATTCGCAAAAAACAACTGGGGGGGCTGTAGACATGTTTAGCAATTTGTTCACGTTTTGAATTTATGTATAAAATTGATGTCAATCGATATAGCTTCGTTTGAGCCTGAATGAGCTTCAGCCAGCAAGATATGGATTTTTTTACCAAGATATGGATAGTTGAAATTTTCGTCCAAACTCCGAGCAACTTGCGTTAAATCATAAGTTTTTTAAATCTCTTAATCTTTGATTTAAAATTTTTGTATTAACTTTTTTATGTAATAAATTTTCTTTATTAGCTTTTATCTATATAAATAAATGACTAAATAACTGAATATTAATATGACTATGTACACATTGACATGTAGTTACTTTTTTCTTTTTTCACCGTTCCCACTGGCTTAAATTTTTACGCCAACAATAACTGATCTAATGTCCAATCGCATTGATATTGTTTACTGAAGTAGGTGGTATGAAACTAATGCCTCCTCGAATGTGAAATGCATTTCCATTAGCAAAAATTTCTCTAGGAATTACTTGTAGGGAAATGTTAAATTCCAAAGACGAATCGTTCTTTATTGGCCCACATATTTCCAAAAATAAATGCTTGCCAAAACTTATAGTATTTATTTCGGTATAACGCAGTTGACAATTCTTACATTGGCCAGGGTTAGATATTTCTGTAAGTCGTAAGTCTAAGGCGCTGGACACACAGAAAAGACGTAAGACGAGGACGGGGCGCGTACAGGGCGCAGACGGGGCGCCGTCGCGACTTTTTAAAACATATAGAAAAGACGAGGCGCAGACGTGACGCTCGCTGAGAGCCGCGAGAGATGACGGTTTTCAACCAACTTCATTCAGCAGTCCGATTTTGACAGGATAACATAACGTTACTGGGTACATCAGGTAAGGCGAAGCAATGAAGACAATTATTATTATTATTAACAGCTTTACATTCTTTAGAATATAGCTATCCTGTGTCCAGGATTTTACATATCCGTGTTGCGGGGAGGATTAGGCCCCATAAACATATGTGTCATTTTACAAAAAAGCTTTACTAATCTATTTTTGTTATAAACTCGTGTGGGCAGCAGCCTTGGCTACAACTGTTCTCCAGTACTGTCGGTCCTCTACTCTTGACATCCAGTCTCTTATACCCATTGCTCTCAGATCACCATCTACCTGGTCCCACCATCGAATCTTGAGTCTTTCTCTCTTCCTATCTTCTCCAAGTTTCCATAGGGTTGCTTTTTTTACGCTCGAGTTGTCGCTCATTCGCATAATGTGACCTAGCCATCTTATTCTTTGCGCCTTAGCAAACCTTACTATGTCTTCTCCCTTCAGTTCTTCGTTTATTTCGTGGTTTTTTCTAACCCGTTTTTCTCCGTTTTCTGTTCTTTTAAAACCCATGATTGTTCTGATGACTTTTCTCTCGAATACTCTCATTTGCTCCATTTCTGACTCAGACATGCACAGTGTTTCCGCTGCATACATTACAACCGTTCGTATTACCGTTTTATAAATCATCATCTTTGTATCTTTTTTCAGGTTACAATTTTTCAATAGTGCTTTGTTTGCATAGTAAGCTTTATTACCTGTTTGTATTCTTTTTCTTATTTCGTGTTGCCTGCTGCTGTTTCTGTCCCACATACACTCCCAGGTAACTACAGCTTTCTATTTCCTCTATGTTGTTGTCATGTATTCGTAGGTTTCTTCGTGTATGTGTTGCGTTCTTGTTGCATATCATACACTTAGTTTTGTTGCAATTTACCATCAGTCCCATTTGTTTTGCTTTTTTTTTCCAGGTCGTCAAATAGTTCCAACAATTTTTTTAAAGATCTTGTCATAATGAGTATATCATCAGCATAAGCCATTAATTGTCCCTCTTTTGTCGCAATTGTTCCCATTACATTCATTCCTTTGATTACTTTTTCCAAAGCTATATTGAACAGAGTAGCCGATAGAGCGTCCCCCTGTCTAACTCCGTTATTCACTTCAAAACATTCCGTCTCACCTGCTGTTGTTCGTACGTATGCTGTTGTGTTTTCTAATGTCATTCTTGTCAGTCTAATGATCTTTGGCGGTATTTTCTGTTCTTTCATGGCTATATAATATACAATTCCCTATATACAAAAACAAAATCCGACAATTTAATTTTTTTTAAATTACATCAGGTTAGACGGGTGCATGTAAACTGCCCTAATCCCCTAAAAACGGAAAATTGAAAAAGTGTAAACTCCCCTCCTAACAAAATGGTAATCACTAATCCCAGATGTAAACTGCCCTCCGAACAAAATGATGTAAACTCCCCTCCAAGCTAAAAGGTTGCCACTAATCTGATTAATAATACAAAGTACATGGTGATACGGCAATTAATTATGTAATTTAATTATTAATTACAAGTAGCAATTAAATTTATTTAAATTAAAATATATTTTAAAAATGAAAAAAAATGAAATGAAATATATTTTAAAATATGAAATTCCTAAAGTATTATTAATAATATAATATTATTATAATTATTATAACCATTTTCATTGGCCCTTTCAATGAAATCCGATGAGATTTCACCTGACCCCCCCTCCCTTTGAGTATTAAAATTATTAATAATAAACATAAAACATTTTAAATTTATTAAAAGTAGGTATTTATTATAATCACATTACATAAAATAATTTTAAAAAAAGCAAAAAAAAAATAAATTCTTAACATTTGGGGTGACTGTACAACGAGACTGATTATATAAACTGCAACCGCGATATTTCTTCCAGGTTGTATTTTTGAAGCACTGCCTCAATAGTTTTCTGTTTATTTTTTGATTCTCTGCTTTGTGTAGGTGGCTTTCCAATACTGTTCAAAGCAATATAAACTTTGTTCTGTTCCTGTTTCAACGCATTCAAAAATTGATAATATGTTGGGGTGAGGAGAATTAAAATTCTGTTTGAAAGCCGCATGAAAAGATTCACAGCAATTTGTAGTCGAAAGTAAATCTGAAGACGCCTTGGCCCATACTCTGGGAAGAAATACCGCATTGTCCCCCACATAATATGTAAACAGATATTCTGAAAACTTATCGAGATTAGCATGGGCTGGTTTTATCTCAAGTAGATCATTATAAGTTTTCAAGACATCTCCAGCTTTTAGAAATTTCAATCCAAAGCAATATCGCGCCCATCTACCAATTTCGGAATCCATATCTCTGTATTGAGAAGCCACACCGTTTCTTTGGAGAGATCGATACCATGCTTGGCCCAGATGAAATCTGCATCTTTCTATAGACGCGTGTGGCCATTGAATTTCACACGCGTTTCTCAGCCCCACTTCAAAGTCTGTAACTATTCTATCAAATTTGAATAACTGAAACATTTCGAAAAAGCTGTCATCGATTAGAAATCCACTATTAAGCTTGGAAATTGTTTTAAAGCAATTCGCGTACGTCGATTGTTTCTTATCCGGGAGCAGGCAAAACACGAGCGACACATAATGTCCAATAAAAAGTCCGTGGATAGTAAACAATTGTGTAAAAAAATCAGCACAATAGTCAAATGTGCCATCCATGTATATTGCCTCAGCTCTCGTCAAAGCAGTCAAATTTGTGTTGCAGGAAAATATAATAATGTTTGAATGCGGATCGTTTGCAAAGAGAAAATTTTCGCCTTGACCAGTTTTCACTTCCATCTTTTTCAGGTTTTCGTGTACCTCGCCAACATTTTTTGGAAGAGTTCCCACAGTTTTGCGTCGCACATTGTAAGCATTTCTTTTAGCATACTGCTAATCTTCTTTCTGCAGAATACGACTCGAAGACGGTTTCTGGTCTAAACATGTTTTAACCAATCTGTCAGGCTTTTCCAAGGGTTGTTCCATGGCTCTCTTTTTGACTTCACTCGTTAAATCTTGCCTATGCAAAAGCTTGTTTTCCCATGAATCGTGCGTATGTTCTTCATGAACGTAAATTTTCTGTAAATCAAGTAGTTCGCCCAATGTCTTAATAAACGCCGAACAGCCTTTCTTAGAGCATCGCCATTTTTGCTCTCCTGCCTTTAGCAAACGCTCCATGTAAAACTTGTTACTTTTATACATTAATAAAGGTTTTCCTCGTTGACTTGTTATAAGTGTAATTTCATCCATTTGTAGTATTTCCGTTAACTGTCGTATTCGTCGTTTCAATAAAATTTATCTTGATCGCTTATTCCAAACCGAAAACATTTATATATGAATTAAATTTTTATTTTTAATTGGTATTAATGTCGGGGATTTACGCTACGAACCCTTCGTTTTGCTTCGGACGCTTCGTGACGTTGTTTTTACGAGAGCTAAACCAAAATTAAAACAGCTCTGAGCGCGGCAGAACTCAAAAAGGTGAGACGTAACTATTAGTTACTATTATTAAATCCGTGGACGTGAGACTCGGTTGGGGTGAATTTAGTAGGTAATAATAATTTTGTAACACCCTGTACTGTAAATTAACCAAAATTATGGGATTAATAAATTAAGCCTCAGGTAGTTTGGAGGGGAGTTTACATGTGGGATTAGTGGCAACCTTTTTCTTGGAGGGCAGTTTACATCTGGGATTACTGGCGACCTTTTTGCTCGGAGGGCAGTTTACATTTTATGGTCAAGTTTTGAGGGCAGTTTACAATTCCCCGGTTAGACAGGGGGCTGGAAAAACCTAACTTGGAGGGGGGTAAAACTTACAGTTTAACTTGGCTAAAGTCGCCTTCTTAATTGGTTTCATATAATCTCGTAAAATCAAGCGCAAAATTATTATTTGAAGAAAATATTTCTACCAAAATCATCAAAAAATTCGAAACTGGGGGGGCCAGCATGTCTACAGCCCCCCCCCCTAGTTGTTTTTTGCGAATAACTTCGCGGCCTTTGAGGCTCAAATGAAAAGAATGGAAGCTCATTTAGGCTCTAACGATTGACACCAAAATCATCAAAAAATTCGAAACTGGGAGGCCGCTGACATGTACCTAACAGAATAGCTAAAATGTTACAAGAAAAGTTTTACAAAGACTTTAATATTTCTTTTGATACATTTAAGGATGTTGTCTTTCAAAATTCCAGAAATGCACGAGACGCCAAAAGAAAGGAATTACAGGCATTTAGCGATAAAAGAAAATGTAGTTCTGGAACTTTCGGCTAAGAAGAACACGAAAAAATGATAAGTATGTGGGACGAAAACACTCCAGAAGGGTTGCAGCGTAAGTTTTACCATATTGTGTCCTATGAACTGGCTTTTGAGGGGGTGAAGCAGTAAACTGCCTAACAATGTTGGCAAGCCTACAGGACGTATTATGTATAATCCAGTGTTTAACAAAACCGCTCAAGGTGGAGCGCATCGATTGACTGAAAATAAATGGCTGGTTGAAAACAAGAAAAATTCTGATCGATGTCCAGTAAGGTACTACGTTAAATCTATGACAAATTTTATTAACTTAATTTAATTGTTTGAAACTATTTTACAGATTATTTCATAAATTGATTGAAAAAAGAGGAAAACACATTACTACAAGTCGCCTTTTTAACTCCAAATCCTTTATGGGAACAACAAAAATCAATTGGTTTCTATAAAAATTCGCCTGTCGGAAGAAATATAATATCAAAGTGGACTTCGATGGCAGCAGAGAGTATATAGGATTAGATGCAAAACGATTCAAATACAAACCACTCAAACCGTTCTACAGCGGTTTCCAATTTAGCGAAAAATGGAGTAGGTGAACATCAGATTGCAAAAATCACAGGGCATAGTAGTGTGAGTTCGATAAATTCGTATTTAAAACTGGACGAAGAACATCACACAGTATTAATTTTGAAAATGCGTCATCAAGAAGTAGCAAAATCAAATACTACTGAAAATCCTGAAAAGGGGACTTCTAGCAACGAATTTGGCGTTCCTTACAATAATTGCGTTTTTAATTGTACGAATTGTAATTTTAATAAATAAATATTGAGTTTCAAAATAAAACTTTATTTCTGACGAAAATTGAAATACCCGAGTATTTGCACTAGTGCATGAATACCCGCTGATGCTTCGCTGCCATTTGTTTAAATTAAAAAAATAGAGTGATTTCATTGGAAGAAATTTTTAGAGGGAAATTCTCAATTATAGTTGTATTCTTTTCACCTATTTTAAGCGAGATTGTACTGAGATACTCAGGTACTCAGTTAAATGGGTGTTCGTTTTACCGTTTCAACAGATGTGCCGTGCCGTGCCGACTGAGTTTTAATTGAGTAAATCACCTCCCTCCCTAACCTAACTGATCTTGCTTTTTCGATGTATTACAACTGAGTACGAACTGAGTCAATGGGTTTAAAAAGGTTTGTGCAGGTTATGGTTATAGTAAACGTTTTACTCATAGATGTTTATATAGAAGGCCTTCTATATAAACATCTATGGTTTCACGTTTATGTTATGTTGAGGTTATGTTGAAAGTAAACATTGGTAAATATGATTTGGTTAGTAAATAATTATTAGTAAATGTTTTTCTCACTTTGACTCAGTTAATACCTGTTCGGCTCAGCTTACTTCGTCACAGTTGTGTACCTGAGATGGAAATAAAACAGGTGAAAAGAAAACAGCTATTATTAAATCGTTTGGCGATCGCCAGTTCGAATTCCACGTCTGACAAATTTTTATAATAGAATTTTTTTATAATATAAATAAATTGACTTGCAGAAGTAACAGAATCGATTTTACATTATTAGTCCATTTCTGAGCTGACTAGGAATGCTTCGTTTTGGCTGCCGGGTGGATACTCGGAAAGCATCGCTTTCGTTATGTTTTCCGATAAAATATTTTACGTACAAGACTATCGAAAGTATAGCATATCGGGCAGTTTTTATCGCTGGAAAATGATACTTCGCAGCAATGTTTGTAATAAACTTGCATATAAGCGGTTATGATAGTGTATATAAACGTTACGTGATATTGCATATAAAGGAAAGCAATTTATAGGAATCGTGACCTACTATCTTGCTACGGCGGATGTTGATAAGGTATAAGATAAGATGCTGGGACTTACATTTATTACATTCCAACGCGTTCTAACAAAGTTAATGTTTATTTTAAAAGTGTAATGTTTGTTATCAGTTTATGTTTTTATTTTGGAAAGGACCAGTCTTGAACGTAAAGCTAGATACAGTGACTCGCTCAGAAAGTTCCATTGCGGTTTCGTAAGCTATCAGAACGAGCGATTAGCGAGTTCTGATATATTGCTTACTCAACCGCAATGTTCAACTTTCTGCAGCACGACTGTAAATAGCTATTCTCTACTACTAGCATGAGAAATCACCATTATTCGCTCCATTGCACTAATGAGAAGTAATATTTCTCAACCTAGGTAAATAAGAATAATAAAAAAAACCTAGGAAAATAATGAACATATTCATAATTTTCTATAGTTTGGCGACTATTTATAAGACAAATTTGGTTAAAAACGATTTTGAATAACCACGAGATGCTATTGAATTGCACAAAAACTCGTAAAACAATATAACCAAAAATGTATCAAGTGCGGTCGATTCCACGCCGCGCGACTGCTTGAAGGTTAACTTCGTAATTTAAAGTGAGTGATATACTTGAGCCAGTGGTCATTATAATCTGCAATAAACAACTGGAAAAATAAAAAACTAATAAGAAAAAGTTGTTAAATTCAAAAAGCTTTGACGAATATTCGGACGTTGAGTAGGATCATTATACTCGTGTTCTATGTACTATCAAATATTTATAAACTAAATTAAAATATCTACATTAATAAAATTTGTCAGTAAGCCTTGAAAATAAGTCAATAAATAAGACTCGAAACGTTGGAAAATTATTGATATTGTTACAAATATAGACCTAAAACTTAACAAATATTTCTAATTATTACTAATAAAACACTTTCTTTATTATATTGTATTCAGTTCATTCTGCGACAATACACTAATAATTACTTAGGTTTAAAATTCTTCCTTACAGATTTTGAAAGTTGAGTTCCATTTCAAACGCTTATTCTGTTGTGGCTTTTAATAATGAATGAGTATTCATTTCTTTTTATTTATTTCTAATTATTTTCAGTATTGACTATGTTTTCTAAACTTCCAGCCACCATTACCACTGTAATGCTGTAATTTTGTTATTAAAACTCCAGTTGTTTCTAACGACAATTTTACTTACCAGACCTGTCTCAGTTTGAGTTCAATCAACTCTGACCACGTTTTTAATATAAGAAGTCGCCTAGTGACCTTTATTAAATTGCAGAATGTTTATGCATTGCTTGCAAACGCAAGCAATTCTTCCCCACAAAAAATACATTTGTACGGTTTTCGACGAGAATACATACTATAAAAGTAATTGCTTACGGATTGTGAAAGTTCTTTTCTTCTAGTTCTTTCTTGCTTATAATAATAAATTGATCCACCACCTTCTTCTTTTAACTTATTTTCTCTTGTTTTGCTCTTGGTATCAAAACTTTTTCAATTACTTACAGCGTTGGCTATGTTTTCTCCACTTTCAACCACCATTAAAACTTCGTCTATAATCAAAGCGTGCGTCTAAAATTTTGTTATTAAAACTCGGTTGCTTTCTCAAGGCGATTTTTTACTTACAGGACCAGATTCAGTTTGAGTTTCTTCAATCCTGACTACATTTTTAATGTAAGAGGTCGTCGAGTGACCGTTATTTGCACAATGTTTACGCATTTCTTGCAAACGCTTAAATTCTTCCCCACAGCTTATGCATTTATACGGTTGTCGATGAGCATGTATGTTAAAATAATGTGAAGATCTGTTATCGGTGCTTCTAAATTGTAGAGCGCACATTGCACAACTGTACGGTTTTTCACCACTATGAATTAGCATATGTTTCTTTAAATGTGTGGGATAAACAAATGCTGCCGAGCACATAGTGCATGCGTGCGGTCGCTCTCCGGTGTGGACTGCCATTATATGATAATCTAGTAGTCTAACATCAAAATAAAGTAAGTTCTTAAAATCCAATAATTAACCTATTCTTTCTTAACTGAACTGCGCATATAAAATTAGTTTTGAAATTAAATCAAAAGTTACAAAATAAATTTGATGCACTTCTCCTTCGAGGAATCTGTTAATGCTAATACACAAATAATCCGCAGCCAATTGTTTATGTGTATAACACTAGTATAACTATTTGTGCAACGAATGAGATATTTTGCAGTAATAGACGTGAGATTATCATGGCTTCAGCCATAAAAAACACGCCGTGCACTGAAAAATAAGCTTTTCATACGCGTTTCACAATACTATTACCACTATTGTTTAAAACAGAAAGAGAAAAAGGATCAAGGTAGGTAGCCGTGTCCTACCCGTAACAGGTTATATCTCGAATTTGAAAGTGAAAAAATTGCTTTTCCGCACTAGTGCGGATAAACTTATTTTACTTTACTCAAACGAATATCGAAAAGTTAGACTTTTTTAAATAGTATACTGAACAGTGTAAGCAAATCACTTGAGAATAATAAACTTGATAACATTTATAGTTTAAATTGTGAAACTGCTCAGTTTAGTTCTTCTATAGAAGCAAATTTTGCATTTTTGATACAAACACGTATATGTGCGACACTACGCACATGTTGATGTGGTTACAGGTAAAAGTATTGTGATAAAATTAAATCTTACCTGTTTCTTTTGAATCCTCTTCCACATGTTTGGCACACATATCGCCTATCGTTGAAATGGGTCGCCCTTTGGTGTGACTGAAGATTAGAACGTTGGCTAAATGATGCGTCACATAGATTGCACTGAAAAGGCCGTTCTCCAGTGTGGGTTCGAATGTGGTCTCTTAATTCGGCTTTCCTTGCAAACGCCTTGATGCAGATTTCGCAAACAAACGATTTTACATTTGAATGAACAATCATATGCAGATCGAGGTTACTTTTAGTTTTAAAGGAGTTAGCTGCAATAAGTAAAGAAAAGTTATTAATCATTATAAAGTTTTCATTAAAATATTAGCCTTACAGCATTGTGGACAAATATAGTTCTTCACATCAGAATGAACTATTACATGTTGTTTTAGATTCTGTTCAAGGTGAAAGGTCTTCGAACACAGATGACATTGAAAGTCACGGCTTCTCTCTTCGTGTATTTTCAAATGCGCGTTCAACGTATATTTCGACGTAAAATCTTTACCACATGTCGGACACTTGTAGGGTCGTACACCATTGTGCATATTTACATGATCAGTCAAAAGATTTTTGGAACTACAACGTTTAATTAATGTTGAAACTAAAGATTAAAAAAAAACTTACGGAAAACTCTTTTTGCATTGGCTGCATTTCCAACGGTTATTTTTTGGAGGGTTGATATTTTTTGACCGACTATTACTATCAGGCACATTTTCCAAGTTCTCTTCATTGTTTAAGTTTAACAGCTGGGATTGTTCTTCGACACTTGGACAATTGTCGTACAAGTTAATATTATGAGTCAGCAAAAAATGGTTTGCGATTCCAATCAAATCAAAATTCATGTTTTCAATATTGCAAATCATGCACGCATACGATGTTCCGTTGAAGTAAATTACATGAAAATACTAAATTTTTGGTTTAAAAATTAATTTTTTTTTAAATTAATTTAAGTAGATTATTCTAATAAGAAATAAATTTAGAAAAACTGGCATATAGACCTTGTTAGTAATTTTTACGTAAAAATGATTCTATGATATGTGAAAGAGTAATAGCAAAAGTTAAGTGGGAAGCAATTAAAATATTACTTAACTTTGGGTATTACCCCTCCCCCTTGCCTAATATTTTAATTCGTCGCGCCATCTGCCGAATAAATTCCTTTTAAAATTTCGAGAATTGATTATAATATGTAAACCAATGTAAACCAACAGTTGTTGGTTTTGGTTAAGTAGTTCAAATTAGGAACAAATTGAAAGCAATACTCACTTTAATCTGATCGCCGCCGTGTGTATCGGGCTCTGCATTGTTACAAGGTGTATTTTCATACTGAAATTCGTCCGTAGGAAAATTATTTACAGGAGTAAAGACGTTAACATTATCGGTCTCCATGATTGCATTTTGAGCATCCTAAAAATATAAGAAACTTTCTGTTGAAACCAAGCATTTCGTATTTAGGAATTATCTGAAACAATACTTACTTTAATCTGGTTATCGTCTGGATTCAGCTCTGCATTATGAACAGGTTCATTTTCATACTGAAAGCCGCCCATAAGGAGATCATTTATATCATCAAGAACGTCAAAATTATCCATCTCCACGCTTGAATTTTGATCTTCCTAAAACATCGTAATGAAATTTGAATCTACATTAGAACTTAACATAAACTTTGGCCTTGATATTTCCCAGCCAGCACACCCATGTATGCGGAATTCCTCCATGTTACCTCTCGGAATATTCGCTTTTTTTGAGTGTTGGCTGTATTAATATAATGGAAATTTAATTTCTAAAGTTAATAAGGACGTCATAGTATACCTATCTAAACAAACCTTGTATTTCATTACATTGGATACAAGCTATGTTTGAATGCATCATGGCGTCACACACACTAACTTCAAAATACACCAAGTACAAAGTGGTTTTTTTAATAATACTGAAATACTGATATGGCTGATTTTCATATATAATTTCCCATGTGCATAGAATATTATCGATCATTTCGTTCGATTACATATTTTTGATAACAATCGGCCCGACTCGCAGAGGAGGGCCGATTGCGGTCGAAAATATGTAAGAGAACAAATGATAAGACAATATTCTGTGCAAAAGGGAAATTCCCATGACTATCTCCCGACGATTAATTTGCTTCGTTTTAAATTACATTAATTTGTTTTATATTAATATAGAAAGAGTGTCGGCTATGACTTTGTTTATTAAATCTTACAAATGCCTAGTTACCATTCGTTATGATTATAATAGTGTCACGATTATTTTTATTGTAAATAAAGTAAGGATGAACAATTATCGAAAATGATCGGTAATTCGTGCATATTACTCGTGATTGGTCGATTTCACTAGACAACTTAAATGTTCGCTAAATTGAAATCTTATTGGACTACATTTTTGAAATGAAATCTGGTGATTGGTGGACAGGTTAGTTATGACGTCAGAGGGAGATAGTCAGTTTTATTACATAAATCTATTAATTAAGAAAATTGGAAATTTACAAGTTCATTTTCCTTTAAATGATAAAATAGAACTGCAGTTTTCTACTCGCTAGCCTGTACACGATAAAAAATTAACAACATTTATTATAAAAAGATTTACCTTTGTGAAAATTAAATCATAAAGTTCATTATTAAAACTTTCCATTCTGGTCATTAAATTTTTATTTGAATGCACACTTGTAACTCACACCTGTAATCTGTAATAACTTCGTAGACGATTCAAGGTTGCCAGCAAATATTTCTGGTACCAACATAAAAAATTATTTTGGCAATTTAAACATTAGCAAAATGTTTTTTAAATTATGAAACGAATAGCCAGGCCTGGCTTTGGCGCTGTCATCTGCTAAAACGAGATAGTAAAATTACCTATTAGTTTTATTTAACTTTCATTATATTATTACTAGCTGGAAAGCCCGTCTTAAGACGGGCATCTAGACCCGATTGGTTGGAAACTCGATTGATATGCAACTCGTCCCAGGGGGAGTACCGGCGATGGTTTAATATATTTTTCGGTTGGTAAAAAATTCGACCAATCAGAGTATTTCCTTTTCTGCAAAAAATGACATGTTGGAGCAGCAGCAGCGTGCTGTGATTTTATGTATTACTATCTGAATACCCGGCTTCGCCCGGGGCCTCATTAAAAATATAATACTTTGCTTTAGTCTGAGTACTGCAATGTTTTCCAGTCCTGCTTTCCGTTGCTGATTTATTTGTGAAGGGGGAGGGGGGATTACGGGAATCTCGTGTTAATCCGTTTATGCGCGTCACCTAATTTTGTGAGATCTCACTTTCCTTTCAACTTTTTTAACATTTTCTTGCACTAAAACATTTTCCAAGTCCTACTGAGTATGTGTTCTAAATTTGGTTAAAATCGGTCGAAGGCTCTAGGAGTGTATAGCCAGAGCTGGGCAGTATTTGAAATACATGTATTTGAAATACCTATTTTTAAATAAATTCTTGTATCTTGTATTTGTATTTAAGATAAGATAATTTAATTTATTATTTAATTAATTAATTAATTAAGTTGGATAGTGGAAAAATAAACAAACTTATATACTTTGATACCAAACACATCGTTTGCCTTTTTACCCGACTGCGGCAAAGCCGAAAAGGCAGGGTTATGATTTTAGCAGTCTGTTTATGTTTGTTAGAAATTTATCTAATTCAAAAGAGTTCATAGTCTGTAAATTATTTAAACGTCCAAGAATATTAAAACAAAAAATTATTTTCAATTATAAATCATTAGTTAAGATTACGAATAAAGTAAAAAAAAATTAAAATACGTTTATTTAAATTTTATTTATTATAAAAACAAAATTAGATTGTGGTAAAATAAACAAAAAAAATTTTCAATTGAAAAAAAAAAATAGAAAGCAGAGTCGGCCCACTCTGGGTTTAGCGGCATTAACTGCAGAATAAGTTGAAGTTTTAAAAAAAAAAAAAAATCAAAAATCAAAAGTGTCGGAATTTGAAAAATTGATGATTTTTCTCAAAAAACTGAAAAATTTCATGGAACATGACATCAAAAATTTTTTTCATATGTTTATCTGTACAGTACATCCAAACTAAAAAATTTAAAAAAATGAACGTTGGATTGAGTCAATTTTTGAAAAAGTTATGGGTATTTGAAAAAATAATAGCCAAATTTTTGAAAAATTCATAACTTTTTTTGGGTTGGGCGAAAAAAGTTGAAAAAATTCTGAGAAATATATTTGTTGGGTTAGAAAACGAGAAAAAAGTTTCGGCCAAATCGAAAGGGTTGGGTTCAAAAGTGGTCGATTTGGCGTGGAATGCCCCATATATAAAAATTATTTGACCTGTCCGAAAGATTATCCCGATAACCTTCTAATTATAAAAATTATATGCTGTTTGTTGCTAACTTAGGGTCGTATTCACTAACTTGTCCTTAGATAAAAATCCCTTCCGTAAAGGCAGGGTACCTGAAAGGATCCTTTTAAAAAGCATTCACTAACTCATCCTTTAGGTAAATTTTTGTACCTGGCAGTTGTCATTACGTAAAGGCAAGACTATGGAGGGTAGGGGTAAGGACGACAATCTCTGTGTTACAAAAGGTGTTCCTCAAATAGTAGTAATTAACGTTTCAGAAAGTGTCCAAAATGGCGCTGGTGTACCAAGAGGGTATTGATTGAACTATGGAAGGTGAAGGTCTCTACTCTTCATAGTGCATAACCTGAAAATTATTTGTGTAGTTCAATGCGGTTAAAAATTATTGTCAAGGTCTAAAATCTATACTTGATAAACCCCGGTACGCGACAACTAGGCGAATCCCACTGGGCGACGTATAAGTGGGCGATTGGTAAACTAGGCGGCGGTCAACTGGGCAATGGACAACTGGGCAATTGGTACAGTGGGCGATTGGTAAACAAGGCGATGGTCAACTGAGCGACGGTCAACTGGGCTATTGGTAAACTGGGCGAGTGGTAAAGTGGGCGAGGGACAACTGGGCGACGGACAACTAGGCAATGGGTGAACTGGGCGACGGGTAAACTGGAAACGGTCATTCAGGGCATTCAAAAAAGGAAATGGCTATGATATATTTATGTAACATATATAAATAAAATTATCAATAATGAGCTAAAGTAAAACAATAAAACACTTAGTATTCAAGCTTTCGAGAATCAAAACTATACTTCATTTCTTGAAAAAGAGAAGATTAAATTCTCGAAAGCTTGAATACTATGGTCCAGTTTTTCAATAGTTAGTTAACCCAAATTCAATAGGTAACTTAGATTTCTGACCAATCAAATAGTCATAAACGTAAGTTAACCATTGAATTTGAGTTAACTTAACGATTGAAAAACTGGACCTAAGTGTTTTATTGCTTTACTTTAGCTCATGATTGATAATTTTATTTATATATATTTCAAGAGTTAATAATCTTATTAGCTTATTTATGTAACAGGTACTGATAATTTCCTATAAAACTAATAACAATTTCAAAGATTTTAATTTCTTTTTTTTTCGCTTGCTGTATTAAAATCGCGAAAGCTATATTAATGTAAAACTAAATTTATTATTATTTATCTATTTATTGTAAAAAACTAAATTTCTTAAAGTAATTAGTCCATGTTGTAATTATAGGATATCCACGTAGGTATTCAACGACATTGTTACGATCGTAACTTATAACCTTGTTCAGGATTCTTTCATCTGCTTGTATGTAACGTCTCCTTTTTGTTGTTACTTGGTGACCAGCAATTTGTCACTCGTAATCTACATCGTAACTTTTTTGAATTTTTTTCAACTTGTTAATAAAATTCCACAAACTAGGGTGAGATATTCCACTACCAAAACCTAATTGTATTTTACGAAGGCATGCTTCTGCAAAATTATTGATCCTATCGGTTCCGTTTAGAATATCCATACGGACCAAATATCAGAAGAAAATGTTGAAAATGACAATGTTTTATTTTTCAGTGCACTTTTTTAATTTTATAATATAATTTTTGAATTTTTATAAATAATTTATTGTTTTTTCGCCCACTTATCCGTCGCTTAGTTTACCCGTCGCCCAGATATCCGTCGCCTAGTTTACCTATTGCCCAGTTGTCCGTCGCCCAGTTGTCCATCGCCCAGTTTACCAATCGCCCAGTTTACCAATTGCCCAGTTGTCCGTCGCCCAGTTGTCCCTCGCCCAGTTCACCAATCGCCCAGTTTACCAATTGCCCAGTTGTCCGTCGCCCAGTTGTACGCCGCCCAGTTATACGCCGCCCAGTGGGATCCGCCTAGTTGTCCGTGTCCGGATAAACCCTGTATTCGACTATATTTAATTGACATATCGCCGTCGGGGTAAGGTAAACTGCACTGCAAAACGACCTGCAAATGGTAAACTGCACTCCAGGTAAACTGCACGAAATTTTACAAAGTGGTAAACTGCACTTCGAGCATTTTTCAGGTAAGCTGTAACCCAAAATAATGGGGTTATACAGAGTATAACAAAAATTACTTTGTTATACAAAAATTATTTTGTTATGCGATTAAATTTATTAATTACATGATCCTTATATAAAATAAATTCAAATTTTGATTTTTTTAAAATTATTTGTGTAAAATAAGCATTTCATTACTTGAATAAAATCATTTTATCAGAAATTTTTTGTTTGTTGGTACTACACTTTTTGTATTAATATTTACTATATAAAAGAATTACATTTTTTTTATTGATATAATAGAAGAAAACTTATTCATAAACATTAACGAGATCACAAGAGAATGTCCGAACTAACGATTAGAACAAGCCAACGAGGAAAGCCCTTACTACTTTATCAGCAACACAAATTTTATATGGAACGTATGCTGAAAACAGGTGAACAAAAATGGCGATGCTGTAAAAGAAAATGTACCGCGTTTATTAAAGTTTTTGGAGAACGCGCGGATATGCACATCACATATGTTCAAGATAACCACACACATGAATCTAATGAGAAGCTTTTGCATAGGCAAGATTTGTCAAGTCGAATGAAAGTTCTAGCGAGTGAACGAGCGTTGCAAACGCCACAACAAATTGCAAATACCTGTTTGGATCAAAACCCGTCTTCTACTCAGGTTTTGCAGAAGAAAGATATACAATATGCAAAAAAAATACTTACAATATGCGACGGAAAAGTATGAGTACTCTTCCAAAAGATATTGCAGAAGTGCATCAGAAGCTACAAGAAATGGATGTAAAAACTGGGCAAGGAGAAAATTTTCTGACTGTTAACAATCGCACTTCAAATATTGTTATATTTTCGTGTTCCACAAATTTGGCTGCTTAGGCGAAAGCTGAAGCTATCTACATGGATGGTACATTTGATTATTGTGCTAAATTTTTTTACCAATTTTTTACAATCCATGGATTATTTAATGGTCATTATATACCGATGGTTTTCTGTTTATTACCAGATAAGAAACAATCAACATACCTTCATTGTCTTAAAGAAATATATACACTTGGTTGTTCCCTTTTAATAGATAATAGCGTCTTCGAGATATTCAAACGGGCGATTGTCAACTCGTCCGCTTGAGAGATTAAGTCCTAAACCAAATGGTAAACTCGTTCTGCTAGAGATTTTCTACCTTAATCTTCATAGGTAAACTTGGCCGCTTAACAGAAGATGTTCTAATCCTAACTCTGCTTTAATCTTCATGGGTAAACTCGCCCGGTAGATATCTTCGCCCGCCTACCTGCTATTATGACATTACAGGGTTGTTCTAGCTATTACAATTTATTGTCAATGCCAATAATGGCGGAATTTTTAATTACGCCCCCTCCCCCGTATGTAAAATATCGATACCCAACTGTGTAATACAGGGTATCACAAATATCGGGTTACTGTCACTTAATCGATTTCATCACGCAGATCAAAATTTATTAGGTCCATTATGACCTAAGCAGTTACCACTTATACCTAGAAACTTATACCTAAATGCACTAACGTGCGGTCACATTGACCGCGCTCTCGTTCTTTCTTTAACTCACGTACAACTTAACTTTTTGCTTTTTTTGCTACAGATTGGTATTCTAGTAAACCAGAAAAAATTAAAAAGTAATTAATTTTAAAATTTTATTAACTTTTAATAACATAAAAAGAAATTAATGGCATATTTGCACACTTTTATACTAAGTACATAATTAAAATTAATTTTTTTTTTCTATCTAAAACATATTTAGGCAAACTAATGATAACTTTTTGAACTACATACTTAAATAATTACAATTAAAATACAAAAATTAAAAAAAATAACTATATCTCTAAAACCACAACACCTGAAAAATTACAATTTTACTTTGCAATTCATGCACAATTTCGCACTGCACTGCAAACATATATTGCGTTGTGGCACAAAAAACAAAGAAAATAAGTCTTTCTTTTAATTTTGGAAGGACACACATAGCAGGTTTTTCGTTTTTGTAACTTTTCTTCCTGGTTACTAGATAAAATTGGGTTATCCGAAATTTTAAGGAATATCATTGAAATAAATTCAACTACATTACAAAAAAGGAATTAAAATGATATAACTAATAATTATAAATTAATTTGGGTGTACTAAGACTTTTACACAGTTGTATGAACAATAATAATGATAGTTTATAATCTTCATGGGACGTTTACTTGAAACATTATAATTACATTAACACTAACGTGCTGTAATAGTGATCGATAATATATTTGTTTCTTCTCTATAAATAAAACAAGGCAATTTTTCACCATCCCCGTTTGTCAACATACTACGAGTGATGTAACTTAAGTAAGATATAACTTAAAGGTACTGAAACCCATAACGACTAATTTTTAACGAATGGTAAAATACACACAAATTAAAAATTGATGCGGTCTCTGTGACCGCAAGTTAGCGATTAAGGATTAATCAATAATATTATTAAATTTGAATCTGAAATAAATATAGTTAATTAAAATCAAGTAATTAGTAGGAATAATTATATGAAATACTTTTATTGCTTATTGAAGCCTTATGCTTGGGCGTCTTCTACAAAGCCGGAGAATAAGTGGCCCAATTATGTTCAGTATCTTGAAGATCTAGGATTTCATCAGAATTTTCCTTAAAGAAATAATTAAAATAAACAAACTTCTTGGTAAATTTATATTTTTTACACTTACGTCTACTACTTCATCTACAGGGGTAATAGTTTCATTTGCCATTGCAGTTGACGCAGAGGGTATAATAGTAATAAAAGACTCCACCGTAGGCTCTGAAATTTTGATAAATACATTTTAGTCAGTTTCCATATCAAAGAAGAATGTGAAAAATCTATTTACTTTCTATAGCATCGCAGTCTGCGTTGTTCGAGTCTCCACAAATCGACAAGCTGGACAAATTATTTATTCTAACAGATCTGTCACTAATTGTAATCGGCTTGTATTCTCCACCCCCAGTCATGTTTGCCTCACTCCTTAAATTAGAATATTCTTTTCTTGAATCTCGCTTTAAAATATTGTACTTATTCATCAATTGTATATGAGTACGTTGCACTCCGAGCCCAGCAGCATTGAAATTTTGTGTTAGCTATAGCAATAAATTTAATAAAAGTTATATTATATTTAATAATAATTAAAAATAAAGTTATATAATATTTTAACCTTATTCTAATATACAAGTATTAAATGTTATAAATAATTTATATAATTACCTTTTTCCACGAGTCTTCTTTTTGTTTCCATGTTTGGGAATCCGATTTTTTACTTTCAATAACGTGCGTGTATTTTTCCACCAAAGAAATTAAAAAATCATACTATCGCCACTTCGGCGATAGAAAAAGTCTTTCCCCTTTCTTTAACACCAACTTTCTTTGCAGTACTCATAATTAATCGAACAAAATTTAACAAGCACCGTTAACAAAGTAAGGTTAGAATACCGCAATACGCTTGAACAAGTAGTGTAAAACGAACTATTTGCTGGTAGTTAAAATGATCCGCTGGTTAACATGACTAGAGGTCGCCTACGGTTGGTAAAACCGGTCAACTCCTACAACTACACTAGTTGACGTTAACTAATAGTCAGGTTAACCAAATAGTTGAAGAGGCAATTATAAAACCGGCCCTAAGCAGTTTGATGTTAATTGTTTATTAAAATAGGTATACAATATAGTGGTTAATAATAAAGATAATCGTCGCACATGAACAATCTTAACCGGACGTCTCGTATCAATGTGCATTCTAGGTCGTCTAGCGATCGACTAGCTCGTTTAGCGATCGCTCGCGCTTGTTGTACTTGGATCACGCTCTGTACCCGATCCTACAATAATGTTGTCAGTATCAATTGTATAATTTCCTGGATCTAATATATATAAATTGTATGGGTATCCATAAGCAATAAAATTAATGTCCAGTGTACCCAGCAAACAATTTACAGATGGGCCGGCAATGGCAAAGCGTCCAAACGCCTGAAGTGACCATGCTGGGCCAGTGTCTGTTATCTGCACTGGGCCAGTACCTATAGGAGAATGCGGCCACCAGCCGGGCCAACGCTGGGCGTCTGCCTGTAACATGCACCCGCCCGGCAAACTGCCGTACATTAATTTTGGTACTTTTCTGGGGTTCTAGGTAGTTGTGCTATTTTGTAAAAAAATATCTTGATATAGGCGATGTACAACTGTAAAATCACTGAAGTTGCTAGATAGTTAAATCTGTCATTTTACAGAGCTACAGCGCCTACATCCCGTAATTTTTTTTACAGAAAAGGATATAAATTCATACACAGTTTGATGTACACACAATAATATATATTTTCTGTATTATTATATTTTTAATTACAAAAAACAAAACAAAAATTACCCAATTTGATCAAATTTAATTAAACAAAAATTAAAATTTATATAAAAAAAAAGTTATATATGTATTTGTTAACATTAAAACGGAAAAGTGAAATTACAATTTCTTGCAAAAAAAACGGAAATAACCTCTCTCTTTCTTTTATACATGCCTTCTTTTATTCCGCCCACCTTCTCTGTCAGGGGCATTTCGCAGCCAAGTTTTAATTATATCTTCGATTTGGGTTTGTGTGGCATCCTTACAAAGACGATTCTTTCTGACGACTCCTGAAATTAAAGTGTATAAGTATAATTTTATTGAAAGAATAGAAATTGTAGAACTGATGTAGCTAGGACGAGAATCGAGATGCATAATAAATCGTATAACATAAAAGTATACATTATTTTGATACTCGGAGTTTTAAATTTTTCAGTTTTGATTTCAATATTAAATTTTTTAAATCTGCTAAATTTTTAGGATTAAAAATTAAGCTCAATTTATAAATTGACGCAAGCCGTAACACAACTGCTCCGCAGACATGGACTTAGTTCATCTCTTACGCTATGGCTTTGATTGCAATCTGCATACGGAGCGGCTGTGTTACGGCTTACGTCAATCTATAAATTTTGAGAAAAAAAAGCGCCATACGTCACAGTCAAAAAGCTTCAGCCTTCAATTATTTGCTCATACCTAAACTTTTACTTCCTCCTAGTTACATAAATAACTTTTGTTACTTTACCTATGATCAAAGTTACAACGTTCTTCAGATTGCAAAAAGCGGGCTTACCATTTCTGCCCGACCAGTTGTAAATAAGTGCCAACTGATTGGTTGTAATCTTCTGCATCAGTCTCCGTGTGGTGTCTATTGTATCCCTTCCTCCGATAGATGATAAGGCCAAGCACTATGCAAAATTTATTGTTATAATACCTTTTCATTTACATACGGATGCAAATACTTACCACTTGTGGCATCTTGTTATCGTCATCCATCAGATTGGTGTTGAAGCTTTCAAGCTGTTGCACAGTTGTGAAAGGTAAGAAATTTAAATCGTCATTATCATGTTCTTCGTCAATACTTTTATTTTGCTTTCTAACTTCATCTTTGAGATCATGGATTAATTGTACAAGTTTGGTGAACATGGCTGTGTAACATAATTTTTATCTTAATTCCAATTCAAATTGAACTGTATTTATATCTACCTTCATTTTTCTTGCAACAATTGCAAATAGTACTGCTTGCGCTGTTGACCCGACTCGTACGATTAGGTGTCATTATTTCAGTCATAGGGGCTGAAGAAAAGGTATATGGAGTGCTTGGTGTTTGCATTTGGAAGTGTTGATTATCAGTGAGATGACTTCTGTTTTCTTTGTTCCGTCCAGACAAAAAAGAAGTTCCAGCATCCAATGTTAATTCGCGGCAGCTATTTAAAGTGCCAGTTAAGTTCAAGGTCTTGGAGTTTTGAGTATCACTAATATTGTTATTTTTTTCTTTGTTACGCTTAGCCAAGGAGTTAATCTTTTTTTTTAGCTGCAAGTTTGGAACATCACTTCCATCGGAGTCCGAAGTAGAGATATCTTGTATATCATAACCAGGGTAGGTTTTTTTTTTCACTGGTCTTTTTATCTTAAAGTCCTCAGCTTCACTTTGCGAAACAGAGGATTTTTCCTCCAGCTCCTTCATTTTGTTGGAGACCTTTTCGTAAGTATCTGTGAAATAAAAGTGTTTAATAATCTATTCTGAAATAATTGAATATAATTTTATTACTTGATTTGTAAATTATTTTTACTCTATTTTGAGACGTATTTTTGGAGGGCAGTTTGTGCTTGACTACCATTTGATGCCTTTGCAAATCTGATGCCATGTTAGGCCAGACACAATAAAGTTGATCCTCATGTTGTGAGACCCAGGTATTGGAAATGATGCTCATTGGTGTCGTACCATCAGCCATCTCATCGGGAAATTCGACGACGTAGAAAGTTTTCGAGCTGAAAAAATTAAATAAATCAAAACATGTAAAGTTAATTTAATAAAGATTTAAAATATTACCTCAAATAAAAATGTAGAAGTAGTGAGTAGTGAGAGAAAATTAAAATATTTAAAAAAAATGCAGCAATGGGGAAAAGAAAAACGATTCATCGGCATCACACTGAAGAAGTAGACCCTTATGGGCGATTTCATTGACTGAAAATTTGACATTTTCCCCATTCAGCTGAACCCGGAACATAGATAATAATTTGGAATCGGTTGGATAGTCACAGAATGAGCCAGTGACGATCAGCTTCTCACAAACTACGCTAATGTTATCTTCGTGTTTAAAAAAATACAGTATTCGACCAATATCGTTGGATTCAGTTTGGACACAATTATTACCACATTTTGTAGACAGTATGGCACCTCGAAAATACAGTTTTTCGAAGGCTACTCCAACTTGATCGTCCAGTAAGTGATAGTCTGCGATGGGTCGACCCATGACGAAAATCTTCCCAGATGTCTTTTTCGACTGTCTATTCGCATCATAATTTTGATCATGCTCTTCTATTCTTCGTACAACTTGTTGTAAGGGCTGATTCGATTTTCGTAACATTTTTTTCAACATTTGTAAATAATTTTCAAATGGAAAACATGTTACCTCATAAATATTTCCAAATGCTTCGGCGTCGTCAGGCAGATGTATTAAAGCATGGGTGTTGTAAGTGCAGAATTTCGAACCAAATAACTTTATAGCATGTTTTACGAACCCTTTGAGTAGTTCTCTTGCATACTCGTTATGTGCTTCGTTTAAATCCGAAACTAGCAAAATTGTAATTGCAAATTTTAAGATCATGAAATTGCAGTACAACTTACGAGGTAAAACATCTTTTAAAACAAAGGGTCCAGAATATATGAGAAATTGATGCAGCTCAGTTGCTTTCCAACGCTCTAAGTCGGCCAACCCCCTGGGTTTTCTATTAAAATCATTGGGCCAACATTTTCTTAATTCAATTAGACGGGCATTGAGCAGTGAAAGCTTATCTTTCGAAATATTACACTCACGGCGTCTATCACGATATGTAAATAAGAGTTTTCTCATTACTCCCAAGCACACGCAATGCATGTAATCAACAGGACACTTAGATATCAAACCTATGTCAAGTTTGGTAAGAGGGGTGTCTCCGTTATGATGAGCTGCATCGTTCTTGCTGGAAAATTCATCATCTGTTCTTTTAGGTGCCCCTAAGTCTAAAAAAAGCATTCTCCGCTCTTTTGACACACCTTTCACCCAGCATTTATCGCATCCCGAATATCCATTATGGCCTTTAATATTTTTTATAAACGCTCTTGCTGGGGTATCGCAACAAAAAGATCGGATTTCACATGGAATAACCTGATGGTGGACTTGTACACCAAAATTTACTAATCTACATAACTCGGTTACAAATTTTTCCAAATAAGTTTTCAACAAGGGTTTACCGGGCCCACAGTAAATTGCAACGGGAAAAATGTACTCTCGATCATTATTCTGACTTACAATTCTGCACAGAATGGGCCAAAACGCGATCCTAGTACTTTTATGTAAAGGGATACCATCCACATTAAAATCTAGTTTCAATTTATCAGTGCCGTTACATTTATACTGAATCACAAAATGTTGGAATTTTTCACGCATTCCAAAATAATAGAATTGCCCCTGACCATGTTCTTCAACAGGCGTTTCCTTTGGCGTTTTAAGAAGAGTTCTTGCGTCTCTTGGGAAACTTTCAAGATCTGGCTTCGTAGACAACCAGTGGAGTAAGTCCGTTAATGCTAAATGAGTGATATTATGTTTAATTGCCCACATTGCAACAAAGTCTCTTGAATTTACAACTTGTTCTTCCTCTTCTGAGGTTACGTTGTTTTCACAATAATCGGTTTCTACAGAAATTATTGGTGTCTCGGAGAGTGTCTCATGTTGATAACTATTTTCCTGATTGTTACTAAAGGTAGAGGTCTCAGATTCTTCGTCATTATAAGCTTCCTCGTTATTGTCAGGATGGCTGCTGATATTCCCCGAGCTGGGAGTACTTGTTGAAAGGTCTGTATTTTTACTATTTCCCAATCTCATAAGTTCATCAATTTCTATCAAACTAGTTGTTTGTCTCACAGATTTTTTTATTAATTTGTATCTGTAACTTTTAGAATAACGTTTTAACAATGAATTTTGGCGGGGCATCTTTAACAATGTACCATCGCTTTACACCTATGCGCACCTGTATTAAAAAAGTATTGAATGTCACCTGTAGCTTATTAATACATCAAATATTCATATAAAAAAGTTTCATTATAATTAGTATATAATTATATCATAAAAAACATTCGTAAATCAAATTAACAATTGCAAAAACTTATGAGGTTATGATCAATACGCAGGACTTGCAGGTAGCGCATATAATACCCATTTACTATTCATACACACGCAATAAATATTGATTCATTTAATAATAGGATTCTACTTACGTATTTTCGGAATCCATCCTGGTGGGTGGTGAAAAACATGAACGTTAATCTTGGCTTCTTTTTTAAACACAGGCACACGTAGAGCGTTAAGCAACAGTTGGTTGAAGCGCAGCCAACCTGAGCGGTACCAACATAAAAGTAATAGATGACAAAACTTACCAAAATCCAAAAATAAAAAGACAATCTCATATTTTTACTTTTTTTTTATTATAATTATATATAATAAGTCAAATTTCAATGACTATGGAATTTTAAACTAATTTTGAAAGTGCATTCACTAGACGACAATTGAAACTTTTTATGCGCCTATAATATTGAAACGATGCTAGAAACCTGTTGAGGGCCTACCGGCGGGCCAATGCACGTATTCAGACAGCGTTTCCGTGACTCTGGTCCTGCAGCGGCCCGGTAACTAAAGCCCGTGGCCGTCTTGCTGCCAGCACTGCCAGCATAGTGCCGCCTTACGGCCGACGGTGTAGTGTTTGCTGGGTATATTATTATTTATATTATATGGAATTAAAACGTATTCAACCGTTTCATAACTTTTGAAAAATGGTTTAAAATTGTTGTATGATTTAAAATTTTGTTGCACTGGAAGAAATAGTTAAATTCAACCAGAATCAGGTTCCCGCAACGTAAAAATCAGGTAAAAAAGGGATTCACAGACAATCAAGTCAGGTCAACTAAATATATCTGGTTAAATGTATCTGATAAGGTTAGCTTAATAATGTTGAATATATCATATGTTATATAATTGAAACTACCTGAGCTTTTGGTTAAGTAAACACTTAATATAAGGTTCAACGAAACGTATCAGTCTGATTTTACCAGTGTCTGGTTATCAGAACCACTGTGTAACGTTGGCGCACTTTAACTTTTTAGTAATACTTACTATATATGTGGCCAATTCACGTATCTCCTCTGATTAAATAGATCAGACATTATGATTGCTTTTACCAGATACTCTAACTAATTGAACTACCTTGTTTCACTTTATTTAATCGTTATAAGTGCTTCTACTTTACTGTCTGATTGACTAAACTATATTGTGTATTTCATTAACTAGATGTCATGATTGTTTCTATCTTGATTTCGGGCTAAATAAATTATTTTGTCTAGCTGATCGAACAAAATCGTCATGTTCCTTGTACCATAATGTTCAGCACATTTGACTATACTGTTATATTTGGTTTAACGAGATGTTATAGCTATTATTTCTTTTGTGTATACACAGAAGAAAAAAGAATAGTGACTTCATCTAAGCAATTGAATGAATTTTAGCCATTTAATCAAATTAGATAAATTCATTAAAATGTTTTCATCAATTTAACTAAATTGGTTATGAAACTTTAAATGAATTTATTTTAATTTGATTTAATGGCTACAATTCATTAAATTTCTTTAGATCAATCACTAAATTTTTTTTCTGTGTGGTTGTCGCAATCCAATCACTTTATTTATTGCAACCTAAATCATGGGCCAGTGTAACAACTGGCAAAGTGAAGATTTCGAAGATAGTAAATCTCGAAAATTAATCTGTGTTTTACTGAAATAAAGAGTTCACATCCTGTTTGATTAGTAAAAAATAGGATATACGGAAAAAGTATGTACCTTGTGTCCAAAGCATATAAGTGAAATTGGAAAGTATATTGGGATGGAGGAGACGCCAAAATAAAGTAACACAATTATTGATTGTCAACGTTTCGGTTAATAATTTGAACCATCTTCAGAACTAAAAAATTACAAAAATGCAAAAGAGAAGATATGGTTACGTTCGACAATTGTGACATGGTTACTGCACTCACCTCACAGTAGGATAGAAATTGTCTCGGCGTAAAAGATTTGGAGGATAAGCCGAAAGTTCACCTACAGTAACCTCAACCAAGTCAAATAAAAGTTGTAAATTTAAAAACATGTAAAATGCAGCACTTAAAAACACGAGTACAACCATTAATGTCAAACATAAAATTACAGATGTCAAAATTCTATAAATTAACATTGCTTATAATCACAAGCCTGAAAGTAACTAGATAAGCGCTACATGGTGCGGCAAAATTTGTGGTCGGGTGGTTACCAATCAAAAATACATAGGTAAACAAAAATGTGAGAGTGTGAGACCAGTACAAACAACTCAATAAAATACAATAATGATAAAATTTGGTCAGTAAAATAGAGATGTACACGAAACACTTATCTAGAAAGGAGTGCAGAATAAACGTGATTTAAGCGAAAAAGTGAGAAACCATGTTCATGGTAAAATAACGGTGTAACAAATTAAACTAACTACACAAAAAAACACAAAAAGAGGTTCCAAATAACCATAGAACCTCTAAACCTAAAATTTTATAAATTATCTCTTTAAAAACACTTATCACAATTTCCCACATCCACTAAAGGGGGGGGCAATACCAGCAATCACAGAATCCAAAAATCGAGGAGGTCGTTCTTCGATTTTTCTCAAATAGGTTCTCAGCAGCCCTTTATAACCATTATTAAAGTATCCATAATCTGATTGCATGTTGATGTTATCATCAGTTATGGAGATGTACGCTGCCTCCAGAGAAGTTCTTCTGTAGTTAGATTCAAAATTCAGTATCCTCGTTTTCTCCAACGAAAAATTGTGGGATTGCTTTAACATGTGTTCTGACAACCCTGTCTTTCCAGAACCCGTTCGGACGTCATACAGATGTTGTTTGACTCTGTTCATCAATCGCTGTTTGGTCTGGCCAATATATTTCGCACTACAGTCACATTCAATGCTATAAATGAGGTTATTATTGTCTAGGTTAGAAATCTTATCTTTAGTTTTGGAGAACAACAGATTGTTCAAATTGAAGCGGTTGTTATAAGAAATAATCAGTTTACTATTGTGAAGTGCTTCTCTACGGGTGAAGTTGATTCTTTTAGCTAACCATGGATGAAATGTGATTTTGCTATAGTTTTCGGAGGCATCCGAGTTGTCCAAACGGGAATTATTTGTAGATGGTCTATGTGATTTTCTTCCAAAAAGAGAGGTATCTATCAGTCTACTAGGAAAATCGTTCTTTTGAAGTTGTTTCTTTAAATCATGTAGTCTGGTGCCTATGCGTTCTTGGGGAACACAAGTAGTGATTCTATTCCGTAGTGCTGATATCACATTCATCTTTTGTTGTAGAGGGTGTACTGAATTAAAGTTGAGGAGTCTGTCTGTTGACGACGGTTTTCTGTACACGTCCGTACTAAGGCTGTCATCGGGTTGCTTTATGATTAAAAGATCTAAAAAGGGGATGGTGTTGTCCGATTCTAATTCGTATGTGAAATCCAAGAGTGTGTCATAAGAGTTAAGTGTGTCAAGGCACAATTTTTATTGTGTAAATATTTTACTCACTTGATCTTCGGGTACAGCAGTCAGCATGTCGTCGACGTACAGCATCAAAAAAGGCAGAGTTAATTGTACTGTTCCAAAGAAATTAGTTATTAGGTCGTTCATAACAAAACAAGCAAAATGGGGACTACAAGTATCTCCAAAACAATTGTCGTAGCTGAAAAAACTTTTGTTGAAAATAGTGGATACCAATTCCATAAAAATCTTAGATGGTATAGACTATAGAGGTATGGGGTGAGACGAGGTCCCAGTTGTTTGTGAGAGACGAAATAACTGACTCTCTGGACACATTAGTAAAAAGGGTTTTCACATCGAAGGAGATCAGATTAAGGAGATTCACAAAAAAGGATACATAGATGACACCACTAGGAAGTCGCTTAATAAATACAACTCTACGTACCCCCGAGGCTTATGGTCTTCCCAAGGCCCACTCCACTAAGACCTGTTATAAGCTGTATAGATTCCCCCTCTATCCCATTGGCCAGATACATCAACGGCATCCTTAAAAACGCTATACCAGCGCTACCTTTTAACGTGAAAAACACCATCGAGGCAAAAGAGAAGATAGTTTCAGCTAAACTAAGCTAAGTTTATCTAGTTACTTTCAGGCATGTGATTATAAGCAATGTTAATTTATAGAATTTTGACATCTGTAATTTTATGTTTGACATTAATGGTTGTACTCAAGTTTTTAAGTGCTGCATTTTACATGTTTTTAAATTTACAACTTTTATTTGACTTGGTTGAGGTTACTGTAGGTGAACTTTCGGCTTATCCTCCAAACTACATATGTAATCTTTTACGCCGAGACAATTTCTATCCTACTGTGAAGTGAGTGCAGTGACCATGTCACACGTCGAACGTAACCATATCTTCCCTTTTGTATTTTTGTAATTTTTTAGTCCTGAAGATGGTTCAAATTATTAACTGAAACGTTGACATTGTGTTTTATTTTGGCGTCTCCTCCATTCCAATATACTTTCCAATTGCTACATCATTGCCGGGGACAATGTAACAAATTTTATTGAATTTGTTTTTAAGGGTACGCCTATGTATTCCTTTCGCATTTTCACAACGAGGCGCTCCTGTTATCTGGGCTGATTAGACGGCGTTGCGCACGGTGGTGTGGTTGAAGTTGGAGTTGAGTTAGGGACTCGAGCTCGAAAAGACGGAAGTGATTGTGTTTTCGGTGTTCAAGAAAAATTTTGGGTAAGTGTTGGTCCAGTGGACTGATTTTTAGGAGACATCTTATTTATCTTTTTTGGACTCCTTATTTATTCATATTTCGCTTTCGTTATTTGCAGCGGTTAATGAGAGTTATTTGCAATAATTCAATTCACATTGGTTTTATTTCCATCGACTGACCGTATTATCAGGCGCTTCAAAGATAGCATTTTATCTTGCTTATACCTTTCAAGGTGGTCTTTTAAATTAATTTAATAAAGTGAATTATTTTTACTTTTTATTTTAATTTTACTGTGGGCGTAGACTATTTGTTCTCTGTATGTTACTCCATTACGGATAATATAGAGACAAGTATCTACAATTTCTCCTTTACTATCTTCGTGTTGGCCTTCCTTTGTTGGTGAGTTTTTCCTGCAGTGGTTGATTGATACCTTTAAAACCACCCCCTCGGTACCGGCACAAATCAGCTAGTCGTAACATCTTGGGCTTCTACACTAAATTTTAAAGCTGGTTCTTCTTCCAGCGTGTAGAGAAAAATTCTGTTTGCCCGCAAGGGCAGGTAGCAATTTTTTATTACAACAAGAAACCTTTAAGTATATAAGTGAAAGATAAATTAATTATATTAAATGAATTTATTATAAAGTTAATACATAAGCTACTTTTAAGAAAAATAATTATTAAATATTCTATTAATATTAAAAAAGTTATTTTTACAGTTATATTAGTCAAAAATACATAACATAGAACCTTTTTTATTATTTTTATATTAACATTTTATTATGTTTTTTGCCAATTCCAAATATATCTACAGCTGCGTTCAAAATAATAGCAGTGCAAGTAATAAAATGTTTAGTACTTCAAAAATATATTTTTTATTTGCAATTTGCAAAAAAATTAATATATATTATAATATATATTATAAACTAACTAAATGCAAAAAAAAATCAAATTTGATTATTTAATAAAAAAAATAAAGAAGTATTTCATTTTAATTTAAATTTAACGGATCAAAATAATAGCTGTCCTGACTATTATTATAAAAAAAAATCAACCATTCGCAAATTTTTTGTAATTAACAAATCAAAAGTCTAATATTTGGTCGTATATCCTTATTTTTAATATCTGCCTCACAACGGCGCTTCAATGAATTTACAAGAGCCTGGCATCTTTCCTGTGGTATTGCATTCCAGGATTGTTCAACAACACGCCAAAGTTCATTATTATTGTTTGGTTTAGCAACAGATACTGTTTTTTATGGCTGCCCATAAGTTTTCAATCGGGTTGAGGTCGGGAGATTGGGCTGACCATTCCATGACCTCAACTTTGTTAACCCGAAACCATTCTTTAGCCTTCTTGCTGGTGTGTTTCGGGTCAGCGTCCTATTGAAAGACCCATTTGAGTGGCATTTCCTCCTCAGCATAAGGGAACATGACCCTCGGTAAAATATCAACATGCACATGTTGATCCATTATTCCCTGAATACGATGTTTAGAACCAACATCGTAATAACTAAAGCACCCCCATAACATGATGCTAGATCCTCCATGTTTCAAAGTCTTTATGGTATATTTTGGATTGTATTCTGTATTGGGCGGACGTCTTACATAACTCCTTGATCCAGTATTACCAAATAACACAATCTTACTTTCGCCTGTCCATAAAATATTTCGCCATTTTTCAAGAGGCCATAAAACATGTGCTTTTGCAAATAATTATGTTAACCTCTTGTCAATATGACGTTTCTTTAACAGTGGAGCTTTTCTTGGACTTCGAGCATTTAGACTATGTTCATTTAATCTTCGACGTAGTATTACAATGCTTGCTGGTACATTTAGGTCTTTTTTTATTTGAGTTGCCGGCATCATTGGGTTAGCTTTTGAATATCGCACAACGCGTTTTACGAAATTTTGGGACAAAATACACTTACGACCCCGTGTTTCAACTTTCGCTTCGTAATTTCTGGCATTTGAAATCATTTTTGCGGAACACCCAATAATTTCTTGGACCTCTTTATAGGTTTTCCCATCATTAATTAATTTACAAATTAATAGTTGCTTTTTTAGTGTGCAGTGTTTTCCACGCCCCATTTCTCTACGAATATCAAACAAAAACTTGATAAAAAAACTTAAAGGCAGCTATACTATTTACCTCTGCACTAAAATATCTTTTAAATTTTTGAAAATCTGTTATAAATACTAAGAACAAGTTACCACTGCTATTATTTTGATCCTACTAAAATTGTAAAATAGCAACCAAGTAGTAAGTAATGTTAGAAGAACTTTGCTGACGAAGCATTTTATAAGCTAATTTAAATTTTTAATCTTAAATGTGCTATAATATGCAATTATACAACACCAACAACTCAAATAAGGAAATTATTTAAGATTTATTTAAGTCTTTGTGATATAGCACTGCTATTATTTTGAACGCAGCTGTATATAAACAAATTTAAAAGCTTTAAAAATAATATTAAAAAATTAAATTTAAAAAATCACAAATTCCAAATATATGAAAAAATGAAAATGAAAAGTATAATAACGAGACTTAATTAACTAATTTTAAATTCCTATTTCTGACATTAGGGTGCTTACAGCTGTGTATTTTTTTATCGTACTGCGTAATAATTTCATAAAGCCCCTCCTGAATAAATGCCCAGATGACAGACGATTCGGTCGGATATTCGGCGTTCAACTGTATAATAATTTTAAAGCAGCAATCTACTGCTGCAAGGCACGTTGGTAGTTGATATCGGACGTCGTCTACTATTACGAAATAAGTTTTTATTTCACTAAGTGACGCCCCAACAGCTATAATGAATGGTTGTAAGGTGAGCCCCATACCCTGTAGCTTACTTTGTCTCCTAGTCACCGTCTCTTGTACTAGGTTCTCTGCTGCAACGACAGTGATCAAGCTCTCGCGGGTTTCCACTCTGCTGGGCCTCCAGGTTCCCTTCTTCTTGGGAAGAAGGGTGGTTACAGACACTAGGTAAGGTAAACACAGAATGCAGCCAATATTGGAAGGATCTTCTGCTTCTGAAAATATAATTAATTTGATTAAGTGTGAAAAATAATATACTACTTCGAGTAATTATAGTGTAGATTTTTAATAAAAATTTGAAACTTATCTTACCTTCCTCGCAACTTATAAAACTGTCAAGCTGTTTCTTTTCGATTTCATCCTTACAAATAAGAATCCTTTTTTTAGCTAAACCGTAAATTTTCTGTTTAAATAATGGGAGCCTTTCGTAAAGTTTATTTATAGCTGTGGGGTATGCCACTTGAAAATCTTTAAGAATCTGAAACAACAACATAATTAGATTTTTTGTTTAACAAATAATAATTTTGCAATTTCATATAAACTATTATTTATAGACATAAATACGCACCAAGAGGTATCCGCTGGTTTTCTTCAGAGCTGGATAGTCTTGAAAGTACTGGCTTATAGTGCTACCATCTTTGGTTAGTTTTAATAGCCGATAATAGGTTGTGCGGTTCCAATGACTCTCCACAACTTGCCAAGGGTCTGTACTGTTGCGTAGCTACTGCACGCTTTCCTCTACAATCTCGTTTTCAACAACCGAGTCGTTTTCTAATCCTGCGAGACCGGGAGGAAACCTGCTAGGAGTGGAGCTTCTTGAGGTTGACGGCGGATCTCTGGATCGGCGACTAGATGTTATCACTCCCGCGGCTCTGAGCGATTTTCTTTTATTATTAACACAGTCTAAAAGCTTTCCTTTTGCTAACCGTCGCATACCTGGGCCAAATGACACATATGGCACAAAATACGTCGCTAAATGCTCTTCTTTAAACACTGTTGTGATTTCATAAGCCAACGAGTGGAGACGACTGGAAGGTATCTTCTTTTCTGGATCGTCTGCTAGCTCATTGTCAACAATTAAATGACACAATCTTCTTCGGGCGCGGTGATCCAGAAGTCCCGTTTGACCGTATTGTTGAATTAAGGCTCTTCCTGATGGCGTCCGTTTCAGAAGCAACTCGACTTCCTAAAAATTACATGAAACTTGTTAAAATCATGAGAAAACCGTATCCCTATACAAAACGAAAATATTGATTTCAATGAAACCACTAGACTTATTCCACATCACATTAAGCGTGTTGTTTAACTTTTTATAATAAATCTAGAAATAACATAAAGAGTTATTTTAAATGTGAAAGTAAAATACTATCTCAAATTATGGAATTGCATTAACATATAGCAAAATTTAGTTATACTCACACTTGGAATCGGCTGATGCCTTCCTTCTGATGATGAAGGCTCAGTGGTCTCTAAAGCGACAAGGCCAGCGTCGCTACTGCCAGAGTCCAGTGGAACATAAAATGGTATTTCAGCGTGAAATGCAGATGGATCCGCTTTTTGATGTATCTGAAAATAGAATAGCCATAAGAATTTAAAAAAACCAATGAGGTGAGTAAGTTCCATTGCAATATAATACATCAAGGTTTTATGGAGTTAAATTTTATAAGCAACACTGTAGGTTTTCAAAATTCACACAACTTGGCCCATTGAGTGACCCTTACAATAATGTACTTCTTTTAACAAATAAAATGAAAGTGTGCATGAAATTGAGTTGAGGCAAAATTTGAACTGAACTTACCTCTTCTGTAACAGCATTCTCGAAAATGACCCGCCACTCCCGCAAGTTGTATAATAGAATGCTACGGTCCCCAGCATTTGGAATCATCTCCTTCACGATGTCTGGCGTCATGACTGCTAGAGCCTTCATAGTAACATTATTTTCTAAGAAGAAAATATTAAAAAAACTTGAATAAATTTTACAAGAAGTAATTTGTCAAGAGCACATGCGTATTTTACTCAATTGTCGCGAGTACTTTTCGTTATTTCCGATGCAAGCTTTTACATTTTCGAGAAAACAAATATAAAACCGTTATAGGGTTCCTATGAATTGTGAATTACGGAACCCCGAAAGAAGTCGCATAGGTACTTAATATGATGCGTAAAAAAGCAGATTTATTGCAATGTACCCAAAAATTAAAATCACAATTACTAAAAATCGTACGTACCTTTAAATATATTGGTGTATTGTTCCAATCCCCACGTTTTAAGGAAGTCTACCACATCAAGATCACTCATATTTCAAATCACAATAAATTAAGTTTTATAATAACACTTTACAGCAAGTTACCGCAAACCAACCACTTGGAAAAATGGCTGAACTGGATAGTTTTGCATATCAGCAAAGTAGATGTTAGTGGGATGTCTTTTTACCCGACTCTCAGGTTACTTCAATCGTAGCAGCTAGATAAATTTCCTTTACATTGTAAGATTGAACTGATTTAGAGTAAATTTAACTATATATAAATATTATAAACTTTACCTAACGGTTAGGTTGAAAGACAATTGCATTCCGCATGTGCAACCAATCCAATATAATTTAATTTCAATCAATTGTAATTGTAGGGAAAAATAGAAAATGACCCAATGTAGCGAAAAATTTGCAATTTTATTATATAAATTGCAAAAAGATTGATTGTAAAATTGTGCTTCACTTATAGTGAAGTTGAAGGTCTCTTTGTAACCCATAATATGCCCCAGCATCCAATTAAGCTAACATAAGCACTAATGTGTCCCATATCAGATATGTATCGTTCGCTATGATTACGTAATGCACGAGGTGGTCACCTTGCAAAATTATAAACAAGTCGACAAATTGTCTCATTGTTATTATCTTTTACAAAGATAACCGCAAAATTTATTTTAAAATTATTTGATTTCATTTCACATAATAAAATCGATTATTAGGGATGGTAAAATAATTAACATCACAGCTGATCAACATAATAACAAATATTATTAGGTAATTAAATTATTTGAAAATTTGGAGGTCTCAAAATTATTTTAACTTCACTTTAATTAAATAGCTACAGTTATCGCCTTAAACTTAAATTTTTCAGAATGGAAATTACGAATCAAATTTATGAAAGATATTACTAAGCACATACATTATAAACGATGTTGTTTACACGATTGTAAACGAAACATTATATTATGTTGTTGAAAATTTTAGTTATCAGTAATATATCTTCTTCCAATCAGGTAGGTATAAATTTTATCAGTATAGGATAAAGAAGGGCAATAGATGTGGGTTGAATGCAATACGATTCAATATTTTCATGTCAAATTCGTAAAATTTTGGATAAACCGAGTCAAGTTTCCGTAAATAAAAATGTTAATTTGTTACAATGTAACTATAGGCATAGTAGGTTACACATTTTTTATTGTTTCGGTGAATAGAATGTTTATAGAAAATAACTATACGTGCTCACTACCGCATACTATTTCCGAAATTACTCCATTATAATATTCACCCTTATAGTACATAAGTTGAAATAGAGACACATAACATATTATGTCCATTTTTAGTATTAGCTCAAAGAACGTTGTGAATGACATCATTGTTCAGGGAATTACAAAAAGAAAAGAAAATTGGCAAGGCCAAAATAAGTGATAAATATGAGTAAAAATAATTTTTACAACATTTGTTTAAAATAATTTAACACTAAACCCAATTCCTGATACAACTATCACTTTGGTTGCTTCAGCTTTCAACTTGTGGCATTTCAGCTTTTGGTAAAGCAAAGTTAACAAACATGCACTCAAGTTAAGTTACCTCAATGGTGTAGTTCGATCAATAAAAATATCTAGTATATTTAGCCATTTGGTGAAGCAAAATTAACAAACATACGCTCGATCTAAGTTAACCCAATAGTGTAGTTAACTCAATAAAAGTGTCTAGTGTATTTAAATATCAGTAAGAGGTGGAATAGCAAAACCCTCTGGTTAATTTTACAATAACATAGTTCAATTTTCTTTTAGCTAAACTAACTCCTCTATATGGTTAATTTAATAAGAGTCATAGTTTAATCCACTATATACGGTTCTACCATAAAGCTATGGTTAACATAACTATTCAATTTGTTAATACATCTTAATTTTTCAGTTTTTACTACTAACAGGGTAGAATTAGCCAGATAGCGATTAACTAAAATATAGTTAACCATATTTCTTTCAGTGTGTTCTCTTTGTTTCAAAGAAAACTATATCTGGTGTTTTATTAATATATATTACTCAAACTATTGAGTAAACTTGCTATAACGACGTCAATCAATAATCGCTAAGCAATTTGTCTGAATTAGTAACACTGATAGAATTATTCTCGATGACATTATAAGTTTATATAAAATGCTTAAAATCATACGCTCTTAATGTTAAACCTTCAGTTTCATTATATTTGTATATTCCTAAAGCAAAGTTGATGTTGAACGCAGCGCATTGAATGTAATAATCAGAATTATATAATAAACCATTTTGTAACGCCCTGAAATCTGGATCATCTCCATGATGTAGATGTTGTGGGTTTTCGTCTGTTTCGGTTCCAACGGTTTAATAAACCAAAAGTTCTACTTCCTTACATTCATCATTATCTTCATGATGTTCTACTACATCTTGATTTGATTTTTCGGACGTTCCAGTTTTTGAGATTTTCGGGGAAAACAAATTTTTTGAAAAATAATCATTTTTTTAGGATTTCTTTTTTTCCATACTTCTTTTTTTAATGGATTGTCAATTTCATCAGCAAATTGCAGTTTTTGTCTTCTATAATTTTAATCTTCTCCCAATAGAGAAAGTAATCGATTTTATATCAATATCAATTCTTTTTTTAATTTCGTTGACAAATCTTGCAATTTTCATATTGGTTTGGCATTGTAAAATATCTTTTTTTACAATTTTAAACCAACACTCGGCCCCAGAATTACTCAATCTTTTATTTTCTATTTAATTTGTCCATAATGGAGCCAATGGCATACATTTATTTAACAGATATATCATAAATTCTTGAGATTTGTATGGATTTGCTTCCTTATTACGTTAAAGATCATCAAGGTTCTCATCATGTAGTAAATCATCGTCATATTTATCATTAACGACCTTCTCATATATTCTAAAAAAGTGAGTAAAAGACGGCGAATTCGTATAGTTTCCACGAACCGCTATATCATTTTCATCAGTCATGTCAATTATACTTTCATTTTCTCTAAGGTTCACTATTTCATTAAATCTGTCACCGTCTGTTATATTCAAATTTTGCAAAATCTATCTAAAGCTAAAAAAATCTAAAGCTATCATCGGTTTTTGTCAATAATATGCATAAATACTTAAAATTTTGCGAGAGTATCTAACGTATGACTTAGCATTACCACAGCTAAACTTTCTAAAATAATTTTTCTAAACTAATTTTTAATATTGATAATCTATTTGCTGCCATTTTAATAAAATGAGCGCAACATAAACGCAATTGTAGAATATAGTTTAATTTGTCTTCTTCTACCTGGTCCGTTAAATATCTGTATATTATTTTTAAATATGAATATTGTCATTTCCTTTAAGCCTTGGCAAACTGATGTAATTAAGGCAAAACTCCAATCTGTAACTATTATGGTGTCAAAAATAGGCCATTTCTTACTACGAGTTATTTTGACAAAACGTTTTAAAGAAATTAAAAAATTAGTAATAGTCGCACTATCGTGCCGAGAACTAATTAATTCCGCAATTGGAATAAGTTTTCCTTCAACGTTTAACACAATTGCATAATATACAGTCGGTGGCCACCGAATTAGAAACTTATTGTATAATTAAAAAATTTAAAAAAATATATAAATATTTTTGATTAAAAATGGTTTTAATTAATATTTTAAATAGATATACAGGGTGGGGCATTTATCGTAACCGAAAGTAAAAGGCTGTCAGTTTTGAACGAAGAAGAACTTTTTATTTATATTTGTTTCAGAAGTTTATAAATTTACTAAATTTTTGTGATCAATTCACTTCTTGAAGATAATGCTGCTGAGATGCTGGCCGTTGGCTTGGATGCAAGCTTTGTACCGAATTATCATGTTATTGAAAATGTTAATTAAGATCGATTGCGGAATAGATTGAATTACTCTGGTTATTTCTGCCTTCAGATTTGCAATATTTTATGGGCGGGCTTTGTACATCTTGGCCTTACAATACCCTAACAAAAAGAAGTCCGGTGGCGTCAAGTCTGGTGACCGTCGTCGTAGCGTTCTCATGGGGCCTATCGGCTGATGATTTATGCTTTAAATTTGGACTTTAAGAAGTCCATGACCATCGTAGCAATATGTGATGGTGCCCCATCTTGTTGAAACCAAGTATCCTTCAATACGATTGCTTAGTACGCAATTTAGGCAAAAAATAATCTCTGAGCATCGCCAAACGCCGCTGATTATTGACGGTCACGGCACGGTCCCGACACTCAAAACAGAAAAGTCCGACAATGGACTTGGACGACACCGCACACCAAACTGTGACACGTTCCGGAAGCAAATTGACTTCCTGGATGGTATTCGGGTTCGAGACAGACCTAATACGACAATTTTGTTTATTCACATTTCCATTCAAATCGGAATGGGCCTCGTCTAGACATGAAGATGTGATTGATAAGTGTTTCATCTGCTTCAAACATTTTAAGTATATTTTTGCAAAATGCCAAGCGAACCGGATAGTCGGAAGGATTCAGTATGCTTACTAATTGAATTTTATACGGAAATAAATTTAAATCTTCAATAAGTATGCGCCCAACTGATCGTCTACTGATTGACAATTCAGCAGAAAGTTTTCTTGTCGAAGCCGTTGTATTCTGGTTGATCGCCTGAGCCACTGCTGCGATGTTTTCTGCCACTCGCACCGTGTTTTTTAGCTGAGATGTCATTGGTAACACTGTACCCTCTTTCTCGAAACGCGAAATAACCGTTCTTATCTGCATAATTGATGGTACATCGGATTTATGTTCACGAACCACCGCACGTCTGATCAAAATTGGAGACTCAAACTGATACCAATATTTAATCACTTTCTTTCTCATTTCCAAATCCATTTTTAACACTAGACAAAAATATAGATTACTATCTGTCAAATAAATCCAAGAACTGTCAAAAATTCCGCTTTGGAGAGAAGTTATCGCCGGTTACTTTCGGTTAAGATAAATGCGCCACCCTGTATATATTGCTGTGTATTTTTGTTGAATTCACATACAAACTCTAAATTATGCTCCGGCTTGTCGGATTTTCGTCGGGAGATGAGACTCTCAGTTTGTAGGTTCTTGTCGATCTTATTTATCCCCTGAGTCGTAAGTAAAACTCTTATTGACAACGAAAACAATGGTTTATTCAAAGGCAAATAATAATATCGAACAAACTCGTAGCTAGATAAAATCAGGTGTAAAGTGTCGATGGCAATTGATATCAAAATTACATTTACTATTAACTTCGAATCGCTTAATTTTGTGATCATTTGCCACTCTAGTGTGATTATGTGTTTTCAATTTATACAAAATAAAAATTGAATGTTCATAAAAATTAAATTAAATGTTTTTTTATTTTCACTATCTTTTAATCTTAAGTAAACGATACCTTGCACGCCTCTGTTGTCGATGACGTAATCGTCCCCTCCAGTAGTTATTAAGCTGCCTAAAGCTACTGTATTTCGAAGGTATCTTCGCACGTGTTCACAGTTCCTGCCGTACAAAACTTGGTTTTTCATAAAATCTCCTTCCAAATCGCAGCCACAATTATTCAAACGGTTGTTGTTAATGCACTTTAATAATATTTGAAGTTCCTCGTCCTCAAATTTCATCGAGGTAAGTAATATTAAAATAAATCAGAAAATTTCTCGTTATTCTCAAAATGGCGTCCTCAAGGCGTCCTTCGACAAATTTTACAATTTTACGCTTGTATCTTTCTAGAAAGGTCATTTAACCCCAAATTTGGTCGTCGTCTCAAAAATATCACACTCGTTGATGGTTTCACCAATTTCACCCAGAAATTAGTGAAAAACTGCACTTAGGGTGGCTTCAAAAAGCCCGGCTTGTAAAACACGTCTTTGTCCTCCTCGGCGTATGCGGAGAGACCCTGCTTCAACCTTAAGAAAACCAAAAGTTCGTACGTTCTTTAAAAACATACACGATGCTTCGAAATTCACTGTTATTATTTTTAGTTCTTCGTAGCACGAAACAAACACTGATGGTTACAAATAAAATGGTAAAATGTGTGTGGAAAAATGTGTTTAAGTAACAATACAAAATCAGCTGTTATTTACCTTTGAATAATTTTACCTAATTTGTATCACATAAACAAATCAAATGGCCGCGTTCTAATTTTAAATAGGATCGACCTTCGTTTCACGACAATATGTATGTACTACATTATAAAATTAACATATTTGGTTAATATTTAATAATCCCTCCTTTCAATCGGATTAATTCTTTCACCCTTACAGGTATAATCGCTATCACTTGTTTATTGTAGTTTTTAAATGCTTGTCATTTTCCCAAATTTCTTTAATCCTATCATAAACACACATAAACCAAAAATTTATTGGTCATAAATTGACAACAAACTATTTAAACAGTTTCGTAAACAACTGATCGACTATATAATAGTATAAATATTTTTCTATACCTGCTTAGAAGGGTTTATTGTTAGGTAGCATGGTGGGGTAGTTCTTATTTAATATACAGGTAAATAAATGTGACCGTTTAATTATTAAAAAATTCTTCAAGTTAAAAGAAAATTGAAAAATAATTAAATAATTATAAAAAGTTTCTAATTCGATAGCCACCGACCTACGACTGTCGTGAACTGTTGAAGCGATAACAGATCCCGTAGCATCAAAGTACACAGTTAACAATTTGCCTTTCTGGACTAATGCATTTATTTGGTTTTTGCTGTACAAATAAACCAATAAAGCACCAGTAGGTTGTTGGATATATTTATCGTTTAAATTCTCAGCAAAAGAGTTATACAGCAAATCTATATGTGTGTTACTGTGAAGGTCATTTCTACATTTGTCTTCCGATTTATAGCTTTCTGATAAACCGACAATGATCTTAGATTCTGCCAGTTTCCTTCTTGGAAAAGGCTAGAGTTAAGATCTCTAATATCTTTGTAACATACAGAATTTGGCAATTCAGATCGTAGTTGCAGTTTTACTTTATCTCGTTTATAACCCCTTAGCTGATACGAATATTCTTCGGTATGCACAGTGACGCTTAAACTTTTGAAGCAAGCAATTAACATTAGCTGGATTTTCTTTTAGTCTTGCGTCACTTTTCTCAGCAGTATTGTAAATATATTTTCTAAATTTTTTTATTTCTTCTGTTAATGGTAATAACGTAGGCTTATTCCATTTTTTTTCTGTTAAATCTTTTAAGGCCAACGAAGTAATTTCTGTTATCCATTGCCCTTCAATTAGTAGCTTAAAACGTTATACATCTTTTAATTTCGAATCTATATTATTGTTTTTAAATGCAGAGTGTTTCTCGAATAGTAAACGTACACAAATATCGCATATTTGCTTAAGGGACGTTCCTAGATGCATTGCTGTGCTTGGGGATTTAAACGTTTTTTTTTCTTCGTCGTAACCTCCTAAAGCTTTTGAAGAGGCTACTACCACATTAAACATTGATGGGTCTAACACGTCCGAAAATTTAAACGTGGGATCTCCGACACGTTTTCTTATTTCAATTAATAGTCTAGCAAATTCTCGCATTTTATTAGAACAACACGTTACGATTTGTCGCCTTTTATGTTTTTTTAAATAATTTTCCCCAAATTGGGCAATGAGAAAATCTGTTTTAGCAACCATGCTTATTTCATCTCCAGACATAATTGAGAAAACCTCTTCCCTAACACGCATTTTGGCTATGGCATTCGAACGATCTGAAGCACAAGCTAATACAGTGTGTGACTGTCCGATGTGATTATAATATTTCCCAGTATCGTTAACTGGTTTAACAAAACATTTTTTGAAATGTCGTAGTAAGTAATTTTTGTTAAGCAATTTTTTACAATGAGTGCACGGTAGTATTTCATCATTATCATTATTCCTCAAATATTTTTCAAAATTGCCTGAATTTCTAATTATCGCAATTATTCTTTTTCTTTCAATTCTTCCTTCCTTAATATGTGTACTTATGTTACACAACTCCAACACCTCTTTTTCATCTAAATGATTACGTTGCAAATGCCGTTCAAAATTTGTGACTTCCATCGCACAATATTTGCATAGAGTTCTTTTCTTGACACCGGAATTTTTCTAGAAATTTTATAATAATTATAAATAGATATTACATAATTAGAAAATGGGGGACCCGCACAAAAAGTTTGTTTAAAATTTACAAAGATTTGATCCTTAGAATGTTACCGCCCAAAAATAGACATGAAAAACCCACCCAAAAATTTTAAGAATAACGCTTCAAATCCAAATAGTTGATTTTTGATAATAAGTAATCTAATTTATTGATAATTTAACGGTCTATAAGAGAGCACTTTACCGCATTTACATTAAAAAATCAATCGATTCGGTACTATAATACTCGTAGCTATTTTATGGTAAAAATTAAAAACATGGTTTTAGAAGGAAAGAGGATAGCCCCAAAGATAAGAAAAGCCCAAAAGATAGAAAACTTACAATTTTTGCTATATCTATTTCGCCCGTAATAATTCTGTCTACTTCTTGACTTGTGGCGTTTTCTCCTTTATTATGGCTTAAATGTTTCTTTCTACTTTTGGTTCTATCCAAATTAATTATCCAAAATAAAAAGAAATAGAGCCCAACAAACTATTATTATTATTATTATCAAGAAATTATATATATCTACTAATCTATCTAGGTATTAATTTATTCAATTTAATTTAAATACGGGAATAACACCATATTACAGTAAATGTTTTTTCTTGATATAATATAATTAGGGTAATGGAGAGTAGTTTCAATATTGTGGGGATCACACCAATATTTTAAGATTTTCTTGCATGATTAAATTCAGAAGCAAAAACATTAAATAATAAAAACTTGATAATAAAATAAAACTTACTTTTGCTTTTTTAGTAATTTTTTTTGCCAAGTTCATATCTTCATCATCTGTATCGTGACTATCCTCAGAATCAATTTCAGTAGGTTTTGGTTATACGGTGGATCGTTCTCTTCGTCAGTTAAAATGTCTTCTGTATCTTCTGCTATAATTTTATAAGACTGATTTTTAAAAGTCCAATTATTGATTTTCAAGTCTGGGAACTTGCGCTCCTGTTTAAATCAAGTAAAAAAATTAATTTATTAAAGGCTATAGCCGGGTAAGCATGGGGAAATGGCCCTTACACCGATTTGGCTCATTTTTTTTTTAGATATTCCTTTCAAAGCACCATTACATTTCCCAAAATATTAGATCCTAAATGTTGATAGTTTCTTAGAAAAAAATTATTTTCGAAATTTAGAAAAGAATTTTTTTCTCAGAAAGTATTATTGCAAATTGAATGATTTTGGAGTATGTTATATAGGTACTTAAGACCTATAAGTGGTATTTTTTTTGTGGTATTAGCTCCACATCAAATAGGAAAAAAACGGGAAAAAAGTTTTCAAAAATTAAAAAAATTAAATTTTGGCCGTACAACAATCACCAAATTTTTGTCAAATATTCCTTTTATATGCCCTTATAACATATATTAATTTCAAAATTTTACGAAGGGTATAACATATTGATATTTATAAAAGTTCTTACCTAGATGCACCGGCCAGCATCGATTGTCGTAATAATCATAATAAAGAAATAGAAAATACCATTTAATTGCAATTATATAACTAATCATTTAAGTAACTAATGGTTATCACTATCGCCTTTAATGATATTCTCTGATATGTTTGAATTTTTAAATTAGTCCGTTAGAATTTCAGCAGGTTCTATTATTTTTTCACAATATCTTGCATAGCATAAATAATATCAACAACCACCAAATTTTTGTCAAATATTCCTTACATATGCTCATATACCATATATGTATTAGTTTATTTTAAAATTTTAAGAACAGTATTATAATAACACATTGATATTTATAAAAGTTCACAATAGCACGTTTGTGAAATTGTATTTTATTTATTAATACAAATACTGCTGTAATAATATCTTTTCTACAAAAACGGCAATATTTGCAAATTCACTAACTTCACTAAATTCACGCATATCTCGAGAAAATCATATCATTACTTTTTACAGTATCTCCTATATACTTGTAGGAGATACATAATTTGGTGATTGTTGATATTATTTATGCTATGCAAGATATTGTGCAAAAATAATAAAACCTGCTGAAATCCTAATGAACTAATTTAAAAATACAAACATATCAGTGAAAATCATTAAAGGCGATAGTGATAACCATTAGTTACTTAAATAATTAGTTATATAATTATAATTAAATGGTATTTTCTATTTCTTTTTTAAATTATTATTACGACAATCGATGCTGTCCGGTGCATCTAGGTAAGAACTTTTATAAATATCAATATGTTATACCCTTCGTAAAATTTTGAAATTAATATATGTTGTAAGGGCATATAAAAGGAATATTTGACAAAAATTTGGTGATTGTTGTACGGCCAAAATTTAATTTTTTTAATTTTTGAAAACTTTTTTCCCGTTTTTTTTCTATTTGATGTGGAGCTAATACCATAAAAAAATTACCACTTATAGGTCTTAAGTACCTCTATAACATATTCCAAAATCATTCAATTTGCAATAATACTTTCTGAGAAAAAAATTCTTTTCTAAATTTCGAAAATAATTTTTTTCTAAGAAACTATCAACATTTGGGATCTAATATTTTGGAAAATTTAATAGTGCTTTGAAAGGAATATCTAAAAAAAAAATTAGCCAAATTGGTGTAAGGGCCATTTCCCCATGCTTACCCGGCTATAGCCTTTATAAACATAATGTTGTAAATAAACATTATAAAAAATAATATTTACTTTCAAATTTTTGGTAGTTTCTTTTTGAAAATTCATGTCGACATCGGTATCGTAACTGCCGTCGAAATCAGAATCAGTAGTTTTTTATTTATTTAGAGCATTTTCCTCTTTATCGGTTAAAATATCTTCTGTACGTTCTATAATACTACAAGACTGATCTTCAGAGGTCAATGAATAACGTTCCAAGTCAGGAGATTTGTACTGCTGTTTGAAAATAAAAAATGTTTAAATTTAATGGATACAACTCGGCACGATAGTTACTTTTCCATTTGTCGTTTTATTGTTTTCTTGATCAGCTGAAATATTTATTTTCGTGTCCAAGGTTTCTTTTTCAAAATGTGATGAATCGGAAACATTGCTTATTTCTTTTTCATTAGAATCTTCAGATTCAAAATCATAAATTGAAAGCGACTTACTTGAGGTTGAAGCTGTTAAATTATTTTTTAAATAACATAAATACATTCGAATTTTGATCATACTTACAGCTAGATTTTTTATTCGCAGAAGTTTTAATCATGTCCATAATTTTCTTGGATCTCGTTAAAATAACGTTAATGCATAACGTTAATGCATGTTTAATGATCTTTAATGATTTTAGTTTTAAAAAACATATACAGTGACACATAGCTTAAAGGATGCAGAGATAAAACAAATATTTTCATTTCAAAAAACACCCTAAATCAGTAATTAATTATTAAAAAGTAAATGTTCAGTTTTATAAATTAATACTAATAATTATTATTATCATAAATTTAAACTGTGATGCAATTTTTGATTTGAAGTACCACTAAACTTATTGTTTAAAATTCAGGATAATAAAATTATTTTAAAAATAAAATTTTTATGGTAAACAATAATATTTTTTATTTTATAAAGCTGTCTTTGCTTAATTGATTTGGATTGTTTTTTCTTTTTTAAATAAAATTGTATTATTTTTTTGCTGTATTATTTAAGTTGTGATTCGCCGTTATTCATTATTGCTAAAATGCTGTATGGTCTTACTTTGGATAGCTCTAAATAAAATTTACAATAAACACAAAACTAAACACTAATTTACAAGTTGTCAAAAGGCGCCTAGACGTAAATTTGAGGTTAAGTAATGACTGACGTAAACATATAATTAATTAAAATGTCCTAAGTGTTGTAGTTCAGACAATTTCTGTTAGGAATGGTGCCGTGAATAAAACTACGATACACATATCATTAGTCCTAACTGCAGAGGTGTGTTATATTAGGACAGAGTGTTGTAGTATTGTCATATTGGACATTTTTCCTTAGTAAACCTCAAATTTTAAACACATAGGACAAATCAGTTAGTTATATTCCAATGCCTTTAAACTGCAGATAGGACTTACAGCTTTAGCAAACATATGAAGAAAAGCAGCAGGAATCCATAGACTTAAAAACTTAAATTAGTGAAATTTGTAGATAGGACCTTTTGTCTTAGGAGGGCAGTATATTGTGATTCAGATTTTGACCCCCACAGGTGTTCGAGAAAAAACTTACTTTTTTAACATTTGGAGGCAAGGTTTCTAACCACTTCTTAAAGCAAGTTCTGATTTCTGAACTCCCTCTTTTTCTATTAAGTTCTGTCCACGCATAATAATTATACGTTATAAATTTACGTTATTTACGTTGCGTTATTAATACCTATATATTTTGTAGGTATTTGTATATCAAATATTTAAATGTAAAGTAATTTAAATTAATAAATGTAAAATTATCATTGCTTACCGATTCGTATCAGATTCTAATAAAAATTAGAGACAATAATAAAATTGTAAACACCAATAACCAACTATATGACAACTTCAAACAAATATCTAAAGTTACTATATTTTTATATAATTAAATATTATATTTAACATTATAATCACGTGTAGTAGTTCAGATGTACCGTAAACTACAAGTTACTTTATGTTGCAACCCCGCTACGGGTTGTACAATTGAATACTCGAACCAAAAAATAAACGACCCCGTTGCTTAATAATACAAGATGCTTTATTTAGCTTGATTAAAACATAACTGACGAACAAAACTTATTTACATATTTACATCCTCTGGTTCTAAAATCTCCCTAGCGTCGCTGCCAACCAACGAGGCAAAAACCTCAATATTTAAAATGTGACAGGGTCGGCATTGTCGCTACAACACTTTACCAACACATGAATGTAAATTGAAAAACGCAAACAAATTCTAACTGTAGGTTAACCTGAAAGTAAAGGTAACCAAACCAAAAAGTTAACTAACGATTGAAAAACCGGGTGTTAGTGAGTTTACCACCATTTGACAATGCATTAGACTTATCGAGTTTCATCAAAACCTCAATTTCATAAAATTTTGACTTGGTGAGTTTTCGCTGTAAGCTTACGATATAATATGTGTATGTTTTATATTTGTATTAAAAATTGTTACCCATACTTACTTTAACATGGGATATAATATGTTCAGTGCATTGTGCTATACTAGGTTTTCCCTTTTTGGTTCTACCTTTTGGTGGAAACGATAATGGTAACAGCATTATTTTAAAAGTCCTCTTGCTATCTGCCAATACAATTTCCATTACAATAATAAATAATGTGAAGTACATAATACTCACTTTTATTATTTAAATCTTTTGTGATAAATACTGTTGAAGTAGTTCATTTTCAATGTTTTTTTAAAGTTAATAATTTTGAAAAGAAAATATCCCAATTGGAAAATAAAGAAATATTTTGATTATTTTTAAATATTCGTGTAAAATCTATTTCAACATTAAAACAAATTATCACTTCTATTAGCTATTTGATAATATAACTAAATTCATGTACATTACCAGTTCAATTGCCATTTGTTTTCTTAAATTCGGCCATTTGTCACGGGCAAAACGTGGCCAGAAGGACGCACGCACGAAACCTACCTTTTGTACTACCCTAGTTAGCTCGTGGCGATGGGTCGCGGGTGTGTATCTAAAGGATACCGCGGAAATACAAAAGACAGGCGGGGAGTCAAAATATCGAGTCATCACAATCGGGAAAAGTCAATATTGTGGGCGCCACTCGAACTAAATAGGACTTACCACCAATAACAATAACAAGCTCCGATTCGCTAGCTCGAGAAATCGTAACGGACCTTTCCTGCTCCGTAGTCGAAGGATACACCATATCCAATAACAATAAAACACTTTAAAATGAACAAATAACAACATAATAATACTTAAGACGCGTTCTCACGCGTTGATTTTAGTTGATCAACTAGATACCAACTTTTTAGTTGTTCAACTCGATTGAAACAGAGGTTCTCACAACAGTTTTTATTCAATTTTTGTTGATCAACTAAAATCGGTCAACTCAAGTTGAACCGTGAGAACGCGCCTTTACACGATAAGAATATACAAATAATCCAGCTTCGTAAGTAGGCTTAAACAATATACAATTGAAAATTAAAGAGAGATTAACTCTTCGAAATATGCCCATATAGTCTCGACAACCGTAATCAAGAAGTCCCCGGGATGGTTAAACTGAATAACTTGATAATCGAAGTTGACTTCTTAACTTTGATGGCAGAGTTAAAAGAGGTTAGTAAAATAAAATGACTAATTCTACGATATAAAGATGAAGTTTCCACTTGCGAATGAGCCGTTCCAATATGAGTTCACTCGATAAACTATAGGTACAATAAATTATTATTCCAATAATAATTAATATAATATATAAATCCCAAGTTGATAGCAATTTGTAGACACCATTTGAAGGTGTGAGAGCAAGAAGTCCCTAAATGACATTTATATTGTTTAAAGATAATTAAATTCTAAATTTAAAAAATTTAATTGAAATAATACATAATTGGATACAGCATTGATTACGGTTTTAAAATGTGATATTGATTTCAACATGGTTGTATAACCATATTGTTATGACTAGATTGTTATCCTAAGTTATAACCATTTCCGTAACAATGTTACCGAAAGTTGGTATTCTGTTAAAACACGCATAATCATGATGGTTATAATTTAAGCATAACCAAACCTTGTTAGAAATAGTTCAAATATTACGTAAAAATAGTACAAATGTACAAATATTACAGATGGATCCATCAGCTGTTGATTTAACTTTATTGATTTAAATCAATTGTTTTAAAAATTAAATTAATCTTTTTGATAATTCATTTATTAATAAAATTGGTGATTGTTTTAATTGAATTAATGCTTTTTTTATTAAATCGATGCCTCTTTTGGTAATATTTGATGCATGTTTATGCACTTTATTTTTAAATTTTTATGGTTTTTTATCCGTATTCCAGTTATTATAAACGTTATTAATTTTTTAATTATTAAATTTTACTTACTGATCTTCAACATTTTCAAAAGTTAAGTGAAAATTAACACCAATTGATTGGTGATTTATATCACCACTATCGGATCGATTTATATAAAAAATTTCATAACAATAATTATAAAGTTAGTAAAGTTAATAGTGAAATCTATTTGTTTGTCGCTAAATTCTCTAAGCGCGTGTATATGAAATAACATTTACTAATTAAAAATAATGCAAATAGTCTTTCACGAACGTATAACAATGGTCAAAATGAGCTTAAAAAGCACTGAAATGCAGTTATCATAACCATGAATTATAACAATAAATGGTTCACAAACCACCCCTCATGGTTATATCTGCACAATCAGAATAGCAAAACATCTGAAATAACCATTTTGTTACAAAATAATCAAATGGTTATGATAACAAGGTTGTTATGTCAAATTAGAATCGCACCGATTGCATCTCTGTAATAGATTTCCTTACCTTAATGTCCATAAAAACTGTTCTATATTTTTTTTGTTTTTTTCAAAATATTCACTTAGGGCTTTGTTGCCTAAAATAAGGAGGTAAGATGTATTAGAGAGTTTTTCAGGAAAAACTGCATCTTCGTTCCACAATTAATACTTCGTAGAATTTTCGGTTTTCCTCATTTTCAATGTGTTGTACAAGGTGTTTAACATTATCAACTTTTGCTTGTTTTAATTTGATAGGTCTCTTAAAAGCATTATTTGGTTTTTGGCCATTATAATGTGGACGAGATTTTCCTACTTTATACAAACTAAAATTATTATATTCGCCAGACATGGTTTCTCTCATTTTTGGTTTTCCAAGTTTTGAAAACATGACTGACCTACATTTTGAAATGCCAGGCAAATGAAGGCCAAACAGTTATCGCAAAAAATTGAAAGTTTTACTACTTTATTCCCATTTTTCTTCTTTTTCATAATATAGTGATTTAAACAGGAAATTACTTCATTTGGGCCCTTTCCTGTATAATTTTCTGTGTATAAATACATTGAAGCATGGTTACTTACCACATCTTTGATGCAAAAATTGTGTAGCCACAGTTGTCGTAAGTAATACTCGTCTTTTATATTGGTGACTGGTAACGGTAAATTTGTTTTGTCTTCGACTATAATGGGATTCTCTACAGGGTAAGCTTTTTATGTAGCTATTAACTTTATCTAACGGTTTACTGGCAATTCTTCGTGGTCTCGTGTCATGTTTGCCTCTATTATCTTGAACATTTACATCAAAATTTTGAATTTTTCTTCTTAGTCTGTCTCTTGCTATATCGTGTATAGCCAAAAATGCATTCATACACACTTTTTGGGTTTTTTCCTTTATTTTTAAATTATATGTAGAAACCTTACGAAGAGCTTTATTTTTATTCAAATAATACTCAGTTTTTAGTTTTCTTTCATATCGGCCATAGAAAAAAGTTAAAATCGTGGTATTAATTGACTGACAGTTTCCCAAAATTGTTTTGATACACACTTTGATAGAAATTTTGATGAAATTTTTATAGTGAGACACGGGTTTTACATTTAATATTTGGTGTCATTTTACCTTCAAGATCTTCAATATTACAAATTTCGTTCATTTTAACACTTATTAGTGAGGTTTGAATACACTTAGGTACTTTTTACAAATAAATGCAACTTATGGCTTTTATCAGATACGAGTACTTAGGGACTTCTTGCTCTCAAATAACTACTACCTTCTAAAATATCTAATCATAAAATAACAACTTCGGGATTTTTTTGGTTGAATCTAATGTGACAGTTAAATAGTATGTGAAAATTGCTATTAGATGGCAATGTAGCGATAAGACAACCGGAGGGCAAGATAGATTAAACATGGTTATGTCTTCTCTGATATTGAGGCGCACAAAACAGCAATTGAGCGAAAAGAATTTGTTACCCAGTTTACCAGAGAAAACTTGGAAACTAATAATTTAGAGAAAATTTTTGAGAAAAGAAAATAATTATTTAGAAATAAAACTCAACAAACAAGAATTAAATGTTTATCAGAAAGTTTTAATTTTCTCCCGTACTTTATTTGCTCAATTTTTACATCAGCGCACCGAAAGAGATACGGATAGTATTCCGCAAGCTTTAACTAATCAAAACGTCAAGTACTATATAAAATGCACAAACAACTTGTTAAAAAGAATCGCGTGAAAAAAATCAAGCAACATGAAATTTTGGTTTTACTTCTAAGACTCAGGCAGATTTGTTGCCACCCATCTCTTATTACAAGCATGTTGGAAAAAGAAGATGATATTCAAGATATAGATGGTGCCGATAAAGATTTCGAAGATATGAATTTATTAGATCAATTAAACCCATCAAAAATAATTAACGGTAAATGAAATAAAATTTCAAAAACCTATTGTCGACCGTAAAAACTAAATATAAGAAATATAAATAGTTGAGATAGAGGTCGTTGTAATCTACAAAGTAGATACATTTCAAAATACAAATTCGTAGTAGGACATCGGTAGTCAGGACCGTATTAGGAATCAATAACGAATAAAAAAAATAGCAAGAAAAAAATTATTAAATTCAAAAAGCCTAAACGAACGACATGTTTCGGACTTATTCGCGGTTTTACCCAACGAAATTGACCTCATCAGGTTCGTACTGACAATGAAAATATAAAATTAAACTTACCATTTTTTCAAACGATCATGAAACCTTCCACGTGCTCTAAACTAGCCGAATGCCATACTAAGAAAATGTATTTTGAAGGTTAGTAAGCGTCCACAAAGGGATATCTAAACTTACAAGTTTGTTATCTCATCAAACTAAAATAATTAACGGTAAATGAAATAAAATTTCAAAAACCTATTGTCGACCGTAAAAACTAAATATAAGAAATATAAATAGTTGAGATAGAGGTCGTTGTAATCTACAAAGTAGATACATTTCAAAATACAAATTCGTAGTAGGACATCGGTAGTCAGGACCGTATTAGGAATCAATAACGAATAAAAAAAATAGCAAGAAAAAAATTATTAAATTCAAAAAGCCTAAACGAACGACATGTTTCGGACTTATTCGCGGTTTTACCCAACGAAATTGACCTCATCAGGTTCGTACTGACAATGAAAATATAAAATTAAACTTACCATTTTTTCAAACGATCATGAAACCTTCCACGTGCTCTAAACTAGCCGAATGCCATACTAAGAAAATGTATTTTGAAGGTTAGTAAGCGTCCACAAAGGGATATCTAAACTTACAAGTTTGTTATCTCATCAAACTAAAATAATTAACGGTAAATGAAATAAAATTTCAAAAACCTATTGTCGACCGTAAAAACTAAATATAAGAAATATAAATAGTTGAGATAGAGGTCGTTGTAATCTACAAAGTAGATACATTTCAAAATACAAATTCGTAGTAGGACATCGGTAGTCAGGACCGTATTAGGAATCAATAACGAATAAAAAAAATAGCAAGAAAAAAATTATTAAATTCAAAAAGCCTAAACGAACGACATGTTTCGGACTTATTCGCGGTTTTACCCAACGAAATTGACCTCATCAGGTTCGTACTGACAATGAAAATATAAAATTAAACTTACCATTTTTTCAAACGATCATGAAACCTTCCACGTGCTCTAAACTAGCCGAATGCCATACTAAGAAAATGTATTTTGAAGGTTAGTAAGCGTCCACAAAGGGATATCTAAACTTACAAGTTTGTTATCTCATCAAACTAAAATAATTAACGGTAAATGAAATAAAATTTCAAAAACCTATTGTCGACCGTAAAAACTAAATATAAGAAATATAAATAGTTGAGATAGAGGTCGTTGTAATCTACAAAGTAGATACATTTCAAAATACAAATTCGTAGTAGGACATCGGTAGTCAGGACCGTATTAGGAATCAATAACGAATAAAAAAAATAGCAAGAAAAAAATTATTAAATTCAAAAAGCCTATAACGAACGACATGTTTCGGACTTATTCGCGGTTTTACCCAACGAAATTGACCTCATCAGGTTCGTACTGACAATGAAAATATAAAATTAAACTTACCATTTTTTCAAACGATCATGAAACCTTCCACGTGCTCTAAACTAGCCGAATGCCATACTAAGAAAATGTATTTTGAAGGTTAGTAAGCGTCCACAAAGGGATATCTAAACTTACAAGTTTGTTATCTCATCAAACTAAAATAATTAACGGTAAATGAAATAAAATTTCAAAAACCTATTGTCGACCGTAAAAACTAAATATAAGAAATATAAATAGTTGAGATAGAGGTCGTTGTAATCTACAAAGTAGATACATTTCAAAATACAAATTCGTAGTAGGACATCGGTAGTCAGGACCGTATTAGGAATCAATAACGAATAAAAAAAATAGCAAGAAAAAAATTATTAAATTCAAAAAGCCTAAACGAACGACATGTTTCGGACTTATTCGCGGTTTTACCCAACGAAATTGACCTCATCAGGTTCGTACTGACAATGAAAATATAAAATTAAACTTACCATTTTTTCAAACGATCATGAAACCTTCCACGTGCTCTAAACTAGCCGAATGCCATACTAAGAAAATGTATTTTGAAGGTTAGTAAGCGTCCACAAAGGGATATCTAAACTTACAAGTTTGTTATCTCATCAAACTAAAATAATTAACGGTAAATGAAATAAAATTTCAAAAACCTATTGTCGACCGTAAAAACTAAATATAAGAAATATAAATAGTTGAGATAGAGGTCGTTGTAATCTACAAAGTAGATACATTTCAAAATACAAATTCGTAGTAGGACATCGGTAGTCAGGACCGTATTAGGAATCAATAACGAATAAAAAAAATAGCAAGAAAAAAATTATTAAATTCAAAAAGCCTAAACGAACGACATGTTTCGGACTTATTCGCGGTTTTACCCAACGAAATTGACCTCATCAGGTTCGTACTGACAATGAAAATATAAAATTAAACTTACCATTTTTTCAAACGATCATGAAACCTTCCACGTGCTCTAAACTAGCCGAATGCCATACTAAGAAAATGTATTTTGAAGGTTAGTAAGCGTCCACAAAGGGATATCTAAACTTACAAGTTTGTTATCTCATCAAACTAAAATAATTAACGGTAAATGAAATAAAATTTCAAAAACCTATTGTCGACCGTAAAAACTAAATATAAGAAATATAAATAGTTGAGATAGAGGTCGTTGTAATCTACAAAGTAGATACATTTCAAAATACAAATTCGTAGTAGGACATCGGTAGTCAGGACCGTATTAGGAATCAATAACGAATAAAAAAAATAGCAAGAAAAAAATTATTAAATTCAAAAAGCCTATAACGAACGACATGTTTCGGACTTATTCGCGGTTTTACCCAACGAAATTGACCTCATCAGGTTCGTACTGACAATGAAAATATAAAATTAAACTTACCATTTTTTCAAACGATCATGAAACCTTCCACGTGCTCTAAACTAGCCGAATGCCATACTAAGAAAATGTATTTTGAAGGTTAGTAAGCGTCCACAAAGGGATATCTAAACTTACAAGTTTGTTATCTCATCAAACTAAAATAATTAACGGTAAATGAAATAAAATTTCAAAAACCTATTGTCGACCGTAAAAACTAAATATAAGAAATATAAATAGTTGAGATAGAGGTCGTTGTAATCTACAAAGTAGATACATTTCAAAATACAAATTCGTAGTAGGACATCGGTAGTCAGGACCGTATTAGGAATCAATAACGAATAAAAAAAATAGCAAGAAAAAAATTATTAAATTCAAAAAGCCTAAACGAACGACATGTTTCGGACTTATTCGCGGTTTTACCCAACGAAATTGACCTCATCAGGTTCGTACTGACAATGAAAATATAAAATTAAACTTACCATTTTTTCAAACGATCATGAAACCTTCCACGTGCTCTAAACTAGCCGAATGCCATACTAAGAAAATGTATTTTGAAGGTTAGTAAGCGTCCACAAAGGGATATCTAAACTTACAAGTTTGTTATCTCATCAAACTAAAATAATTAACGGTAAATGAAATAAAATTTCAAAAACCTATTGTCGACCGTAAAAACTAAATATAAGAAATATAAATAGTTGAGATAGAGGTCGTTGTAATCTACAAAGTAGATACATTTCAAAATACAAATTCGTAGTAGGACATCGGTAGTCAGGACCGTATTAGGAATCAATAACGAATAAAAAAAATAGCAAGAAAAAAATTATTAAATTCAAAAAGCCTAAACGAACGACATGTTTCGGACTTATTCGCGGTTTTACCCAACGAAATTGACCTCATCAGGTTCGTACTGACAATGAAAATATAAAATTAAACTTACCATTTTTTCAAACGATCATGAAACCTTCCACGTGCTCTAAACTAGCCGAATGCCATACTAAGAAAATGTATTTTGAAGGTTAGTAAGCGTCCACAAAGGGATATCTAAACTTACAAGTTTGTTATCTCATCAAACTAAAATAATTAACGGTAAATGAAATAAAATTTCAAAAACCTATTGTCGACCGTAAAAACTAAATATAAGAAATATAAATAGTTGAGATAGAGGTCGTTGTAATCTACAAAGTAGATACATTTCAAAATACAAATTCGTAGTAGGACATCGGTAGTCAGGACCGTATTAGGAATCAATAACGAATAAAAAAAATAGCAAGAAAAAAATTATTAAATTCAAAAAGCCTTAACGAACGACATGTTTCGGACTTATTCGCGGTTTTACCCAACGAAATTGACCTCATCAGGTTCGTACTGACAATGAAAATATAAAATTAAACTTACCATTTTTTCAAACGATCATGAAACCTTCCACGTGCTCTAAACTAGCCGAATGCCATACTAAGAAAATGTATTTTGAAGGTTAGTAAGCGTCCACAAAGGGATATCTAAACTTACAAGTTTGTTATCTCATCAAACTAAAATAATTAACGGTAAATGAAATAAAATTTCAAAAACCTATTGTCGACCGTAAAAACTAAATATAAGAAATATAAATAGTTGAGATAGAGGTCGTTGTAATCTACAAAGTAGATACATTTCAAAATACAAATTCGTAGTAGGACATCGGTAGTCAGGACCGTATTAGGAATCAATAACGAATAAAAAAAATAGCAAGAAAAAAATTATTAAATTCAAAAAGCCTAAACGAACGACATGTTTCGGACTTATTCGCGGTTTTACCCAACGAAATTGACCTCATCAGGTTCGTACTGACAATGAAAATATAAAATTAAACTTACCATTTTTTCAAACGATCATGAAACCTTCCACGTGCTCTAAACTAGCCGAATGCCATACTAAGAAAATGTATTTTGAAGGTTAGTAAGCGTCCACAAAGGGATATCTAAACTTACAAGTTTGTTATCTCATCAAACTAAAATAATTAACGGTAAATGAAATAAAATTTCAAAAACCTATTGTCGACCGTAAAAACTAAATATAAGAAATATAAATAGTTGAGATAGAGGTCGTTGTAATCTACAAAGTAGATACATTTCAAAATACAAATTCGTAGTAGGACATCGGTAGTCAGGACCGTATTAGGAATCAATAACGAATAAAAAAAATAGCAAGAAAAAAATTATTAAATTCAAAAAGCCTAAACGAACGACATGTTTCGGACTTATTCGCGGTTTTACCCAACGAAATTGACCTCATCAGGTTCGTACTGACAATGAAAATATAAAATTAAACTTACCATTTTTTCAAACGATCATGAAACCTTCCACGTGCTCTAAACTAGCCGAATGCCATACTAAGGCTTTTTGAATTTAATAATTTTTTTCTTGCTATTTTTTTTATTCGTTATTGATTCCTAATACGGTCCTGACTACCGATGTCCTACTACGAATTTGTATTTTGAAATGTATCTACTTTGTAGATTACAACGACCTCTATCTCAACTATTTATATTTCTTATATTAAACCCATCAAACCCTGTTTTTTCTCGTAATTACTGCAGCAGTAAAATTAATAACATCGTGAAACTACTAAGAGATATTCTACCAACTGGAGATAAAGTCATTATTGTGTCGCAATGGCCTTCGTTCCTACATTTAGTTGCAGCACATTTAAAAGAAAATGGTGTCAAGTTTTATGTATTAGATGGTTCTGTTCCGGTACCAAACCTATGGAAATTGTGGATGGAATAAACAATAACATCCACCAAGTTCAAGTTCTGTAATCCACAGTTAGAAATGCAAGCACAAGATCGAATATTTCGATTAGGGCAAACCAAGCCCGTTATGGTTTACAAACCTAACTTCCAACACAATTGAACAAAGAATCAAGAACTTGCAAAATAACAAGTTAAGTATTGCAAATCAAGTTTTAACTGGTGCTAAAATTCAACAACACAATAAGTTATCGCTAGATGATCTTAAAATGTTATTCAATATGTAAATTTTTTTAATATTTTTAACTATCTAAAAATCTATCTTAACGATATCTTAACTATCTTAACGATATCAGTGTCGTGAAAAATGTCACTTAGGGACTTCTTGCTCTCAGCCCTTTATTTATTAAGGGGGAAAGGGTCTGAGGTACAAACAAAGAAGAAAATTTTTGTGATTTTTTTGGCAGAGTACCTTATTTGTTAATATTTTAAAAAACTTTCATATTATTAAGCATTATATTAAGAATGTTTTGCTAAATTTTTGTTAAAAAATATAGCAAAATAAGACTGGTAGTGGTGAGAATTGAGTCACATAAAAAAAGGTACCATGCGGTAGGCAGGATAACTCAGGGTTGCTTCATCTGAAATCAAAAAACCAAAAATATTTCTATAGTACATAAGTTTATCTTGGATTTGAACGAAGGAATTAATAAACTTTTTGGTAAAGGTGCAATCAAAAAACTGTGATTTTTTACTTAAATTAAAATAACTTCATATAAAAAATCGGGTGCAATTTTCTGTTTCATGTTCTTTATTTGCGGTAAGATTTCCACTTTTTACATCACGTTACAATCCTTGAACGTCCTCACCCAACTACCAATTACCCGTCTTAACGTGAAAAAACGATTCAGGTCCACGAACGTCAGTTCGCGAAGGAAACGCTAGATGTCGCCACGTGACGGTAAATAAAATTGAGCTGTGTTTATACCCAATTATATTAGAAAATTAAAAGGTACAAAAGAAAGCAGATGTTAAAATAACACCACACATTCTTCTAAAAAATCATGAATATTTACAACTTGCCTCTGTCGTTTAATATTAAAACAATTTTCCCAATGTTTCTTAACTAAATCCCAAGGTTCGGACCAATATTTTTACCATATTTGACTCTCCATCATATCTGTGGTGCTAAGGCACCCATGTCTAAAAACATAATTTTTCAGGAGGCGCTTTTTAAAGTTTGCGAGGTCACCGAAATTCAGATTTTATATCAATAAGCACTGAGAAGTTTGTTAAAATGTTGTCTACTAGCCTATATATGGGCTAGTATAAGTGGGGCTAAAAATATTTTCGGGGACCAAAAATAATTTGAAAAGTTTGACATATCGCTTTTGCCTTCTTTACTTTCCTTGATAAAATTGACTTGTTGCTTATGTTTTTCACTTACTAGTGACATATCGGTATTTAAATTCTTTGAATCTCTCTTTATTAGTCGCCTTATTATGTACTCATTTGTTAATGTGTTACATTAAGCAATCTTTCGTGTGAAGAGGTGGAAGTATTGGAAGAATATTGGAAGTGGAAGGAAATAAACAATATAATTAGGTAATAAAACAAACGATCAAGTTTTTTGCTTTTTTATTTAATAAGTTTGAATAATTTATTAAATGTATTCGTTTTCCTCAAAATCATCGTCAGGAAGCTCTGTACTCTGCCGCTGATTTCCAAATTTCTATTAAAACTTTGCCAACATTTTGTTAATAAGGGTATCGATGGTTTGCCGTGTTTAGATCGCCGCAAATCGAGTACTCGAAAGTTTTCAGCATCTAGTGAATTTTTGAATTTTATTAAGCCAAAAGTTTTTTCATACCTGATTCATTTTATGTCAAACTAGTTTACTTTTTTGCCCTCAGTGTCGCTATTCCTTCGAATGGATCTTTCCTGAACAAGTTTTGAAAAAAACATAAAGTCCTTGTGACTCGTTTTATGTACCGTAATATAAATCCGCATTTCTTCATTCAGTGGCGGTAAAGGTGATTCCAAATTATTATCAAGATCACCACCTATCGTCAAATTTAAACACAGCACATGAGCTCAAAGCACTTCTTTGCCGAAAGTATACATAGTTTCTCTGTGGCGCAGGTACTTACCTAAACTCATTGTTACAGTCTTGGCCCCTCTACTGCTTCCAAATATATTTTTATAGTAAAAATATAATACTATCAATGTCAACAAAAAAAAAAAACAAGGTGGAACTCGCTTTTGCGACAGTTCTTAGGCTTCTATACATCTACTTTTTCGGTAGGTTAAATTATTTGGGCTTTATTTTATTCCAATTTTTAATGCGTTAATCTTTTAATTAGGTAGATTTTTTTACTATATAAGGAAAACGCTAACATTTTAATATTTTTTTTTTATTTCGACCTTTATAGGTAAATATTTGCAATTTACAAACCACAAATAAAACACAATTCATAATGAAATATTAAAATACCCGAAACACGTACCGAATACCGTATTAGAAACACGTAAAATACCTACTCTAAAAATACAAAATAAGAATATCGGATTAAAAAATATATATGTAAATAATCTGAATAATTAATACCAATCTAAAAATATTCTATATGAAGTAAAATTGTTTTAAGAACGTGCGTTCTGATTGGTTTTGAATTATGCGGACAGACGGACACGGAGCTAGATCATAAGGCTTCTTCCTATACGTTGTATAGAAGCCTAACAAAATAATGAACCGCTTTTATTAATATTTACCATTATAGATCTAATCAAATCAACGACTTTAACGGACGTTTACTGTTCGATGGTTTAAATCAAACTGAAATAATCAAAGTATGCATTTGTACAACTGCAATAGAAACAATCGGTTTCTAAAATTGTTAAGATAACAGCTTTACCACCTTCCATAATACGATAAGTCGGACATACATATTATAGAACTTTATTAATACATGACACGTATTAGCATATTATGAGAAGACATGTTGAAATAAAAACTCTTCGTCTGATTCTACATGTTTTTTTATTTTTTATTGTAAAAAGACACTACATGTTTCGGGGTAGCCCCATTTTCAAGTGTTATCCGTCTTACCACAAAAGGCTTATAGCCACTTACATTCTAAAAAATTCTTAGAACTAGTCACTTTCACGGTTAAAATTAAATATTAAAATATATTCAAATTTTTAATTAAGATTAAGCATTGAAGGTTATCGCCTCACGTGCACAGTATATCTATTAGTGGTCCGCTCGTTAGATTTATTTTCTCGTTGATAACATTTTCCGGGTTGTTCTTCAGCCTCTCCTTTATCTCCATGCTTTCCAGGCGGTCCATTGTTGGTCCTTTGTCACAAATATGTAGTATTCGTAGGTTGTGCTCATATACATCGTGGTCTTCCTCTAGCAGGTGGTCTGCAAAATTTGATTTTCCCCTATTTCGTAGTCTCCAGTGGACTGTGTGTTCTTTGAACCTCGTTTCGAAGTTGCGCCCAGATTGACCAATATATTTTTTGGAACAGCTGTTGCAGCTTAATTCGTATATGCCGCTTTTTTATGTTTTTTTAAGAGATCTTTAAGTTTAGCGAGGCGTTGTCCGATGGATCCTTTGCTTTTATAGGATATTGTGAGGTTTTTGTTGTTGTGCCTGAGTTTCCTTCCTGCTTTTTCCGAGACGTTGTGGTAATATGGTAGGGGGAGATAGGTATTGATGCTTGTGCTGATTTGTAGCCCGGTTTCGTTGCTGATGGTCTTCTTCTTTTTTATTTTATGCATGAGCGAGTTGATGAATTCTCTGGGGTATCCGTTATTATCTGCAATTTCTTTTATGGTGTTAATTTCCACTTGTTGGCTTTTTTCATCTAACGGGGTGTTGACTAGGTGTTGTAGCATTGATTTATATCCGGCTATTTTGTGGGCCCATGGATGGTCTGAGTCGAAGGGGATGGTGGTGTCTGCGTAGGTTGGCTTTCTGTAAATGTTGAACTTATGTGTGCTCTGCGACACGTTTACGCTGAGGTTCAGGAAGTTTAGTGTTTTTTCCTTTTCTGTCTCCATTGTGAAGTTAATAGCCTCGTCCAGCTTATTGATGTGTTGTAGGAATTTATCCAATTGCCTGTTTGTGCCGCCCCATAAGCATATAATGTCATCAACGTATCTGTACCAGTATAGGATGTATTTTCCATACCATCTTTTTCGAGCAGTAGTTTTTGTTCTAGGACGTTCATGAAGATGTCTGCAAATAAGGATGATAACGAGAAGACGCCAAAAAGAGATATGTCTAACTTATTGGGTTGTGCCACCAACCAATTGCAAAGAAATGAACTTATCTGGATATTTGTTTTGTGAATTCCTATTCAAGGAATATGACAAACCATGTAGTATGTTACATTACCTTCTTCACTAAATTTTATACATATTGGAGGTAAAAAATTTTTGATGTTTTTTGACATAATATGGTGTTTAGTAGAACAAGGTTATAGTAGAACAAGACATATTCACTTTCTTCAAGTTTATCTTGTAATGCCATCATCTGATTTAATATTATTAATAAAAAATTGTAATATTCCCGATTGGTTTTGCCAATATAAGGCAACAGTGAGTAAGTCGGCAAGTTTTTCTGAACTTATAGGAAGTGGTTCTTTATTCAGTGGCTGAAAATGTACAACACCCAGATTTCGTATTTATCTTCTCGATATGTCGTAAGGTTTCAAATCTTCATCAAATGAATGCTTGTGCAATATTGTGTTATTACTTGTCGAATACTGCATCCACTTAATTTGTAACCATTGAAGAGGCTCATGAAGTGTATTTTGTTTACGATGTACAAAATGCGTTTTGAAGGTAGATTTGACGCCTAAAAGATCTGATTGCTCTAGTTCTATCACTTGTATGGGAGGTTTTCTTTGCACAAAACGTATTAAATTAGCCCTGTAGTATGTTTTTTGGTTTTTTCTATAGCAGCACCAATTCTGCTTCTATATGAGTATGCCTAGCTTCTAGGAATTTGTGATTAATAGTGAAAATTTTACCCTGAGCATTCAGCTGGTAGACAATACTGAGTAAAATTGTAAGAAATATTTCTATTTTGCCCTTCGCACGAGTCCCTATACGCAAATAAATTTTGTTTTAAAATCGAAAGTAATGCAGCAAAATTGAAACTATTCGTAATCAAATAGGCGTAGACCACTAATAACTAATTTCAATTTGAAAGTAGAACTACTTTTGATTGTAGAAATCGAAATAAAGCACTTTTATTTTAAAAATGATGTGTTTTAATTTTGTTTTTAAATAATACTTCCGTCACTCGAAAGTATATAGTTTTGCTATTTATTTATTTATAATATACGGATAAACCAATTGAATTATACAAGTATAATTATAGATGCAAAATACATCAAGTTAACTAGTAGCAGTTAAATTAGGTTCAAGTTCATTTAATTTCCACATAATGCACTCTTTAAACCTGTGATAGGAGCTGTTGACGATGTCGAAACTTGAAAACTTATTCAGCTTATTCGCTGAGCGACACATTCTGGTGGTGGGGCTATTTAAGCCATAATTCGTACGGTGATGACAGATTTGAAACACATCATCAAGCCTAGTATTACGACAAGCAACACGAAATTTTAAACGATCTTGAAGAAAACTGCAACTGATTTCCCCATGCAAGAGGCGATGGACAAAACAGACCTCGTTTGCTGTTCTTCTGTACTCCAGAGATTTGGTCCTACAATGAATTAGGCTTGCTTCATAGGAGAACTCATCCGCTGCTCTGTCAGATTTGAAGTGGTGGTATTTTAAAAACTTGCGTTCGACACGGTTTATCCTCGAGATATTGACCTGATAGTAAGGGAACCATACGCTTGACCCATATTCAAGTTGCGATCTAACTAGCGAAAAGACATGTTTGTCTTTGAAATACATGTTTGACGGTGTTAGCCGAGAAGAATCTACTTTGACGACGAATGAAGCCTAATGTACGAAGAGCTTTATTGCATATTATTGTGATGTGACTCTTGAACGATAAACCAGAGTCTAGTCTAATACCCAAATCATCTATTTCGGATACACGTTTTAATTGAACACCATTTATGTTATAATTAAATGAATCACAATTATGTTTTTTATATGATATTACTCAACATTTATCGAGATTGAGCAATAAATTGTTATCGGTAACACCACTGATATAGGTTGTCCAAGTCCAATTGAAGTAGCTTACAGTCGTCATTGGACGCGGTTGTTTTGAAGATTTTTAGATCATCGGCAAATAATACGAATGAACAATACTTAATATAACGACCAATGTCATTGATAAAGAGCAAAAATAAAATGGGTGCGCAGTGGAAACCTTGTGGGACCCCCGAATGTACCAAAATATCCGATGAAAGATAATTCTGAATTCGCACGATTTGAGTCCTATTTATTAGGTTGCTTTCTAACCATTGAATAACTTCAGGTCCGAATCCCAGCGAAGTTAATTTGGCCAGAAGGGCAGAGATAGAGACACGATCAAAGGCCTTAGCAAAATCGGTATATACTCGGTATATATCGGTATATACGGTATATACTTGTACTCAGAGACGGATCAAGAGTATATTGCGCCCCAAGCTGAACCAAAATACTGGTTTTTGATAGGCACAATACCAACCTACTGATATAAGTAGTGTATAACTTCTCTAAGTTATACATGAAACGAGTAGTGTATAACGAAAGAAGTTGACTATATTTAAAGGAAATAAACTAAGTATAAATTAATTATGGATTCGACAAGTAACATAGTAGAACTTCAAAATGAATGTGTTATAACTTCGGATTTGCCGGCAATTTTAAACGGAAAATATTTTAAAATATCAACTCAACACGAAAATGGCAACGTAAAAGCCATTTGTCAATTATGTAAAAGTAAAACAACGACAATTAGTGGAACGGTGAAAACCACTACAAATTTTAAAACTCATTTAAAGGTAAGTTAAACAATTTTTGATAATTTGATATTTTAATATTAATGGCTTTTATTAACCAAAAACACATCATGTCTTACTGCTCATTCTTATAATTATGTAAATTTATAATTATAATTTGTAATTATTATTTATTATTAACTATTTGTCTATTTTAATAATCCACAATAATCTTTATTTTTCAATAATTATTAAATCTATGCCCTAACTATGAATAACATTTTTTAGAGATTGCATCCTGAAATATTGGAAGAATTTGAGAATTTTAAAGTGGAGAACAAGATTTCTGGCAAAAGAAGTATTAAACGAAAATGTGAGGTTGATCTGGATCTGGATGGTAAAAAATTAAAACAAGTCAAAATCGAAAATTACTGCAGTAAATCTTCAAAACAGGACACTTTCAATCAAAATGATATTGATTACATTGTTAATAGTATTATGAAACCATTGTCGACGGTTGAAGACGAAAATTTTAAAAAACTAATTCAACATTTTCAACCAGAAATACAAATAATGTCACGACGTACGCTGGGAAGAAGAATTGATGACGATTATAGGAAAATTTGTATAAAATTAAAAGAAGCTTTGAAAGATGTTAAATATATTTCGACAACGGCCGATATTTGGTCGGCAAAACACAGAAGCTTTATGGGCGTTACTGGTCACTGGGTAAATATTAATAATGTTAATGATATTAAAACAATGTTAATACTTTTAACAATATTTAGTTTAAGATTTTAAAAATCATTCAGATAGGGATGCTTAGGTAGAAATCGGCAAGAGCCAATCAGATTGAGGTATTTTTTCTATCCTTCAATTTTCTTCAATCTGATTGGCTCTTGGCGGTTTCTACCTAAGCAAGGCAACACAAGAATCCCTATCTAAATTAGCTTTAACTCATAATTTATATACACAAACCTTTATTGTATAATTATATTTTTTAGATTGACGTTGAAACTCTTCATCGAAAGAGCTGTATATTAGCTTGTAGAAGGTTTCCAGGAACCCATTCATATGAAAAAATTGCAGAAATGTTATTTGAAATCAGTTCTGAATTTAATTTAAAAGAGGAACAATTGATATCAACCGTCACTGATAATGCATCAAATTTTATAAAAGCCTTTAAGGAATTTGGAATATCTTGTCCAGATTTTGATTTGGATAATGAAGGTAAATATCATCAATTTTTAATATATTATTATGTAATTATAAATTGCTTAGAAAGATTTCATATACCGAACAGTTCAAATATTTTATTAGTTCTTTTATCAGGTACGTACTTGAGTGATGTCTCTTTCTATTGGTCTGTTTATAGCTAGGAGTGTCGTTCTTGACTACTGAACAGGACCGGTCTTAGTTTGTTTTTACTATTCCTAACCTAATATTATAATACATATATAATATTTTTTTCAGATGATCTTCAGTTTGATACAATAGTAATAGAAAAATCTCAAATGTATTTGCCCAACCATTTAAGGTGCGCAAGTCATACCTTAAGTTTGTTGGGTACAACCGATTTTCACAAAGCCGTAATAAAATCAAAATCGACTTCAACAGCTCATCATCCCGCCCTTGCTAAGTGTACCATACTATGGAATTCATCGCGGCGACCAAAAAGTTCTGAAATAATTCAGGAAGTTCTTGGTTGCCAGTTAACATACCCTTGTCCAACCAGATGGAATTCCATGTTCGATTCTATTGAAAATCTTTTGAAACATAAAGATCAACTTAATCTTTTATTCGAAAAGCTTTCTTTAAATAATATATTTAAAGAACAAGAAATTGAATATTTGGAAGAGTTTTGCACTATAATGAAACTAATAGCAGTGCTTTGGATTGTCTGCAAGGGCAAAATAATTGCTATTATGGACAACTGCTTCCAACAATTGTTTCTTTAAAAATTAGAATGCAGAATCTCATTGACTCCCATGCATCATTTCACGTGACGGTTTTAACTACTGAATTATTAAACAGTTTAAACCGCCGTTTTGAAAAGTTTTTTAATTTAACAGATGAAATAGATGACGCCATTATTGCTACATGTTTTCATCCCAACTTTAAACTTAGGTGGCTGCCTGAAACGGTAACTGAGTCTGACAGAAGAAGAATAAAAACTTTTTGTACTTCGACAATTGAAAAATTTATGAAAACAAATAATTATTTTACTTCAACTACAAATAATGTTCAAGAAGAAGATGATTTTCTTATTCTATCAAAAACTTCCCGGCAAAACATGGAATGTTTTGATAATGCCGGGAATGCCGAATTTGAAGTCGTCACGTTTTTTAACGACAAAAACAATTCTTTTTCTAGTTTGGATAAGTACCCCAATATTAAAAACGCATTTGTTAAATACAATACAAGTTTGTGTTCCTCTGCTGCCGTAGAAAGATTATTTTCTTTTGCGGGTATCATCCATTCTCCAAATAGAGGAGCCAGGAACGTTATCCGACCAAACATTTGAAACGCTTGTTTTTCTAAAAGGCAACGAATTATTTAAAAATTAAAATATGTTTATATACTTAATAAATTAAATTAATTAAATATTACTTAGTAATGTTGTTTTTTTCTGTAATTACAGACATAAAGGTCCAAAGTTCAAACGGAATATATCGGCGGTTGTCAGTTTTTAACAATTAAAAAATAAGAAAATTTTAAATTTGCTTAATTCTCATTGGATAAAATTTAATACTATATTTTGAATTTTAAATACTGTATTTTGTATTTCAAATACCCATTTGTGTGTATTTTGCCCACCCCTGCCTGTTTTTAGTAATTTGCCTATAACTCGTGTGAAACCAAATTCAAAAAATTCTTACACCGGTATAAAAATGTAAAGAAAATATTACTGTCTCGTATTCACTCTTTCTTGTTATTATTATTCTTTCTTACAAAGCAGCACGTGCACCGTACATTATTCAAACATAATAATTAAAGCACTTTACATTTTTTTTAAATAAAAAAATTTATTTATAATGTATACAATAATTTATAATATATTTACACAAAATAATACACCAAAATATTGACTGTTATAATAAACTGAATTTAGAATTTTTAGGTTATCTGCATTCGCAGTCAACAAATAATCTACAATCTTGGGGTGGGGCTGTGCCCTTTAGCTCCCCCTTGAATCGGCTACTGAATTATTTAGTTCTAAAGTCTAGGAAAGGACATTCCACTTTTGCATCCGCATGCGCAGTTGTGTCTATTTTGTACTTGGAGAAAAATTGAAATACTAAATTAGCTTCCACACAGAGCTGCACAAAGCACTCACTAAAAGTAATTCAATTACCAATTACCAAATACTTTGCTAATTTGAAAGTACTTGAAATACCAAATACCAAATCTTCTTAAAAGTAATTGACATGTCAATTACTAAATTACTCTACTAAGAAAAAGTAATTCAATTACCAAATACTTGGTAAAAGTAACTGAAATATTTAAAAAGTAACCAAAAAGTAATTCAATTACTCAATATAAAAAAAAGTAATTCAATTACTGAAAGTAAAAAGTAATTCCATTACTGAAAGTAATTCAATTACTCAAAAGTAATTCAATTATTGAAAGTAATTCAATTACTGAAAGTAATTCAATTACTCAAAAGTAATTCAATTACTGAAAGTAATTCAATTACTCAAAAGTAATTCAGTTACTGAAAGTAATTCAATTACTCGAAGTAATTCAATTACTCAAAAGTAATTCAGTTACTGAAAGTAATTCAATTACAATTCAGGGGTGTATTTAAGTCAGCAACCACGCCTTAAATTTCAAAGTTATTCATACATCAACGCAGAATATATTACATAAACATAATAGTACTTGCACCGTACTAGTTGTCTTACAAATCTATTGTAAAACTGTGGTAGTTGTTTTTTTGAGACACCCTGTATTAATACTGTTCTTGTAAGCTGGTTTTACCGCGCAGCCACTCATTTATAATAATCTTTTTTTTTGGGACAGGCAAATTTTAAAACCGCACAGGCGGCAAAAGCTTTGGAAAAACCAGTTCCTAAATTTTGCCTATATTTTATATAGGCAAATTCAAAGAATTTAAATTCTTATCCCTAGAAAAAACTTATCTGCGCCTTCTACATAAAGGCAGGTGAATATCAGTTTGGGGACGTCCATTAATTTACTTGAGGCTTTTTTTTGGGGGGGGGTCGAGCTAAATCTCACCCAATCTTATGTGGGGGAGAGGGGGGCTCGGCAAATATCACGTAATTTTTTTTTCTGCAACAAAATGTAAAATCGCGAGAGCAATTAATTATTTAAATTATGTAAAACGTGTTTCTCTACTAAAATATGACATATTCTGAGTTTTTAAATAAATCCAACGCAATCAAGCATAGATTAACGTATTTACACACCAAAATCGCCTCACGTAATTAATGGACGCCCCCTTTGTAACTAATAAGCATGAAAGGAACTAGTAAGCAACACCAATAAAAACTTAAAATACCGAATAAAGAATTGAATTACTCAAAAGTAATTCAATTATCGAGAAAGTAATTCAATTACCGAAAAGGTAATTCAATTACTCAAAAGTAATTCAATTACCGAGAAAGTAATTCAATTACCGAAAAAGTAATTCAATTACTCAAAAGTAATTCAATTACCGAGAAAGTAATTCAATTACCGAAAAAGTAATTCAATTACTCAAAAGTAATTTAATTACCGAGAAAGTAATTCAATTACCGAAAAAGTAATTCAATTACCGAAGAATGATCTGAAACCCAATTACCAAATACTCAAATACTTTATTAAAGTAATTCAAATACCAAATACTTTAAGTTTATTTCAAAAGTAATTCAATTAAAGTAATTGAATTACTTTTGAGTAATTGAATTACTTTATTCAAGCCTTTTAATTGAATTACTTTCAGCTCTGCTTCCACATTTGTCAAATATGTAGATTTATTATTTTTATTACAAAAAATTGAAATTTTTAAAATGATGAAATCTTATGTATTTTTTGTTGAGTTAAGAATCCGCCAAATTAAAATAACAGTTGGTAAATATATCGTCAACAGTTGACGCACCAATAGAAAAATTATATAATGTGGATTCAATAAATTTATTAATTATATTATATTTAGTATAATAATTATAATAATGCATTCGTATTATTCGTCTATAAAATGACGATACTTTCATGTCTTAATAGTGACGTATTATAGTCGTTATATGACGTCAATATCACGTATTGCACTTGACGTCGACGACGAAAAATGACCTAAATATGACGTGATAATAACATGACCTGGTTTGCTGGGAAATAATGATCTAGCTGGAGGCAATATTGGATGTTTGCAAACGGTGTCCGTTTGTACGAGAAACGTTGCAACGAGCAAGGGGAAACAAGATAGAAGGGACGAAGCAATAGGCGATTCAAGATAAGCGATACCCCACTAATTGTGGGGTCAGTTAAATTCCCCATCGGTTTGATGAGTCAAAAGTACTTGAACAATAATTATTTCGTAACCATCTATTTTGATACTTGTAACAAATTTGTATTTCGTGTTATTTCAATTTCTTTTCAAAATAGTAAACCATTGTTAATTGTCGTCGTCATTTGTGTTTTATTTGTGTTAACCATTTGTGATTTCAGCTATTTTGTAAGGACGGAGCTATCTCGAGATTCTCTCTCTGGAACCACAGCCCTTTTTGGTAAGATTCACGCGTTCCGTTATTGTGCGTGGGCCATTTTTACCGAGACTTTATTAATAACGGTGGCGCCCTTTAAACAATTGTGACAAACTTGTCCCGACTAACAACTCACCCTCTGGCGTTTTGGGTAAACCACGCCCAGCTGAGCATAGCCGGCACAACTAATAACCTGCGGAGGGTGCGGTTTGCCAATTTGACGTGTAACAAGATGTAGAAAAACAGAAGAATAGAAGAGCAGCACCTGGAGCATGGAAAAGAAATCAAACAAAGAAGAATAGAATGGGAGGAGAAATGTATAAATGCTACACGAGAAATAGAGTTGGATTAATAAAATCTGGACAACAAAGAGATGCAAGAATAATGGGACCTCCTTGGTCCTTGTGCCAAAAATAAAAAAAAACATTGCACAGAGTTTTCGCATCAATAAAGGCAAGATTTGTTTAATCCCTTCTGGAAAGATTTAAACTGGGACCAAAAAAGGCTCTATATATCCTCTTTAATAGATCACAACGAAAAAAAGAGGTGTTCTACCGAAAGTTCATCTAGAAAAAGTTTCTCCTGCGAGTATTCCTTATATTATAATAAGCAAAGAAAAACAGTCTGCAAAAAAATGTTTCTTAACACCATGGGACTTAAAGAAACAATGGTTAGGAAGTGGATTAAGAAGAGTAACTGGAACAATAAAATCATTACTAGCAAAGATAAATGGAAAAGAAAAAGATCAAAACCCAAAGAAACTAAACAAAAATTGATAGATTGGTTAGGAAGCACTCCAACCATGGAATCCACTACTGCAGACAGGGAACTTCAAAGCAATACATCGAACAACAATGTCAATCAAAAGCCGAACTATACAGAGCATAATGCAAAAATAGTGAAGAAAATGACGACATTCCCCTTAGTCAATGGACATTTTATAAAACATTTCATGAGCTTAATCTTGCATTGTATATACCGCGAAAGGATCAGTGCGACGTATGTTGCTCCTATGAAGTTGGTCAGGTATCAGATGCCGAATATCATCTCTATATTCAAAATAAGGATCGTGCACGATCCGAAAAATCAATTGATAAAGAAAATGCAATTGCAGGTAAGTGTTACTTATTCACCATGGATCTGCAGGCAGTAAAGCAATGTTCAGTTATTCCTGCAAGTGCTCTATATTTTAAAACTAAATTAACTGTCCACAATTTTACTATCTATAATCTGGCTACCCATCAATGTTCCAATTATTGGTGGCACGAAGCTGAAGCAGATATTTTAGCCTCAACATTTATGACGCTCATTATTAACCACTTAAATCAACACTGCATAAATAAAAAATCTTCTAATTATCTTATTCTCTGATGGTTGCTGTTATCAAAACAGAAATGCAGTTCTAGCTAAGGCTTTGTTACAGTAATCCAAAAGTAATAAGGTAGTTATTATGCAGAAATATTTAGAAAAAGGACATACAGAAATGGAATGCGATAGTACTCACAGTATTATTGAAAGAAAATTAAAAAATCAAAATATTTTCTTGCCTAGTGACTACATTCGTATAACACAAGAAGCAAGAAAGAAACCTTTTCCACTTGACGCCACATTCGTCACCCATGAGCAATTTTTAAACTATGCTGATGGGTTTAAGCTTTACGATTCTATTTGTCCAGGTAAAATGGCAAATGATCCTACTGTGACTGATGTTCGCGTATTAAAATATGAAGAAGAGACTATCTCTAATCTCTAATATATATATAAAAGAGCTTGTTTGTATGTTTGTTCGTTATATACTCCTAGACCTTTCGACCGATTTTAACCAAATTACAAAACTCAGTAGGGCTTGGAAAATGTTTTAGTGCAAGAAAATGTTAAAAAAGTTAAAAGGAAAGTGAGATCTCACAAAATTACCTGACGCGCATAAACGGATTAACGAGATTTCCGTAATCCCCCCACCCCCCAAAAAAAGGTATTTTGAACTTCATAAATAAATCAGCAACAGAAAGCAAGACTGGAAAACATTGGAGTACTCAGACTAAAGCAAAGTATTATATTTTTAATGAGACCCCGGGCGAAGCCGGGTATCCAGCTAGTTACTTATAAATTCTTTTGACGACCAATTTTCAGAATTGCCGGTAAGAAAACAAAGAATTCCGATTTCGAATTCAGGCCTGTTGTACCAGCTAAACTCCATATACAACGGTTGCCAATTCCTAAAACGAAATTCAATCATCTTAAAAGTTTAAAAATAGAACTTCCAATAGATACTCATTCTTTTTATGACTAGTTACCACAGGAAGAGTTTTCCCCATTTTATTACGTTTATTTTAAGTTTTTATGGATTTTTAGAGTTGTGTTTGTTTTATGCTGTCCGTTGTGATACCTATGTTTTATATTATACTCGGTTATACTCGGTTATGCCCGGTTTCATAAAACTTTTAACAAAGCATTAAGTAAATAATCTATTATTAAGTCCAAATTTGAGTTTCATAAAGGTCAGTTAACACTAATCTCTTGTTAAACTTTAATTGGCCAAGTTTCGTCAGTCAAGTTCTTAATAAGAGATTATTCCTAACCAACAATTCAAACTATTTACAAAGTGACAGTTGTTTATAATAATATAATATGTTTGGTAAGTAACTAATGATAATATTATTTAAAAAATTTTCTTACTAGATAATAATTACATTTTAGGAAAGAAATAATATGTACAAATGGATTAAACTAGTGGATCTAGTTCATCGGATGAAGATGTATTTGAAATAGAATTACCTCGACCAAGAAACTTTAGAGATCGGAATAATCCTATTGAAGTATTCAACGAGATTGAATTTTTACAAAGGTATAGATTTAGTAAAGAAGCATTCACGTATCTGGTACATTATTTAGATGATTATTTGAGACCTAAAACTCGACGTAACCGAGCTTTAGATAAAAATATGCAGTTAGCAATTGCATTACGTTTCTATGCTACAGCAGGCGCTTTCCAAATTCTCATTGGTGATCAAACTAATGTTAGCAAAAGTTCGGCTTGCAGAATTATAAGGCGTGTGAGTGAATGCATAGCGAGACACCTTCTGCCAGAATTTATAAAAATACCCGAGGAGAATGAATTCAATGAAGTAAAAGTGAATTTTCATAGAATAGGGGGATTTCCAGGTGTTATAGCATGTATTGATTGCACTCATGTTAGAATTGAATCGCCAGGTGGTCCTCATGCCGAACTTTATAGAAACAGAAAATCCTATTTTTCTATAAATGTTCAGGCAGCATGTACTGGAAATTTAAAAGTAGTCGACTTGGTTGCACGTCGGAGAGGATCAGTACACGATTCTACTATTTTTAACAGCAGTAGATTGCGAGCAAAATTTGAAAATGGAGAGTTTGGACGATCATTTTTACTAGGAGACAGCGTTTACCCTTGCAGAAATTATTTGCTTACACCTCTACTAAATCCAAGTACCGAAACTGAATCTCGTTATAACATGGCCCATATATCTACCAGAAATAGTATTGAAAGATGTTTCGGTGTTGTTAAAAGACGTTTTCCATGCTTCGGACAAATATTAAGAACTAATATAAATATAAATACATATAAAAAATATGGCAGTTATTTGTGCAACGTTTACATTACACAATATAGCAATAGAATTAAAAGAAGATTTACCCGTTGAAGAGAATGATGAACCACCAATGGAGCAACCAGGTGCAAATGCATATGAAGGTGGTAACAATAATTATGCTGTTAGGAATCACATAATAAATACAATATTTCAAGAAATATTTTAATAAATTAAATATTATTTAACATATCATTTCGAATTTTTTCAATTTGTAATGGAAGCAAAGTGATCTCAAGCGAACTCTTTGTTTTGGCTGCTTCAATATTACAATTAAGTAATGACATTTCTAAAGCGTTCTTTTGTTTAGCCGCTTCAAGTTTGTATTCATAATATTGTTGCCTGGCATCACCATCAATGTTCTGTTGCATATTTGCAATTTTTTTCTTTTTAATATCCGAAATTGCACTTCGAAAAGATACAGCCTTTTTATTTTGAAGCGCCGGGTGCTTGGGTGTATTCTCCACCTTGAGTATTTCTTCCTCGTGAAAATCTTCTTCGTACGTGTACGAATTTTCGACTAAAACATGAATTTGTTGATATAAATTTAAATATTTAAATAAAATAGTAAATACCATTATGATGATCTCGATCTGTATCGAAGCCATTTTGTTTAATGGTTCAAATTGATCGCTTGCCACAGTTGCCAACATGAGAGCTTGCTCTTCAGTATATGGTGGAGTATATCGGCCTCCTCCAGTTTTTTTAATCTCCGTCTTGTCCGGAGACAAGACTACTGCTGCTTCGACAACAAGGCTATCCGCTTGTAGAAACGGTTGTTCCGTTGCAATTGCAGGAATTACTTGCGTACACTTTTGTATATAAGCATGAACCTAAAGCAAAGTATATCACATGAAACAAGTAATAAATAATAGGTATAATATGTGGTACTCACCTTCCCATCAGCTATATTTTTTTTAGTTTTTTGTTTTATGTTCTCGTACGCATTTTTCAAATGCTTCGCATTTCTAATGCTGTATCCCAAGCTATTAAACTCTACTGCAATAGCGGCCCATGCCTTGTTTTTCTCTTTCATACTTGCTCCATCCCTTTGCTTATTTTCAACAATTTTAAATTTGCTGACAATTCGCATTAATTCCTCTTTTTCCGCAATGGTGTAGTTAGTACCACGTTTTTGTTGCAACATTTTAAAATTGTATGAAATGCACGTTTAATAATAATTACTGAAATTTTAAGTTTTTAAATTAATACATACACTAATAATTAATAAATTACTTACCTAATCTAAACAAACTAATCACGTAATTAGTTTGTGGTGATACACGTGAATCCGAAGAAATCATTGACGAAAGCGTTCTGTAGAACCACAGCGGTGGATTGGTGTGATCGCTGGTGGAGTTACGGAGCGGAAATTCTGGGTTCGAATCTCGGACTTGACAGAATTTCTTCGCTGGGCCTTCCAGGGTGCATCAACACGATGTGGTTTGACAGAACGCTTTCGTCAATGATTTCTTCGAATTCACGTGTATGTTTAGTGCTCAAAACCGCAAGAGTAATTGAATCACTGTTGGATTCTGAATCACTTCCAGAAAGTTGAGGTATGAAAACACTTTCATTCGGGTTCATGCTATGTTCTAATTTATTTATACTTTCCGCACATAAAGCCAAGGTAGTTTCAAGCAGGCTCACTTCGTTACTTTTTGTGAAAATGCCTATATTCATGTTTTGTTTGTACTTTTTTATGTTTCTTCCACACAACGCAATAGAAGTTTCGATGCAGCTAACATTATTGGACGTCTCGACAACTTGGAGGTCGTCTCCGCTATCGTCAGACTCCAAGTTGTGCATAAAATCTTCTTCATTGTATGTATTGTCTATTATGTTATTATCTTCATCTCGACTAGAATAGTACTGAAGGATAGGGTGATTCGATTGATCAACGCTAATTTTAGCAACGTAACTGTGATCTTCGTAGTCCAAATCAGATGTACAATCGATTAAGTCGACACCACCATCCTTCTCAACTTCACTGTGTTCTTTCTCATAAACAGAAGGCTCAAAAGCGTCGTTGCTAATCCAACTTTTATCGTTAATATTTTTCTCGTTCAAACTGCTCTGCATTATATTATTCAAATGAATGGCTTCAAATTTATTGAAATCTTTTTCAACAAAGGAAGAAGATTCTTCTCGATTCAATAAATTTGAAATAAATATGACAGGTCAACAAATTTCACAATGTTTTCAATTTACCTGTCCACTAACAACGTCTGTTACTTATTGTTATTCCTGTTGTAAACACAGGTTGTAAATAAATGTGAAGTTAGAAAACATAGTGATAAACTGTGTAAAATCAAATATTACTGTGATGTTACTAAAAATCTTAATAAAAGATCTAGGGACATTTCATTAGTTAATTTAACAAGATATTTGCTTTATGAAACCGACCAAAACTTAATGGCTTCTTAAAGTTAACAAACCATTAGTTAATTGGAAATTAAGGTATTTTTTATGAAACCGGGCATTAATAAGAATTTGTATTTTTTTACATAAATTATAATTTATAGGCACCTACTAATTTTTATAATTAAAATTAAGATTTAAAAAATATTATTATTTCTACAAATCCTTCAAATAATTAAACTTATCGTATAACATCCTTAAGCAAAAGTTACAGCAATAAAACCTATCTGCAGTTTCAAGAAAAGTTGCTTGTATTTTTCTACTGAAATTGATTTTAAATTATCTAATGTAATTTACAATGTAAAAAGCAAAACACAACAGAAATTTACTCAAGTTTAAGTGGGTTTCATGGAAAAGACTTTTTTGTCTCTCCTGTAAAATATACTTTTTGCACTTACGTCCTATTGCTTCTTAGCCGTCGATATGGCAGTTTTATTTAGTATTACTTGCAATCACTGATATTTTAACTTCAACTTCTATTTCACATGACACCGTTCAGTTACTAACAGTTTTAATTTCCGAACATCACAAACAATATTGTACCCTTTTTAATGACAGTCTAAAACCAAAGCATCACTTTTTAATACATTACCCAAATATAATTTTAAAAATTGGTCCTCCAATATTACTAGGTACACTTAGATATGAAGCAAAGCATCGCGATTTTAAGTCCAGCATTTTGAGATGTCGAAAAAATATTCCATACACATTATCTATGAGACATCAATTAAAATTTTGTTATGGACTAATAATTGATAAAGGCCTGTGTGATAACAAAGAAATTGGTTCTTACACGTCAGAGGAATGTAATATACAGTTGGATGAATGCAATGTAAATTTGCATGAATTTAATACTGTAATTGTTTAGAATTGTAATATGTTTATTTTGTTCTGTATATATTATTCAAAATTGCCGCCAACTATTCCTTTCAAATATTTTGCACGCCCCTGTTATATCTTGTTCATCCCTGAAATTGTATTGCACGCATGTCCATCTTTACCGCTCCAACATTCAGTAGTAACACGCTCGAGCAACATACACGCTCTCCCGTATCGTTCAAACTCCCTTTTGTAACGAAGGTAAAAACTTCTTATAAATTGTAACATTCAGTAGCATTCAAGTACTCGAGCAATATACACGCTCCTCCGTATCGTTCTTACTCCCTTTTGTAACGAAGGTAAAAACTTCTTATAAATTGTACAGTTATTTGTGTTCAACCTGCAGTCATTCGAATTACACGTATCTATGACAAAGATTCAGTGATTGCAGCGATACTAAAACATCCAATTACCGGTCAATAGTGCAACAAACAAGTGTTTTATTTTAGCGACCACCATCACATTTCGCCTACAAAAGAGGCCTTTCAAAGCGGATACTTTACAACTTAATTTCTGCACACTGCGTAGTTGCGTCTCGCAAGCAGCTTTTTCGAACTTGCAGACCAACCAAGCTAAACAGTAACATTTATCATAATTAATAGTACTCGATACCAAACCAATGCAGTATTACTTTATGTGTTTGAGCCGTAGTTTCTCTTTATATTGTGGTGATATTTCCATCAGGTAGTGGTTCCTACGGGAGATAATTTGACATGCTAAGATCGTGGTCAGTTTATTTGTTTTAAGTCCTGCAAATGAGTTATAATTTATTCAGAGGAAAATTAAAAAGGCTAAATTTAATACTTCAACACATACTGAACACATATTTTTATTTGTAATTTTATAAACGTTAATTTGAGTGATATTTGTGATGTACTTCGAAAACGACCTACGATAAAGGAAAAGAATATTAATTTGTGCAACATCCTATACGTAATTGAAGGACTTACGTGGTATGAATTTTCTTCAGGTTGAAACCAGGTTTTCTTCATGAGCGTTTGGAGCCAAGCGGTACGCTTGATTTGCGTTGTGCGTTATAAAATTGAAAATTTGTATAATTTTTACTTTAAAACAAAGTAAAAATTGGTTTTGGATCCATAAAGTGGAATTTTGTGAAGAATCGCGAAGTTCAGTAAAGAATAGCTGAAAAATATTAAAATTTGAAGACAACGTGGTTGAAAATTTATAAAGGTTAAAAATTAGAGGAAGACGCCATTTTGGAAAGATTAAAAATTTTTAACACAAATGAAAATTTACTTACCTGCAATAAATGTAAACTTAGTTTCAATTTGGATATTTACGAAAGTTGAATCAACGGAAGTAAGATTGATAAATTTCAATCTAACGCAGTTTGGACATTCGCTTCTACACCAGATGGTATACAAAAAAAAACTCTAATCACCAGACACGTGTCAACTTATCGTAACGGGAGCCAAGACGAACTGATCAGCCGATCTGCTTATGTAACCCGAACAAGAGTCATACAAGGTATTTCCAAATTAAAAATAAACACCTTATTAAAAACATTTTAATTAATAAAAACAACAAAATATTTGTTTTACATTGTAAAATTATTAATTACTACACATTTAACATACCGGCAAATGAGTTTGAAATTTAGAACAGTTTGTGGTAAAGTAAATACAATTTCAAAATCAGTGGCCGAACACTATTACATTTCAAAGCCTAACAGCGAGATTTGTCGCTACAAAAATTTTCCTTTGAATAAACACAATTTTACGTTATTCAAAAAAGTTTTTATTTGCTCCAAGAGCAAACAAATTATTTCTACTGCCCATGCTTCCGAACCTACTGGCAGCCGAGGTATAAAAAGTGTAGTACAGGGTCTCGGTAGAGAATACCATTACAATATATATTTCCATATTTTTTTCGAAATATCGAAAAAAAATCGAAATGTTAGGTGACGAAAATTCAGATCTTTCCGAAAACGAAAGACAATTATTTGAAGATAAATATTTCAAATCATTAGCCGAAGCGGAAAAACTAATTATGAAAAACGAAGAGACGGATTGGGAAAACTCGGGGTCGATAAAAAGCGCGTCGGTACCATCAATTTGGTAGCGGCGGCATTATGTCCGCGGTCGGTAGCGGCAACTCCGGCGCCGTCAGTGGCGGCAGCGTTATCTCCGCGGTCGGTAGCGGCAACGTCGTTGGTGGCAACGGCACTAATAATTTAAATCAAATCCGATTGCCGAGAATTAATATGCCTTCCTTTGAAGGTCAATATGACCAATGGTTATTTTTTAAGGACACATTTAGTTCTTTTGTTTACAAACGATACTATCTCGTCTATTCAAAAATTTCAATATTTACGACTTTGTCTTAAAGGCGAAGCACGAGATGTAATTAAGTCACTGGAAAAGTTTAGTGCAAATTATGAAAGCGCATGGGATCTATTAGTCGAGCAATATGAAGATAAACGATTACTTATATTAAATCACGTCAAATCCATTTTTGATTTTCCCAGCAGCACGCGCGAATCGCACGAGCATCTAAGAAAACTCACTAATGATCTTAACAAACACATGAAAGCTCTTGAAGTCCTAGCACAACCGGTGAAATACTGGGACACATTAATTGTTTACATAATTTTACAAAAATTAGATAAAGTCACGAGACGCGAATTTGAATCTAAATTTAGTGAAGAATTACCTACTGTTCAAGCAATTTTGTGTTTGTTTTGCAGATACTAGTGTCTATATTGTTTTGCTAGACTCAATTTATGTTTTGTCGAGCGCGCCCCTTGTGCGCGCATTGGAATAAGGAAGGGATGCGCCCTGTGCTGTTCAAGGGAGTCAGTAACAAATTTGTACTCTACAAATGATGATTTCATTTGTTTTTAATGTGTGTTTATTTATTAATAAATAACTATTATTTCCAATTTATTGTTTAAATTGACGTTTATTCATTGGTGGCGTTGCAATCAAAATTGCAAAAGTGCGTACAAGGCAATGAAGAACTGGATCCGCTCCAGGAAGATATAAAAATAATATACAGTCCATTAATTTCAAAGGTCAAAGGCATACTTTGAGAATTCAAGGAAATTCAAATTTACATTTGGTCCTATCGAGCAGGATTTCAACAATTCAGAATTGGTAAATGCAAGAAGTAAAACATCTGTAAAAGTCATTTTCCAGTCGTCCAGTCAGTCAGTCCAGTCAACACAGCGTTGATGCCAATTACTAAACATCAAATTCAGCTATATTTCCTTATCCTGTGTATTTAATTATTGCTTCAAGCATTTACTTAAATTCGTCAATAATAAGAGTATTTCACTCAACATTAATTATTAGATTATTCATAATCTCAATTATACTATTAATATTAACCGGATGCGTTAAGTTAATAGTAAAAAATATCATTATTAATTTAAATAAAATTCAATTTAGATTCAATATATTGTTAATAACAAATTAATTAAAATGACAGATCAAACAGCAGCTGCGTCAAATGAATTAACACTGTTAAGAAGGAAACGGGGAACAATTAAACATCATTTATTTAAAATTTGTTGAGCCGATTCAAGATGTATTTGCAAAAAATGATCCTATTGACCATAACATCATGGCACATTTAGAAAAGCTCTATTACAAAAATGAATTATTATTAGATCAGTTTGACGAAATTCAAACCGAAATCATTAATATTTGCTATGAATTAAATTTGGATAACGAACGTAATGAAAGGGACGTGTTTATAGAATCATTCTATAGTGTCTAGACAAAGGCAAAAAGAATCCTTGACAGTCAAATTAATGAAAATAGTTCTAGCCCTTCTAGAACATCAAATGTTAGTAATAATAGCAGCATTGCATAATCCAATTTACAAGTCGAATCAATTAACGCAATTTCAAATAAAAATATTAGTTTACCTAAGATCTCCTTACTGATTTTCAAGGGTCAATATTATTATTGACCAATATATGGCTAGAATTTAAAGACACGTTTGAATCATTGATTCACAATAACAATTCGATTAGTTTAATTCAAAAATATCATTATTTAAAGGCTTCAGTACAGGGAGAACCTTGTAATGTAATATTAAAATTAGAATTTTTAGCTAGCAATTACGAGCTAGCCTGGTCAACTCTTTGTACCAGATACAATAATAAAAGATTGCTAATACACAATAATGTAAAAGCTTTATTTGACATGGATCATGTCACAAAGGAAATTTCCTTTGGATTACGTAACCTATTGGATACAACATTTCAACATGTAAAATCATTAAAGGCACTTAAGCAGCCTACTGAACATTGGGACACTTTATTGGTCTACATGATATCTACTAAATTAGATAAAATTTCTAATAAAGAGTGGTAAAAAAATAAGGCAACCAACGAATTAACTAGCCTGTCGGATTTAGAAAAGTTTTTACAAAACAGAGTAGATTGGTTAGAAACATTAGAACTTAATCCAATTAGTCAAATAAAGGCAACGCCTAATAATCATACAAATACTAATAATTATGTCAGTAAATCAAAACAAGTTTCATTAGTGTCCTCAAGGGCGAGTTGTAGCAATTGCAAGGGTGATCATTTAATTTATACTTGCAATAGTTTTCAACAATTAAATGTAGCAATGCGTATAAGGGTAATTGAATTAAATTTGTGGAAGCATTGTTTATGTACGGGGCACAAAGAAGATCAATGTCGAGTTCCTCATTGTAAAAAATGCAACGATCGCCATAATAACTTGTTACATCAAGTTGAGGTTGAAACTCAACCTAAAGTTTCATTATCTTGTTTCAATGAAAATACATAATATGTATTGTTATCAACAGCATTAGTTAATGCGGTAGATCAAAGAGGAAATGCTAAAGAGGCACGTGCACTACTAGATAGTGGTTCACAGTTTAATTATATTTCAGAAAAATTGTATCAACAATTAAAATTACATAAAAAGGCATCAAATATTGCGATTACGGGAATTAATATGTCTAATTCAACTGTTAATTCTCAAGTTTTAATAACAATTAATTCAATTGTTAATAATTGTTCAATTACAATTTCATGTTATGTAATAACAAAGATTACTGACAAATTACCGTGTGTCGAATTTGAAATAAATGACTGGAAAATACCAGACAATTTAAAATTAGCTGATCGAAACTTTAATAAACCTCGCGACATATTGCGATGTCATATTGACATATTGATATGACATATTGATATGAGCAGGTCACTTTTGGACCATCTTGCGCAAACAAAATATTAATTTAAGAAAAGGTCTTCCTAGTTTACAAGCCAACGAACTTGGTTGGATAGTGGCAGGATCAATTAAAAAACCCACTAACAAACGCATTTGTAATCTGTCAATAAACAATGACATTAATTTGCAACAATTTTGGGAAATTGAGGAATGCAATGATACGTGTATTTCTTTATCTGATGAAGAGCAACAGTGTGAAGAACATTTCACACTAACTTCAACCAGAAATAGTGAAGGTCGATTTGTCGTTTGTCTTCCATTAAAAAATTCTTCTGAGACTCTAGGAAATTCTAGGTACTCAGCGACGAAACGTTTTCTAAATTTAGAAAAACGTTTCAATTCTAATAAAGATTATAAATTAAAATATGTTCAATTCATGAATGAATATTTACAACTAAAACATATGACAATTCAACCATCTGTCACATTTAATGAATTTTCTTATTTTCTTCCACATCATGGAGTAATTAAGAAAGGGTGTACCGTCAATTCGTCGCAGACAATTCGTCGCGCGACAATTCGTCGCAATTAATTGTACTTTCCACTACCCTTTTGTTCACAAAAGTAAAAAAGTAAAAGTTTTGTTCACAAAATGACAAGTTTACAAAACGTACAATACTTTCAGATATTGCATCAATTTTTGATCCACTAGGATTAGTCAGTCCGTGTATGTTGCAAGCAAAAATTATGATACAAAAATTATGGACATTACGTGTCGATTGGGATGCTCCAATCCCACAAGAATTACGAAGTTGGTGGTTCAAATTTAAACAAGAACTACCAGTTTTAAATAACTTCAGCGTACCAAAAAACGCATTTTGTAACAATTATGTTGAAATTGAACTTCACGGGTTCTGTGATGCTTCACAATTAGGATACGGAGCGTGCATTTATGTGCGTAGTATTGATCAATTTAATAATGTACATATTAATTTATTATGTGCCAAAACCAAGGTAGCTCCAATTAAGGTACTTACTGTAATGTATGTGAGTACGGCTCTGTACGAATTGTATTATGTATATTATAATACATCTAATCTTGGAGTATCGCCAAGATGGCCGAAGGAGAGTTAAGTGGTCTTGGTGCGGAGGAAATAAGTGGCGAACAGGGGATGAGATGCTGTTCTAAAGCTTGTGCAGTGTACGTATGCATAAACTGTTTCTCAATGTACCATAAAGGATGTGCAAAAAGAAATGCAACAATACGGATAATTGGAGAAAACAAAGTGGTGTGTTGTGAGAGGAAAAGTGAGGTTACGTGCGATAAAAATGATGAGCAAGACAAGGTTCTTCAAGTGGAAAATAATTACCTAAAGGAGCTTCTAAGTGAAGTTAAAGATAAAAACAAGATATTACAACAAAATAGTGATCTCCTGATGAAGAATTTAAGAATGTTGGAAAGTCAGATAGATAACTGGATGACAGAAAAAGATAGTGAGAAACGAATGGAAAGTGCAAAACAGGAAGATAACTATATAGAGGTTGCAACTGTAAACCAACAGAGGGCCCTAGTTGACAAGAATGGAGAGCATCAGTTAAAGAAAACTACTATGGCAACACAAATTTTAGTAAACAATGAAAATGTAAGAAATGTGCAAAATAAAATGCAGAGATCATATAGACAAGCATTGCAACAAGGACAAATACAAAATACAAAAAATGATGAACCCACTGAAATTACACAAACTAATATTCAACAACAAACCTTTGAAAGAAGAGGAATCTTCAACAATCGGAAAATACAAGAAAAAAATATAGGTACTGGAAATAAAATTAGAAGCGAAAGTACAAAGGGCTTTACAGGAACAAAAAGAAAGGTCTGGCTATACTTGTATAGGGTAGAAAGAACGGCCACACCAGAAATGATCAGTGAATATTTGATAAACGAACAAGGACTTGATAAAAATGGTGTTGATGTGAAAGAAATACCAACGGAATCATCAAGAAAAAAATGTTTTGTGGTAACAGTTCCTTTGGAGAAGAAGGAGGAAGTGTATAAATCCGAATTTTGGCCTGAGGGAGTGGGTGTTAAAAGATTTGATTTCGTGAAACACCGAGAATTCTTAAACCAACAAAGTGAAAATTTTTTATAAGTGCTAAAGACAATAATTTAAATGAAGAAAAGACAAGCTTTAGTGTTATACATCAAAATGTACAATCAATTGGTAATTCGATATTAAAACTTGAAATTATCTTACAAGAACACAAAAACTGCAAAGTACTGTGCATAACTGAACATTGGAAAACTATTGAACAACTTAAAAATTATGCTATACAAGGGTTTAATTTGATATCTTATTTTTGTAGGGAAGAAAATAAACATGGAGGAACAGCTGTATTTGTAAAACAAGATATTGAATGTAAAGAAAGAAAAGATATCACTAAGTATTCAAAAATTGGCGAATTTGAATGTGCAAGTGTCGAATGCAAAATAAACAATATTAAAGTAGTATGTATGTCAGTTTATAGAGGTGGAAATCCGAACATTTTCTTAGAAGAAATAAATAAGGTATTAAATATTCTAATCAAAGAAAATGTCATAATTATATTAGCAGGAGACTTTAACATAGATTTGTTGAGTAGTAACACTGAAGCTGAAAAAATTATGACCTTGATAAACATTTTCAATTTAAGACAAACAATATTTGAAGCGACGCGGGAAACAAATACCACATCTACATGTATTGACAATATTTTTACAAACTTTGAAGGTATATACAAGGCGCAAGTAATAAAAACGCATATTTCGGACCACTATGCACAAAAACTAACAATAGAAATGGACATTAAGAAAATACCTAAAGTAAGGGAAAAAAGAAAATTCTCAGGAGAGAACAAGGAATACTTCTTGAAGTGTTTAACGGAAGAGACATGGAAGCTGGTATATTCCGTTGAAGAACGGGAAGTAAATAAACAATTTGAATGTTTCCTGGACACCTACTTAAGCTATTTTAAGGAAAGTTTTTCTCTGCAAAAGGTAGTAACTAAAACGTCAAAATTTTCATTATTTAAAAAAAATCCACAGGTGGCAGAATATAAAAAAAAACTGGATTTACTGTTAGTGTTAAGTAAAGTAAATAACGATTATAAAAAAGCTTACAATGAAGCTAAAAAAGAATATAATAATGTTTTAACTGCATGTAAAGCAAAATACTTTGATGAGAAAATTAACAAATCAGACAATAAAAACAAAGCATTGTGGACTACGGTAAATTCAATTAAAAATAAAACAATTCAGAAAAATTTTCAAATGGAAGGTAACTTAACTTTAATTGCTAATCAAATGAATCGACATATGATACAAGCTGGAACTCAAAATACCAAACAAACCAAAAAGATAAGCACAAACGAGACCAAGTGGATGGCTGCCAGCACGATGGTGACGCGAGATGCAACAAAAGAGGAAATCCTAGAAATTATCAGAAGTCTAAAAAATAAATTCAGTAGTGGAATAGATGAAATCCCAACCAGCATCATAAAATATAGTATAACTGGAATAGTAGACACACTACGCTACATTGTGAACAACTCGCTAAGGTATGGGATATTTCCAGATAAACTAAAAGTAGCTGTAGTAAAGCCTATACTCAAGAAAGGAGACCCTTCCAATTACGACAATTACAGACCGATAAGTGTTTTACCTGGATTTTCAAAGATCTTTGAGTTGGTTATGTGTAAACAGATTACGCAATTTCTAGTGGAAAATAATATAATAACGGAAAGGCAACATGGATATGTAAAAGGAAGAAGCACACATACTGCAATATTCCAATTTGTAACAAAGATATTACAGGCGTTTGAAGATGGAAAATTGGCACTGGGAATGTTTCTGGATCTGACAAAGGCATACGATTGTTTAGATTATGAAATACTTTTTGAAAAATTAAAAAAATATGGATTGAGTGGAAATGCTCTTAATTGGATTAAATCATATTTTACAAACAGAAAACAAATAGTTTCCATTACTAAGGATGAAGTAGAATATCACTCGGAAAGTCAAGAAATAACAACAGGCGTACCTCAGGGTAGCATTGCAGGACCGTTGTTATTTATCATATATATAAATGACCTACAACATGCAACCAATTATGCTGACGATTCAAGCCTGCTAATACAAGGAGACACGTGGCCTGAAGTGATTGAAAATACAAATGAGATACCCGATAATGTGGGAAAATGGTTTGGTGCAAATGGGATGCTGCTGAATAAACAAAAAACAAAAGTTATACTTTTTAAAACGATACATTCTGGAATTGAAGCACCCGAAAATGTGAAAATATGTGGAGATCTTTACACGTTAAGTAACAACACAAAATTTCTCGGAATGCACATTGATAATGCACTGACATGGGGAAACCACATACAAGAAGTATCAAAAAGTTTATGCGCCACTGTGTATGGTCTAAAGGTCATTTCCAACTATGTAAGCTCTCAAGCACTGAAAACGGTTTATCAAGCGACATTTGAATCCAAAATACGATACGGGATTATTTTTTATGGAAGCGGGCAAATTGGAAAACTTTTCAAAATACAAAAGCAGGCAATAAGGGTTCTTTTAAATTTAAAATTTAAAGAAACATGTAGGAAAAGATTTAAGCAAAACAAGCTACTTACAATACAAGCAGTCTACATTCAAGAATGCGTGTTATTTGTTTTCAAAAATAAACAACTGTTTTTAAAACACTTCAACGAGAAGAGCCACTACCCTACAAGAAGTGTAAACTACAATGTACCAAGCCATAGATTAACAACAACTGAAAAAAACTGTTATTACTCCTGCATAAGATACTATAATAAACTGCCTACACATATAAAAACAACAACAGTATTAAATGACTTCAAAAAACTGGTGCACCAACTACTGATTGAAATTGAACCATACAGCGATGTAGAATACTTGTGAATCTTTTCTTTATATTCGAAATGAAACTATGTTGATTTGTGACTTTCTTTCTTTTTTGATGTAAATTGTGTACATTTTCTTAGAAATAAACTTATGTTATTATTATTATTATTATTATTATTATTATATTGTATGTTTGAATTTAAATAAAGTAAGGAGTAGAAAGGGCGGACCAGGATTGGACACAGTTAAGATCTGACGGTTGGTATGACTGCACAAAGGGGCATATACCTTGAGCTCAGAGATTGGAGAGGCAGTCATGTCATAGTCTTAAGTAAAGTAGTTCCAGTGGTCGTGGCCTCTCTACCGTAAGTAAATTAGTTTAAGTTTTGTAGTTTTATTTCTTGTGGAATATATAACACTTACAACACCAAGATTGGAATTATGTGGAGCGCTTTTATTAGCGCGATTGACCAGAAGGGTCACAGAAACTTTAAATTTTAATGTCACATGCCATGCCACAAAATTGGAGTGATTCTAATGTAGTATTATGCTGGATCAAAACAGCTACTTTTCAGTTAAGCAAAACAGGCATCAATTATGCAGGCCCGTTCTTAATAAAAAACAAACGAGGTCCTGGATGCAAATTAATCAAGGCATATGTTAGACTATTTATTTGCTTTGTGACAAAGGCAATACATCTTGAATTGGTAGGCGATTTGACTAGTGAAGGTTTTATTGCCGCTTTGCGAATGTTTTCTTCCCGACGGGGATAGCCTACTGAAATTTTTTCCGATAACGGAACTAACTTTGTTGGTGTAAAAACTCAGCTGCAAAGTTTGCATAACATCTTAATTAATTCAAATAATGATATTACAAGTTATTGTACTAATGAATAAAGGTATAAAATGGAATTTTATACCACCAAATTCACCACATTTTGGGGGTCTTTGGGAGAGTGCCGTAAAGAGCGTTAAACACCACCTTTTAAGGGTAGAAAAACAAAATTTACTTTTGACGAGTTTAACACTATTTTAGTTCAAGTTGAAGCAATAGTTAATTCACGCCCCCTATGTCCACTTTCCTCTGATCCTAATGATTATCAACCTCTAACACCATCCCATTTTCTCATCGGACGTTCAATGGTGACCGTACCAGATCCAAATGTATTAGAATTACCGATTGGCAGATTGTCAAGATTTCAATTATTGCAAGCAATAAGTCAAGGCTTCTGGAAACGATGGTCACAAGAATACTTGACAAACTTGCAGCAACGTACAAAGTGGAAAATTTCTACATCCAATTTAATGATCAACACAATGGTAGTCATAAGAAATGACAACACACCACCGTGCAACTGGCCGTTAGCCAGAATTGTGGAACTTCATCCTGATAAGCAAGGTGTAGTTTGTGTAGTTTCAGTGAAAACTTCAAAGGGAATTTTTAAACGTACGGTAGCGAAGGTGTGTCCATTACCAATTCAGAACGATGAACATTAATGTCTTAGTTTTTAATTTGTTAACTTTTACTTATGTATTTATCCACTTTAATAATGTATATTTTATAAATTTTTTGTATTTTATCACGCTGGATTGCATTTATTTGCATTTATTAACATTTATTTTATTGTTTTGAAGCTGGAAGACTTCAACGCTGGGAGTATGTTCAAGCAATTTTGTCTTTGTTTTGCAGATACTAGTGTCTATATTGTTTTGCTAGACTCAATTTATGTTTTGTCGAGCGCGCCCCTTGTGCGCGCATTGGAATAAGGAAGGGATGCACCCTGTGCTGTTCAAGGGAGTCAGTAACAAATTTGTACTCTACAAATGATGATTTCATTTGTTTTTATTTATTTATTTATTTATTTATTTAAACGGAGATTTCCTTGATATTCTGTGTTGTAAATAAAATTTCTCCAAGATTGGTACAACAAATTTTTTCGGTCCTCTAGCGGATTTTTCGAAAATAAATTTTTGTAAATTACGGACTGTCGATTTATTGATTCTGAAAACATTTTCGAAAAAATTTAACAAACAGCCTAAACTTGGTCGCTACCTAGTGGCAGAACCTTTTACTTATAAAGTAAGGTTCCGTCAGTCCGTACGACGATATTATAAAATATTTCCCACCGAACCACCTATTTTTGTATTCTAAAATAAATTGTTACAAGCCCTAAACTCAATTCTTAAGCTGCACTCCGTATACAAATCAACATTAACCTAATTTAGACACATATGTCACAAAATTATGAAGTTTATTAAAATTTTGAATATATTATTTTATTTTTGCAAGCCATCTGACAAATTCTCACAAAAAAAAATATCGTCACTCTCTGCCGCAATACCTCCAATCACCAGCACACCAAATTTTGTCCGGAGATACGATGACATAATGTTCATTTTTGTTTTCTATTGTGGTAGCCTTAACAAAGATATCGGTAGCCCTGGCAAAGATATCTATACATATGTATCACCCCTACCCTAAATCTATCTATAAAAGTTTTTTTAACAAAATCTAAAATGAAAAAATTTTTTTATTTTTGTACGCCACTGAATTTTTTCCAAAATTTTTATATACGTCACATAATACCGTAAGAAGTCACAAATAAAATTTCTCCAAGATTGGTACAACAAATTTTTTCGGTCATCTAGCGGATTTTTCGAAAATAAATTTTTGTAAATTACTGACTGCCGATTTACTGATTCTGAAAACATTTGCGAAAAAATTTAACAAACAGCCTAAACTTGGTCACTACCTAGTGGCAGAACCTTTTACTTATAAAGTAACGTTCCGTCAGTCCGTACGACGATATTATAAAATATTTCCCACCAAACCACCTATTTTTGTATTCTAAAATAAATTGTTAAAAGCCCTAAACTCAACTCTTATGCTGCACTCGGTATACAAATCAACATTAACCTAATTTTGACACATATGTCACAAAATTATGACGTTTATTAAAATTTTGAATATATTGTTTTATTTTTGCCAGCCATCTGACCAATTCTCACAAAAAATATATAAATTAAGATTTCAGTTAATATTTTCTATAATTTTTCTGACCTGCCCCGCCCTGTTACAATTGGCTCGGTTTGTTTTCTCACCAATACTTATACTTTCAGAGCTCCATCGACACACCAAATTTTAGCTGAATCGGTTAAACATTTCCGGAGATACGACGACATTTTAATTTTTTTTTATTTATTTTATTGTGGTTGCCCTGGTGAAGATTTCTCTGGCAAAACCTTATTTTCACCATTCCAGCCCACGAGGCATACGTCCAATAAGTTTGATTGCAATCGACGCAGAAATGCCGGAGAAAATCGATCGACAAAAACTTTTTTCATGTTTTTGCCAAAAAAGTTAATTTTATTTTTTTCATGTTGCATTACTGATTTCTATCGAAGGATTACATATGCTCACATATCCATTAGGATCAATGTACCTACGTACCAAATTTGGGTAAGATCCCTTCAGCATTTCTTGAATTATGCACTCTTAAAGTTTCAACTTTGACAACTTGTGATTTTTGACACACGACAGATAGAAGATTAATTTTACCTATTCTGGATAAAGCCTTTTAAGGCCTTTAAAATAACATATCGCAAGACAAAATATTTTTTAAAAATCCCGTATTATTTTCTTGTGGTGGCACTCCTGATTGATAGATCGCGACGAAAACCTTATTTTCACCTTTCCACCGTGAACCCTACCACCATACCAAATTTGGTCGTAATTGGTTGGATGGCTCGGAAGCAAATCGATCGACAAAATTTGACGACAGACAGACAGACAGACCGACAGACAGACCGACAGACAGACCGACAGACAGACCGACACAGAAATTTTTATTTTACTTTTTGCAGATCTTTACGTTTCTCAACACGGTGATCTCAAAAATGCAAAAAAAAAAAGTTGAAATTTTTTTTCGATTACCATACCTCCATTTTTTTTTTTAAAATTGATTGGAGGTAATATATAATTTAAGATTTCAGTTAATATTTTCTGTAATTTTTCTGACCTGGCCGCCCTGTTACAATTGGCTCGGTTTGTTTTCTCACCAATACTTATACTTTCAAAGCTCCATCGACACACCAAATTTTAGCTGAATCGGTTAAACATTTGCGGAGATACGACGACACCTTCATATTTTTTTATTTATTTTATTGTGGTGGCCCTGGTGAAGATTTCTCTGGCAAAACCTTATTTTCACCATTCCAGCCCACGAGGCATACGTCCAATAAGTTTGATTGCAATCGACGCAGAAATGCCGAAGAAAATCGATCGACAAAAACTTTTTTCATGTTTTTGCCAAAAAAGTTAATTTTATTTTGTTCATGTTGTATTACTGATTTCTATCGAAGGATTACATATGCTCTCATATCCATTAGGATCAATGTACCTACGTACCAAATTTGGGTAAGATCCCTTCAGAACTTCTTGAGTTATTCACTCTTAAAGTTTCAACTTTGACAACTTGTGATTTTTGACAGACGACAGATAGAAGATTAATTTTACCTATTCTGGATAATGCCTTTTAAGGCATTTAAAATAACATATCGCAAGACAAAATATTTTTTAAAAATCCCGTATTATTTTCTTGTGGTGGCACTCCTGATTGACAGATCGCGACGAAAACCTTATTTTCACCTTTCCACCGTGAACCCTACCACCTTACCAAATTTGGTCGTAATTGGTTGGATGGTTCGGAAGCAAATCGATCGACAGACAGACCGACACAGAAATTTTTATTTTGCTTTTTGCAGATCTTTACGTTTTTGAACACGGTGATCTCGAAAATGCAAACAAAAAAGTTGAAATTTTTTTTCGATTACCATACCTCCAATTTTTTTTTAAAATTGATTGGAGGTAAAAAGTAACACAAATTTTTAAAAACGATTTTGTCTTGTGATAGGTTAATTTAATCACCTTGAAAAGCTTTATCTAGAATAGGTGAAATTAGGTGTTTTGGTTTTCAATTGCAGTTTTATCGTCTGATGTTAACACTCGAATAGCTCCTCTGACATCACCATCATTTAGTTTACTTTCAGCAATTTTATAGTTAGGCTTATGCTTTGAAGTAGTCGTTAGAATTAATTGTGGTATTTCATATCCAACAATGTTGTCTTTGACTTTACATGTTAAAGACTTATCTTTGGTAACCGACTTTGGAGAAATGTTAAATATGCGATATGAGAACAAAAGAAGATCTTCCCATGCTTCGACAGTACTCCGGAGGGCACAGGATTTAATTATAGATGTTAATTTCCGTGCCACAGAAATTCTTGCTCCTCGCGGTATTCGTTTCAAGATAGCTGCATTAGATTTTAATTTGCAAATTCTTTCTTGAAAACCACAATTTGGATCAATTTTTGTTTTAGACATATCCTCCTTGTGACAGCGAGACATGTGTATTTTTAGGCCAGTTTCATTTTTATAAAAATTCGAATTTTCGCATAACTGACATTTAACTCGTACATCCATTTTTATTGTAGAATTGATAGGATTTCTAGCAGTTTGCACCAAAAGCTGCTCTTCATCATCGGAACTCGATTCCACACCTGAAGTATATTTATATTGAGGGCGAAAATATCTTCCTAAAGAACGACCTTCTATTTTTCCTGTAGACGTTGTTTGGGATGATTGGCTATTCTCAGGTAGTAGTCGATGCACTTTGCCATCATGAATATGCAAGCCAGATATATTCTTAAAACTTTTACAACAAATATTGCAACTAAAATCAGTTGATTCAACAGAATTATCTAAATTTATATGTCTGAGAGATGACAACGATCTGTTTGTCACTATGTCATAATGTCATTTTTTTTATATATTCTAATATTGTTCAACATAGAATTTGGAAAAGTAATACAATACAACGTTTTAATAAATTTGAAAATATGAAAAAATTGAAAATACGAGGGGGGGTATAACCCCTCTTTTTTAAATATATGCTATTTTTTTTCGCACGATATCTGTGGCATTCTTTTTCCATTCGCATGACGTTTTTTTTTATATGACTATTTTAAAATTTTAATTTAATTAACCCATTAACGCTCTATAGTAATGCAAATACCAGTTTGCATGGAACAGAAATATTATACTCTTCTTGTGGAAAATATTTATATTCCAAAGGTGGGGCGCTATTCTTGAACTTAGTCGAATTGTTCGCATGGGTAAGTTTCGCTCGATCACTAAAAATGGTATTCTTGAATGGCACACGAAATTCACTTCGCACACGATTAATTTCGCATGGTAAGTTTCACACACGAATGATTGAAGAATGCCAACGAATGTTATTCCGTGCGAATAAACGGCTCGACCCGTTTTTTATTGTATTGTATTGTATTGTAATATTGCGTCATTATACAGGGACATATGCAAAATTGAAAACGCACTTTTTGGTATTATCAATAATAAATTATTATAATTACAAATTTTTCTTTATTTAGTGATATACAAGCTTTTAAAGATGATAATAAATTACATAATAGGTGCTCTATTTATCTGAAAAAAAAAAATTCTTATACACTGAACCAAAAACTGCCCTAAATACAATGAAAAATTTTATAATATTTATTAAACTTTTTATAGATTTTCAGCCAAAGAAAAATATTATTAAATTTACAAATTTGAATTAATTAATACAATAAAGAATTTGCATAACAAAAAGATATTAAAATTTGGAAAACCAAATTTCAATATAATTATTATCGACTGTAATTTGATAAATGAAGGAAAAAAACTAAAAAGTTTTTTATAAGCCTTCAGTCGAGATGACCTTATCATATTAGATAAGGTATTATATAAATTGCATTAAGCAATGCAAATTATGAGTGGAGACTTTGGCAGAATTTGGTGCTGCGCTCACCAGCGGCTGACCGATGAGATCCATCTCGCTAGAGTAAGATCGAAACTCGAGTCTCAGTCTAGGTGTCGCGGTCCATATTTTTGTCAAACAATCTACTTTTGCATCTTAAAACAAAAGTTGGTGCTGCTCGTTTGACGTCAATATAAACAGTGGCTGGATATTTGAAGGTAGTACCTTATCTAATATGATAAGGTCATCTCGACTGAAGGCTTATAAAAAACTTTTTAGTTTTTTTCCTTCATTTATTTAATAAAGAATTTGTTTATTGAATTTATTAATTATTTTTTTAATTTAAACATTCGAAGTAATAAATATAATGAAGGTTTCATTAATAGTTATAATGGATTAGAATGGTTATAACCATTCTACCAAAAGAAAAAATTGCAAATGCACTTCTCGATATTGCAAATAAAAAATGATTAAGTAGGTATAAGTTATTCTTTTATAAAAATAATTTTAAAAACTTTAAATAAATAAAATTTATTAAAAAAAAAATAATAGAAAGAAGTAATAATTTCCAAAGTCACTCTATATAATGACAATAAATTTAATAATTTTTTTAATTGCGCATGCGCAAGTTTTAGACTTTCGCACACGATTGCATGTCTCTCCTGCTTAGACCCTGATGTTGCAATTCGTGTGATTTTCATGCGTAAATATTCGTAATGAGCTGGTCTATTTGTCTTCCAAGAGATGACGTTAAGATTTAGGACACCCTGTGCACAATTTGTACAGAGCCGTACTTGCATACATTTTAACGGATTTCTTTCTGATACTCTCAAATGATGTAAGTAGCATTATAATGGGGTGTTTTTTAATTTTAACCTTGAGATATCCTTACGGATTTGAGAGCACCTATGGGTAATTAGTTCTATCTAATTGCACGTTTCTGGCTGCGATTTTTTACTGATAAAACTAATGTGGCGCAGTTTATCACCAGGAGTAAACCGTAAACCAAAATCTTGTTTACCAATTTCTCATTTGGTTTAAAATTGCTGCAGTTAATTCCTTTCCCTTCTCTCCAAAATCTTCCCCCCCCCCACATGATTTTGCAAATAAAAACTACAAAAATTGTTAAATTTTTTTTAAAATAACCAAAGTTTTGGAAGTCATGCATGGAGGGACAGTCGCCTTCATTACTCTTCCTTGTAACCGCTTATGAAAGGAACAGACGATGTTGGAAAGACTGTCCTGTTAAAAATTTGGATTTGGCACTTGAACTATTTTGCTTATGTTGGTATATTCTAATTTTGTCTCGTATATAACAAAACTAATGTGTGGTCAAAAATTATACGTATTCCTTGTTAGTAATAAAAGTGAATTAAATAAAATAATCAAACCGACAGCTACCAAACGATAATGGATTTAATTAAATTTTCTTCCAAACATTCTCCAAGATTCGCTTCTGCCAAAAGAAAAACAATGGTTCGTCAGATGAAAAAAGATGAAAAAATTGAACAGGCCAACATAGCAGCAGTTGATTCTTGGCAAGAAACCGAAAAACGTGTTTTACGAAGAGAACAAAGGAAGGTGGCCAAAGAAAGGAAAAAACAAGAAGCGCAAGACAAGAAGGCTGCTGTTCAACAACTATTAAAAGAAGAAAATGATGTGTTTGATTTAGAACCAGTTTACGCCAGAGACTGGTGGGAAATTCCACGGTTTAACCCACAAGATGAAGAAGCAATCCCAATTCAAACCAGTAGAACTGTCAAAAAACCAATGATTTTAGAAAAAAATGAAAACAGGAATTTTACTCATACTAACCCAGAAATCAATGATTTATATATTACCAATCTTGAATTCAGACGTCAGTATGTACTTACCAATAAACCGAAGATAAAAAGGGTAGTACATTATTCGAAATCGGAACCCAACAACTCTGATACTAGCTTGTAGATCTGGTAGAGCTATCGAAAGCGGAAGATTAGGCCAAGCAATCAAATTTTTTAATGAATTTTATAATTTTTTTATTAAAATAAATTTTTGCTTAAAAAAATAAATACATAATATATTATGTTTGAATATGATAAGCTAAATGATAATCTAACAGTCACTAATCTTAATAAAATCTTAAATAAAATATGGTGAAAATGTGTGCTGAAAATGGAAAGAGTAAATATTAAATTTAATTAAACTCTCTATCATAGAAGGGTGCCAAATAAACACATACAACCCTAAGTTCTGCATATGATAACTATGATACCCCCCCTCCGCAATCGTAGGAAAAAATTAATCTTTTCTATTTTGCGTCTAATGCCCAGTTTCTTCACTAAAATGATCCTATAGATATCCGATAGATTGGAAATAAGTATAGAGAAATATGACAGAACTACATTAAAACAATAATGCGTTCTGTCATGTCTATCTATACTTATTTCCTATCTATCGGATATCTATAGGATCATTTTAGTGAAGAAACTGGGCATAAAACAAAGTTATTTGGAAACCCAGTCGCGCATCGACATGGACAATACTTCGAAATGCAATTTTTTGTTTTAAAAGGTTGGTTACTAAACGTCAGTGAAAATTAAAACTAATGATGTCACTATAAATAATATTATAGGCGATCAAATTTAAGATCGCAGCGCCAGTGCGGTAGGATTCTAACTAATTTCAGAGACATGGTTTGGTTTGTTTACATGATATTAAAGCGAATATATGGTTGTTTTAATTCAAGTTTTGTGACTTAGTGGAAGTAGTAGGTTTTCAGTGTTTATGTTAAAATCATCGTACGATCTTAAACTAATTAAACATCTTTGAGGTTTGTACAATCTCTTTTCTAGTTATTTATGTTATAATGTTCTAAAGAACATTATTTTGTATTTCTAGGTTATCATAAGTTTCTCAAGTTATTAAGTAAATAATGCAAGTGTAATAAGTTTGGCATTTTAGCCGTGACTAGTTTTTTTTGGAAGCCAACGCCAATTCGCGATGTGTTTATGAGGGTGAAACAGTGCTAAAAACGCTGAGCAGATTATTTTATGAGGAAAAGTGTAGTGTTTGAAGGAAGACATCATTAAGTTATACCTGTGGTTATACGGACTCTGTTTGCAAACCAGCGCTTTACATACTAATCTTCACGATATAGAAGGTGTGATGTATTAGATGTCGATCAGGAAAAGGCGACTGTACAAAACATGACGTGTACGTGTAAAGCAGGAAACAGCGGAAAATGTAAACAATTATATCGTCCCCTTAGTACTACAACTGGGTAACTCGAATTTTGGCTATTTTGAGTTAGCTACATGTACCCACCTAATTTTAACCACTTTATTTAGTGCTACAACTAAAATATGTTCTATTATGTTTATAAAATAAAAATATCCAGTTGCTAAATGTAGAATACTCATATATCCCTTTAATGAGGTTAAACTTTAAACTCGATTTACTTTATATCAGTAATTTCAAGTTACCCAGTTGTAGTACTATGGGGACGATATAATATCTGCATTATTACTTAAATTGTTTATGTTAACAAGATTTAAAAAAAAAAAATAAAAGATTGCGAATAACTTTACTTTGACATTTCTTTGTGGAAGGCTGAGGTTTGATAAGTTTGCATTTACTGCATAAAAGAATAAAGTAAGTATGCATTTTTAAAGATTTCACTCCTTAACAGTGCAATATATAAAGAGAAACTTCGGCTCAAACATGCCACGCGCCTTGAAAGAACCCTTTCAAAACAAAAATTAAACAATTAGAATAAACTAATATTATCGCAAATAAAAAATATTATCGCATAAAAATATTTCACAAATTTAAATGGGACAAAAAATACAAGTTTAGAAATGAATATAAATTTCGCAAGCACAAAAAAGTAATACCAAAATTCAAGTTCATAATATACAAGGGCATTAACGAATTTTTAACCGTCCGGCCAAGTAACACACACTTTAATCACAGGGCGTTTTAGTGATCCAATTTAGTTTTTAAAGTCACGACGCGACACACTCCGTCGCTCCCGGGATGGAGCTTTTCCAGTCTTCCTAGAACCCATTTCAATGGTGGCACGCGGTCTTCTTTGACGATAACTACTGCACCTCACTGCAGTAAACTCTGGTGATTTTTCTGCCACTTTGTACGAGTCTGCATCTCAGACACGTATTCCTTTGACTATCTGCTCCGTTGTTTCATTTGTTGGAGCATGACGAAACGTTTTCTAGGATTGATCCTTATTTCGGCCAGTTGAGGCTCAACTACAGCCGTTAATGGTTAATCAAGAAGTGAGCAGGAGTTAAAGGAGATGGGTCATTGGGATCAGTACTCAAAGGATAGAGGGGTCTGGAATACAAACAAGCTTCGATTTGAGTCAATATTGTAGTGAATTCCTCGACATTTAATTTTGTATCACCCAACGCTCGTTTCAAATGAGTTTTAAAACTCTTGACTCCTGCCTCCTAGAGGCCCCCAAAATTTGGAGCTCTCGGTGGGATAAAATGCCACTGTACATTTTAAAAATCAACTCGTCCTTTAAGTTCGTATTGTAAACGTTCAATCCGTGCTTGAGCACCTACAAAATTCGTATCGTTGTCGGAATATACATGCGAACAATGACCGCGACGAGAGACGAACCGGTGAAACGCTGCCATAAACGCATCGGTAGTTAAGTCACTAGCGACTTCTAAATGTTTCGATCCTTTAACAAAAAAGGAACTCGAACTAATGGTAAATTTCCGATTAGACTTTCAATTGATACAGGTCTTGCTTTAAAACATTTCACACAACTTCTGGTAATTTTCCTTACCAAGTTTCGACCGGCTATTACCCAAATACGATCGCGCAATGAGGCTAAAACTGCTTGGAGTTCGCGTGCAGCAATCTTTCATGTTCTTGTCTAATTAATATAATAGTTAAATTGTGTTTTGCGTCTACTACTATCGGATGTTTTTTCTCAAAATCGAAAATCGCATTTTTTAATCTCCCCCCTACGCGTATAATCCCGGTCGGATCAACAAAAGGGTTTAATTGATAGCGAATAATCTCCCCCGCCAAAGAATTCTTTGCAGTGGTCTTTGTTCTTCAGATATTAACACATGCCGACAAATTTTAGTTACGTCCGCCGTTAAAACGCAATTATGCTTCCTAAAGCGAGTAACGATAGAAAACAAATCTTGTTGCATAACCGGACCCGTTGCCTGAATGTCATTCAGCGACTAACCACTCGTTGTTTTGGCGGACGCGTCGAACACCACCCTTAATTTGGTAGATAAACTTTCTTGTTTTATTACGCAATGATGACATAGATAGCAACACATGCAATCATTCTCATTAATTAATCCAGTTGAGTGTCCTAACTCTTCATATTCGTGTATGAATTTCGTGTATTTTAACTTTAAAGACTCATTTTTATTTAATTTTCTTTCTAATTGTTCAAAGCGTTTTAAAGCTATTTGTTTTAAACCCCCCAATATTTCCGCGGAATTTTTTAATGGGTACTTGACTGCAAAACGTCCATCGGGCATGCGTTTTGTATTCGCGAAATGTTTCTCGCAGAATTCTTCTTCTGGTGAAACTGCTTTGCTTTCTGAGCAATGTTCAGTTTCCCAAAAACGTATTAAATTCGAGTTTATGATTTCGTCCGACACGAATCCGCAGTATTTGCGTGAAGTCGCGCGTTGTGCCGATATTGGTCCTAAAATAACCCAGCCCAGTACGGTTTCCTGCATAATTGGTCGATTTTTTCCTAATTGATATTGACCTGAGCGTACCAAGCTCCAAAATAAATCTGCACCTATCAACCTCTAGATTCGGTCAACTTGATTAAAAGTATTATCTGCTAATGTTATATATTCGGGTAATTTTAGTGAAGTTTTATCAATTGGCGCAGAAGGCATGTGATCCGCTATTATTGGTACAATTAAGCACTTTAAGTTACCTTCGAAATTAGAATGTCTCGAGCTAAAACGTATATTTACTTCATTACTAATTTTTGTAAGTGCTTGATTTAATCCCGACACAGAAAAATTGATTCTTGAAACCGGCAGTTTCAACTTTTGCACGAGCTCGTTTGTAACAAAGTGTGATTGAGAACCGGAGTCAAGCAAAACTCGCGCTCGGTGCGTATTTTCTTCATTATCATAAACGTTTGTAATTGCTGTAGATAGCAATACTTGTGTAAACCCGTTAAATGAGTTACAAAGTGTAGTGGTACTTGCAATGGCGTTCTCTTTGCCTGCCGTATCGTTAGCTATACACTTGAACTCGATCTTCGATCGAACTGTTCTTTTTGATATTATGATCTTTATTGATCTCATAAGAATTATTATTGTGTAGTGAATGATGTATTATGTCGTTTACGACATTTCATGCAACTGGGCATCTTGCATTCATAAGTTGAATGATTTTTTCGAAAACAATTATTAAAACAAATACCAATTCGTTTCACTCTTTCCCAACGCTTATCAATAGAAAGTTTTAAGAACTCCTCGCATTGATACATCAAATGCTTTCCGCTCCAGTTAAAGCATTCGTGACTCGTACGAGAAAAGAAATTATTATTTTTTGCTTTCGATGTTTTGTATTCTGTCACGTTAGCGCCGTCAAGACCCAGGTAACATTGCGTGACGAAAATGTGACGTTTTAGTTTTCGTGAGTTAAACGAGATCCCGATTTCGTGACAAAATTTGTGACTAATAAGTGACAAAACCCCTCTAAACTTAACCTCCGAATTCGTCACGCTAACGCGACGTTTGAACGTTGGATAGCCGTAACGAAACATTCACGAAATCGTCGAAAATTCGTGACTTCTACCTATTAAAAAATCGTGAAGATATCGTTTTAAATAATGTGAAGATATCGTGTAAAAAACGTGAAGATAGCGTGTAAAAAAACGTGAAGATATCATGTTAAAAATTATGTAAATATCGTGTTAAAAAAACGTGAAATTAATTATCGTAATATGAAAATATCGTGGAAAGGCAAAAAGTCTTAAAGCGCCATTAAGACTTTCTGCCTTTTCACTGTCCATATTTTTATTTTTTATTTATTTATTTATTTAAACGAAGATTTCCTTTTTTACATAAAATATATACACAATTAAATTATAATATACAAGACATAAAAATTTAAAATTAAAACATTTGTAGGATTGCAGGTTCCTTCAGTAGCCTTTTCAAACTTGGAAACAATAACGAAAAGTCGAAACTTTCGATTGAGTTACATTTATTGGTATAATTCATCATTCTGGTGATCGGGTTATGCTGTCCATAGTTCGTCCGGTGAAACGGGATGACAAATAGGTCTTGATTTCTTGATAAACGGGTAGGGACCCTTAACCTGATCTTTGATACAAGTGCGGTGCAGTTGATCTGTTCATGAAGCAATCTATTGAGAAATAGAATGTCGGTTGCGATACGTCTGCGAGCGAGGGTGCTGGTCTGTAGGATATTTAAACATTGTTTGTCTGAGAACCCTTCATTACTGCCCATTAATTTAAAATAAAAATATTTTAAGAATTTGTGCTGTACAGATTCTATTCTTTCAATGTGTAAAACATAGTATGGCGACCAAATACATGAAGCATATTCTAAGTGCGATCGGACCAATGAGTAATAAAGGAGTTTGACAGTATCTGCCGAGAAATGCTGGCATTGCCTTTTAATAAATCCTAGCATGCGTAGCGCCTTATTGCAAATAATTTGGATGTGAGTATTAAATGTGAACTTACAACTGATATGTACACCTAAATCAATAACTTCACCAACTCTTGATATGCTTTGATTATTTAGGAGATAATCAAATGTAAGAGGTTTACCTTTTGAAAAAGAGATTATACAGCATTTACTAAAATTTAAAGTCAAATTGTTATTATTACACCACAGACATAATCTGTTTAGGTCAGTTTGCAATGTTGAACAGTCCATGATTGATTTAATTTGTAAGAAAATTTTGAAGTCATCTGCAAATAATAGATAGCTACATATTAAATATTTGCCAATATCATTGACGAATAATAAAAACAGAATAGGACCACAATGTGAACCTTGGGGCACACCTGATGAAGCCCATATTTCTTTTGATATAAAATTCTCAATCTTAACACGTTGTGTTCTGCCAACTAGATAACTAGTGAGCCATCTGATAACATTCCCACTAAAACCTAAAGCTTCCAGCTTTGCTAGTAGTGCTGTGTGTGAAACCCGATCGAAAGCCTTGGCAAAATCTGTATAGACGGTATCAACTTGTAAGTGTTCTTCAATGGAATCGACAACATACGATGAAAACGACATAAGATTAGACGTTGTTGATCGACCGGGAATGAAACCATGCTGTTGTTCAACGATTATTTTGCGAGATGCATAATTCAGCTGTGACGAGACTAGTTTGTCTAGTAATTTAGGTATAGCTGACTGGAGGGCTATACCACGATAGTTAGCAATGTCGCTCCTGTTTCCTTTTTTGAACAGAGGAGTTAAAAAGCTTGTTTTCCATATATCCGGAAAGACACCAGTAGATAACGAAAGATTGAACAAGAAACATATTGGAGTGCAGAGCGAGTTTACACAACGCTTGAGAAAATAGGCTGGTATGCCATCAGGTCCTGATTTAATAGAGTCGGTCATGGTATTGATTTCTGATATGACGGTAGCTACCGTTATGGATAAAAGACTAAAATCAACAACATTGTCAAAGGTATAATTGTAAGTGGAATTATCGACATAGTTATAGACTGAGGAGAAATGTACGGCAAAGAGGTCCACACATTCTTGACCAGAATTACTACAAATGTTTTCATAGAACATAGAAGATGGGTATCCATTATATTTTTTACCTTCGTTAATGAAACGCCAGAAAAGTTTGGGATCAGATTTAATATAAGATTCCGTTTTAGAAAGATAATCCTGATAGAGCATTATATTTAGATCCTTAGCATGTTTACGTAGCTGATAAAAGTTTACATAGTGCAGTTCACATGGACATTCTTTAAACTTCTTGTGCGTCGATTTCTTTTCCCGAATTAGAACAGTTAGCTCTTTAGAAAACCAGATAGGATAATCTGAATTCTTGATATATTTGAGTGGTACATGAGTATTAATTATATGCAGAAGAACATTGTAGAATTTATCAACCACTTGATTAATGTGGTTTGATTGAAGAATTTTCATATGATATTTTCACGCTTTCATAATACGATAGCTTCACGTTTACCCAAGCAACACCAACGTCGGTTTTATACCTGTATAGCATTGAAGTATAACGAATAGGTACATATATTTTCATACCTGAAAATTAAGTATCAAAATGGTACTTAAACGGCACATAATAATTTTTCATTCATATTTGCACTGTACTCTTTAAGTATCGTTTCAATACATATATTTTCATACCGTTATTGTAAAGCCAATTGATGTATCAGATATGTATTGAAATATTACTAACTAAAATATATTTGAACAAATGGTACAGTTTAGGTGCAGTTTTAACATTAACGTTTCGGTGCTATAATTGCAGTATCTAATATGTATATCTATATTATGAATTGGAAGTTACGATTTTTACATTGCCGGTTTGATATCTATAAAGTGCAGTTTAAATAGTAATGTTTTGGTAGTTACAATTTTAGTATCTAATATGTAAAGAAGCATTAATACTTCCAAGTTATGATTTTTACTTAACTGTTTTGATACCATTCATAATGGTTAAATATATTTAACATAATATTTTACCCTAACTCATTTAAAAGGTACATAATATTATATTATTTAAATATATATACGCGAAAAACTACTATGTGGCACCAATAACTAAAATAACGTTTACGCACCCAAATTTTTTTATATATAATATGATCAAGTGGCACCTATATATTATTCTGAATATATATGGGTTTTAGCACCCTATATATAGTATATATATTATATATTGTGGTTGCACTTGGTTGACAAATCGTATGCCGCGAGTCTTTTCTTGAAGAAAAGATTGTGTAAAAATGTAAACATTGAACCAAGTTTTACTCATTTGATGCTGAATTCAATCTCAATGACATATGTACATCCTACAGACAATGTGTGTGTAGCTCATGGAACTGTTTGTCAAATTATTAAAAATCAATAATACATCAGGATTTTTCTTTTAAAATAAGTTCATTAAGTTCTTTTAAAATAATTTTTAAAAAAATGATTACTATGAAAAGATATGGAAAGACATGATCTAGCCAACAATTCCTTATTGAAACTACATATTTTACACTTACGGCGCTATTTATATCTTTATTTGTGAGAATATCAAAAAATTTCCATTAATAACGTGGAAGAGCGGAGTCGTCTCGGCTAACCAAGCCATTATTTTCATGTTTAATTATTATGTCCACTTTGGAATATTTAAACGAATTTCTTGTAATTGTAATCAGTGGTGTTAGGAAGGTCAACTCTCGCTTGATACTATAAATAGGAACGTCGAATCTGACATGCAAGTACGCACCATCGCATCGTTCTTTTAAAGAAAATTTTAATTGTCATTATTACTTTTAACATTTTTTTATTAAAATTATCAAAATAAATTAAATCAATTCGAGTGAGAAAAAATAATAAATAAATAAATTTTTTTTGGTCTAGTTGTGTATCATAATTATTGTGTATCGAAACCACGATCGGAACAGATCGAAATTTGATTTTATAATGATTTCAGCTGATTAAGCTTTAGTTTTTCAAAATATTTAAAAGTGGTTTGGAATTATGTTATACCCGCCTAATTATTATATCATTAATATTTTCTAATAATATATTAAAAATAATGATAATTGTCGTTGTTTAAAAATTTTCATAATAATAAATTAAAGTATTTCGCATTCCACAAAACTATTTGACCAAGATCTCAAAACGTGCTGCCGCCTTTATTAGTGCCAGTGTGCTGTAAGCAAAATTCCATAGTGTCTGGGTTTCCAGTGCTCTGTATGCAAAATTCCATGGTGCCACTTAGCTTGGTTATATTAACAGCGCCCTTGATAGATTATACCGATCAGTTAAAACTTGGTTAAAACCGTTAAAACTGAACGTTTATAGATAAAAATACAGTTGAAGAGGCACCTTCGTTGTATTTGGTACTTATGATGTTCGTACCTTCTAGCACCTAAATACGAGAGAAAACGTTGTGGCACTAATTCAAATACGGGTGCCACAACGTAAATACGGGTACCACAACGTAAATACGGGTGCCACTTCGACTATTTATATGTGAATTTGGTGCCTGACCGTCACATTTTATATATTATATATTTTAATATTTAATATTTCATATTTAATATGAATTTAATCTCAACGATTAAATTTTAATTATTACATGACATATGCAGGTAGCTCATGTAGATATAACTCTTTGTCAAATCATTGAAAATCAATAATATATCAGTAATAATATTTGTAATCAAACCAACGCGCAACGGCTACTCTAAGGTTCTTAACGAAAATTTGCATTAAAAAAGTTTTGTTTATAAACTTGAAGTTTTCATTTTTGCTATTACAATTTGACATTTTAGAGGGTATTATTAATTCTTAAACCCCACTTTTTTCCCATTAACTTATTTTGTACTATACCAACTACATAATATAATACGCACCATTACTGCTGACGTCACAGTATTGAGGTAGGTCAGCAGTTGGACTAAAACAAACTTATGGGATTTTACACAGTACAAGTTTTGATTTCATGTTTTAAGTTAATATTTCAACACTAGTACAAGTTTTATACAGTTCAGCTAAGCTTATTTTTAATACATTTTGGTATAATAAAGTTATTTTGAAATTAATTGGTAAATTACTTAATATAATAATTTCAAAATAACTTTATTATACCAAAATGTATTAAAAATAAGCTTAGCTGAACTGTATAAAACTTGTACTAGTGTTGAAATATTAACTTAAAACATGAAATCAAAACTTGTACTGTGTAAAATCCCATAAGAAAATAGTTTGTTTTAGTCCAACTGCTGACCTACCTCAATACTGTGACGTCACAGTAATGGTGCGCATTATAAAGCCATGTTTTAAGAATTCATAAGAAGAAATAAAATACCTCCTTACTGTATAGTGTAAGAAGTGGGTCCTTAATAACATAATGGAATTTTCAGATAGTCTTCGAAATTGTAACACATTACATTGCAATTTAAAGTTTAAAACGCATATTGTAGTAACTTTCTATAATTGTGGGAAATTAATTTTAACTACATATACAAGGTGGGTCAAAAGTGATCACTCGATGTTCTTTGGCTGTAATTTCTTTTATAATGAAACATTTTGGTTCTGCTTGTGAAATTTGTTTATTTAATCCATTAGAATTTATTCCATCAAGTCGAAAAAATGATATCGGCCAAGTCGCCGCGGCCAGAGTTGATGACCATGCGGAACCATTTTATGGCATTTTCCATCACTCTTGCCTGAACTTCGGGCAACAGGTTCTCGCATTCTTTGCAAATATTCTCTTTAAGGGCTTTAAGAGTCTGAGGCTTGTTGAACTAAACCTGCGACTTCAAAAAATCTCATAAAACGAAGTCTGGAACGGTTAAATCGGGTGATCTGGCCGGCAGTGCAAATCACCAAAACGAGAGATTATCAACTCTGGCGGTGGCTACTTGGCCGATATCATTTTTTCGACTTGATGGAATAAATTCTAATGGATTAAATAAACACATTTCACAAGCACAGTGCCGGATTAACCATAAGGCAGAAAAGGCAGCTGCCTAGGGGCCCCACTTATTTTAGGGGCCCCGTGAAAACAGATTTTATTTAGGGCGGTATTTTGGCTGTTGACGTGACAAATTGAAATATTGATGAAATTCCCCGAGACGCCACAAAAAGATCGAAAAAGCTAAAAATAAAAAGAGAAAGCTCACTAACCCCATATGCAAGCAATACTTTTCTAGAGGGCCCCGAAAATATGTAACTGCCTAGGGGCCCACAAATGTTTAATCCGGCCCTGCACAAGCAGGAGCAAAATGTTTCATTACAAAAGAAATTACAGCCAAAGAACATCGAGTGATTACTTTTGACCTACCTTGTATAAGAAATAATATTAATTTGCAGTAACTAACTTATTGTTTAGTTTTATTATTATTTAAGCCGGGCGATTATCGTATAATATTTTTGTGTGGCTTAAGCACCTGAAAAAATGAAAGCCTACTTCTCAAGTTGTATCTTGCTCGGAGCTTTATTTTAAATATTTTAATGAAATGGGTACTTTTAAATAATTTACAATTTTCACCAGCTTTCACAAGTAGTTTTAAATAATATAAAGCAAGATTTAATATCTAATACATTTTTAATAAAGAGGGGCCAACTTGACGTATTTGCCAAATGTGCGTAATAATTTGTGTAATGTGTTACAGAAATTGTAACACATTACGTAGCAATTTAATGTTAAAGACATGCACATAGTTCCTGCTAATATTCGTGGGAAGTTAATTATAACTATAAGAAATATTAATTTACAGTAACTTGTTTAGTTTTATTATTCAATCCGAGCGATTATTTGATAATATTTTTATGTGGCTTAAACACCTTAAAATAATGAAATTCTACTTTTTCAAGTTGTATCTTGCTCGGAGCTTTATTTTAAACTTTTTAATAAAATGAGTACCTTTAAATAATATACAGCATTCGCCAGCTTTCACGAGTAGTTTTAAATAATTATACAGCAACTTTTAATATCTAATAAATTTGGAAAAAAGGGGGCTAACTTGACGTACGTGAATAACGAAAAGTTTCGCACACTCCTATGTTAACAATGTAAATTGCCGGTTTTGAAGCCGTTTTTTAGCATATAAAAATCCATTTTACAGCAAAGCCTTCTAAACATTTTTTGTTGCAAATTTCATTTCCTTCAGTTTTGTTTCTATCCATTTTTATTTTAGCGCACCTAAGTTTGTTTCTGACTGACAGCGGCTTAAACAAAACTCGGTAAAAAGGAAAAATATTGTCATCTATATCTCGGTAACGGTGCGACGAAATAAAAAATTTAATAAGCATTTTTTCTTATAAATTTTATTCTTTACTATTTTGTTTATATACATTTTTCTATTTTGTCGCATCGTTTCAGAGATATACATGATAATATTTTTTGCATTTTACGGAGTCTTGTTTAAGTCGCTGACAGTCAAAAACGGTGAGCTAAAATAAAAATATGTATAGAAACAAAACGGAAGGCAATGAAATTTAAAAAAAAAAATGTTTAGAAGGTTTTGCTGTAAAATAGATTTTTATATGCTAAAAAACGGCTTCAAAACCGTCAATTTACATTTGTTAACATCGGAGTGTTCGAAACTTTCCGGTATTCACGTATTTGCCAAATGGGTGTAATTTCTGTAATTTGTTACAGAAATTCTAACGTAAATGCTTTTTAATCAAAAAGAATTCATAATATTTTTTAATTTTTCGAAGTGCTAAAACAAATTTTCCAATCAACGATTTGTGGTGTCTCAGCAAAAATTTTGGAAATTTTCGATAATAATTATGTTAAATAATATCTGAAATCTATTTTCATTTGATTTTTAATCTTTAAATACCTAATCAAAATATACAACACAATCAATTACTTGCCAAAAATAAAAATCATCCAGCAAATATAAAATAAAAATGTATATTCTGCAATGCATAGAAGTGCTAATAACCGAGTTGTTGATGCACTCAAAATTAAAAAAAAATTTGAAAATTGTAAAAATTACTCCAAAAACAAGTAGGCTTTATTTCATGAGTCCGTTTTCGAATGAAAGTACAACGCAGTATAAATCGAAAACGGTGCAACAAAATAGAAAAATGTTATATAAACAAAAATGTAAATAAAAAAAAATGTAGATTACGCGAAGAGGTTATTATTATTTTCTTTGATAAGACGTCACAAGACAGTTTAAAACGGTGCATTCTCAATTACAATAACAACTTATAAATTTACACCTTGATAAGCAACTAAATATTAACTGAATTGATATTTTAGATCTTTTTCAAACGAAAAGATAAACTTTCCAACTTAAAATCAAGATTTTTTTGCTAATGCATTATCAAGTTTATTAATAAATAATGTAAATTTTATTATTTGAAACTTTGCATTTTTTGAATGTTTATCAATTTTATTCGCACTCAAATTTGGCAATAATAACTATACTAATGTAACCGTAATACCGGTGAAGGATTCAATAAAATTCAAATGTAAACTTAAAATCAGACGCTTTGTTATAAACCGACAAGTTACATTTTTTTTGGTAAGATTCCTCTCTAAAAGAAAAGGACCCAAAAAAACTGAGAAAAAACATTCCATTTTTTAGAAAGAAATTATATACTTATAATACAATTGTTAATTATAGTATTTGGTAAGATTGCGATTATTCTATTCAGGGTTAATTAGATCTTCTTGTAATTTATGTCCAGATTTTTTTATGTAAACACGTAAAAATAAATTACTTAACATATTTGAATGACGCTTAAAATGAAATCTGAAATTCGAATATACTAAAAAATTAAAATAAACCAAGCCAGTACGTACTCCGACGAGTTGCTTTAAAAATTTTCATATTATCAAACAAAGTTCTGTAAACGTAATGCTATCTTTACTGGTGCCAGTACGCTATGTAAAATTCCGTGGTGCCAGTACGCTATGAGCAAATTTCCGTGGTGCCAGTACGCTATAAGCATAATTCCGTGGTGCCACTTAGACGTGTTATGCGTTCCTGCTAACAGCGCCCTCTGGAGATTATACGGTTCAATTAAAACAGAAATTTTATAGATATACAGTCGAAAAGGCACCTTCGTAATATTTCGTATTTATGATGCTCCCACCTTCTAGCACTCAAATACGAGCGGAAACGTTGTGGCACCCTGAATTGGTGCCACAACGTAAATATGGGTGCCACTTCGACTATATACATGTGAATTTGGTGCCAAAACGTTACATTTTAAATATATCTATATATATTGCTATGTTTATTCTTGCCCATAACACTAAAATCTTGAATTATCCATAGTTCGGGTAAAATTCATGTACAACGACTTTGGTCGAAACCATTGGGTTAAGTAGAGAATTCATCTTAGAATTATTTTTAGCAAATTTCTTTCCAAGTCTTCATTGGGGGAGATTCAACTGAAATTAAAATGTTTATTAATTTATAAAGTAAATTTAGGCAACGTACCAGATATTTGTTATCGGAGAACATTCAGCTACGTTTGGTCTGGCATTGCAAGTTTTGTTATGGTTAAAGTCAATCTGGACATTCCAATATTGCAAAGTTGGATTGTTTCCACCATATAAAAAATCGTTGTGCTGAAAATTGAAAATATTAAACATGCTGGAGTGAAAATTGTATAAAATTTGTGTTTATTGTTGTTAGGTTAAGAATAGATTTAAGTAGTTACATTTTGGGACGATTATTTTGACCAAAATATTATAAGGTGCGACGAAAGACGATTAGGTTCGCGAGTGTTCACGGGTTTGTGAAAAATTAGGATTTTTGTGTGCAAACGCGTGTTAGAAAAACGTTTGCAATGGAATTTATACGAAAAAGAAGAAGGATTAAAAGTTAATGACGTTAGATAACTTTTAATCTCAAGAAAATTGTATTGGTGGTTACACCAAGTTAAATTAAAGTATTTTAGTTTCTATAGCAACGCAAAATTTGGCATCCTATGGAACCGCGAATTATTATTGGTCGATGCGAAGATCATCCACCACCCTAAATGTTAATTTAGTGGGTTTTTATTGGTAAATGGCATTATCGATGGACATTGGTCAATCAGCCATAAAATGAATAATTCGGTTCCGATTCCGTATAAAAGGAGGTGCGTTGGTAAAAATAGAAGAGTTCGTTTCCAATTTTTGGAACCAATTGTGGCGGGAGCTTATGTCCGACAAAATGGCAAAATTTTAATAAAGTATTTTCGGTGATAGAAAAATTTTGAAAATTAATTTTTCGGTGTTAGAAAAATTTAATGAAATATTTTTTTGATAATTAAAAATTAATTTAATTATTCATATAATGCAATTATAATTGTCGAGCAATGGCAATTTATATAAAATAATTACAAATATTATTTACTGTTGAAAATTTACTTTGCAACCAACAATTCTTCAACGAAGACGTTTGAAGATATAGTCAACTGTAATTTCAAGAGGATTTTGTGCAAACTTACCTGTTGGTTATGTGATAATACCGTCCTGAAAATTAAGTGATTAGGTTGTGTTGTGTAGAAAGGATTACATAGAAGAATATAAAAGGTAGATAAACTTATTTGATTGTAAAAATGTTGTGTTTTTTTTTTAGGTAAAACTGTTTTTTTAATTTAAGTTTTATAAATATGTGGGGTTAGGTTTAGGTTTTTGTTAAATTGTAAGAAAATTATACTTACGTGTTATATGCAATTAAACCGGATGACAGAAATTTATAGCATTTCAATTCACTCCACGGCACAACGTTTATTAATTTATAGAAGAAAAGTTTTTAAGACTGTTACCAAATTTGCAGTTAAATCTGAAGAAGGATATGAATAATGGTCGTTGCTATCCTACTATGATATGTTCAGTGGCGGGTACATAATAAGTTGAAATAGGTAGGTCTGCTATAGTTTAATTTTTATAATTTTTATTATTATTGTTATCAATAAATGATAACTGGCGCCGGGCAATTCTAGGAGATCACAACTTATTTGTAGCGAAACACAGCATAATTAATTGGCACCCAACGTTAAGGGCTTAAAAAAGCGAAACATAGATCGCAGACGCACGCTCTATAGCAAGTTACAAGTTAGGAAAGTTAGGAAATAAAGTAGGAACGCTTAGGTTCTCATAGAAATGGAGACTAGAAGCAGGAAGTTTTCCGAAGTGGAAACGAGTGAGGTGGCAGCGGCCAATATAGTAAAAGATACAGATTTCAGTAGTAGTGAAGAAGAGGAAGTATCGGTGAAGGAGTTAGCTCCGGAAGAAGTAGAAGTCTTGGAAAAGAATGTTAGGGTAGAACAGGAGCCATTTGAGATGGACAAATTGTTTAAAATTTTGAATAGTATAAATGATAAAATAGATAAAAATCAACAAAGTATGAATAATGAATTAAAACAGGGTCAGCAAAATTCAGATTTAAAATTTGAAAGTATGAATGATAAAATGGATAAAAATCAGCAAAATTCAGATTTAAAATTTGAAAGTATGAAAGAGTTAATTAAATTAAACCAAGAAAGCATGTATAAGATGGGAAATGAGCTAAAGTGTAGTCTAAATGGACGCTTAGATAAAATGGATCTGAAATTTGATAAAGTCAAGGAGATACACAGGTTTCAGTATTGAAGGAAACACGTTTCGGTTCAAGGTAGTTCCGTTTGGGCTGTCCACGTCATCAGCTGCATTAATAAAAGTAATGCAAATAATTTTAGAGGAATTTGAAGAGTATTGTTTACATTATGTAGATGATATGTTAGTATTTAGCAAAAATATTGCAGAACATTTAGAACATCTTAGTAAGATATTTAAGAAACTCGAAGAAACAGGATTAAAGCTCAATTTAGAGAAATGTCAATTCATTCAAAAAGCAGTTCAATTTTTAGGATATAAAATTAGTGAGAAGGGAATTTCAGTAGAGAAGGAACGTTTAGAAGAGGTACGTCATTATCCTCAACCAAGAAACTTGAGGACGCTTAGGGGTTTTCTGGGGATAATGAATTACTATAAGAAGTTCATACCCGATTATTCAGATAAAACTTTAAGTTTGCTTAAATTATTAAAAAAGGGAATTCGTTGGAAGTGGGAGAAAGAGCAACAAGACTCTTTCGAATTACTTAAGGAGACATTTTATCAAAATTTGACTTTAATTCACCCAAATTTCGATTTGGAATTCATATTAAGAACCGATGCAAGCGATTATGCGGTGTCGGCAGTTTTAGTTCAAATTCAGGAAGACTGCGAGGTTCCAATATATTTTACTTCGAGAGTATTGAGAGGGTGCGAGTTGAGATACACAGTATCGGAAAAGGAGATGTTAGCGATTGTGTATGCGTTAACAAAGTTAAAATTTTACTTATTGGGGAACAAGTTTACGATTGAAACGGATCATTCCGCACTAACGTTTCTTATGAAAACCAATTTCACGAACAATCGTATTTATAGGTGGTCGCTGCTAATCCAGGAATTTAATTTTGAAATTAAGCATAAGAAGGGAACCGATAATTTTATAGCCGATGCCTTAAGCAGGAAAGATGTGGATAAAAGGGGAAATTTTCAAGATGTAATGATCGTGTTGAATCAGCTCAACGACGATGGGGGGTTGTATTCAAGGGAAATGATTTTAGAAATTCAGAGGGATGCGATTTTTAATCAAATTAGAGAAAATTTAATAAATCAGGTTCAATTCAGGGGATATAGTTTTAATGAGGGGTATATTATTAAGTCAATTCAGGGAGAACAATTGTATGTAATTAATTTAGAAACGACGAGAAAAATTTGTTTAGACCTCCATTTGAAATTTGGACATATGGGAATACGTAAAACTTGGATGATGTTCAGGGAAAATTTTTATTGTATTAGGGATTTATCTATCATAAAGCAAACGATAAATAAATGTAAATTATGTTGTCTTGCTAAATATAAGAACCATATAAATCAAAATTTAATTAAAAGTATCCAAGTAGCACAGAAAGGAGAATTAGTGGCCATTGATTATTTAAGTAATCTAGTTAAAACAAGAGACGATTTTAAAAATATTTTAGTGATGTATGATATGAGCACCAAATTTGTAAAATTGTACCCAACGCGCCATTGCAATACGACCACTACTCTCGAAAGCATAGAAAGTTTTATAAATGAGGTGGTAAAACCGAAAAGAATTCTAGCGGATAACGCAACATATTTTTATAATGAACGGTTCATAGAACATTTAAATAATTTAGGGATAGAAGTCTGTTATACGTCAATCCGACATCCACAATCAAATCCAAGCGAACGTGCAGTGCAAGAGGTGATTAAATTTTTGAGAATTTTGACTCATAATGAACATGAGAACTGGATTGATAAGTTGGAGGAAATAGAGAATTTCATTAATTGGGCACCAAGTGTGAAAACTCAATATTCACCTTGGTATTTGATGAAAGGGACGGCACCGTGTCGACCATGGGTAGTCAATTTAGAGGGAAAAATTTATTTTGATGAATTTGTTAAAGCGCAGGAAAATGCGAGGAAATCCTCAGAAAAGTATCAACGTAAAATGAATGAGAAAGTTAAGAAAAGGTCTAGGTTCAACATAGGGGATAAAGTAATTGTAAAAAGTTTAAGGGTAGCAAATAGGGAGCTAAATAGATGCGCAAAATTAATGTTACCATTTGAGGGGCCATATGTAATTAAAAGGGTGTTCAACGAGAATACATACGAATTAGGTTTCATGGATAACGAAGGTGTGAGGGGAAAATTCCACATCAATTTGATTTATCCATATGTAGAAGAAGAAGAGATAGATGTAGATGAAATGGAGCAGGATTAGGAAAATAGCGATAGATTAGAATAGAAGTTATGTAAACTATGAGATGTTCGTGACTAAAATTTAAATAATTTGTAATATAAAAACTAGTATTTAAACTAGATGGAGGTTGGGAAAAAAATGGAGGTTGGGAGGGTGAGTTGAAAATAACATCAAAACATCAAAAAATGGAGGTTGGGAGGGTGAGTTGAAAATAACATCAAAACATCAAAAACAAACCAAAATCAATTTAGAATTGAATTTTGAAGAAATATCAACTTACATAATTTAAGATAAATTTTTAAACTATTAGTTGGGAAATTACGTTGGCAATAAAGATTATGCAAATAATATTAAGTAAAACTAATGTAGCATCCAGAAATAATTTATAGAAGAAAAGTTTAAAACAAAGGAAATTTTTAAAAATAAAAGTTGAGATAGGTCAGTTGAAAGAAAAATCTACTTATGAGAATTTGGTCATAAAGACACAATAATTAACGTAATTTAAAATTTTGAAAGGATAGTTAAAGTAGGGGGTAGCTTGATAATAATTTGTGTATTAAGAATAGACGATTAAGGAAGACAGGGAAAATTGAGTTCAGATAATGTTTGACAGTTGATCAAAAATGAGGGGAATTTGTATAAAATAAGGCAGAAAAGGTGGACACCGCAAGGTTGTCGAATTAGAAAGTTTGGACACCGCAAGGTTGTCGAATTAGTAAGGAGGACACCGCAAGGTTGTCGATTTAGTAAGTTTGAGCACCGCAAGGTTGCCAAAGTTTTAAAAGGGCACTACAATAAGTTGTCAAAGTAGAAATTGGGGGCACAAGGTTGCCGAAATAACAGAGAAAGTTATGTAATTGCACATAGATGCAGTAGTAATAATGTTGAAAGGAGGACACAAGGTTGTCGAAGTTAAAATTATATAATGGCACAAAGATGCATTAATAATAATAGTAAGGGGGAAAATAAAGCCGATATAGAGGTAGAAAGAAGAAGGTAAACACTGCGATACAGCAGACAGTAGAAAATTTATACAAATAACTCGAGTGATTGAGAAATTAGATAATGTAGGAACGGAGGGATAATTCTACGTTGGAATGAATTTATATGATTTATGCACAAATAAAATTAAGACGTACGGTAAAAATTGGGATAAGAATATGGGCAAGTTAGCCCGAGGTAAAGAAAAATGAATAGATGCCAATAAGCATAAAGTAAAAGAAAAAAAGAAAGGGAGAAATTCATAAGTGAATACAAATAAGTGATCGATTTAAATTACGTAGTCAAAAAGATTATACCAAGAAAGTAGTTACGAGGGAGAAGAAAATTCACTGACGGGTAGAAGTTGATATGGAAGAACAAATTTTCAATAAAAATTATGTTAGTAAATATGTAAATACTATATTAATAAGGAAAGATCTTATAATTAGATTAGGTACACGATTAGTTATTTCTTAAATTAAGTTAGTTAAATTTAGTTAGTACAAGAATAAACACTTAATTTAGAAAACACATATGAAAAAGGATCTTCATCTTGAATTTTCCAAAGGGGGTTTTGCTATGTTTATTCTTGCCCATAACACTAAAATCTTGAATTATCCATAGTTCGGGTAAAATTCATGTACAACGACTTTGGTCGAAACCATTGGGTTAAGTAGAGAATTCATCTTAGAATTATTTTTAGCAAATTTCTTTCCAAGTCTTCATTGGGGGAGATTCAACTGAAATTAAAATGTTTATTAATTTATAAAGTAAATTTAGGCAACGTACCAGATATTTGTTATCGGAGAACATTCAGCTACGTTTGGTCTGGCATTGCAAGTTTTGTTATGGTTAAAGTCAATCTGGACATTCCAATATTGCAAAGTTGGATTGTTTCCACCATATAAAAAATCGTTGTGCTGAAAATTGAAAATATTAAACATGCTGGAGTGAAAATTGTATAAAATTTGTGTTTATTGTTGTTAGGTTAAGAATAGATTTAAGTAGTTACATTTTGGGACGATTATTTTGACCAAAATATTATAAGGTGCGACGAAAGACGATTAGGTTCGCGAGTGTTCACGGGTTTGTGAAAAATTAGGATTTTTGTGTGCAAACGCGTGTTAGAAAAACGTTTGCAATGGAATTTATACGAAAAAGAAGAAGGATTAAAAGTTAATGACGTTAGATAACTTTTAATCTCAAGAAAATTGTATTGGTGGTTACACCAAGTTAAATTAAAGTATTTTAGTTTCTATAGCAACGCAAAATTTGGCATCCTATGGAACCGCGAATTATTATTGGTCGATGCGAAGATCATCCACCACCCTAAATGTTAATTTAGTGGGTTTTTATTGGTAAATGGCATTATCGATGGACATTGGTCAATCAGCCATAAAATGAATAATTCGGTTCCGATTCCGTATAAAAGGAGGTGCGTTGGTAAAAATAGAAGAGTTCGTTTCCAATTTTTGGAACCAATTGTGGCGGGAGCTTATGTCCGACAAAATGGCAAAATTTTAATAAAGTATTTTCGGTGATAGAAAAATTTTGAAAATTAATTTTTCGGTGTTAGAAAAATTTAATGAAATATTTTTTTGATAATTAAAAATTAATTTAATTATTCATATAATGCAATTATAATTGTCGAGCAATGGCAATTTATATAAAATAATTACAAATATTATTTACTGTTGAAAATTTACTTTGCAACCAACAATTCTTCAACGAAGACGTTTGAAGATATAGTCAACTGTAATTTCAAGAGGATTTTGTGCAAACTTACCTGTTGGTTATGTGATAATACCGTCCTGAAAATTAAGTGATTAGGTTGTGTTGTGTAGAAAGGATTACATAGAAGAATATAAAAGGTAGATAAACTTATTTGATTGTAAAAATGTTGTGTTTTTTTTTTAGGTAAAACTGTTTTTTTAATTTAAGTTTTATAAATATGTGGGGTTAGGTTTAGGTTTTTGTTAAATTGTAAGAAAATTATACTTACGTGTTATATGCAATTAAACCGGATGACAGAAATTTATAGCATTTCAATTCACTCCACGGCACAACGTTTATTAATTTATAGAAGAAAAGTTTTTAAGACTGTTACCAAATTTGCAGTTAAATCTGAAGAAGGATATGAATAATGGTCGTTGCTATCCTACTATGATATGTTCAGTGGCGGGTACATAATAAGTTGAAATAGGTAGGTCTGCTATAGTTTAATTTTTATAATTTTTATTATTATTGTTATCAATAAATGATAACTGGCGCCGGGCAATTCTAGGAGATCACAACTTATTTGTAGCGAAACACAGCAATATATATATTGCAGTTTTGTGTTTTGTTTCTGTGTTTGAATAAAGAATTACTTTAGAAATATTTTAAATTATTTATTATTTTTATTTTAAAATTTTTCATTTTGATAAAATCAAGTATTTTATTAGTTACGTGGTATAGCCCAGCTCAACGGCATATTAATAACGTCTTTTAAATTAAAATAATGTGTTACTATATTTTATAAAATTTAAAATATCCGTTAGATCATAATAACTATCCCTGAAAATGTATCGAATATTTATTGAAACTTGGGCAACTACAATTTATTTGAATATGTGGTACCGTTAAGGTGTAGTTTTAACCGTACCGTTTAGGTGCAGTTTTAACCGTACCGTTTAGGTGCAGTTTTAACCTTACCCTTTCGGTACTATAATTGCAGTATCTAATATGAACAGCTATATTATGAATTGGAAGTTACGATTTTTACATTGCCGGTTTGATATCTATAATGTGCAGTTTAAATAGTAATGTTTTGGTAGTTTCAATTTCAGTATCTAATATGTAAAAAAGCATTATTACTTTCAAGTTATGATTTTTATTTAACTGTTTAGATACCGTTCATTATTGTTAAATATATTTAACATAATATTTTACCTTAACTCATTTAAATGGTACTAAATATTATTATGTTAAATATCAATCTACTATATATTGATATATATTGAAATTTTGTGTTTTGTTTCTATGTTTGAAAGATTTACAGATATTTTAAATTCATTGTTATTTTTATTTTAAAATTTTTCATTTTGATAAAATCAAGTATTTTATGTGTCACGTGGTATAAAAAACAACTATTACCTTAGTTAACGAATTTCTAAATAATTACAGAAATTAAATTTTTTTATTATTATTAAATATTTTTTAATCAATATCAGTGCCGATTAGGCACGTAAATTTTATTAATATGAATATTTTATTAATAATATAAATAATATTCCGTTCATAAAAAATCAACACATAATATGTGTAAAAACGATACACGTTTCGTCATGCTCCAACAAATGAAACAACGGAGCAGATAGTCAAAGGAATACGTGTCTGAGATGCAGACTCGTACAAAGTGGCAGAAAAATCACCAGAGTTTACTGCAGTGAGGTGCAGTAGTTATCGTCAAAGAAGACCGCGTGCCACCATTGAAATGGGTTCTAGGAAGACTGGAAAAGCTCCATCCCGGGAGCGACGGAGTGTGTCGCGTCGTGACTTTAAAAACTAAATTGGATCACTAAAACGCCCTGTGATTAAAGTGTGTGTTACTTGGCCGGACGGTTAAAAATTCGTTAATGCCCTTGTATATTATGAACTTGAATTTTGGTATTACTTTTTTGTGCTTGCGAAATTTATATTCATTTCTAAACTTGTATTTTTTGTCCCATTTAAATTTGTGAAATATTTTTATGCGATAATATTTTTTATTTGCGATAATATTAGTTTATTCTAATTGTTTAATTTTTGTTTTGAAAGGGTTCTTTCAAGGCGCGTGGCATGTTTGAGCCGAAGTTTCTCTTTATATATTGCACTGTTAAGGAGTGAAATCTTTAAAAATGCATACTTACTTTATTCTTTTATGCAGTAAATGCAAACTTATCAAACCTCAGCCTTCCACAAAGAAATGTCAAAGTAAAGTTATTCGCAATCTTTTATTTTTTTTTTTTAAATCTTGTTAACATAAACAATTTAAGTAATAATGCAGATATTATATCGTCCCCATAGTACTACAACTGGGTAACTTGAAATTACTGATATAAAGTAAATCGAGTTTAAAGTTTAACCTCATTAAAGGGATATATGAGTATTCTACATTTAGCAACTGGATATTTTTATTTTATAAACATAATAGAACATATTTTAGTTGTAGCACTAAATAAAGTGGTTAAAATTAGGTGGGTACATGTAGCTAACTCAAAATAGCCAAAATTCGAGTTACCCAGTTGTAGTACTAAGGGGACGATATAATTGTTTACATTTTCCGCTGTTTCCTGCTTTACACGTACACGTCATGTTTTGTACAGTCGCCTTTTCCTGATCGACATCTAATACATCACACCTTCTATATCGTGAAGATTAGTATGTAAAGCGCTGGTTTGCAAACAGAGTCCGTATAACCACAGGTATAACTTAATGATGTCTTCCTTCAAACACTACACTTTTCCTCATAAAATAATCTGCTCAGCGTTTTTAGCACTGTTTCACCCTCATAAACACATCGCGAATTGGCGTTGGCTTCCAAAAAAAACTAGTCACGGCTAAAATGCCAAACTTATTACACTTGCATTATTTACTTAATAACTTGAGAAACTTATGATAACCTAGAAATACAAAATAATGTTCTTTAGAACATTATAACATAAATAACTAGAAAAGAGATTGTACAAACCTCAAAGATGTTTAATTAGTTTAAGATCGTACGATGATTTTAACATAAACACTGAAAACCTACTACTTCCACTAAGTCACAAAACTTGAATTAAAACAACCATATATTCGCTTTAATATCATGTAAACAAACCAAACCATGTCTCTGAAATTAGTTAGAATCCTACCGCACTGGCGCTGCGATCTTAAATTTGATCGCCTATAATATTATTTATAGTGACATCATTAGTTTTAATTTTCACTGACGTTTAGTAACCAACCTTTTAAAACAAAAAATTGCATTTCGAAGTATTGTCCATGTCGATGCGCGACTGGGTTTCCAAATAACTTTGTTTTATGCCCAGTTTCTTCACTAAAATGATCCTATAGATATCCGATAGATAGGAAATAAGTATAGATAGACATGACAGAACGCATTATTGTTTTAATGTAGTTCTGTCATATTTCTCTATACTTATTTCCAATCTATCGGATATCTATAGGATCATTTTAGTGAAGAAACTGGGCATTAGACGCAAAATAGAAAAGATTAATTTTTTCCTACGATTGCGGAGGGGGGGTATCATAGTTATCATATGCAGAACTTAGGGTTGTATGTGTTTATTTGGCACCCTTCTATGATAGAGAGTTTAATTAAATTTAATATTTACTCTTTCCATTTTCAGCACACATTTTCACCATATTTTATTTAAGATTTTATTAAGATTAGTGACTGTTAGATTATCATTTAGCTTATCATATTCAAACATAATATATTATGTATTTATTTTTTTAAGCAAAAATTTATTTTAATAAAAAAATTATAAAATTCATTAAAAAATTTGATTGCTTGGCCTAATCTTCCGCTTTCGATAGCTCTACCAGATCTACAAGCTAGTATCAGAGTTGTTGGGTTCCGATTTCGAATAATGTACTACCCTTTTTATCTTCGGTTTATTGGTAAGTACATACTGACGTCTGAATTCAAGATTGGTAATATATAAATCATTGATTTCTGGGTTAGTATGAGTAAAATTCCTGTTTTCATTTTTTTCTAAAATCATTGGTTTTTTGACAGTTCTACTGGTTTGAATTGGGATTGCTTCTTCATCTTGTGGGTTAAACCGTGGAATTTCCCACCAGTCTCTGGCGTAAACTGGTTCTAAATCAAACACATCATTTTCTTCTTTTAATAGTTGTTGAACAGCAGCCTTCTTGTCTTGCGCTTCTTGTTTTTTCCTTTCTTTGGCCACCTTCCTTTGTTCTCTTCGTAAAACACGTTTTTCGGTTTCTTGCCAAGAATCAACTGCTGCTATGTTGGCCTGTTCAATTTTTTCATCTTTTTTCATCTGACGAACCATTGTTTTTCTTTTGGCAGAAGCGAATCTTGGAGAATGTTTGGAAGAAAATTTAATTAAATCCATTATCGTTTGGTAGCTGTCGGTTTGATTATTTTATTTAATTCACTTTTATTACTAACAAGGAATACGTATAATTTTTGACCACACATTAGTTTTGTTATATACGAGACAAAATTAGAATATACCAACATAAGCAAAATAGTTCAAGTGCCAAATCCAAATTTTTAACAGGACAGTCTTTCCAACATCGTCTGTTCCTTTCATAAGCGGTTACAAGGAAGAGTAATGAAGGCGACTGTCCCTCCATGCATGACTTCCAAAACTTTGGTTATTTTAAAAAAAATTTAACAATTTTTGTAGTTTTTATTTGCAAAATCATGTGGGGGGGGGGAAGATTTTGGAGAGAAGGGAAAGGAATTAACTGCAGCAATTTTAAACCAAATGAGAAATTGGTAAACAAGATTTTGGTTTACGGTTTACTCCTGGTGATAAACTGCGCCACATTAGTTTTATTAGTAAAAAATCGCAGCCAGAAACGTGCAATTAGATAGAACTAATTACCCATAGGTGCTCTCAAATCCGTAAGGATATCTCAAGGTTAAAATTAAAAAACACCCCATTATAATGCTACTTACATCATTTGAGAGTATCAGAAAGAAATCCGTTAAAATGTATGCAAGTACGGCTCTGTACAAAATTTAGGACACAGGGTGTCCTAAATCTTAACGTCATCTCTTGGAAGACTAATAGACCAGCTCATTACGAATATTTACGCATGAAAATCACACGAATTGCAACATCAGGGTCTAAGCAGGAGAGACATGCAATCGTGTGCGAAAGTCTAAAACTTGCGCATGCGCAATTAAAAAAATTATTAAATTTATTGTCATTATATAGAGTGACTTTGGAAATTATTACTTCTTTCTATTATTTTTTTTTAAATAAATTTTATTTATTTAAAGTTTTTAAAATTATTTTTATAAAAGAATAACTTATACCTACTTAATCATTTTTTATTTGCAATATCGAGAAGTGCATTTGCAATTTTTTCTTTTGGTAGAATGGTTATAACCATTCTAATCCATTATAACTATTAATGAAACCTTCATTATATTTATTACTTCGAATGTTTAAATTAAAAAAATAATTAATAAATTCAATAAACAAATTCTTTATTGTATTAATTAATTCAAATTTGTAAATTTAATAATTTTTTTCTTTGGCTGAAAATCTATAAAAAGTTTAATAAATATTATAAAATTTTTCATTGTATTTAGGGCAGTTTTTGGTTCAGTGTATAAGAATTTTTTTTTCAGATAAATAGAGCACCTATTATGTAATTTATTATCATCTTTAATAAGCTTGTATATCACTAAATAAAGAAAAATTTGTAATTATAATAATTTATTATTGATAATACCAAAAAGTGCGTTTTCAATTTTGCATATGTCCCTGTATAATGACGCAATACTACAATACAATACAATAAAAAACGGGTTGAGCCGGTTTTTCGCATGGAATAACATTCGTTGGCATTCTTCAATCAATCGTGTGTGAAACTTACCATGCGAAATTAATCGTGTGCGAAGTGAATTTCGTGTGCCATTCAAGAATACCATTTTGAGTGATCGAACAATCTTGAGCGAAACTTACCCGTGCGAACAATTCGCATGGGAATGGACTTGACTAAGTTCAAGAATAGGGTAGTATTTTCAATTTTTTCAAATTTTCAAATATAAAGGGATTTCCATTAAGGACGCCTAGATTTTAACAAATCAATGCGGGTATGTTTTTGAAGCTGTATATGTCAAACTTGGTGTTTTTATTCAATGACAAATCATCATGCCAAGTTACAGCGTCGAGGAACGCATGCAAATCATAAAATTTTATTATCAAAATAGATGTTCTATTTCCCCGATTTCGGAAAAAAAATCTTGTTTAGCGACGAGGCCCATTTTTGGATGAACGGGTACGTCAATAAGCAAAATTGCCGGATTTGAAGCCGTGCCAATCCACACAAGGTCCACCAAATAGCAATGCAACCGCAGAAAGTCACTGTCTGTTGTGGATTTTGGGCTGGCGGCATCATCGGTCCCTACTTCTTTGAACAGCGATAGCGTTGCCATCACTATCAACGGAGAGCGCTACCGATCGATGTTAACCGATTTTTTTTGGGCCAAATTGGAAGATATGGATGTGCACGACATGTGGTTCCAACAGGACGGTGCTACGTGCCACACAGCTAATACCACAATAGAACTTCTGACGCAGCGGTTTAGTGACAAGGTTATCTCACGCAGAGGCGACGTGATTTGGCCACCGAGATCTTGCGATTTGACCCCGTTAGACATTTTCTTGTGGGGTTTTATTAAGTCACAGGTCTATGCTAATAAGCCGCAAACCACCGATGCCCTAAAAACCAACATCATCCATTTTGAGCTCCAAATTATTTAATTCAATAATCATTAAATTTTTATCGAGGATCATTCTGCTATGGAAATTCGATTTTGCAATTAACACTTTTGCACTGTATCTGCCATTCCACCGCTTACCAGCTTTACCGTTTTACGTTCACGGACATCTTCCATAGTCTTGCTAAACGCTGTATTGTTTATTAATTTAAAGCAAGTTTTTCAAAATCATTTTTTGCCTTGATTCTCATAGTGGTATTCAAATCTATGTAAGGTTTTATCCAAGCAGATCGATTGAACTTTAAAATTCTATGAATTTGTTTAATCTTTAAACCACGTTTGATAGCTTGCTTAAGAGCTCTCTAATGAATAACGAGATGGTCTTTATCGTATAACGTGGTAACCAACTTTTCTTGTTTTGAACCTGGAGGTATAAAATGTTCAGGACAAAGGGGAAGATCTTTGTGAGCGTCGTGTATTGCCTCGGGATCAACTACTAGATCAACTTGTAGTATATATCCTATTGGACTCTTATCTGGAATTTGGTTTATGTCAAAATTTAAGTTTTTACATATAAATCCCGAATGAGGTAAAAATTGACACATTGCCTTACCATATACTGAAAAGAATATAAAATCACAGTTAGAAGTATTTTTTAACAAAATTTTAACTAAGCTTACAATTATTAATGTCCATAGTATTACAATTAAACGTTCAGTCGGGTGGAATCATAAACGGTCATAATATATTTGTTGTTTGTTTTTGCATATCGATTGCAGCATTACGAAATTCCACCTCTAATACCAAGTTCAAGAAAAATCATCATATCAATATTAGAAATTAAAAATTTAGTTTCATTCCAGTAAATTTTAATAGTGCCTGCCATGTCAGACCTGGAGCACTCACAAAATGTGCAGCATCTAGCATCCAAAAACCATCATCCAAAAAACAAATATTTCGCAAATTTTCAAAAACATCTACAATAATAAAACGTCAGTTTTCAAATGAAGATCTGAGTTCTCCCTCAAATTTTGTATATTAAATTCTTTCCATACAGTATTGGCATGCAAAAAATCTGAATCCACTATATTACTTTGTAACAAATTTTATTCAATTTATTTTTATGGGTGCGCCTATGTATTCCGTTAGCATTTTGAAACGACCCGATTTTTTACTAAAAAAAAGAATGGCGATCCTTCTGTGCCTCGGCTAGTTATTAGGTTGAACGAGAAACTTATAGTCCGGGAGCCCGCGTGCATGGGAACTAAACCATAAGGTGCAAAATTTTTGACCATACAGGCTGAAAGGACATTAAAAATTAGTAATAAAATTGCCCGTCTGCCACTCGAGAGTGGCAGCGTTAACTTGGGAGCGGCGCGAGAAAAGAGGCATTTTTGAGGTTGAACTAAACCATAGGGTACATAGACAATTTTTATATCAAAAGATTTATTTTTTTGTGCATTTTTCAAATATACTATGACAGACGGTTTTAAGTGCAGCCTTCATGACGGCAGACGCGTTTGAAAATATCAAGCGAGCGAGAGTAATGCGCGGAATAGCAAATTTGGTGTGTCGATGGAGCTTTGAAAGTATAAGTATTGGTGAGAAAACAAACCGAGCCAATTGTAACAGGGCGGCCAGGTCAGAAAAATTACAGAAAATATTAACTGAAATCTTAATTTATATATTTTTTGTGAGAATTTGTCAGATGGCTTGCAAAAATAAAATAATATATTCAAAATTTTAATAAACTTCATAATTTTGTGACATATGTGTCTAAATTAGGTTAATGTTGATTTGTATACTGAGTGCAGCTTAAGAATTGAGTTTAGGGCTTGTAATAATTTATTTTAGAATACAAAAATAGGTGGTTCGGTGGGAAATATTTTATAATATCGTCGTACGGACTGACGGAACCTTACTTTATAAGTAAAAGGTTCTGCCACTAGGTAGCGACCAAGTTTAGGCTGTTTGTTAAATTTTTTCGAAAATGTTTTCAGAATCAGTAAATCGACAGTCCGTAATTTACAAAAATTTATTTTCGAAAAATCCGCTCGAGGACCGAAAAAATTTGTTGTACCATTCTTGGAGAAATTTTATTTGTGACTTCTTACGGTATTATGTGACGTATATAAAAATTTTGGAAAAAATTCAGTGGCGTACAAAAATAAAAAATTTTTTTCATTTTGGATTTTGTTAAAAAAACTTTTATATATAGATTTAGGGTAGGGGGTGATACATATTGCGATGGCCCCGGTCTCTCCAAAATCCAAAAATATTTCAATTGTTTAATTTTTCCAATAATTGTTAAATTTATTGAAATTTCTTTATTTTATCTTTCTCGACTTGCCAAATGTGCAACAATTCCATATGTCTAGCACTTTGCAAATTAAAACTTTTAAATTTCAAATTAGTTCTAAAATAAATAAATTAATGAAATTCACACACTACTAATTTAAACTTTTTATTTTCATCAAAATCAAAATATCTTAAATAAACGGCTCAAAATTCACAAAATACGGAGACCTTCCGTAAAATCGACCACTCCGATCGACGCGGTCGGCAAAAAGCAATTAATCAAAAACTTTCGTACCAACTTTAACTTTGTTGGCGCGAACAATCAAAATTCAAAAATATTTACAATTATTTACAAAATCAAAATAAAAATGCTAATTTAATCAAAAATCAAAACTTAAAAATACAAAAGTCAAAAATATGTTTTTGAAACACGACATTTTATGCTCCTCTGTCCTTTTGGTGGTGAAACACGGTGAATGGCCGGTGGTTTGCCACAAAAGACACAAAAAAAGTGTTTTAAAATCTAAAATTATTTCCACCTGATCACTTTCCATAAAATTAATATTTTTGTGGGCGGATGTTTAATGTGGAACCTATTTTTATATTTATTTTGTATAACTACATCCACGTTTTGTTCATCGTTATCCACCTTCTTTATTTTATTTTGCTCCTCATCTCCTTCTATTTTAAGTTCCATCTTGTCGAAATTTTTTACTTCCGAATAGTTATCATCCAATTTTTCCGTGTCTTGTAGTTGTTGATCTTTTTCATTATCAATAATAATTTCTTCCTTTACCTCTTTAATTCCTTCCGAATAGTTGTTATCCAATTCATCTTTTTTAATTGTTTTTTGTTTTAAATCTTCAATATCAGCGTCGTGCTTATTAACTTGGTCTTGTACATTTTCTTTTGAGATTTTCCAATTTTCCTCCATTTTATCTATTTTTTTACTAATCTTTTCATAGTTTTTGTCCATACTTTCTTTTATTTTGTTGAATTGCCTTATCATTTCTTCCATCATGTTTGCACCTGGAATAAATTGTCGACTACCAGTCTCTTCAAAACTTTGCTGCTTCTCCATTATAATATGTCAAATACATTTTAATTCATCTTTAATATTGTAAATTTCTCAGGGTTTATTGCGAGTTCAAACGTTAGTTGCGCCCCACGTTGCATGCGACAATAAATGCGATTGCCCCGGTCTCTCCAAAATCCAAAAATATTTCAATTGTTTAATTTTTCCAATAATTGTTAAATTTATTGAAATTTCTTTATTTTATCTTTCTCGACTTGCCAAATGTGCAACAATTCCATATGTCTCGCACTTTGCAAATTAAAACTTTTAAATTTCAAATTAGTTCTAAAATAAATAAATTAATTAAATTCACACACTACTAATTTAAACTTTTTATTTTCATCAAAATCAAAATATCTTAAATAAACGGCTCAAAATTCACAAAATACGGAGACCTTCCGTAAAATCGACCACTCCGGTCGACGCGGTCGGCAAAAAGCAATTAATCAAAAACTTTCGTACCAACTTTAACTTTGTTGGCGCGAACAATCAAAATTCAAAAATATTTACAATTATTTACAAAATCAAAATAAAAATGCTAAATTAATCAAAAATCAAAACTTAAAAATACAAAAGTAAAAAAAATTGATTTTGGAACACGACAATATAGATATCATTGCCAGGGCTACCAATATCTTTGTTAAGGCTACCACAATAGAAAACAAAAATGAATTTTATGTCGTCGTAGTATCTCCGGAAAAACTTTGGTGTGCTGGTGATTGGAGGTATTGCGACAGAGAGTGACGACATTTTCTTTTATTGTGGTGGCCCTGGCGAAGATTTCTCTGGCAAAACGTTATTTTCACCATTCCAGCCCACGAGGCATACGTCCAATAAGTTTGATTGCAATCGACGCAGAAATGCCGAAGAAAATCGATCGACAAAAACTTTTTTCATGTTTTTGCCAAAAAAGTTAATTTTATTTTTTTCATGTTGCATTACTGATTTCTATCGAAGGATTTCATGTGCTCTCATATCCATTAGGATCAATGTATTTAAATTAAAATAACCTATCGCAAGACAATATATTTATAAAAATCCCGTATTATTTTCTTGTGGTGGCACTCCTGATTGATAGATGGCGACGAAAACCTTATTTTCACCTTTCCACGGTGAACCCTACCACCATACCAAATTTGGTCGTAATTGGTTGGATGGTTCGGCAGCAAATCGATCGACAAATCCAACGACAGACAGACAGACCGACCGACCCACCGACAGACAGACCGACACAGAAATTTTTATTTTACTTTTTGCAGATCTTGACGTTTCTGAACACGGTGATCTCGAAAATGCAAAAAAAAAGTTGAAATTTTTTTTCGATTACCATACCTCCTATTTTTTTAAAAAATTGATTGGAGGTAATAAATAAAAAATATTTTTTTATCAGACTTATGATTTTCTTTATATTTTATCAAAAGTTCCACAGTTACACCATCCGTGGGTAATAGTCCGGGAGCCCGCGTGCATGGGAACTAAACCATAAGGTACAAAGTACCACTGAAGTAATGCGAGGATTACGCAATGCAGGTTTAGCTTTGAGTCGCGATAAGTGTCATTTTTGCCAGCCCGAGCTGAAATATTTAGGTTATGTTGTAAACTCACAAGGATTGTTGGCAGATCCAGAAAAAGTCACAGCCATATTAAACATTCCAACTCCCAAAAGCTCAAAAGAAATTAGACGTATTGTAGGAATGGCGTCATGGTACCGGCGCTTTATACCAAATTTTTCTTCAATAATTTCTCATATGACATCTTTGTTACGCAAAAATTGTAAATTTGTTTGGTCAGATGTTTGCGAAACCGCTTTCGCCACTATTAAAAATTGCCTTGTGTCCGCACCAATTTTGGCTTGTCCCGATTTTAGTTTGCCATTCACCATTCAGACTGATGCCAGTGGATTTGGAATTGGTTGTGTTTTGACACAGACTGTTAACGGTGAAGAGCGAGTGATCTGTTACATAAGTAGGTCGCTTACTCGAGCCGAACGAAATTTTTCGGTTACGGAGCGTGAATGTCTAGCGGTTCTTTGGGCCGTGGAAAAGTTGAGACCCTATTTGGAGGGTAGTCGTTTTACAGTCATTACAGACCACCATTCGTTGGTGTGGCTGAATAATTTGAAAGACCCCTCACGTCGCTTAGCTCGTTGGGCCGTTCGTTTACAACAATATGACTTCGAGATCATTAACAGAAAAGGAAAAGAACACCTAGTCCCAGACGCATTGTCTCGCGCTGTGCCTGAAATCAACACTATCTTGGTCAGTCCCGTTGAGGACACTCAAAATTTGTCAAAAAGTCATTTAAACTCGGAATCTTGCAAACAAAATTTAGAACCTTCCATTGTAGAAAAAGTTGATCGATGGTACAAACAAATGATGGAGCGTGTGACATCCCAACCCTTTAAATATCGTTCTTGGCGAATAACAATTGGCAAATTATACAAATCATTCAAAGCAAAGTACCCGTCTTTAACCGACGAAATTGATGAATGGTGTGAAGTAGTACCTAAATCATGTCGAAAAAAATTGATTAGTGACTGTCATGACAAACCCACCTCGGGACATTTAGGAATTTTTAAAACCTTTGAGCGATTAGCGCAACTTTGAAAAAAAAGCCCAAAATGAAAGCCGATGTGGCAAGGTATGTTAACAAGTGTTCGGTGTGTATGGCCCACAAGCCAGAACAAAAGAAACCTGCTGGTTTAATGTCTCGTCATCTGCCCGGAAGTGACGAAGCCCTGGCAAATGATTTCGGTAGACCTTGTTGGACCTTTGCCTCGTTCCACAAAGGGTTATAGCTACATCCTTTCGGTGGTTGATTGTTTTACAAAATTTGTAATGTTTTTTCCTTTGCGATCTGCTACGGCTGCTCAGGTTATTCAAAAATTAGAAGAAAATGTGTTGTTAATATTTGGTGCCCCTCAATATTTATTGACTGATAATGGAGTCCAATTTCGTAGTAAAGAATTCAAACATTTGGCAACTTCGTACAAAATTCAAATTCTTTTTAACGCGTATTATCATGCACAAGCCAACCCCGTCGAAAGAACCCATCGTGTCTTGAAAACAATGTTGGCCTCATACGTCCAAGACAACCATAGGACCTGGGATCGCTTTTTGCCCAAGGTTGCGTGTGCGGTCCGAACAGCCGTCCACGAGGTTATAGGAATGACACCTTACTTCGCAAATTTTGGTCGCGAAATGACTCTCGAAGGTACTCAATACCCCAATACGGTTAATTCCGAAACTTTGGAAAATGTCCAATTTGCAGATAGATCTGACCTAGTTAGACGCGCACCCGCTATGTTAGACGTTTACGATGATATTGTCAAGAGACTAAAATCGGCTTATGAAAAATCTAAAATCTTATATGATTTGCGTAGACGCCCCGCGACTTTTGCAGTTGGCGATACAGTTTGGAGACGAAATTACGTTTTGTCTGATACTTCCAAACATTTTAACGCTAAATTAGCTCCGAAATTTGTAGGTCCTTTTATCATACATCGTAAAGTTTCATACGCGACTTATGAACTGTCTAACGAGTCCGGAGTTCTAAGAGGCATTTGGCATGCGAAAGATTTGAAACCATCCCCGGAGTAACTAGGGTAGTTGACTTTTATTCGTCCCAAGCATGACGGTAAAAGGCTCATTGCATTTAGTTCTTTAAACGAAATGGAATTTTGTTTTGCACTTTTAGATTTAAACTTGATTTTGATTCTGACTTTTGTTCGTCCTCAGCATGACGCTAAAAGGCCCACTTTAGATATAGATACCCCTAGTATAAGTAATTTAGTTTTATTGGTTTGGTTGCTTTTGGTTTGGTTTCGTGGTTAGTGCTGGTTATCTTTTTAATTTTTCTCGAGATTTTGTTTTGCCCAAGGGACGTTTTCTTTTGCTGTTAGGCATGCGATTTTGTGGGATCGCGCTGGATATGACTCTTGTGTCATATACAGTGCCCTCTTTATCTAGGTGCTGAATCAGTATACGAGAAACATTTTGCAGGGTTGAACGAATTCGAGATTCCTAGATTGATTCCTCAGTATTTACCCATTATTAGTCAGTTCCTTTGTAAATCACTTTGTTATTATTTTTTTATTTGAATTTTTAATTACGTATTGACCGCGTTAGTTTTTCTACTCGTTCTGTATTAATTAGGTATCAAGCTTAACTTGTCATCCTAGTATTCACGAAATTTTTTTCTCTTGTCCCATTTAAGCTTGACCGAGCTACATCGTGTTAGTCCCCGGACTTAAAAATTGTTGTTGTACGCCAGTACACTCTTTAGGTTAGGTTTAGTTTAGTTGGCTTATCGCTTTTGTTTTCTTTTTGCATATTGCTTATCCCCAGGATGCCTAATACCAAGGAGGGCATGGTCTGGATTTCCTTTTGTATATATCCCGTGAATCCTTCGAGCGAGGCTATAGCTGCCATGGTACGATTATGTACGGCAGAGTAGTTACTTGGCTATCTCATCTTTCCTCTAATGCTGAGGGGGGTGATGAAAAACGTTTCATAACAGGACCCGACTTAACGAACGAAACTTGACAATAGACTACAGGACATCGACCCATGTACATTGTAAATAGCCCACCTAGTTTTAAGTTTTGATAACGTTGATTTTCTTAAGTTTTGGATTTTGAAAAGTAACAAATGCTTATACCATCTTAGATTGTTCACGATTTTTCTTTCTGTGCTAAGACTAATTTGGGAAATTAGTCTTCAGCTAACGGGGGTGTAACGTGGATTTTTATTGGCACCAAAATTTAATAAGATTTCATAATTTAATTCAATAATTAAAATCATCTTGTAAATTTTCATTTAATTCGTTTTATAAATAAATTGCATTATTAGTTTGTTGGAAATTTCCATACGATAAAAATAGGAAGAAGTCGCAAACGTTGCGTCTTTTCAACGTTCTGGAATATTCTTCAAGTAAACTGCTGACTGGTGCAGCACCCACGCGTAATGCACTCGGGAGCAGGATTTTGTTTGAATTATTTATCCATTTGCCAAGTTATAAAACCCCTAACAATTATGCACCTTGAATGGCACTCTTGATCTTAGCCAATGAAATCATTTTGTTCCAACTTCACTTAAGCAGTGCAATCTTAGCATCGTCAGATAAGTCACAGCCTCAAACCCGTGCAGGTTGCGAATTCATCTCGTTCGCCTTACTGCGGAAAGTTACTTTGGTTTACATCGCTTGATGTATTAACTAAATATTGAATTAATTTGTTATCTTCGAAAATTCGTGGGTGAACATCTGAATGTTCCATTGGTGATTCGTTTGTATCCAGTCCAGCGTAGCCCGCAAATGGTTAACTGTGAAATGTTGAGTAATTTGGAAAATTGTTAGTACCACTTCAAATATTGAAGGATTAATTATCACAACCAAATAAGACGGCACGCCAGCTCGAAAAGTTCGAGGTTCATGTAAATGGAATTTTATTTTAATGGACTCGTGGTAATAGCAATCACTGATCAAGGGAACCCCGTCCTCTACAGTACGCTGCGGTGGAAAGGCGAATTCAACACCCATGTAAATGTTTGTGCTCAAAGATAAGGTAACGAATTACACTTTATTCTGCTTGTAAATTTGACAATTGCGTTATATGTGTTGCGACCGGGCAATAAAGTTAAATAGTGCCACTCGAAAATAGTTTATTTCGAACCAATTAATTATTTTGTTTTTGGAAACAACGAACTTCATGTTTACAAACTTGATTCAAAATTGGTTATATCAACTTTTGATTTTCGAATTTAGCAACGCTACTAAATTGAACGGTTTACTGCGTAATTTTTATGTGAATTTTTAATATTTAAATTTTAAGATTTTGTTCTAAATCTTCTAATTAATATTTTGTTCCAAACCGTTTTTAACCTGTGTTTAAACTTCATTAATTTTGTAAAATGTAGGAGTGTGCACACAAACCAATATTTTCTCGATTTAGACTTTTATTTTTGTATGTCTTTTTGTGCTTGTATGAAATTTTATGTGATTCATTTTCATTATATTTTCTGTAACTTAACCATTTCGTTTGTTTTTTTTTTTATTGTTAGCGCAATCCACCGCTGCAGTGCTGAAAGGCGCCGTGGGGGATTTTTGCTTAGCGACAATTTCTTGTTTTTTTAGTGCACTGTGGTTACCACGAGGACCCAGATTAAGATTTTGGCACTTGACTCTTGTGGTGGCGCCCATCTTATTATTCGACTATTAATTTTTTTTTGCCGAAATTGGACCATTAACTGTTGTGCGGCTGGTACTATCGACGTTCCCCTTTCGTAGTCACCCACGACCTCCCGCTAGTTGGCCGAGCACCCTAATATTCTGGGGGGATATTGTCGATCCGCATTTTTGTCACGTAACATATGTCCACAGATAAACATCTGCTAGAGGTCCAATTTATGTTCAATGTGGATCTACATAATATTCTGATTATTTACATTGTGTAAATTATTTTGTCGCCCTAGTATGTCCGTCGCGTGGACGTCCAATTATAGACGGCCTATATACGTCGACACTTAAATATGCGGTGGACGTCCAAGTATCGACATTATTTGTATGTCCACAGATAAACATCCGCTAGACGTCCAATTTATGTCCAGCCAAGGACCACATAATATTTTAAATATTTACATTGTACAAATTATTTTAGCGACTTGGAGTGTGCGTCCAGTAGACCTCCTATTATCGACAGTCTTTTTACGTCCACACTCAAATATACGATGGACGTCCAAGTATCGACATTATTTGTATGTCCACAGACAAACATCCGCTAGACGTCCAATTTATGTTCAATGAAGATCCACAAAATATGTTGATTATATTCTTTGTGCAAATTATTTTGTCGCCTTAGAATGTGTGTCCCGTGGACGTCCAATTATAGACGGCCCTTGTACTCCGACACTTAAATATGCGGTGGACGTCCAAGTATCGACACTATTTGTATGTCCACAGATAAACATCCGCTAGACGTCCAATTTATGTCCAGCCAAGGACCACATAATATTTTAAATATTTACATTGTGCAAATTATTTTAGCGACTTGGAGTGTTAGTCCAGTAGACCTCCTATTATCGACAGTCTTTTTACGTCCACACTCAAATATACGATGGACGTCCAAGTATCGACATTATTTGTATGTCCACAGACAAACATCCGCTAGACGTCCAATTTATGTCCAGCTAAGGTCCACATAATATTTTGAATATTTACATTGTGCTAATTATTTTAACGACCTGGAGTGTACGTCTAGTGGACGTCCAATTATCGACAGTCTTTTTACGTCCACACTCAAATATCCGGTGGACGTCCATGTATCGACATTATTCGTATGTCCACAGATAAATATAATCCGGACATCCATTAAATGTCCAGCGAAGGTTCACATAATATTTAAAATATTTACATTGTGCTAATTATTTAGCGACATGGAGTGTGCGTCCAGTAGACGTCCAATTATCAACAGTCATTTTACGTCCACACTCAAATATACGGTGGACGTCAAGTATCGACATTATTTGTATGTCCACAGACAAACATCCGCTAGACGTCCAATTTATGTTCAATGTAGATCCACATAATATTTTGATTATTTACATTGTGAAAAATTATTTTATCGCCCTAGTATGTGCGTCGCGTGGACGTCCAATAATAGACGGTCTTTGTACGTCCACGCTTAAATATTGGCTGGACGTCGAAGTAACGACATTATTTGTATGTCCACAGATAAATATCCGCTGGACATCCATTTTATGTCCAGCCAAGGTCCACATAATATTTTAAATATTTACATTGTGCAAATTATTTTAGCGACTTGGAGTGTGCGTCCAGTAGACGTCCAATTATCGGCTGTCTTTTTACGTCCACACTCAAATATACGGTGGACGTCAAGTATCGACATTATTTGTATGGCCACAGATAAACATCCGCTAGACGTCCAATTTATGTTCAATATAGATCCACATAATATTTTGATTATTTACATTGTGCTAATTAGTTTGTCGCCCTAGTATGTAGGGTCTAGGACTTTTCGTCGCGGCCGCTTCGTTGCGGGACGGCCGAGGTCCTTTTGGTCGCAAAACTTACATATCGGATTATCGTATTACCGGCGATATTTTTCTTTTGTTTTTTTTTTTATTGATACAATACTGGTATAATACTTTTCTATATAAATAGATTAATTTTACTTTGAAAAATAAATTAAAAATAAAATAGAGAAGTCAATATTAAGTAAACGCGGTAAAGAAAAATTTCATAATGATGGATATATATTTATACGTTTGAACGATTAAGTAGTGACGAAAAGACGCGATTCTATCGCTGTGAAAGAAGAGATTGTAAAGTACGTATACATAATCTCCTTATTAACTTTTTCAAGTAGTTTTTAAAATTACAAATAATAATAATAATATTTTATTTTTTTTGCACTTTTGTGCAAACGGCCTTGCGGCGAATTGATTTTGCGACAAACAGTCTTGCGGCGAATTGAGATTGCAACAAACAGTCTTGCGGCAAATAGTCCATGCGACCAATAAATTTTGCGTCGAAATCGCTTTGCAACGAACTGGCTCATTCTCGTAATATTTATGTCTTAATTGTTTATTATAGGTTATGAAGCATAAGTTAGTTATCAAATTAATTCCAAAATATCCCTAAAACTTGATCAAAATTTGATCACTTTTGAAAAATAAATTAAATTGCATCTATTATTTTTTAATAATTTAATTTAATATACATTCAGTTAATATATTTATTGACTATATTATATAAAAATAGTAAACACGTAATAGATAAAAATAACACTCTAACACAATGGTTCCCAACCAGTGGTCCGCGGACCACCAGTGGTCCGCAGAAGCCAAAATATGGTCCGCGAATGAATTCTTTAGCGGGCGCGCCCGCTAAATTCGGTGAGCCGTCGGTCGCCGCGCCGTGCACGCACACGCACAGCCCGCTGCGCGCTACTTACAGGAGAGCGTTCAGAAGAGCTTTTTTTTTTTTTTTTTTTACTACACTAAAATTTAGTTAATTAATAACTAAATAGTGGTCCCTGCCGAAAAAAACTATGTCAAAGTGGTCCCTGACCAAGAAAACGTTGGGAACCCCTGCTCTAACATCTAAAATATTTATTACTGCAAAATTGACAAATTATACATGTAATTTTGATATTTACTTGTAATTTGCTTATTCTTGTTTATTACAGTAGTAAAATAAAGCTAAATAGATCATTTACAGGGTGAAATCGATCACCTTTAATTTCGTGGGCGTCCATGGGGGGCAGCCCCCCTCTGGATTTTGCCTTAAATCTTTAAATTTTGTGGAGAAAGTTATTACTGAGTTTGCAAAGGACCACGGAATTTGAAATTTGTCTGTTCTGCAAATAATAAAGAACATTAAAAGTTTTCAGTGTAGAATTTTTTTTAGAATAAAATTTTTTTTTGATTTTGCCCCTACCTGAAAAAAATCCTATAGACGCCCATGTTTAATTTGCTATATTTTTGTATTTCTCCCAAAAACTTTTCGGTTTATTGCAGCGTGAACCATAGTAAGGTGTAATGCAGTCATGTGGTCGACAAATACAAAAATAAAGAAGATAATATAGCAGTGATCAATTTCGCCCCGTTAATGCAATTTACTCCATTTGACTGCAAGTACATTATTTCTTTCTTTTTCTCAAGTGCAATTAAGTTATAGAAGGATAAATTTTTAATTTTTCTAAAATAGCTTGCTAAGGACAAACATAATAAAGGCGTACTTAAAAACACTCTTTCAAGGATTAAGGAAAACTTTGAAATTAAGGGTTTTTCCCTTAACAGCTGCGAGAATATTTACCTGCCTTTATAAAATTCTTTTAAGTGCAAACTGTTGTTATTGTGTTATAAAATTACCGTTTTATTCCTTTACAAATATTAAAATATACTATTATAAACTCATAAAAATAATGACAAATGCTATGAACGGTTTGTAAATTTCAATTCTTTCTAAAAATTAGAAATTTTAGATTACTTATATAAAAATTTTTCAATGCACATTGTTGTACAAGTAGCATCACCATGTGACCCAGCCCACCGAAAGTATCCCTCTGTATTTAGGGGCTGTTCACAAATTACGTAATGCAATTTTTTACGTTTTTTAACCCCCCCCCCATTGTAACAGATCATAACAAATTGCGTTGTGTAACCGTTATGTACCGTAACAAATCGTAACAAATTGTTAATCCCCCCCCAAGGCCGTTACGTAATTTGTGAACAGCCCCTTAGGTATCTGAAATGTAACCCACCTTCTGTGCACCTTCCTGTGCTTACAATACTGCCTTTGCCAATTTAAAAGAAATACTACTGAATTGCTAGTGATTGAATTGTAAATATTTAACTAGCTAAAAATATTCCCGCCCTCGCCGCTGCTCCACAGCATTTGAAATCGAGTACTTGGTAAAGAGGCTGTAGGCTTGTCGTAAGGATCGGCAATTATTATTTTAAATGATAAGATATGTGTGAGAAAGGTGTCGCATACGTGTGTCAATGTCGAAGTCAGGCCCGTAGCCAGGGGCGGGCATTTGCGACACGCCAAAAATGTTACTTTTTACGAAAGATTTTTATTAGTGCCCCCCCCCCCCCAAATGAAATTCTGGCTACGGGCATGGTCGAAATAGTGTTTGGACCTCTTTAAGCGAAATTTGCTGCACCTACCGTACTCACCCAACCAACCTGGCTCCCTGCGATTCTTTTTAGTTCCTCAATATGAAAACATGGCTTGGAGAAAAAAAATACACCTCAAATAAGGAGGCTATCGCCGAAACAGAAGCGTATTTTGCAGAATTTCAAAAATAATATTTTTTGGAGGAGTTAAAGAAATAGCAGAAACGTTGGGAAAAGTGTATCTACCTACGATACAAGGAGATTACATTGAAAAATAACAAAAACTTTTTTTAAACTTGCCGTTTACCGTTTTTTTGAAAATACCGCTTTTTTGAAAAAACCATACCAACATAATAGGTTTTAAAGGTTCAAACAAATCACTAGCAACGTAGCCTAAAACGTTACAGAGTTCATTTTTATTTAAATCTCCAACAAGGCAACATCTCAAGGTAAGTACTTTTCTTTACTATTTCTGTAGCATTTTAGAATTTTTTTCGATTTGGCTTTTTTTCACATTTTGTGATTGTAAATTTTTACTTTTTCCTCGCATTTTTAAAATTTTTTTATCGTGTTTTATTAACTTTTTTCATCGGATTTTTTGACAATTTTAATCACAAATTTAAAGTAAACGTTACTTTTGATATCGTATTTTTGACTATTATTATCATCGGGTAACGTGGTTACCCCTCGTATAAATCCACACACTGATGGTATTAATCAGTCATCTGATCGAGGTACTTAATTAATATTTTGATATATTTTTAAATTGATACTTATAATCTTTTTTTATAGACATTTTAACGTCGATAGTAAGAAAGCTTAATGTACTAACGGGCTTTGTAAGCAACATCAGCGTACGATTGGAAGCAATCGAAAATAAAGAACATACTTATTTTCCCGAAGAAGTGGAATCAATTTTCACAAAATGTAATCTTCCAATTACTAATACTACTTCTTTGGAGGATTTAGAGATTTTATTAAACTCAGAAGAGGAGGTTAATAAAATGGTAAGCACTACAAGTCTAGTTTAAAATTAGTTTGTTAATTTTATCGTTTATAGGTAAAGGAATTGTCGCGCGTGGGGGGCACTACGACGTACAATTTTGTTGCTCGAGTTGCCGAAAAACTCATAACCAACAAAATGGCTTCCGAATTTAGTTACTTCGGAAAGAAGGGGAAGAAGCCGTTTAATTCGCTAAAAATGAATAAGGTTATAAAACGTTAGTATACTTATTTTTGGGTTTAAATAAAGTACAAAAGCAATTTTTTTTAGAAGCCGGACTCATTGCTTTCAAACAAGCAACAGAAAGCGAATTAGAAAAAAGTATAATGAAGTGGCTCAAGCGATCAAAAGAACGAAAGAACTAGTTTTTTTGTTTTTCTTTAGTTTCTTAAATTGAAATTTATAGTTGTTTTTGTTTACTTTTTTTGATTAAACATTGATATTTAAAAAATATTTGTATTTGCCTACCTCCAATTTCGTTTTTTCTACGTTCAATAGACGTCCATCGTATAGCGTTCAATGGACGCCCATGGGTCGCCCAGTCTGGACGTCCATTGTACAACGTTCATTGAATGTCCAGCTATGGACGTTCGATATTCGTCTATGCGTGTGCCATTTCAACATATTTTGGACATTTCAATGTCCAGTAGTCAACGTTCAATGAATGTCCATTGCATAACGTTCAATGGACGTCCAGAAATGGACGTCCGATATTCGTCCATGCGTGTGCCATCTCGACCTAATTTGGACATTTTAATGTCCAGTAGTCAACGTTCAATGGATGTCGATTGTATGACGTTCAATAGACGTCCAGAAATGGACGTCCGATATTCGTCCATTTGTGTGCCATCTCGACGTCTTTTGGACATTTTAATGGCCAGTTGTCCACGTTCAATGGTTGTCCATTGTATAACGTTCAATGGACGTCCAGAAATGGACGTCCGCTATTCGTCCATTTGTGTGCCATCTCGACGTCTTTTGAACATTTCAATGACCAGTAGCCGACGTTCAATGGATGTCCATTGTATAACGTTCAATGGGCGTCCAGAAGTGGACGTCCGATATTCGTCCATTTGTGTGCCATCTCAACGTCTTTTGGACATTTCAATCGCCAGTAGTCAACGTTCAATGTATGTCCATTATATATCGTTCAATGGACGTCCAGAAAATGGACGTCCGATATTCGTCCATTTGTGTGCCATCTCGACGTCTTTTGGACATATTAATAGCCAGTTGTCCACGTTCAATGGTTGTCCATTGTATAACGTTCAATGGACGTCCAGAAGTGGACGTCCGATATTCGTCCATTTGTGTGCCATCTCGACGTCTTTTGGACATTTCAATGGCCAGTAGTCAACGTTCAATGTATGTCCATTGTATATCGTTCAATGGACGTCCAGAAAATGGACGTCCGATATTCGTCCATTTGTGTGCCATCTCGACGTCTTTTGGACATTTCAATCGCCAGTAGTCAACGTTCAATGTATGTCCATTATATATCGTTCAATGGACGTCCAGAAAATGGACGTCCGATATTCGTCCATTTGTGTGCCATCTCGACGTCTTTTGGACATATTAATAGCCAGTTGTCCACGTTCAATGGTTGTCCATTGTATAACGTTCAATGGACGTCCAGAAATGGACGTCAGATATTCGTCCATTTGTGTGCCATCTCGATGTCCATTGGACGTTTTAATGTCCAGTAATCTATGTTCAATGGACGTCCATTGGTTGTTTATGTGCTGTCTGGGAAAGGTATAAAATGGAATTTTATACCACCAAATTCACCACATTTTGGGGGTCTTTGGGAGAGTGCCGTAAAGAGCGTTAAACACCACCTTTTAAGGGTAGAAAAACAAAATTTACTTTTGACGAGTTTAACACTATTTTTAGTTCAAGTTGAAGCAATAGTTAATTCACGCCCCCTATGTCCACTTTCCTCTGATCCTAATGATTATCAACCTCTAACACCATCCCATTTTCTCATCGGACGTTCAATGGTGACCGTACCAGATCCAAATGTATTAGAATTACCGATTGGCAGATTGTCAAGATTTCAATTATTGCAAGCAATAAGTCAAGGCTTCTGGAAACGATGGTCACAAGAATACTTGACAAACTTGCAGCAACGTACAAAGTGGAAAATTTCTACTTCCAATTTAATGATCAACACAATGGTAGTCATAAGAAATGACAACACACCACCGTGAAACTGGCCGTTAGCCAGAATTGTGGAACTTCATCCTGATAAGCAAGGTGTAGTTTGTGTAGTTTCAGTGAAAACTTCAAAGGGAATTTTTAAACGTACGGTAGCGAAGGTGTGTCCATTACCAATTCAGAACGATGAACATTAATGTCTTAGTTTTTAATTTGTTAACTTTTACTTATGTATTTATCCACTTTAATAATGTATATTTTATAAATTTTTTGTATTTTATCACGCTGGATAGCATTTATTTGCATTTATTAACATTTATTTTATTGTTTTGAAGCTGGAAGACTTCAACGCTGGGAGTATGTTCAAGCAATTTTGTCTTTGTTTTGCAGATACTAGTGTCTATATTGTTTTGCTAGACTCAATTTATGTTTTGTCGAGCGCGCTCCTTGTGCGCGCATTGGAATAAGGAAGGGATGCGCCCTGTGCTGTTCAAGGGAGTCAGTAACAAATTTGTACTCTACAAATGATGATTTCATTTGTTTTTAATGTGTGTTTATTTATTAATAAATAACTATTATTTCCGATTTATTGTTTAAATTGACGCTTATTCATTGGCGGCGTTGCAATCAAAATTACAAAGTGCGTAGCAAGGCAATGAAGGACTGGACCCGCTCCAGGAAGATATAAAAATAATATACAGTCCACTAAATGCCACGAAGGCATACTTTGAGAATTCAAGAATTCAATTCAAATCGTTATAAATAGTGGTATGAAAATACGATTTAAATTTTAAGTAAAACTTCGGCAGAAAATAGATAACGTTAAAAATGTGACGATTACGTCACCAATATTTTTCAACTTTTCGGTTCTGTAATTATTTTAAAAGAATTTGTGAACATCTTTTATGTTTTTTTTTTGCTAAGATGGCGTCAAATGAGGTATGTTCTGTTTGTAACGAGTCGTTTAATGATGTAAAAAGTATTGTTCAATGTAATAAGTGTCGTTTGTGTTATCATGGAAAATGTATAAGTGTAGAATTACGTGGGTTTCATATGAAAAGAGCGGTATGGATATGCAACGCATGTAAAGAAGGTAGTGAAAAAGATTGTGAGGTTAGGTCTGAACAATTTTGCAAACATACAACCAAAACCGACGAAAATGATAATAAAATCAACAAAATTTTTGATTAAGTGAAAGAGTTACTTAAAAGTAACGAAGAAATCAAAGATAAATTGAATCAATTAGTATCGGAGAATAAAATGTTAAAAACGGAAATCTCTAACCTAAAAAATGATAAAGGTAAACCTAACGAAACAGCTGAAACCTACGCAAGTAGTGTTAAATCGCAAGTGCTAATTGTGAAACCGAAAACTCAATCAATTTCTTTGCAAAAAACAAAAGAAGATTTACGAAATAGTGTGCAACCAGCAAACATAGGCGCAGGGATTACAATGGGCAGTAAAATCAAAAGCGGATGCGTTATACTAAATTGTGCTAATTTAGCGCAAATCGAAGATATTCAGAGTGAAATACAGTCAAAAATGGGTGAAAAGTATGAAATAATTAAACCAACATTACGGGAAAAGAGAATAAAAGTCATAGGAATCCATGAAAATGAATTTAATGAAAGTGACGAGTGCTTGAATACAAAAATTTTAAAGCAAAACAATTTAGATACTAATATCACGAATATAAAAGTTATTCGCAAATCTAATGTGGTAAACAGAAAATTTAACATTTTCCTAGAGATTGACCAGAATGCATCTGATTGGATTTCTGGGAGAGATAGATTGTTTATTGGTTGGAATCGTTTCAAGATATTAAATGATTACAACATCATTAGGTAAGGCCATACAAAAAATGAATGTAAAGAAGAATCAGTATGTTGTCCACTATGTGGAAATGATCATGAGATGAAAGAATGTAAGTGCGAAATGAGAAAATGTGTAAATTGTGAGATTGCAAACAAGAAATTTAATCTTCAATTAAAAATTGATCACCCTGTTTGGAGTAAAGACTGTACGACTTTGGATAAAATTATAGAAACCCAGCGTAAAAAATATTATTGACTAGAACACAAAAAACTAACAAATGAAAAAACATTGACTTCAAAGGAGCTAGAAAATCATATACTCTATTTTAATTGTCAAGGATACCTTAATAACCGTGATCAGATTCTATTATTAATCAAAAATACAGAACCAAGTATAATTTGCCTAAGTGAAACACACGTAACAGAAGATGTATATGAAAATGAATTGGAAATAGTTGGATATAAAATGGAAAAATGCCTAACAAAAAATTGTAGAACTGGCGGAGTTCTTATATTTGTAAGAAATAATCTAAAGTATAAAGTATTATTGAACGAAACAGATAATAACTACCTGTGGATTTTATCAATTAAAGTAAATATTAATAAAAGTGAGTGTCTGATAAGTACTATATATCATCCCCCGCAAAATAGTGACAGTTTATTCATTGAATACATGGATACTTACCTGGAATCGTTGGAATTTAATGGAAACATTATTATAAATGGAGATATAAATTTGGACTACGCAAAGGAGGGTTTTTATACACAAAAATTGAAGACCGTGATTTCCAAACACGGTTTTTATCAGCTAGTAAAAGAGTACACCAGAGTTACAAAAACAAGTGCAACAATTATTGATTATATAATAACAAATAATCAGGGTTGTTAAAAAACATGTTTTTTTTATTTTAAACAAAAAAAAACGTTTTTTTTTGTGTTTAAAACGTTTTTTTTATGTTTAAAACTGTTTTTTATTCTATTTAAAAAAAAACATGTTTAAAACACAATTTATTGCTTAAAACACTGTTTAAAACAACTAAAAAATCTACACCGAGAACAAATTAAAGAAAAAAATCTAATTTTATTAATAAAAAATTAACATTCAAAATCTATTCGAGTTCATCTTCCTCCGAAATTGTTGAATTATTATTTAGGGCTCTCATAATTGATACAAGTTTTGATGCTTTATCGGTCCCTAATCTATTACGTAGTTGACTATGGACAAGCAGGGTTGTTAAAAAACATGTTTTTTTTTATTTTAAACAAAAAAAACGTTTTTTTTTATTTTAAACAAAAAAAACGTTTTTTTTGTGTTTAAAACACAAAAACTAGTTTTAAACAAAACTGTTTAAAGCAGGTCGTCTTGTTTTAAACATGTTTTAAACACTTGTTTAAAAAAAAATATTTAAAACAAAACAACTCTGCAAATAATAAAGAACAACAGTATAAAATTCATCAGGTTCCTAGAATTAGTGATCATTATATAGTAACAATTAATTTAGACAACGAATCATTAAAAGAAGAATTCATGACCATAAAAAAGAGAAGTTTAAAATACTACGATACCGAAAAATACCAGGAGTTGTTATTAAAAAAAGAATGGAATGGTAGTATGACAGATATAAAAAAATCAGAAGCACTTATTAACAACATAACCACCACAATGAACGAAATATGTCCAATAAAAACAATAAATATTAAACGTAAATATCTTGAAAATAAATGAATAAACAACGAAGTTATTGTACTTATGACAAAAAGAGATGACATGTACAAAAAAGCAAAGTTTACAGGAAAAGAAGAGGATTGGAAAATATATAAAAACCATAGATATTTGGTAGTGGACAAAATTCGTACAAATAAAAAGGAGTATTTTAGTAATTTGGTATCGGATCACAAAAATAACGGTATTCTTTGGAAAGAACTAAAAAGATTATTACCAGGAAAGAATAAGAAAACTCAAGATAAAATTGAGTTCCGAGGAGTTCAAGAAAGAAATGAAAAAGCGATAGCAGATAAGTTTAATAAATACTTTTTAGACAGCATTGAAGAGTTGAATTCAGAAATTCCACAGAACAGACATTGCGATCGAGTTTTGGAAAGTATTCAGCAAGTGAAGAAATGGGACAAATTTGAACCTATAAGTATGAAAAATTGAGAGAGATTATACGCAAATTAAAAAATACTACCGATACAGACACATTAATTAATACCAGAGCAATAAAAGATTCATTTGAGGTTTTGGGTCACTGCTATCTAAGCGTGGTAAATGCATCACTAAAAAATGGAATCGTTCCCAAAAATTGGAAAACATCTTGCATAGTGCCTATACCAAAAGTATCGAATACAGAATTATGTGAAGAGCATCGTCCAATAAATGTAGTGCCCATTTACGAAAAAATATTAGAACACGAAATGCTAGATCAATTGAAAGACTATTGTGAACAAAATAATACACTGGTTCAAAACCAATCGGGTTTTTGCAGGTATCACTCATGTGAATCTGTTATCATGGATTGTTGTGAGGAATGGAACAAGAATATAGATGAAAATGAGGTGGTGTTGGCAGTGTTCTTAGACTTTAAGCGTGCTTTTGAAACCATCAACAGAAAATTGTTTATACAAAAATTAGAAAAAATGGGTGTTGGAGGAGCAGTGATAAATGGTTTAAGTGTTACTTAACAAATAGAAAGCAAAAGGTGAAATTTAAAAACAGTTTTTCGGAGGAACTTTTTACTAAATATGGTGTACCTCAAGGAACAATTTTGGGTCCTTTCATTTTTAATTTGTATATCAATGATATTGTGAAATGTTTAAAAATGTGCAAAATTAAATTATTTGCCGACGATACTATGATATATATTGCTGGAACTAATATAAAGCAAATGTTTGAAAAATTAAATAATGAATTGTCAATAATATTTGAGTGGTTGTGCGACAATAGTTAGGCTATAAATGTTAAAAAATCTAAATATATTATTCTGGGTAAGCAACATATTTTAAGAAACATTGAAACAGAAGGCTTGAAAGTTTCAATGAACAATAAAACGTTGGATAGAGTAAAGGTTGGTTTATGCAAAACGCCGACGCACGCACCGCACGCGCTGCACGCATGAAACGCCCCGCACAAAACGCCGCACAAAAATATTGGTTTATGCAGTTCGAATGCGTTTGATGCGTTCTAGTGCGTTTTCTGGTTACAAATTAGAATAAATTCACATTACGGTAGATGGCGCTAATGTTATTTTATTTCATTATTTAAAATTTTTTTAAATCAGATAATCAAATATTATTATTTCTAATAAATCAGAAAGATAGACTGGTTTCTTTTGTAGGTATTTTCGACCCAAAATATGGTGAGCATGAAAGTTAAGCTTTAGGGTCGATAATTTTTCATCGTGCTATTATCATTTCTAGAAAATATCACAATAATGAAAAATAAATTAAAAATTAAATATCAATTATAAGCTAAGGTAACAATTATAATTGATATTTTTATTTTTAATTTATTATTAATATCTAATAATTTAAATTTTAGAAAAATAAATTTGTAAATTAAAATGAGGAACAAAAATTTACTTTACATCATCTGCAAAAATAAGATTTATAATAAATTACTTTCGTAATTTTAAATTTAAAAAAATTGTACCACAACAATAATATAACTTGAAAAGTTCCTAGCGTTACACGCTGCAATGCAAACCAAAGATAAAATAAATTTCGAGGTTATGCACGCACGTCACGCGCGTCAGCGACGTGCATAAACGCTACTACAGAAATTCAATGTTTCAACTTTATTTGCTTGCGTGCAGTGCGTGCGGTGCGTGCGTCGGCGTCTTGCATAAACCAACCTTAACGGAAATTAAATACTTGGGAGTTTATTATTGATGAATTTCTAAATTTTAAAAATCATTTTACTTACATCATGAAAAAAATGTCACAAAAAGTATTTTTCCTAAGACGAATTTCAGGAAGTTTATGTGTGTCAACAAGAATTTTATTGTATAGATCTTTGATTGGTCCTCATATTGATTTCTGTTCAACGGTGCTTTTGAATACGAATGGAGCGGAAAGGGTGCAAATTCAGAAAATCCAGAACAAGGCAATGAGGACAATTATTCAATGTAATAGGTATACTCCAATTAGGGATATGTTAAATGCATTAAATTTTATGAGTATAGCGGAACGAATAAAATATAAATCATTAGATATGATGTACAAAATCAGAAATCAGATGGCTCCAAAATACTTATTGGATAAGTTAAGAATTGTAAATCAGATACATTGTTATAATACCAGAAGAAATTGTGATATGTATGTAAGTACGTCTTCATCATCTAAAACTTTCAAATCATTTTTTTGCACTGGCATTATATTGTATAATGGTTTGCCAGATGAAATCAAGAAATGTGAGAATTATCAAGTGTTCAAGAATTTGTTGGCATTATATGTTTCTGGGCATGGGGTGCTATTATGAATGTGGGAGGAAAAAAAATTATTGTTGTTACTTATATGTATACGTGTGTATTATCGTATTGGGCATTTGTGTAATTTAATAGTTTTTTACTAAATAAATATTATTATTACTATTATTAACACTTCGTCAGAAAATAGTTTAAGCTAAAATGTGACGAAAAAGAATTTGTTTTTCAAAAAAATCTAAAGCATGTGAATAAACCCTTATTTGGTACATCTATGTATTTCTTTTTTAACAAAAATGGAGGACGGTAACTAAACGAACTACACGGCCACAGGCATTTAAGAATTCATTTGCTTAGTACATCGAATTCGAATATTCTATTCTGTGTTGTGTAATTTGTTTGTGGAAAGTGTTTTTTACCTAAACGTAAGTATAGTACGGTCAATTTAGATATCCAAGGTTACAATAACTCACACACGGCTGAAAATTGCTAGAATTGTTTAAAACACTATTATAAATGAAATGTAAAAAGTCCTCATCGATCCGACACCTGGAAAAAATTTACTCGGGGTCAAAGGTTACAACAAAAAATCACCAGCACACCAAATTTTGTCCGGAGATACGATGACATAATGTTCATTTTTGTTTTCTATTGTGGTAGCCTTAACAAAGATATCGGTAGCCCTGGCAAAGATATCTATAAAAGTTTCTTTAACAAAATCTAAAATGAAAAAATTTTTTTATTTTTGTACGCCACTGAATTTTTTCCAAAATTTTTATATACCTCACATAGTACCGTAAGAAGTCACAAATAAAATTTCTCCAAGATGGTACAATAAATTTTTTCGGTCATCTAGCGGATTTTTCGAAAATAAATTTTTGTAAATTACTGACTGTCGATTTACTGATTCTGAAAACATTTGCGAAAAAATTTAACAAACAGCCTAAACTTGGTCGCTACCTAGTGGCAGAACCTTTTACTTATAAAGTAACGTTCCGTCAGTCTGTACGACGATATTTTAAAATATTTCCCACCGAACCACCTATTTTTGTATTCTAAAATAAATTGTTACAAGCCCTAAACTCAATTCTTATGCTGCACTCGGTATACAAATCAACATTAACCTAATTTTGACACATATGTCACAAAATTATGACGTTTATTAAAATTTTGAATATATTGTTTTATTTTTGCAAGCCATCTGACAAATTCTCAAAAAAAATATATAAATTAAGATTTCAGTTAATATTTTCTGTAATTTTTCTGACCTGGCCGCCCTGTTACAATTGGCTCGGTTTGTTTTCTCACCAATACTTATACTTTCAAAGCTCCATCGACACACCAAATTTTAGCTGAATCGGTTAAACATTTGCGGAGATACGACGACACCTTCATATTTTTTTATTTATTTTATTGTGGTGGCCCTGGTGAAGTTTTCTCTGGCAAAACCTTATTTTCACCATTCCAGCCCACGAGGCATACGTCCAATAAGTTTGATTGCAATCGACGCAGAAATGCCGAAGAAAATCGATCGACAAAAACTTTTTTCATGTTTTTGCCAAAAAAGTTAATTTTATTTTGTTCATGTTGTATTACTGATTTCTATCGAAGGATTACATATGCTCTCATATCCATTAGGATCAATGTACCTACGTACCAAATTTGGGTAAGATCCCTTCAGAACTTCTTGAGTTATTCACTTTTAAAGTTTCAACTTTGACAACTTGTGATTTTTGACAGACGACAGATAGAAGATTAATTTTACCTATTCTGGATAATGCCTTTTAAGGCATTTAAAATAACATATCGCAAGACAAAATATTTTTTAAAAATCCCGTATTATTTTCTTGTGGTGGCACTCCTGATTGACAGATCGCGACGAAAACCTTATTTTCACCTTTCCACCGTGAACCCTACCACCTTACCAAATTTGGTCGTAATTGGTTGGATGGTTCGGAAGCAAATCGATCGACAGACAGACCGACACAGAAATTTTTATTTTGCTTTTTGCAGATCTTTACGTTTTTGAACACGGTGATCTCGAAAATGCAAACAAAAAAGTTGAAATTTTTTTTCGATTACCATACCTCCAATTTTTTTTTAAAATTGATTGGAGGTAAAAAGTAACACACATTTTTAAAAACGATTTTGTTTTGTGATAGGTTAATTTAATCACCTTGAAAAGCTTTATCTAGAATAGGTGAAATTAGGTGTTTTGGTTTTCAATTCCAATTTTATCGTCTGATGTTAACACTCGAATAGCTCCTCTGACATCACCATCATTTAGTTTACTTTCAGCAATTTTATAGTTAGGCTTATGCTTTGAAGTAGTCGTTAGAATTAATTGTGGTATTTCATATCCAACAATGTTGTCTTTGACTTTACATGTTAAAGACTTATCTTTGGTAACCGACTTTGGAGAAATGTTAAATATGCGATATGAGAACAAAAGAAGATCTTCCCATGCTTCGACAGTACTCCGGAGGGCACAGGATTTAATTATAGATGTTAATTTCCGTGCCACAGAAATTCTTGCTCCTCGCGGTATTCGTTTCAAGATAGCTGCATTAGATTTTAATTTGCAAATTCTTTCTTGAAAACCACAATTTGGATCAATTTTTGTTTTAGACATATCCTCCTTGTGACAGCGAGACATGTGTATTTTTAGGCCAGTTTCATTTTTATAAAAATTCGAATTTTCGCATAACTGACATTTAACTCGTACATCCATTTTTATTGTAGAATTGATAGGATTTCTAGCAGTTTGCACCAAAAGCTGCTCTTCATCATCGGAACTCGATTCCACACCTGAAGTATATTTATATTGAGGGCGAAAATATCTTCCTAAAGAACGACCTTCTATTTTTCCTGTAGACGTTGTTTGGGATGATTGGCTATTCTCAGGTAGTAGTCGATGCACTTTGCCATCATGAATATGCAAGCCAGATATATTCTTAAAACTTTTACAACAAATATTGCAACTAAAATCAGTTGATTCAACAGAATTATCTAAATTTATATGTCTGAGAGATGACAACGATCTGTTTGTCACTATGTCATAATGTCATTTTTTTTATATATTCTAATATTGTTCAACATAGAATTTGGAAAAGTAATACAATACAACGTTTTAATAAATTTGAAAATATGAAAAAATTGAAAATACGAGGGGGGGTATAACCCCTCTTTTTTAAATATATGCTATTTTTTTTCGCACGATATCTGTGGCATTCTTTTTCCATTCGCATGACGTTTTTTTTTTATATGACTATTTTAAAATTTTAATTTAATTAACCCATTAACGCTCTATAGTAATGCAAATACCAGTTTGCATGGAACAGAAATATTATACTCTTCTTGTGGAAAATATTTATATTCCAAAGGTGGGGCGCTATTCTTGAACTTAGTCGAATTGTTCGCATGGGTAAGTTTCGCTCGATCACTAAAAATGGTATTCTTGAATGGCACACGAAATTCACTTCGCACACGATTAATTTCGCATGGTAAGTTTCACACACGAATGATTGAAGAATGCCAACGAATGTTATTCCGTGCGAATAAACGGCTCGACCCGTTTTTTATTGTATTGTATTGTATTGTAATATTGCGTCATTATACAGGGACATATGCAAAATTGAAAACGCACTTTTTGGTATTATCAATAATAAATTATTATAATTACAAATTTTTCTTTATTTAGTGATATACAAGCTTATTAAAGATGATAATAAATTACATAATAGGTGCTCTATTTATCTGAAAAAAAAAATTCTTATACACTGAACCAAAAACTGCCCTAAATACAATGAAAAATTTTATAATATTTATTAAACTTTTTATAGATTTTCAGCCAAAGAAAAAAATTATTAAATTTACAAATTTGAATTAATTAATACAATAAAGAATTTGTTTATTGAATTTATTAATTATTTTTTTAATTTAAACATTCGAAGTAATAAATATAATGAAGGTTTCATTAATAGTTATAATGGATTAGAATGGTTATAACCATTCTACCAAAAGAAAAAATTGCAAATGCACTTCTCGATATTGCAAATAAAAAATGATTAAGTAGGTATAAGTTATTCTTTTATAAAAATAATTTTAAAAACTTTAAATAAATAAAATTTATTTAAAAAAAAATAATAGAAAGAAGTAATAATTTCCAAAGTCACTCTATATAATGACAATAAATTTAATAATTTTTTTAATTGCGCATGCGCAAGTTTTAGACTTTCGCACACGATTGCATGTCTCTCCTGCTTAGACCCTGATGTTGCAATTCGTGTGATTTTCATGCGTAAATATTCGTAATGAGCTGGTCTATTAGTCTTCCAAGAGATGACGTTAAGATTTAGGACACCCTGTGTCCTAAATTTTGTACAGAGCCGTACTTGCATACATTTTAACGAATTCCTTTCTGATACTCTCAAATGATGTAAGTAGCATTATAATGGGGTGTTTTTTAATTTTAACCTTGAGATATCCTTACGGATTTGAGAGCACCTATGGGTAATTAGTTCTATCTAATTGCACGTTTTTGGCTGCGATTTTTTACTGATAAAACTAATGTGGCGCAGTTTATCACCACGAGTAAACCGTAAACCAAAATCTTGTTTACCAATTTCTCATTTGGTTTAAAATTTCTGCAGTTAATTCCTTTCCCTTCTCTCCAAAATCTCCCCCCCCACATGATTTTGCAAATAAAAACTACAAAAATTGTTAAATTTTTTTTAAAATAACCAAAGTTTTGGAAGTCATGCATGGAGGGACAGTCGCCTTCATTACTCTTCCTTGTAACCGCTTATGAAAGGAACAGACGATGTTGGAAAGACTGTCCTGTTAAAAATTTGGATTTGGCACTTGAACTATTTTGCTTATGTTGGTATTTTCTAATTTTGTCTCGTATATAACAAAACTAATGTGTGGTCAAAAATTATACGTATTCCTTGTTAGTAATAAAAGTGAATTAAATAAAATAATCAAACCGACAGCTACCAAACGATAATGGATTTAATTAAATTTTCTTCCAAACATTCTCCAAGATTCGCTTCTGCCAAAAGAAAAACAATGGTTCGTCAGATGAAAAAAGATGAAAAAATTGAACAGGCCAACATAGCAGCAGTTGATTCTTGGCAAGAAACCGAAAAACGTGTTTTACGAAGAGAACAAAAGAAGGTGGCCAAAGAAAGGAAAAAACAAGAAGCGCAAGACAAGAAGGCTGCTGTTCAACAACTATTAAAAGAAGAAAATGATGTGTTTGATTTAGAACCAGTTTACGCCAGAGACTGGTGGGAAATTCCACGGTTTAACCCACAAGATGAAGAAGCAATCCCAATTCAAACCAGTAGAACTGTCAAAAAACCAATGATTTTAGAAAAAAATGAAAACAGGAATTTTACTCATACTAACCCAGAAATCAATGATTTATATATTACCAATCTTGAATTCAGACGTCAGTATGTACTTACCAATAAACCGAAGATAAAAAGGGTAGTACATTATTCGAAATCGGAACCCAACAACTCTGATACTAGCTTGTAGATCTGGTAGAGCTATCGAAAGCGGAAGATTAGGCCAAGCAATCAAATTTTTTAATGAATTTTATAATTTTTTTATTAAAATAAATTTTTGCTTAAAAAAATAAATACATAATATATTATGTTTGAATATGATAAGCTAAATGATAATCTAACAGTCACTAATCTTAATAAAATCTTAAATAAAATATGGTGAAAATGTGTGCTGAAAATGGAAAGAGTAAATATTAAATTTAATTAAACTCTCTATCATAGAAGGGTGCCAAATAAACACATACAACCCCAAGTTCTGCATATGATAACTATGATACCCCCCCCTCCGCAATCGTAGGAAAAAATTAATTTTTTCTATTTTGCGTCTAATGCCCAGTTTCTTCACTAAAATGATCCTATAGATATCCGATAGATAGGAAATAAGTATAGAGAAATATGACAGAACTACATTAAAACAATAATGCGTTCTGTCATGTCTATCTATACTTATTTCCTATCTATCGGATATCTATAGGATCATTTTAGTGAAGAAACTGGGCATAAAACAAAGTTATTTGGAAACCCAGTCGCGCATCGAAATGGACAATACTTCGAAACGCAATTTTTTGTTACCAACTATCACAAAAATACTAAAGAAAATTCACATTTACTATAATTTAATAAAATGCACATTTTTAATATTTTAGCCCAATAAATGGGCTAAGAGAACGATAAAACAATTTAATTCAGTTCTTTAGTTATTTCAGAAATGAGAGGCTACGTCAATAATTAATGGATCTACTACCCAAGCAGCACAAAGCCGTCAAAAATGTACATATACGGTACCAATATTTACATAACGGTATGGCATCGATGTGCCCATTTTTCCGTTACTGTTTTGAGGTATCAATTATGTACATAAACGGTACAGGTATTTTCGTAACTGTTTGGCATTGATTTTCTCATTTTGCCGTTACTGTTTTGAGATATCATTTATGTACATAAACGGTATAGGTATTTTCGTATCGATACGGCATCGATGTGCCCATTTTGCCGTTACTGTTTTGCGGTATCAATTATGTAGATAAACGGTACAGGTATTTACGTAACGGCACGGTATTGATTTGCCTATTACGCCGTTACTGAATTGGTGTATCGTTTTTACACATATTATGTGTTGATTTTTTATGAACGGAATATTATTTATATTATTAATAAAATATTCATATTAATAAAATTTACGTGCCTAATCGGCACTGATATTGATTAAAAAATATTTAATAATAATAAAAAAATTTAATTTCTGTAATTATTTAGAAATTCGTTAACTAAGGTAATAGTTGTTTTTTATACCACGTGACACATAAAATACTTGATTTTATCAAAATGAAAAATTTTAAAATAAAAATAACAATGAATTTAAAATATCTGTAAATCTTTCAAACATAGAAACAAAACACAAAATTTCAATATATATCAATATATAGTAGATTGATATTTAACATAATAATATTTAGTACCATTTAAATGAGTTAAGGTAAAATATTATGTTAAATATATTTAACAATAATGAACGGTATCTAAACAGTTAAATAAAAATCATAACTTGAAAGTAATAATGCTTTTTTACATATTAGATACTGAAATTGAAACTACCAAAACATTACTATTTAAACTGCACATTATAGATATCAAACCGGCAATGTAAAAATCGTAACTTCCAATTCATAATATAGCTGTTCATATTAGATACTGCAATTATAGTACCGAAAGGGTAAGGTTAAAACTGCACCTAAACGGTACGGTTAAAACTGCACCTAAACGGTACGGTTAAAACTACACCTTAACGGTACCATATATTCAAATAAATTGTAGTTGCCCAAGTTTCAATAAATATTCGATATATTTTCAGGGATAGTTATTATGATCTAACGGATATTTTAAATTTTATAAAATATAGTAACACATTATTTTAATTTAAAAGACGTTATTAATATGCCGTTGAGCTGGGCTATACCACGTAACTAATAAAATACTTGATTTTATCAAAATGAAAAATTTTAAAATAAAAATAATAAAAAATTTAAAATATTTCTAAAGTAATTCTTTATTCAAACACAGAAACAAAACACAAAACTGCAATATATATATATATAGATATATTTGTAAGTCGACGTTCTGACCCCATATAAGCATATAAACCGACGTTGTGGCACCTATATTTACGTTGTGGCACCATTTTATGGTGCCGGATGGTTTTACAATTATATATGTCATCTGGAAGGGCCAGTAAGCCTATTAATGAAGTTTGTGAAAGGTGCCAGTTGGACTATATACACTGTAAATATAGACGTTTAGTTCCCTTTTATAAAATCATATAAGTTCAGAGGGCGCCATTGTAGTTATGAGTTCGTCGCATCGACTTGAGGTTGACTTATCCACGCGTTTAGGCACCGCATTTTTTGTATACAGTATTTTGACGTTTAGGCACACTGGGCGTTTCATTAGCTATCATTATTATAGTTTATGATATTACAAATGCATAGGTAACTAGTGTTTGCGATTCTAAACTCTAATGACAAAAATCCATTAAAGGCGAGAATAACTTGCATTACCATGCTGTTTTCGCCTTTAATGTAATACGGTTTGTGGACGAATCGATCAAGACTTTCCAGTGCCAGTTATTTTTGGCAATTAAAGTATTTATCGTTGAGGTTAATGCCGAATTTGACGGACTAGTCAACTCGGTAGATTTTTGATCATTTTTGAGAAAATACTGATAATTACCAAATATTCGTGTTTTTTTCTTTGAATAAAGATTTTATAGTGGTTTTATAATAATTAGCGATTTCAACTTTATTATGAATTCCACTAATTCAAAATATATTTTAAATCATAATTTAAATCATTTTTAAATCATATTATGATTCGCATCCTTTCTCTGACATTGATTAATTACAGAACACTTCTTAAACAATTTTTATGTACTTACTACAAATTATAAATTTTAATTTAGGTCAAATTACCTACTAGTTACTTCTTACTTCTACAAGGGGATTCCCAAAATTTATTTTAAATTGTATACATATCATATTCCCGCAACTGTTTTATTATGTGAAAATATCAGAACTCCTAAACTTCGTCATAACAAAATTAGAGAAGGTTTTTATTGTAAAGCATTTTGTAATCACCGCGTGATTACCTTATGTAACTGCATAATGCATCCCTAAGCATTTGCTATTTCCTTGCAAATACTTGCATCGTAAGTTGCTTAGGTGAATTTTTGTTTGATAACATTTTAATACTTTTTATATTCGTTATTAATTACCAAAAATTAGTTTCGCAAAACAATTTGTCCTTATCGAATTTGTCGATAATGAATTTACAAAACCTTACACAAATTACATTTTGCGTAAAATATCGTAAGAAATAATATTTCTGAAACAATAAGAACGCTTTTAAAAAAGGAAGAACAAAATATTATGGCAGTTCAAAAAGATTTAAATTTATAAAATTTTTTGAATTTTAATTTTAATGCTTTTGGTTTTTTGTGGGTAAAGCTAGATTTTGGCAACCGAGATTCTAAAAATTTTATTAATTTAGAACTTTTTTAACTGCTATATTTTGCGGTCTTGTGTGCTGAAGACCTTGTCGAAATTTCAGATTTTTTTTTCAACGAATTATAAAGCAGCGTAAAAAATTGTCATTTCTTTATGAATAAAGATAAGAGGTTGTCTACCAAGTTGCACGTCTATTTGGCGCTTAGTAACCTATACAACGTTACAAGATTTATTCATAGTAGATAAGAATAGTCTACGATTAGATTTTGATAAATTTCGTTTATTATTGTTAAAAATGTTCACAGCAAGTTTACAGACTAACCGCCAGATATCTGATTTTATTTATTTGTTAATTCACCAATATGGGGAATATTTTTTGTTGAAATTGTTCAACCAGCGCGGTATCAATTGCTTGCAACTTATAAAAAACACCACTTTCCAATTTATCTAGTAGGTACTGTGTTGTCCCGGCTAATCTCAAAAACTACTGATCCGAATTTGAAAAAAATTTTATTGATTATTTTTTCAAGTCAATCGAGTAAGAAATTAAATTATTCACTTAAGTTTATTTATACTTCAGTCAACTCTTTTTTTTGTTTACGATACTGTAAATATAATTTTGTGCACCACCGAGCAAGTTGCGTATGCGACGTACACCTTACTTTTAATTTTAATTCGTAAAAATTTTAGTTAGAACTTTCAGATCTGATTAGTATTCTAGTCGGAAAATAAGAAAGTAATAAATCTGAAAATTGTGTCATAAAGAATATCTAATCAATCTATTGATTATAGCGCAACATAGAGCAGGTACACAGTATAGTTTTCTATCCTATCCCATCCTATTTTTATCTAAAAATATAAACTATGCATATTACAACAAAATTTGGACTTGCAGAACTAAAAGTGACCCACTTTGGTCTGTATTGAAGTTTTCCTGACAGTTCAAATTTGTGAATAGTTTATCTAAAAAAAATTTGAAAAAAAACCTTACTACGGTTTTTAGTATAGGATACGTTTGACCTTATAAATACTTTGCAAAATTAAAATAGACGTTTCTGGACATAGCGTAGGTGTACAGCAGTTTTCTATTCAGTTGCCAAGACGGTTTCAGTTCACACAAGATATTGTTACGTATCTTTTCATTTCTTCCGTAATGTAAATATAAAAATACGTAACACAAATTACTGTAAACTTAATTATAAATGCTGTAAAATTCTGTAAAATTATACTAGTAAGCACACTTTGTAAGAAATATGTCTTTGTAAAACATGTCACTCACAAAAATGGACATGCAGCCGTTTGTTAGTAATATAAATTATATTTGAAATTTTATTTCATATAAAAATCATAATAAAATTAACATTATAATTGAATATTTTGAGAATCAAGTAAAAATGTGTCCTAAACAAATGAAATCGAATTATTAAGCAATTAAATTGGTTTAATATTAGGCAGTTTATACTAGAAAACACGTTGTTTAAAGGTACGTTTAGATCTGGAACTTATTGCACGAATTTTATGTCCGACAGTAAGTGCTAACAATGCTAAGCATTGTTAATATTTACTGTCCGACATAAAATTCGTGCAATAAGTTCCAGATCTAAACGTACCTTAACGTTTAATTTCAAACCAATTTTATTGGTTAATGTTTCGCGGTCATCGGTTTAGTACAAATTTTTACTAAAATAAGTCCCTGTATCTCGAAAACGATGTACAAAATGTAGTACATTATATAAAAAAAATTCATTTTTTTGACCGACTAGAATACAAATCTGATCTGAAAATTTCTTACTGAAATTTTGCATGAAGCAAGCATTCCCACACGCAACTTGCTCGGAGGTGTACAAAATTTTAACCGCTCAAAACTCTGTAAAAAGTTAATGCAACCGAGCATGGTATGAATTAATAAATAAATGAATAAAAAAATGAATAAATAAAATTTAAATTTTAACTTTGTTCTTTTTGAGAGTTGCGCGCTTCCGCTTGACCTAGAGTTTGTTAATAAGAAGTACTTTTTAGCCCCAATAGGGTTTTAAAATTCACAGGAGGCCTGCCTAAAGTTGTCTAGAAACGATTTTTGTTCGCACATCGTAGTTAAAAGCTGGAACCTATTTCAATTTGTTCCTTAATCCCTAAATAACAAAATCCTTTTGGTCGTCAAGAATTCGTCCTGTACAGGGGGGTGTAGGGAGAAAATTGTAAAAATGAAAAATTGTACAATGAAAAATTGTACAATGAAAAAAAAACAATAAAAAATTAAATGATCTAATTTATACTTATAGTCGATCGACACCGCAGCGATAACAGGGAAAATTCTTGATTAATATTTTGTCAGTCCGTACGTGGGGTTTCCCCGACGCGACGACTCGACGCTTAGATCAAAATATTACTATACTTATATTAAAATGAAATGGCCAATAAGTATTATTTTTGTACTTTTTAGATGTTTTTTTTTGTGTAGGGGGTTTTTAAAATTTTTAATTTAAGTTTTATTTCATGCTTTTTAAACTATTTATTATATTTATGTAAGTAAACGTGATAACGGAGCATGGAAGTTAAATAAATCCAATTTTTCTTTTTAAATAGCAAGACCACAATACAAGAACTTCAAATATAATATTTTGTTAGAGAACAATTTTAAATCAAATTTTATATTAGAATTAAATTTATTATGAGAAAGAAAGGAATACTAGTAAATTCAGTAATTGATTGTAACAATGTAAACAAACACTTGTTAAAGCAACATGTATTGCAGTAGTATCGCCCACATAATGATAATAATGCTGTCATACTTGTAACACGATCTCTCAAGATTATAAATTTTCAAAAATATTTACGATTTTTTTGAATGGCTGAACAGATTTTTGTGCAAAATAGCTAAGAACACTCTCGATCAAGTTATCTTTCAAACAAAAAAAAAACAAAATCAAAATCGGTTCATCCGTTCCGGAGCTATGATGCCACAGACACACGTTAAATTTATAAGAACACCTCTCTTTTTTGCGTCGGGGTTAAAAAAAAGATTATTTTTGGATTTTTTTGGAAGGGCATGCCAAGTATGGCACTTCACGTGCGACTTGGCTAAGTTGTAATGATTATTTTTTCAAAATAATAAAATATGTTATCAAAATTTTACAAAGCAATTTCTCTCTATATAGCGCTCAAATAACAAAATTACTTCAAACAGTTCTTTAGATTACATCTAATTATTGTCTGTGGGTGCCGTTGGAACCATAAATTGGATTTATTTATTAGTAGAAAAAAAAAACGAATTTCTTTTAACTAAGTTTCGCAATAATATTTTTGTGTTTCTTTGACGTTGAATGTCAACAAATCGCATTTTTGTGTTTTTAAACAAATTTGTGCAATATGAAACGGGAGCTGTTATCAAATTTTCGAATAGGAAAAAGTGCCACATATTAGTAGGTGCATAATTCCCGCGTAAAGTGATAGTGATGTAATTGCGTAAAAATGCTGATCTTCAGCAATTGCAACAATTTATAATCACGTTACATTACAGCATTTGTACTTCAATACCTTACGCAGCTACATAATTTTAATATTAAAAAATTATTAGTAAAAATAATAATTTTACATTATAAAATATAAAGAGTATAAGTATTCTTCCAAAACAATATTAAATTTTAAGAAGAATAAATGTGGCGTTTTTGAGAAAAACCACTTCAACTTTTTTAATAATAATAGAATGCAATATTTATCTAGTCTTTTTGAAAATTTTATATCAGCAAATTAAAAATGTTAGTTAAAATAAAATATAGGCGTTCGCGTCCCTTATGACGGTCAATATGCTCTAATGGGTAATTAAACAAACTGAATTCTGAAAAAACTTGACCAACCATTAATTTATTGAAAAAATTTTGTTTTATTTTATAATTAATAATTTGGCAATTTTAAATTATACATGATAATAATATAATAACACACGGTTTAATCCAAAATATCCGATATACAAAATATTTTACCTCAACAAAACAAAAATTTACCTAAAATAATTATTTCTATATTTCGAAAACAACGTTACAAGAATTTATTCATAGTAGATAAGAATAGTCTACAATTAGAATTTGATAAATGGATTTTGCGTCGTACAGAACTACATTTTAAAATTTCGTTTATTATTGTTAAAAATGTTCACGGCAAATTTACAGACTAACCGCCGGATATCTGATTTTATTTATTTGTTATTTCACCAATATGGGGAATATTTCTTGATGAAATTGTTCAACCAGCAAGGTATCAATTGTTTGCAACTTATAAAAAACACCACTTTCCAATTTATCTAGTAGGTACTGTGTTGTCCCGGCTAATCTCAAAAACTACTGATCCGAATTTGAAAAAAATTGTATCGATTATTTCTTCAAATCATTGGAGTATAACAACGGCTAGAAATTAAATTATTCACTTAAGTTTATTTTACTTCAGTCGACTCAGCAACTTTTGTTTACGTTAGTGTAAATATCTTTTTGTACACCACCGAGCAAGTTGCGTATGCGACGTACACCTTACTTTTAATTTTAATTTTAATTCGTAAAAATTTCAGTTAAAATTTTCACTTTATTTAACTAAAATAGTGGCATATCTCTAAAATGAATAGAAATTTTTTTATAATGAAATATGCATATTTTATTGTTTTTAAAATACTACATCACTTTAGCTTTATTATCGGTAATTTAATACTTATTAAATTTTTGACAATACTTTTTTAAAGTTTAGTATAATGTTAAAATGTTTGTACGCTGTTTAGTCGAAATCAGCTATGCTGACTTGTGCCATTATTCCGGCCAACGTGCGAATTGTTCCCACACGCAGCTTGTTCGGAGGTGTAAAAAAATTTTAACGGCTCATAACTTTGTAAAAGTTATAATTATAAAGATCGTAACTCATATAACAGCACAGCATAGGATCAGCAACTGATCATCAATTTTCTTTACATGTAGTTAAATGCAAACGTCGGGTGTTGTGCTGATGCTGTTAGGTGGGCGCACTTACATTTAAATACACATAAGAAATAAAATTTGCTTGTGATGATCAGTCGCTGTTCCTATGCTGTGACGATATATGAGTTACGACCTTAAATTAGCAACAAAAGTTGCTGAATTGCTGAAGTAAAATAAACTCGAGCGAATAATTTAATATCTACTTTCTTGTTGTTAGTTTCTTTTTGTTAGTGGATTGATTTTTTAAGAAATAATAGGTAAAAATTTCATTAAAGTAGCTCAGTAATTTTGGATTGTATTAGCTAGAAAAACACGGTACAAACGCCATCTTCCAAAATGTGTGTTTTTTATACATAAGATGCAAACAATTGATACTTTTACCTGGTTAAATAATTTCGATAAGAGATATTTAAATTTATTTCCCTATGAATTATAAAAGATATTAGAAGAATAGTTAACGTATTGTGAATAAAGAAAGACTACGTTCTTATTTATTTCCTTTTCCTCTTTAATTTTGTAGATGCAAAGTTGTAATGTATTTATTTCAACAATGAATGCAAACAAGACATTATAAAGGTAAAAAATGCAAACCACATCAAGGTCAAGATGATAACTCGCTAAAAATTAAGTAGGTGCCGAATCGCGTCTTTATGCCATTTTATATATAGCCAAGGTGCCACAACACCTTATATAGCGTTGTATATATACGGGGTCTCAAAGGATATTTATACGTATGTGCCTCAACGTCTTTTTAATTTTTGGTGCTTGTTCGTTAATCTACGCGTATATATATTTAAATAATATAATATTATGTACCTTTTAAATGAGTTAGGGTAAAATATTATGTTAAATATATTTAACCATTATGAATGGTATCAAAACAGTTAAGTAAAAATCATAACTTGGAAGTATTAATGCTTCTTTACATATTAGATACTAAAATTGTAACTACCAAAACATTACTATTTAAACTGCACTTTATATATATCAAACCGGCAATGTAAAAATCGTAACTTCCAATTCATAATATAGATATACTGCTATGTTTATTCTTGCCCATAACATAAAATCTTGAATTATCCATAGTTCGGGTAAAATTCATGTACAACGACTTTGGTCGAAACCATTGGGTTAAGTAGAGAATTCATCTTAGAATTATTTTTAGCAAATTTCTTTCCAAGTCTTCATTGGGGGAGATTCAACTGAAATTAAAATGTTTATTAATTTATAAAGTAAATTTAGGCAACGTACCAGATATTTGTTATCGGAGAACATTCAGCTACGTTTGGTCTGGCATGGCAAGTTTTGTTATGGTTAAAGTCAATCTGGACATTCCAATATTGCAAAGTTGGATTGTTTCCACCATATAAAAAATCGTTGTGCTGAAAATTGAAAATATTAAACATGCTGGAGTGAAAATTGTATAAAATTTTTGTTTATTATTGTTAGGTTAAGAATAGATTTAAGTGGTTACATTTTGGGACGATTATTTTGACCAAAATATTATAAGGTGCGACGAAAGACGATTAGGTTCGCGAGTGTTCACGGGTTTGTGAAAAATTAGGATTTTTGTGTGCAAACGCGTGTTAGAAAAACGTTTGCAATGGAATTTATACGAAAAAGAAGAAGGATTAAAAGTTAATGACGTTAGATAACTTTTAATCTCAAGAAAATTGTATTGGTGGTTACACCAAGTTAAATTAAAGTATTTTAGTTTCTATAGCAACGCAAAATTTGGCATCCTATGGAACCGCGAATTATTATTGGTCGATGCGAAGATCATCCACCACCCTAAATGTTAATTTAGTGGGTTTTTATTGGTAAATGGCATTATCGATGGACATTGGTCAATCAGCCATAAAATGAATAATTCGGTTCCAATTCCGTATAAAAGGAGGTGCGTTGGTAAAAATAGAGGAGTTCGTTTCCAATTTTTGGAACCAATTGTGGCGGGAGCTTATGTCCAACAAAATGGCAAAGTTTTAATAAAGTATTTTCGGTGATAGAAAAATTTTGAAAATTAATTTTTCGGTGTTAGAAAAATTTAATGAAATATTTTTTTGATAATTAAAAATTAATTTAATTATTCATAAAATGCAATTATAATTGTCGAGCAATGGCAATTTATATAAAATAATTACAAAAATTATTTACTGTTGAAAATTTACTTTCCAACCAACAATTCTTCAACGAAGACGTTTGAAGATATAGTCAACTGTAATTTCAAGAGGATTTTGTGCAAACTTACCTGTTGGTTATGTGATAATACCGTCCTGAAAATTAAGTGATTAGGTTGTGTTGTGTAGAAAGGATTACATAGAAGAATATAAAAGGTAGATAAACTTATTTGATTGTAAAAATGTTGTGTTTTTTTTTTAGGTAAAACTGTTTCTTTAATTTAAGTTTTATAAATATGTGGGGTTAGGTTTAGGTTTTTGTTTAATTGTAAGAAAATTATACTTACGTGTGATATGCAATTAAACCGGATGACAGAAATTTATAGTTTTTCAATTCACTCCACGGCACAACGTTTATTAATTTATAGAAGAAAAGTTTTTAAGACTGTTACCAAATTTGCACCGGTAGATCTGACGCAATCTGACGAACGATATGAATAATGGTCGTTGCTAACTTACTAATGATATGACCAGTGGCGTATACATGATAAGTTGAAATAGGTAGGTCTGCTATAGTTAATTTTACGATTTTCATACGATTTGTCAACCAAGTGCAACCACAATATATAATATATATACTATATATAGGGTGCTAAAACCCATATATATTCAGAATAATATATAGGTGCCACTTGATCATATTATATATAAAAAAATTTGGGTGCGTAAACGTTATTTTAGTTATTGGTGCCACATAGTAGTTTTTCGCGTATATATATTTAAATAATATAATATTATGTACCTTTTAAATGAGTTAGGGTAAAATATTATGTTAAATATATTTAACCATTATGAATGGTATCAAAACAGTTAAGTAAAAATCATAACTTGGAAGTATTAATGCTTCTTTACATATTAGATACTAAAATTGTAACTACCAAAACATTACTATTTAAACTGCACTTTATAGATATCAAACCGGCAATGTAAAAATCGTAACTTCCAATTCATAATATAGATATACATATTAGATACTGCAATTATAGCACCGAAACGTTAATGTTAAAACTGCACCTAAACTGTACCATTTGTTCAAATATATTTTAGTTAGTAATATTTCAATACATATCTGATACATCAATTGGCTTTACAATAACGGTATGAAAATATATGTATTGAAACGATACTTAAAGAGTACAGTGCAAATATGAATGAAAAATTATTATGTGCCGTTTAAGTACCATTTTGATACTTAATTTTCAGGTATGAAAATATATGTACCTATTCGTTATACTTCAATGCTATACAGGTATAAAACCGACGTTGGTGTTGCTTGGGTAAACGTGAAGCTATCGTATTATGAAAGCGTGAAAATATCATATGAAAATATGGACAGTGAAAAGGCAGAAAGTCTTAATGGCGCTTTAAGACTTTTTGCCTTTCCACGATATTTTCATACGATAATTAATTTCACGTTTTTTTAACACGATATTTTCATAATTTTTAACACGATATCTTCACGTTTTTTTACACGCTATCTTCACGTTTTTTACACGATATCTTCACATTATTTAAAACGATATCTTCACGATTTTTTAATAGGTAGAAGTCACGAATTTTCGACGATTTCGTGAATGTTTCGTTACGGCTATCCAACGTTCAAACGTCGCGTTAGCGTGACGAATTCGGAGGTTAAGTTTAGAGGGGTTTTGTCACGTATTAGTCACAAATTTTGTCACGAAATCGGGATCTCGTTTAACTCACGAAAACTAAAACGTCACATTTTCGTCACGCAGTGTTACTTGGGTCTTGACGGCGCTAACGTGACAGAATACAAAACATCGAAAGCAAAAAGTAATAATTTCTTTTCTCGTACGAGTCACGAATGCTTTAACTGGAGCGGAAAGCATTTGATGTATCAATGCGAGGAGTTCTTAAAACTTTCTATTGATAAGCGTTGGGAAAGAGTGAAACGAATTGGTATTTGTTTTAATAATTGTTTTCGAAAAAATCATTCAACTTATGAATGCAAGATGCGCGGTTGCATGAAATGTCGTAAACGACATAATACATCATTCACTACACAATAATAATTCTTATGAGATCAATAAAGATCATAATATCAAAAAGAACAGTTCGATCGAAGATCGAGTTCAAGTGTATAGCTAACGATACGGCAGGCAAAGAGAACGCCATTGCAAGTACCACTACACTTTGTAACTCATTTAACGGGTTTACACAAGTATTGCTATCTACAGCAATTACAAACGTTTATGATAATGAAGAAAATACGCACCGAGCGCGAGTTTTGCTTGACTCCGGTTCTCAATCACACTTTGTTACAAACGAGCTCGTGCAAAAGTTGAAACTGCTGGTTTCAAGAATCAATTTTTCTGTGTCGGGATTAAATCAAGCACTTACAAAAATTAGTAATGAAGTAAATATACGTTTTAGCTCGAGACATTCTAATTTCGAAGGTAACTTAAAGTGCTTAATTGTACCAATAATAGCGGATCACATGCCTTCTGCGCCAATTGATAAAACTTCACTAAAATTACCCGAATATATAACATTAGCAGATAATACTTTTAATCAAGTTGACCGAATCTAGAGGTTGATAGGTGCAGATTTATTTTGGAGCTTGGTACGCTCAGGTCAATATCAATTAGGAAAAAATCGACCAATTATGCAGGAAACCGTACTGGGCTGGGTTATTTTAGGACCAATATCGGCACAACGCGCGACTTCACGCAAATACTGCGGATTCGTGTCGGACGAAATCATAAACTCGAATTTAATACGTTTTTTGGAAACTGAACATTGCTCAGAAAGCAAAGCAGTTTCACCAGAAGAAGAATTCTGCGAGAAACATTTCGCGAATACAAAACGCATGCCCGATGGACGTTTTGCAGTCAAGTACCCATTAAAAAATTCCGCGGAAATATTGGGGGGTTTAAAACAAATAGCTTTAAAACGCTTTGAACAATTAGAAAGAAAATTAAATAAAAATGAGTCTTTAAAGTTAAAATACACGAAATTCATACACGAATATGAAGAGTTAGGACACTCAACTGGATTAATTAATGAGAATGATTGCATGTGTTGCTATCTATGTCATCATTGCGTAATAAAACAAGAAAGTTTATCTACCAAATTAAGGGTGGTGTTCGACGCGTCCGCCAAAACAACGAGTGGTTAGTCGCTGAATGACATTCAGGCAACGGGTCCGGTTATGCAACAAGATTTGTTTTCTATCGTTACTCGCTTTAGGAAGCATAATTGCGTTTTAACGGCGGACGTAACTAAAATTTGTCGGCATGTGTTAATATCTGAAGAACAAAGACCACTGCAGAGAATTCTTTGGCGGGGGAGATTATTCGCTATCAATTAAACCCTTTTGTTGATCCGACCGGGATTATACACGTAGGGGGGAGATTAAAAAATGCGATTTTCGATTTTGAGAAAAAACATCCGATAGCAGTAGACGCAAAACACAATTTAACTATTATATTAATTAGACAAGAACATGAAAGATTGTTGCACGCGAACTCCAAGCAGTTTTAGCCTCATTGCGCGATCGTATTTGGGTAATAGCCGGTCGAAACTTGGTAAGGAAAATTACCAGAAGTTGTGTGAAATGTTTTAAAGCAAGACCTGTATCAATTGAAAGTCTAATCGGAAATTTACCATTAGTTAGAGTTCCTTTTTTGTTAAAGGATCGAAACATTTAGAAGTCGCTAGTGACTTAACTACCGATGCGTTTATGGCAGCGTTTCACCGGTTCGTCTCTCGTCGCGGTCATTGTTCGCATGTATATTCCGACAACGGTACGAATTTTGTAGGTGCTCAAGCACGGATTGAACGTTTACAATACGAACTTAAAGGACGAGTTGATTTTTAAAATGTACAGTGGCATTTTATCCCACCGAGAGCTCCAAATTTTGGGGGCCTCTAGGAGGCAGGAGTCAAGAGTTTTAAAACTCATTTGAAACGAGCGTTGGGTGATACAAAATTAAATGTCGAGGAATTCACTACAATATTGACTCAAATCGAAGCTTGTTTGTATTCCAGACCCCTCTATCCTTTGAGTACTGATCCCAATGACCCATCTCCTTTAACTCCTGCTCACTTCTTGATTAACCATTAACGGCTGTAGTTGAGCCTCAACTGGCCGAAATAAGGATCAATCCTAGAAAACGTTTCGTCATGCTCCAACAAATGAAACAACGGAGCAGATAGTCAAAGGAATACGTGTCTGAGATGCAGACTCGTACAAAGTGGCAGAAATATCACCAGAGTTTACTGCAGTGAGGTGCAGTAGTTATCGTCAAAGAAGACCGCGTGCCACCATTGAAATGGGTTCTAGGAAGACTGGAAAAGCTCCATCCCGGGAGCGACGGAGTGTGTCGCGTCGTGACTTTAAAAACTAAATTGGATCACTAAAACGCCCTGTGATTAAAGTGTGTGTTACTTGGCCGGACGGTTAAAAATTCGTTAATGCCCTTGTATATTATGAACTTGAATTTTGGTATTTCTTTTTGGTGCTTGCGAAATTTATATTCATTTCTAAATTGTATTTTTTGTCCCATTTAAATTTGTGAAATATTTTTATGCGATAATATTTTTTATTTGCGATAATATTAGTTTATTCTAATTGTTTAATTTTTGTTTTGAAAGGGTTCTTTCAAGGCGCGTGGCATGTTTGAGCCGAAGTTTCTATTTATATATTGCACTGTTAAGGAGTGAAATCTTTAAAAATGCATACTTACTTTATTCTTTTATGCAGTAAATGCAAACTTATCAAACCTCAGCCTTCCACAAAGAAATGTCAAAGTAAAGTTATTCGCAATCTTTTATTTTTTTTTTTAAATCTTGTTAACATAAACAATTTAAGTAATAATGCAGATATTATATCGTCCCCTTAGTACTACAACTGGTTAACTTGAAATTACTGATATAAAGTAAATCGAGTTTAAAGTTTAACCTCATTAAAGGGATATATGAGTATTCTACATTTAGCAACTGGATATTTTTATTTTATAAACATAATAGAACATATTTAGTTGTAGCACTAAATAAAGTGGTTAAAATTAGGTGGGTACATGTAGCTAACTCAAAATAGCCAAAATTCGAGTTACCCAGTTGTAGTACTAAGGGGACGATATAATTGTTTACATTTTCCGCTGTTTCCTGCTTTACACGTACACGTCATGTTTTGTACAGTCGCCTTTTCCTGATCGACATCTAATACATCACACCTTCTATATCGTGAAGATTAGTATGTAAAGCGCTGGTTTGCAAACAGAGTCCGTATAACCACAGGTATAACTTAATGATGTCTTCCTTCAAACACTACACTTTTCCTCATAAAATAATCTGTTGAGCGTTTTTAGCACTGCTTCACCCTCATAAACACATCGCGAATTGGCGTTTGCTTCCAAAAAAAACTAGTCACGGCTAAAATGCCAAACTTATTACACTTGCATTATTTACTTAATAACTTGAGAAACTTATGATAACCTAGAAATACAAAATAATGTTCTTTAGAACATTATAACATAAATAACTAGAAAAGAGATTGTACAAACCTCAAAGATGTTTAATTAGTTTAAGATCTTACGATGATTTTAACATAAACACTGAAAACCTACTACTTCCACTAAGTCACAAAACTTGAATTAAAACAACCATATATTCGCTTTAATATCATGTAAACAAACCAAACCATGTCTCTGAAATTAGTTAGAATCCTACCGCACTGGCGCTGCGATCTTAAATTTGATCGCCTATAATATTATTTATAGTGACATCATTAGTTTTAATTTTCACTGACGTTTCGTTACCAACCTTTTAAAACAAAAAAATTGCGTTTCGAAGTATTGTCCATTTCGATGCGCGACTGGGTTTCCAAATAACTTTGTTTTATGCCCAGTTTCTTCACTAAAATGATCCTATAGATATCCGATAGATAGGAAATAAGTATAGATAGACATGACAGAACGCATTATTGTTTTAATGTAGTTCTGTCATATTTCTCTATACTTATTTCCTATCTATCGGATATCTATAGGATCATTTTAGTGAAGAAACTGGGCATTAGACGCAAAATAGAAAAAATTAATTTTTTCCTACGATTGCGGAGGGGGGGGTATCATAGTTATCATATGCAGAACTTGGGGTTGTATGTGTTTATTTGGCACCCTTCTATGATAGAGAGTTTAATTAAATTTAATATTTACTCTTTCCATTTTCAGCACACATTTTCACCATATTTTATTTAAGATTTTATTAAGATTAGTGACTGTTAGATTATCATTTAGCTTATCATATTCAAACATAATATATTATGTATTTATTTTTTTAAGCAAAAATTTATTTTAATAAAAAAATTATAAAATTCATTAAAAAATTTGATTGCTTGGCCTAATCTTCCGCTTTCGATAGCTCTACCAGATCTACAAGCTAGTATCAGAGTTGTTGGGTTCCGATTTCGAATAATGTACTACCCTTTTTATCTTCGGTTTATTGGTAAGTACATACTGACGTCTGAATTCAAGATTGGTAATATATAAATCATTGATTTCTGGGTTAGTATGAGTAAAATTCCTGTTTTCATTTTTTTCTAAAATCATTGGTTTTTTGACAGTTCTACTGGTTTGAATTGGGATTGCTTCTTCATCTTGTGGGTTAAACCGTGGAATTTCCCACCAGTCTCTGGCGTAAACTGGTTCTAAATCAAACACATCATTTTCTTCTTTTAATAGTTGTTGAACAGCAGCCTTCTTGTCTTGCGCTTCTTGTTTTTTCCTTTCTTTGACCACCTTCCTTTGTTCTCTTCGTAAAACACGTTTTTCGGTTTCTTGCCAAGAATCAACTGCTGCTATGTTGGCCTGTTCAATTTTTTCATCTTTTTTCATCTGACGAACCATTGTTTTTCTTTTGGCAGAAGCGAATCTTGGAGAATGTTTGGAAGAAAATTTAATTAAATCCATTATCGTTTGGTAGCTGTCGGTTTGATTATTTTATTTAATTCACTTTTATTACTAACAAGGAATACGTATAATTTTTGACCACACATTAGTTTTGTTATATACGAGACAAAATTAGAAAATACCAACATAAGCAAAATAGTTCAAGTGCCAAATCCAAATTTTTAACAGGACAGTCTTTCCAACATCGTCTGTTCCTTTCATAAGCGGTTACAAGGAAGAGTAATGAAGGCGACTGTCCCTCCATGCATGACTTCCAAAACTTTGGTTATTTTAAAAAAAATTTAACAATTTTTGTAGTTTTTATTTGCAAAATCATGTGGGGGGGGGGGAGATTTTGGAGAGAAGGTGGCCCTGGTGAAGATTTCTCTGGCAAAACCTTATTTTCACCATTCCAGGCCACGAGGCATACATCATAGTTTGATTGCAATCGACGCAGAAATGCCGAAGAAAATCGATCGACAAAAACTTTTTTCATGTTTTTGCCAAAAAAGTTAATTTTATTTTTTTCATGTTGCATTACTGATTTCTATCGAAAGATTACATATGCTCTCATATCCATTAAGATCAATGTACCTACGTACCAAATTTGGGTAAGATCCCTTCAGCTCTTCGTGAGTTATTCACTCTTAAAGTTTCAACTTTGACAACTTGTGATTTTTGACAGACGACAGATAGAAGATTAATTTTACCTATTCTGGATAATGCCTTTTAAGGCATTTAAAATAACATATCGCAAGACAAAATATTTTTTTAAAATCCCGTATTATTTTCTTGTGGTGGCACTCCTGATTGATAGGTCGCGACGAAAACCTTATTTTCACCTTTCCACCGTGAACCCTACCACCCTACCAAATATTTTATAATATCGTCGTACGGACTGACGGAACCTTACTTTATAAGTAAAAGGTTCTGCCACTAGGTAGCGACCAAGTTTAGGTTGTTTGTGAAATTTTTTCGAAAATGTTTTCAGAATCAGTAAATCGACAGTCAGTAATTTACAAAAGTTTATTTTCGAAAAATCCGCTAGACGACCGAAAAAATTTGTTGTACCAATATTGGAGAAATTTTATTTGTGACTTCTTACGCGGTATTATGTGACGTACATAAAAATTTTGGAAAAAATTCAGTGGCATACAAAAATAAAAAATTTTTTTCATTTTGGATTTTGTTAAAAAAACTTTTATAGATAGATTTATGGTAGGGGGTGATACATATACTTAGATAGCTTTGCCAGGGCTACCGATATCTTTGTTAAGGCTACCACAATAGAAAACAAAAATGAATATTATGTCATCGTATCTCCGGACAAAATTTGGTGTGCTGGTGATTGGAGGTATTGCGGCAGAGAGTGACGATATTTTCTAAATTATATTTAACTATGACTATCGAAGATTAAAATATAAAAATTAAAATTATTAATATAAAATATTGAAATTTGAAAATTAACTATTTAAGAACAAAAAAAAAATTCCGACGATACGGTATATAGATTAAAATTATAATTAAAATTATCCAAGATATAAGATACGTATTTGCAAATTTGTATAAAGTTCTTACCCAATTTAGTTTATCCTTATTATTCCTTATTTACTAATTATGCTAAAAGATATTACACTAATAAGATCACTATTTTATACGCAAAAAATACACTTTACAATTTGGCACTATGTTGGTTATTTGGTGGAGTGATGCTGCTTTAACTGTTGAACTGTTGTAATGATTTGAAGATTGAAGAAGATTGTTGTAATGATAAGACGATTTTTGTTGGGAGATATGTCGAGAACAACTTTTATGATGTTTTATTAGATACGTATTTTAGATATTTAGATATTTTAGATAAAAGATATATTTTTCAGTTGAGTATTTCTCAACTATTGATTACTCTGGTGTAGAACTTAGGCCAAATTATGCACTTATTGACTAACACACAGTAGTTTTTTAAGTTTTGACTGAACTTGATTGGAGCTTGACCAAGACTGCCGGTTTAAAATTTAGTAAAATGCCCAAGAGACCCTTATACTTCAAAAACGTATTATTTTCATAATGTGAGCATATGTATAGTTAGGTGCGGTTGCTTTGAAAAAATTAGAAAAAGACTTAAAAAAAATAATATACATTCTATTAGTAATGCTCAATATTTTTCATGCATTTATTTATTATTTATTTAATCTTTCAGAACAATTTCATTGTTATTTAATTTTAAAAATTATATTTAATAATAATATGGAAATATGGAAATAGTACAAGGAAAGAAAAAAATGTAAATTATTGACAAATTTTCAATTGTTCGATATTTAAGAGTAAATTTTTTCGACTTTTTACCGGTTACTTTTACCCCTATACTAACTTTTTGCCAAACGCAGCAAGTTAAGCTCTTCTATTCGTAATTACATAGAAACAGCTTCCAAGTGACATTTAGTATATTTTTATTATTTTCAAATAATATTTATATTTATTTTACAATTTTAAAAGTCCAAAATAATTAAAATACAGCAATTATTTTAACGTTTCGTAGCAATTTCATTTTCAAAAATAAATTTTCCCACCATTTTTTCGTCGAATCCTGCTTCAGTGTCTTCATCATCACTATTTGAACTCTCCGAGTTAATTGTAATCGAAGGTAGCTCACCGATATTGCTCCAGTCAACGTCACAAAAAAAATGGATGATTCCGTATGTTTTCGTGTATAGATTCTTGTCTAAAGCACCCAAACGTTGATGAGGTGCGAGAACCAATAGTTTTTCCTTTTTTTCTTTAGTTTCTTTTGCATTGTCGTCAAAACCTTCTGGAAAGCCATAATCCACATTTGTTATTTTGTTGAAAATACAATAATTATTTTTACCTTAAAATGGTCGTTCCCCACAAACCATTTGGTAGATTACGCACCCGAGTGACCATAAATCAGAAGAAAAACTTGCTTCACGTCCAATAACCAATTCGGGGCTTATGTATTCAGGGGTTCCAACAAAATTGGAACTACGAGAAGATTTACTTCTAATTTGTTTATAGATAAAAAGTTAGCACATCCCAAACCTGTAATACGGATGTGCCAATTATCGTCCAAAAGTGCCTTGATATCTCTGTGTATGATTCCTTTGGAATGTAAAATTTCCAACCCAACACAAGTTCTGCTGCGTTAAATTTAGCACAAGCCAAATAAAACAATTCGTTTTCAAATATGTAGCTCAGGAGATCACCATGTTTCGCGTAATTCAATACCAAGTATAAATAATTGGCATCTTGGAAGGTACAGTACAATACATTTTAAATCTCGAGTGCATTTTTCTCGATCATAGCATACTTAGTTTTCTTGCCTAGTATCAGCTGTCTCTTCCGCAAAACTTTAATTGCATAATTTTGTCGGCTTTCAATATCTTTGGCCAAGTAAACGACAGCAAAACTACCTTCTCCAATTACTTTTGCAAATATAAAATCGTCAACGGACAAAATTTTTGATACTGGAGAACCTTCAACTCGAGATTTTGCCATTGTATCATATTTATCAAAAGACAGAATTTCTAGATTATAGAAAATACAGATTGATCTTTATATATACATAATTTAAAGATTAAAAGTTGTTGATATCAGATTATCTCAAAATTTAATTGCAATTATTGATACATCGACCCAGGTGCGCTTTATCAGATCTAGGTCTTCAAGTTAATTTACAATATTATAAATAGAGCTGGGATTATATGCACTGAAAATGACGGATATATGCACATATATATGCAGAAATTTTAGGAATTATATGCACTAAGGATTACTAATATAATTATGCACACATTCTGAAAAATTTGTGAAAATAAGCTAAAATAATTTTATTATAGTAGTATTATTAAACATATTATGATATTAAAACAAAAAAAGTAAAACTATTACAATCAAAACTAAAACTAATATTTTTAATTCGTTATAGAATTGTAAATACCAATAATAATAAGGCTTTATTGTCACTGAAAATACAAACAAATTCATGGGCAAAGCATAACAAAATACAAAAGTAAATATTTTACAAATAAACAAGTTATATGTACATAGATATAAATATAGATACAAACAAGTTTTACAGCAAATAATTATCTATAGTAAATTGCAGATTAAAATTCATTTTAGGTTGAATTTAATTAAGTATAAAACTCGCCAACCGAATACAGAGGCTTTTTTATCAGGTAAGCCTTGATTGCTTTCCGGAATTTGTAAATTGTGGTTTCAGACTTGATGTCAGGTGGTAGATTATTATAAAGCTTTTTAGCGTTATAAAATATAGAGTGTTTGGTGAGTTCCGAGGAAGGAATCTGTAAATATATGGAGTCGGGTCTCCTAGTATTGTAGCCGTGTTGAGGACCTGGGGGAAGTTCCGATATATGCTTGAAAAGCAGACAAACTGATTCCAATATAAATAGACCAGGCAGGGTCAAAATTCCGAATTTTTTGAAATATTCAAAACAGTGGTCTGTGCTTTTTAATTTAAACATGTACCTGATTGCTCTCTTCTGCAATTTAAAGATTTTTCCAAACCTCTCGCGGGTACAGGAACCCCAAAAGGGTAACGCGTATCTCAAGTGCGATTCAAAGAGGGCAAAGTAAACCATCCTAGTAGTGCCTACATCCAGCACGTCAGCTACCGACCTTAAAGCAAAACAAGCCGATGATAGTCTGTTGGCAAGTGCATCAATATGATGAGACCATTTAAGGGTATTATCCATTATTAGGCCAAGAAACTTTGTCGATTCAACATCTTGAATGAAAGCATCCCCGATGTTAATAGGCTGGAGGTTTCCCTTGTATGTGATGATCTTGGTTTTATCTGCGTTAGAACAAAGACCATTTGCGTGGCACCAAGACAAGATTAAGGTAAGGTCTAATGATATTTTGCTTTGTAAGGATGTTGAATCTGGCATAGACCATGTTATACTGGTATCATCGGCAAATAGTGTTATTTCCCCTTCGATGTTCAGATTGGCAATGTCGTTGATAAAAAGAAGAAAGAGGATAGGTCCAAGCACAGAACCCTGCGGAACACCACACTCAGTCTCATTATAGTCGGATGAAAGGTCGCCCACTTTGACAAACTGTCTTCTGTCTCTAAGGTATGAGCGGAACCAATTTAGGGGGGTCCCACGAATTCCATAATGCTCTAGTTTCTTTATTAGAATTTCATGATTGACACAATCAAACGCCTTGGCAAAGTCCCAGAATATTGTTGCTGTATTTAGTTTCTTGTTCAAACTAGAATAGATTTCGTTTAAAGCAAAAAACATGGCGTCGTTAGTACTGACGTTTGATAAGAAGCCAAATTGTCGGTTGTTTATGATTTTATATTTTGATAAGAAAGATAATAATCTGGATTTCATTAATCTTTCAATAATTTTAGATAAGGTAGGAAGCAATGCGATAGGTCTGTAATTAGATGCGCTGTCTTTATCACCTCCCTTGTGTAATGGAATAATTATTGCAGTTTTTAGACACTGGGGAAAAATACCTTTTTTAAAGGAATTATTAATTAATGAAGGCAGCTTCGATGTTGCTTCACTTGGAAGATTGGTAAATGCCTTAATCGAGAGACCGTCTTCACCACACGATGATTTATTTTTGATTTCTGCAATTGTCTGTAATAATTCAGTTTCAACTATTGGATGCAGAAAAAAGCTGTGAATGTTTTTGCTGCAAGCAGGAAGAAATATGAGAGGATCTGTTTTTGTAGTAATATTAGAAGTTAGATTTTTTGCTATATTAACGAAATGATTATTTAGAACATCCGGCATAGGGAAATTTTCGGCATGAGTGTGAGATTTAGAGTTCCCTCTTAAATCATTAACAATAGACCAAGTCTCCTTGGAAGTACTATTAGCATTTAGAATCCTCTTCTGGTAGTATGACAATTTTGCTGCCCTAATGGTGTTTAAGTAGATTTTCCTATATCTTTTAAAATAATTTAAAAATAATGGACTGTCTGTAAATTTTTTTAATGAGATCAGAGAACGCATGTTTTTGGCGGAAACACGTATTCCTTTGGTAGTCCAAGGAGTTTTGCCTGTGGGTTTGATAATTCTAATAGGAAAGGACTTTTCGAACGCATTTTTCATCTTTTTCAGGAAGCACTCAAAATCAAGGTTAACATCACCAGTGGTTGCATTCTTCCAGTCTGTAGTTGAGCATATACTTCTATATGTTTCGAAGTTCTTTGAAAGTTCAATAATTAAATGTTTTTCTAAATTTTCTATAAAAAACGATTGTCTGCGATCCGACAATATTTGTTTGTAGGACGAAAAACTTCTTTCTATACGACTATCATAGAATGTGGGCATTCTGATTCTATTTTTAAATACAGAATATCTACATTCTTTCTTCTTTTTATTCTCACACCGATATCGGTGCGAGAATAATTATTCTCACACAGATTAGACCAATTAGAGCAAAGAATAGACTACTATTTGAAGTGACATCTATTACCAAATTTTTGAACTCAATTTATTTACACATCAACAAAAGTCAAGTTTGTCAAATGAGTAAACTTTTTTGCGTGCGATCGATCTGAATTTTTGCACATATTTTCCTACCGAAAATTCACAAAGGATGTGTACGAGGGGGGACAATTTTTTGCTCAGTTTTTCGATATCTAGCGCCGTTCTTGAGTTATTGCTGCGTGTCCGCCACACAAACTTGAATTAGCAATAACTCGAAAACGGCGTTAGATATCGAAAAACTGAACAAAAACTTCTCCCCCCCTCGCTTCAACTCCCCTCCTGTGAATAATCGGTAGGAAAGCATGTGCAAAAATTTAGATCGATCGCGCACAAAAAAATTTTCTCATTTTTACAAATTCTAATTACGGTCAAAACTTATACAGCTTATTATTTTAATAGTCGTATAGAAAGTATAGTCTGAAACACGTTTGGAATGGCTATTCCGCACTCGTGAACCGTCACCCTCGCCTGTCGGCTCGGGTGACAAACTTTTCCCTCGTGCGGAATATGCCTAATTCCAAACTTGTTTCAGAATATACTATTCTATACGACTATCATAGAATGTGGGCATTCTGATTCTATTTTTAAATACAGAATATCTACATTCTTTCTTTTTTTTATTCTCGCACCGATATCGGTGTGAGAATAAATTATTCTCACACAGATTAGACCAATCAGAGCAAAGAATAGACTACTATTTGAAGTGACATCTATTACCAAATTTTTGAACTCAATTTATTTACACATCTGTCAAATTAATAGGAAATATTATATTTAAGTGCCTGGATTACAATTTATAAACAAAAATCAAGTTTGTCAAATGAGTAAACTTTTTTGCGTGCGATCGATCTGAATTTTTGCACATATTTTCCTACCGATAATTCACGGGGATGTATACGAGGGGGGACAATTTTTTGCTCAGTTTTTCAATATCTAGCGCCGTTCTTGAGTTATTGCTGCGTTTCCGCCACACAAACTTGAATTAGCAATAACTCGAAAACGGCGTTGGATATCGAAAAACTGAGAAAAAACTTCTCCCCCCCTTGCCTCAACTCACCCCCTCTGAATTATCGGTAGGAAAGCATGTGCAAAAATTCAGATCGATCGCGCACAAAAACATTTTTTCATTTTTAGAAATTCTAATTACGGTCAAAACGTATACAGCTTATTATTTTAATAGTCGTATAGAAATAGCGTTTCTTTAATTTGAAACAAATTTGTTTCACTAAAGAAATAATTTTTATGAGTGTACTAGCAATTTTCAGGTTTCTTGTTTAAAATTCTATTGCTAAGATGTAAAATTTAAAATGATCGTTTTTCAGGCAATATGTGGTGATTTACGGGGAAGTAGTCAACAAAGTGTTACCAACATTATTAAAAGATGTTCCATTTTGTTGGCTGGAAAATGTAGGAAATATGTTCATTTTCCTACAGTTGAACATCAGCAAAGAATGAACATCAACAAATTTACAAATTTTCCAGGGTTTCCGTCAGTTTGTGGGTGTGTTGATGGAACACATATTTAAATTAGTAACCCAGGAGGTGATAATGCGGAAGTATTTCGTAACCGAAATTAGTATATTCTAAAACAAGTTTGGAATTAGGCATATTCCGCACGAGGGAAAAGTTTGTCACCCGAGCCAATAGGCGAGGGTGACGGTTCACGAGTGCGGAATAGCCATTTCAAACGTGTTTCAGACTATACTTTTTGTATATAAGCAACCAAACTATTTTTTCGAAATAAAAATAATATATACTTCGTTGTAAATGTTCAGCAGAAATACTATTTTTTTGTGTTAAACAATTAATAATTTTAGAAGTAAATACCTTTACTTTAAATTGCTCACAATTTTGATTATAGTCGATCAGTATGTTTAACTTAAGAATATAGATCATTTACTTCAAAACTTTAGTCTAATTAGAAAAAAGCTAAAATTGCTTATTAGAAATTTACGTAATATTTAAAGTAAATATTCTACATTTTGATTCTAAATTATCATGTTTATATGCAAGAATTAAGTACATTTTTTTTACATTTCAAGTGTATTTTTAAAATATAAAAGCGGTTTCTTGCAACAAACAAATACGACGCTTGATTGAAATATAATTAATTCTTAGAAGAAATCTGACTTTCTTAATTCAATAATTTAATTATTTCATGAAGAAATTCCTATATGAAAAATTTAGATTATGTATGGTATACCTACTATAACAAAGAAAAAAAATACTGTGTTTTTTTATCACGATTTTTAATAAAACTTAACGCGTTTCAGAATGGCAGGCGTATTGCAGAAACTATAGTAGCACGTTAAGTTTTATTAAAAGTTGTGATTAAAAAATAAAGTCGTTTTCTTCTTGATTATAATATAATTAGATTTTTGGATTAATGCTGGTAAATAAAAAAATTTTAAGTAAAAGACAATTATTATTATTTATCAAAGTACAAAGTTCTATTTAAAAAATCAAATATTATATATAATATAAAAACATAAAAACATTCCCTTACATTTTGATACGTATGAAAGATCGTCATCTATATGAATTAATGTACTTGGAATATTTGAATATAATTCTTCATAAGCAATTAATTTATATTTATTTGTATACTTAACATTATATGCTTTGTAATGCATGCTAAACGTATGTGTACGTAATATTCTACACATAAACTTACTACAGCCGTCGTTACTGATAAGAACTTATATAATTTTACAAAAATTACGAACATCATTTTCGCAATCATAGTGTAGACGCCAGCGTCGGACGTATAATTAATCCGTTTACACCTGGTGGGAAGTTAATCTTCTTCTAGCCACTAGGAACGGGGTTTTTAATTTCAAGGACCAGTTTATTCTTCTTTTAAAAATAAACATTTTTGAGACTAACTATTTATTTAAATCTTGGATTACAATTTTCTTGTTCGTGAAATACATGCTCACGTTTCAAAGTTTTGGTTAGTACTGATGCTTAAAACTAAAAATGGTTAGAAAGAGAAACATATAAAAAAAAATATATACAAAAATTACAGTTTCTAGGAACCACCGATATTCGTGGTTCCCAGACAAAAAGGTTGCCGTCTTCGACGGCTTGTCGAAGAGCTCGACCCTTTGATTTGCACGCTGGAAATAAAGAACGGCACAAAAAAAAAACAAACAGATAAAACCGTTCATAAAATATTAAGGCGTAACAAAAAAAGTATGGAAATATATATAAAGAGAAACTACGGCTCAAACATGCCACCCGCCTTGAAAGAACCCTTTCAAAACAAAAATTAAACAATTAGAGTAAACATATTATCGCATAAAAATATTTTACAAATTTAAATGGGACAAAAAATACAAGTTTAGAAATGAATATAAATTTCGCAAGCACAAAAAAGTAATACCAAAATTCAAGTTCATAATATACAAGGGCATTAACGAATTTTTAACCCTCCGGCCAAGTAACACACACACTTTAATCACAGGGCGTTTTAGTGATCCAGTTTTAGTTTTTAAAGTCATAAAGGGATGGAGCTTTTCCAGTCTTCCTAGAACCCATTTCAATGGTGGCACGCCGTCTTCTTTGACGATAACTACTGCACCTCACTGCAGTAAACTCTGGTGATTTTTCTGCCACTTTGTACGAGTCTGCATCTCAGACACGTATTCCTTTGACTTACTGCTCCGTTGCATCTGCTCTGTTGTTTCATTTGTTGGAGCATGACGAAACGTTTTCTAGGATTGATCCTTAATTCGGCCAGTTGAGGCTCAACTACAGCCGTTAATGGTTAATCAAGAAGTGAGCAGGAGTTAAAGGAGATGGGTCATTGGGATCATTACTCAAAGGATAGAGGGGTCTGGAATTCAAACAAGCTTTGATTTGAGTCAATATTGTAGTGAATTCCTCGAAATTTAATTTTGTATCACCCAACACTCGTTTTAAATGAGTTTTAAAACTCTTGACTCCTGCCTCCTAGAGGCCCCCAAAATTTGGAGCTCTCGGCGGGATAAAATGCCACGGTACATTTTCAAAATCAACCCGTCCTTTAAGTTCGTATTGTAAACGTTCAATCCGTGCTTGAGCACCTACAAAATTCGTACCGTTGTCGGAATATACATGCGAACAATGACCGCGACGAGAGACGAACCGGTGAAACGCTGCCATAAACGCATCGGTAGTTAAGTCACTAGCGACTTCTAAATGTTTTGATCCTTGAACAAAAAAGGAACTCTAACTAATGGTAAATTTCCGATTAGACTTTCAATTGATACAGGTCTTGCTTTAAAACATTTCACACAACTTCTGGTAATTTTCTTTACCAAGTTTCGACCGGCTATTACCCAAATACGATCGCGCAATGAGGCTAAAACTGCTTGGGGCCCGCGTGCAGCAATCTTTCATGTTTTTGTCTAATTAATATAATAGTTAAATTGTGTTTTGCGTCTACTACTATCGGATGTTTTTTCTCAAAATCGAAAATCGAATTTTTTAATCTCCCCCCTACGCGTATAATCCCGGTCGGATCAACAAAAGGGTTTAATTGATAGCGAATAATCTTCCCCGCCAAAGAATTCTCTGCAGTGGTCTTTGTTCTTCAGATATTAACACTTGCCGATACATTTTAGTTACGTCCGCCGTTAAAACGTAATTATGCTTCCTAAAGCGAGTAACGATAGAAAACAAATCTTGTTGCATAACCGGACCCGTTGCCTGAATGTCATTCAGCGAATAACCACTCGTTGTTTTGGCGGACGGGACGCGTCGAATACCACCCTTAATTTGGTAGATAAACTTTCTTGTTTTATTACGCAATGATGACATAGATGCACATGCAATCATTCTCATTAATCAATCTAGTTGAGTGTCATAACTCTTCATATTCGTGTATGAATTTCGCATATTCTAACTTTAAAGACTCATTTTTATTTAATTTTCTTTCTAATTGTTCAAAGCGTTTTAAAGCTATTTGTTTTGAACCCTCCAATATTTCCGCGGAATTTTTTAATGGGTACTTGACTACAAAACGTCCATCGGGCATGCGTTTTGCATTCGCTGAATGTTTCTCGCAGAATTCTTCTTCTGGTAAAACCGGTTTGCTTTCTGGGCAATGTTCAGTTTCCCAAAAACGTGTTAAATTCGAGTTTATGATTTCGTCCGACACGAATCCGCAGTATTTGGGTGAAGTCGCGCGTTGTGCCGATATTGGTCCTAAAATAACCCAGCCCAGTACGGTTTCCTGCATAATTGGTCAATTTTTCCCTAATTGATATTGACCTGAGCGTACCAAGCTCCAAAATAAATCTGCACCTATCAACCTGTCGATTCGGTCAACTTGATTAAAAGTATTATCTGCTAATGTTATATATTCGGGGAATTTTAGTGAAGTTTTATCAATTGGCGCAGAAGGCATATGATCCGCTATTATTGGTGCAATTAAGCACTTTAAGTTACCTTCGAAATTAGAATGTCTCGAGCTAAAACGTATATTCACTTCATTACTAATTTTTGTAAGTGCTTGATTTAATCCCGACACAGAAAAATTGATTCTTGAAACCGGCAGTTTCAACTTTTGCACGAGTTCGTTTGTAACAAAGTGTGATTGAGAAACGGAGTCAAGCAAAACTCGCGCTCGGTGCGTATTTTCTTCATTATCATAAACGTTTGTAATTGCTGTAGATAGCAATACTTGTGTAAACCCGTTAAATGAGTTACAAAGTGTAGTGGTACTTGCAATGGCGTTCTCTTCGCCTGCCGTATTGTCACGACTATTTCGTGGGGGGTTGACGGGGTAGCTCAGATTTAATACACCATAAAAGTTTAACATATATTCAATCTAATAAAATTATATACAGGTTTACAATATGACTAACTTACCCTAAAACACATAGGTGGGAGATCATGATGCAAACGGGCATAGATCACGGCGGCAACACTGTTCAAACCGTAATTACCGGGAAACTGTCGCTTCCGTGCTCTCACCCCCATATATCATATTTCTCCCCCTCAATCTTCATTATCAAATTAATTACCTCTATTGGTTCTTTATCGATTCTTGTACTTTTGATCTTCTTAGTCATCGTGTTCGATCAGCGTTCCAACTGTTCTACTTTTGATTTTGTTTAATCATCGATCACACCGGATATCCAAAGATATTTCGTTTATTAATTATAATTTCAATTATATACAGTGTGATCGGTATTTCTGTGACAGTATCGTTAGCTATACACTTGAACTTGTTTGATCGAACTGTTCTTTTTGATATTATGATCTTTATTGATCTCATAAGAATTATTATTGTGTAATGAATGATGTATTATGTCGTTTACGACATTTCATGCAACCGCGCATCTTGCATTCATAAGTTGAATGATTTTTTCGAAAACAATTATTAAAACAAATACCAATTCGTTTCACTCTTTCCCAACGCTTATCAATAGAAAGTTTTAAGAACTCCTCGCATTGATACATCAAATGCTTTCCGCTCCAGTTAAAGCATTCGTGACTCGTACGAGAAAAGAAATTATTACTTTTTGCTTTCGATGTTTTGTATTCTGTCACGTTAGCGCCGTCAAGACCCAGGTAACACTGCGTGACGAAAATGTGACGTTTTAGTTTTCGTGAGTTAAACGAGATCCCGATTTCGTGACAAAATTTGTGACTAATACGTGACAAAACCCCTCTAAACTTAACCTCCGAATTCGTCACGCTAACGCGACGTTTGAACGTTGGATAGCCGTAACGAAACATTCACGAAATCGTCGAAAATTCGTGACTTCTACCTATTAAAAAATCGTGAAGATATCGTTTTAAATAATGTGAAGATATCGTGTAAAAAACGTGAAGATAGCGTGTAAAAAAACGTGAAGATATCGTATTAAAAATTATGAAAATATCGTGTTAAAAAAACGTGAAATTAATTATCGTATGAAAATATCGTGGAAAGGCAAAAAGTCTTAAAGCGCCATTAAGACTTTCTGCCTTTTCACTGTCCATATTTTCATATGATATTTTCACGCTTTCATAATACGATAGCTTCACGTTTAGTAGATCCATTAATTATTGACGTAGCCTCTCTATTTCTGAAATAATTAAAAAACTGAATTAAATTGTTTTATCGTTCTCTTAGCCCATTTATTGATAATTTACCATATTTATATTTGAATAGCTAATAAAAATAGTTATTGGGTTAGTATTGAAAAAAAGATAATTTGCATACATTTAGAAAAATTTTATTTAAAAGCAATACAATAACAAAGTTATTTTGTACTTGATGTACAAAATGATGTGTCTTGTTAGCGATATTGCCTCTGTAGGTGAGTAAAGTTCTGCCATTTTTTTTTTCCGAGAAACATAACAATATTCTTATGTTGGCATTTTCAAACCTTCGAATCCTTCCTTTGCGCAGCCTAAAATATGGTGTTTAGTGAAATGAATCATAAATAATACAAAATTCTAATTTTTACCTTGTTCCTATCATAAGTGTGTTGAAACAAATATTTTATATGAGCCTCCATTTCTGCCTTCATGGCGTTGTTGTGTTCTTCAAACACAAAGTCAAAAATAGCTTCAACAAATTTCGTATCTTTCAATTTGTGTTTACCATTTTCCCCCGTCCAGTTACATTGCTTTTGGGTACCTATTGTAAGCGATGTTTTGATGATATTAGATATCAACTGTTTTGGGTCTTTTCCTCCTATACGTTTTAATTTGTTGATCTATCTAAAAAACATTAACTTAGAAAACTTCTTATTAGCTATTATATAGAAGTTACAACTTACAAAGAAGGTACGTTTATCGACGAACAATAACATTTCATTTAATACTTGTAAATCGTCTACAGATGTTTAAGGTATTAACTCCTGAAAGATTTCTTCGAATTCCCGATTTACTGGCTTTACATTTTTATCTGTTGTGTGCAACAATTTAAACAATTCCAACTGCCTCTTACTTTGACGAATGAATTTATCTGGAAAAGAAGTTAATAGTTCATTAAATTTACCTAAATCTAATTTTAGGAAAATATTTTATTACCAATTAAATTCGAGTTGTCTTTCACCGCGTCTTTAACTTCATTCATTAATGTCGTTAAACCGGCAATTTCTGTTTTCAAATTCCCTATTTCAGTATCTAACAAGGTTTTAATTTCTAAAATCACATTAATTAATAATTAATATATCACTACAAAAAAAAAATTGTCTTACCATCACATTTACAAATTGGCTCTAATGTAAGATCCGTTATATTATTTGCATTAAATGAATCTGTGTTAGGTAAACTGGCCGTAGGTGGAAGACGGTGGAAGGTGGAAGGTGGAAGGAAGAAGTAGGTGGAAGTCTTCGGTACCTCAACAGCAGATCTGTGACCTAGCAAATCCTCTTCCGGATCGATTAGAGATATATCACTTTCGCTACTCGTTGGTGATTGCGGAAGATCATCAAGATCTTTGTCTTCATAGTATTTGAAATCGGACAGTCTCGTGTCAACCCTGCTCCGATTCAGACTTTTTGGGACATCTTCACTGTGATCCGAGGAATCGGTTTGATACAACAATTTCTTCGACGCCTCTTCATATTTTTCTAAAACACAAGTAAACCTTTGTTAAAACAGTTAATTTGCAAACATGGGTTTATTTAAACAAAAGTGACTGATTTGATGATACTATATCTGGAAGTTTGTTTGTGTGTTTACTGTTTATGGAACATGTATAAAACATTTAGGTACATGTTTCGGAAACAATTTTGCTAAACAAGTATAAACAAAAAACTTACCAAAAGCAATATCCTTAAATCTTGTTTTGCATTTATAGGTCTTCCAAGTCGATTTTGGTTGTATTTTCTCTTTTGCGTATGTCATAGCAATACTGGTCTAAGGAACCTAGAAAAAGCTGTATGTAGAAAAGAGTAAAAAATATTGTTATTGGTGTTACCTGATCATTTTTAATCCAGAACTCTGGCACCACTTTGACCTCTCCACTCTCAAATTCGATGACTTTGTACATAATTCTACAATATTTGATAATATTAAATAATATGCTATAATTTTACTAAAAATTTTTTAAATTCGCACGTGCATTTAAAAATTTAAATATGCAACACGTGCGTTTTAAATAAACAATCATCAAATTACTTATAAATAGATAGGTACTTACGTTTAGGTAAACACTTTATACAAAAAATACTTGAAAGTATGAAAAAACAAAATAATGATGACGAATGATTATAATATGTAAGAGTTAATCAGTGTAATCAATTTATAATCAGTGTTGCCGATAGCATTTGATTTAAAATCCCACATGCAAATATAAAACTCCCCACATTCCCCACTGTCAGCAAAAAATTCCCCAAACCATTATCCACATTTTCAAATACCGCGATAATTTAAATTATATGCAGTGGTGCCAACCCCATCTTAGAGTAAAACTACATTCATGCTTAAAAAAAACTTTAGAAAACTAAAACAAATCGTGAAAATGGTTTACACGACAATTCACGACCGAAACAAATACTGAATTTTTGAATTGTCGTGTAAACCATTTTCACGATTGAGGAAGTATTGTAAGCACAGGGAAGTATCTAGGGCACATTCATTTCAAATACCTAAATACAGGGGTTACTTTCGGTGGGCGCGGTATTGTATAATTAAAATTATTTATACTTACAGTTAAAATAAAATAAAATTAAGTTTTATTTGACCTGTCCGAAAGATCATCCCGATAACCTAATTATTACTTGCAGTTAGTTTTATTGAATCGTATGAATTAGGAGTATGATAACGAAATTATCTTCCTGAGGCAAAATAACCATTTTCGAAACAATATCGCTTAAGTTGTAAACGGCTTCTTCTTCAGAAAATATCGGTATTCCAATAAAAAATCTCGTTGACTTACAGGGTCTTACATAAAACGGTTGTAAATCGTTCATTTTAAAGCCAGTAAATTGTTTCCTTTTTATATTAAAACTTGTTAATTTTATTACATTTCCATCATTGAGTTTAACATACTTAATTCCTCTATTTAGTGATATAGAAAAATTTGGAAAATTAACATGGTTTTTGTTTTGTATTCCAATATTCGAATCCTTAAAATTTGCAGAATTTATTTCAGATATCCAATTATAAATTTGCTGTAATGCATTAGAAGTTGTCCTTAAAAGACGCTTTATATAACCCAAATAGTTTTCAAATCGAAAGGCACTGAATAAATCTAAATTACCAAATAACATCTTTCTGAAGATGAATTATATTATGTACATTATATGTCACATTACGTTTACCATAAAAAGTTGAAAAATTTGAAACAAAGTATCTAAGAAGCTCTCCAGCATAACGATAATAAATTTTACAATATTTGGGTGATGCGAGAATGTAAATACCAACACTTAATGCCATAAAATGTTTGTAATAATCCAATTCTAACACGTCTTTTAAGCATACGGGCCCGGTGTATAATAAAAAATTCCTAAATTCAGTAGCTTTCCAGTGACGAAAGTCTTTTATACTACGAGATTTTCTGTTGAATTCTTCTGCCATCCACTCGTAACATTTTTCTAAATTTTTTGATATGGTATCAATTACCCTCAATTTCCCCTTTCCTGGCTTTCCATGCTAAATGTCAATCATTTTTTTAACCACCCCTAAACACACAAGATGCATATAATCTAATGGGAAGCTTTGAACCATATCTATTGGTAAATTTTCTAAAATGGACTTGACCTCCTCTTATCAGGATGAAGCCGGGATCTAAACGAAGCGTCTGTTCTTAGTGAACAATCGTTTTCAAGAAATACAACGGTATTCTCATGTGCACCATGAATAGTACATTTGTGACAATTATTGTAACCATTATGCGATTGTACAGAAGTTATAGCAGCCCGTACAGGAGCATTTTGTTACTGTCTTTAGCAATAGGCAAACCATCAATGTTAAAATTTAATTTTATCGAATGGCTTATAGATTGTTTAGATTTTAATAATATATTAGTAAGATTGCTTTTGAGTCCAAAATGTATAAATTTTCCGGTTCCGAGAGGAGAATTGTCGTTTACTTTTGGGGTACCTAATAAGGTTCTCGAGTCCCGTGGTAACTTCTTGTGACCATTTTGTATTAATATAAATAATAACTGATTTAAATGAGAATGAGTTACTGTCAGAGAACTGCCCGCACTCGTTGGGCTTTGATTTTTTTTTCTATTAGAAAGAGGACAATTTTCTGAGCATTTTGAGACCACACTTCGATGCGGATTATCCAGTAGTTTTCGAGAAAACGGCATTTGAAAATCAAAATTTTACATGCATTTTACATAGGGAATTCATTCGCTCCTAAGTTCTATTGACGGTGTGTGCGTTCTGATATAGTCTTAATGTTGGCAATATTGGAGTTGTGATTTAACACACCCTCCCGTCTTTCGACATTGGGCTCCAGCCGCTATCTGCTTCATAGCTTAACCAGAGATGGGACACTCCCACTAACCCGCAACTGCATATGTTGCGCCTTTGAAAAATCAATGGGGAAGCCGTAGCTTCCGAAATATTTGGTGGATCTTGCTGTTCCGATTAATGATTATTGATTATCTAACAACCCGGGGGAGAACCATTTCTTCCCATACGCCCGTTTTGCAGATTCACCTAAACAGAAATTTGTGTTAATTATGGTTAATTAGGATAGATGATATCAGGATACCAGGAATTAGATTGCTGTTAGGATAAGGTATTGATTAGTAGTATTCTTTTATTATTATTATTAGTATATTATTAGTTTATAGTGGTATGTATTTTAGTTTATATTTATTTATAATTTTATTTTATATTTAATTTTCTTTATATTTAATATATTTTTATTATTGTTCGGGAGAGGATACCGGGTTATTGTGTATCATTAGTAATGTCGTTGCGGTCCTATCTTTATGTGACTAAGTTTTGTTAGTAAGGCCAATTGTATCCCCAAATATTAACTCCTCTGAGAGTTTATTAAAGTTATCTACAAATTGTGTTGTGAGTGTCTTATCATCTAGCTTAAGCGGCCAAGGGATATTAGGCCAAAAAGGTTCTTCTTGCCATTGCTCTTTGTGGCCACTGACACTGATATAACATATGATCTGGTGTGTCTGGTGCATGGCCACATATGTACTGTTATATATAAACTGTTCTCAGTTTAAATCTCTGGTAATAACTGGCCATGTCACCATGTACAGTTAGTACTTGCACTGATTTGGGGCTCCATGTTTCCACCGGTATGTTGACTTTCCTTATTATGCTGTATAGAAATCTGCCGGTGTCCATATGATCCCATAGGCTCTGCCATTCCATTCTAATATTGCATTGGATTATCTCTTTTAGCACCCTTTTATTGGTGCTTATCTCATAAGTTATGTCTCCCAAACTGGTCCCGCTTTGAGCCAGATGATGTGCCCTATCATTAAATTTATTTCCTGAATGTGCTTTAATGTACCTAAAGTATATTTGAAGATGTTGGTTGTTATGTATAAGCTTTTGTATTCGACAAGTTTCGATTGTAACCGGTTTGAATTTATTTATAACTGTTAGTATAGATTGAGTATCAAGGTTTATGACTACTTTATGTAGTTGCATTGCTATACAGTATCTGACCGCCATTAGTAATGCCACCAATTCTGACTGATACACTGTTGCTTTATCGTGTAATTTCCCTATATGCTCATGTGTTATTTGGTTGTCGTATACTACTATAAAGCTAAAACCAACACCTTGTAAGGTTTTAGAGCCATCAATATATATGGAAATCAGGATATTGAGACTGCGGATTCTCAAATAAAACAAAATGCTACGTTGTCGACGTTTCGAAGGCTATATTATGCACTTCATCTTCGGGACTGGATGGAAAGACAACAATTAGAACGTCGGTAAATAAGCAGCAAAATTACAAAATGTAAAAAATCTCACCTCTGTAACTCGATGTAAAATTTTTTGAAAATATTGGGACAGCAAAGATGTTATACAAATTCGGGGGCGAAAACAAGTTACAACATAGTCACACACGCTATTGTAAAAACAAATTAAAATGAAAAAATTAATAAAGTAATTTAAAACTGTGAACATTGTAAATTTAAAATTTAAAAACCATACACCTGTATTTTGCGAATGTATGCTAATGGACTAGTCCTCTGATAACAGAACTGATAAATTCGAATCCATTAACTTCCCGCTCCGAATGAATACTTTCATTCCAGATACATTTCATCGGACGAGAATCTTTTTTTCATCAGTATATACTATATTGTGATATTCATTTGTATGTTTATCAGTTTCGGGTATAAGCATATATTTTATTTTGGATCTATATGCAGGATGTAGGCAATCCTTAACTTTGGGTTTGTGCTCCCACAATTCTCTTTGTTTCCATAGTTTGTATAGTTGTAATGCTACTAAATCGATTGGTAATGCTTGACTTATTAATTGGAGTGCCGCTGTTGGTGCCGTGCGATAAGCTCTTGTTATGGCTAGTAATAGTGGTCTCTGAGCTGTGTTTAGGTGTTTAATTATCCTGGTGTATTTATAGTTGACTCCCCATATTTCACTTTCGTATATGACCGATGGTAAAAACATCGATTTATAGAGTATAAGCAGCTGGTATTGTTTAATACCCCAGCCTATGCCTGTTGATTTTAATAATCTATGTTTAATGTGGTCAGTCCAGCTCAGAGTATCGTCAAAAATTAGTCCCAGGTATTTCAAGTTGTATTCTAGTTCTATTACTTGGCCACTCATTCGTACTGTTGGTCTATTGATAAGTTTCCTTCCCGCTTTTATTAACATGGCCTGTGTTTTATCTATGTTGTATTTTAGTTTAGCCCTTTGGCTTCACTCTATACATAAATTCCATATGTCCTCCCAGATTCCTTCAATTAGGTTAATATCTCTACATGCTATGAGTATTATTTGATCGTCCGCAAATGCTTGATATAGTATTTTATTACGTAGTGAATTGACTAACATGGGGTTGGTTGCGTTATAGTTTTCCAATATTGTAAACCAATCCTCCATTATCAGTAGCCATAATATGGCCCTAAGCTAGATCCTTGCGGGCATACTCTATTAATGTTGTTATGTTTTCCATTTTCCAGGACCGTTCTATCAGTCAGAAAATCTCGTATAGCATGTAGTAAATTTCTGGGACAATGTATTTCGTTTTATTTGTATAGGATCATTGGGTGCAACACCATGCTGTAAAGATAAAATTGTGGGTGCATTTAAAATTCAATCATTTTGTTAAGAAAATTGAAATTTTTAAAGTCACAATTGTTTTGCAACAAGATAGTTGGGTTGCATACAAATTTAAACAAAATAAGTTCTCAAGATAGCTGTAATCTGTTACAGAAAACTAATCAATTTTAACAATATTAATTTTATAAAAGGGGACTATAGATGTTGGTAGTTGAAAATATCTTCATCTAAGTTTTCAGCATGATGCCAGCTTGAGATGCAAAAGTTTGCTCCAACGGCAGGTGAACACTTTCGTTATACAAGGTGTTTATTTCACTACCATCTTTCCGGAGATGAACATTTCTTTACACAAGGTGTTCATTTCGCTTTCCAATTTCCTTTCCGAAAGATGAATACTTTCGTTACACAAGGTATTTATCCCGCTACCGTCTTTCTAGAAGTAAACACTTTCGTTATACAAGGTGTTTATCTCACTACCGTCTGTCCTGAGGTAAAGATTTTCGTTACACAAGGTCTTTATCTTGCTACCGTCCTGTACATCGTTTACGGCTACTAGACGATTTCCGAATCCTGCTTTTGGCTAGTTTTCGTTGCACAAGGCTAACGGAAGTTCCTACAATAAACAACCTTAAAACTTCCGAATAATACCTATCGCAACCTCAACCTTAGAGGTTACCCAGAAGAAGACAGTAGTTGCGATCCTGCCGAAGTGTCTCAAGGAGTAATTTAGTAAGACCAGAAGTTGCTAATAATTGTAAACTACCGTCCTGGATCCCGAATCAAATATTCTACCTACTTGAAAACCAGATTCCGTTCCTACCGTAATTTCTCTGCCGTGGGGAAATTAAAGCCGTATTATTTTTGGTATTCAATTAGGTAGCCGCTTAAGTTGACGAAGTTAAATTCCAGTGCCTAAAAGATTTCAGTTTAGTAACTTAATTTTCATATCCGTTAGTTTACAAGTAGCAGATTTCAGTTGTTTAAAGCACCTACCGTAACTAAACTTACCGTAAAAGTAGTATAACAAAACGAGTTAATTATTGTTCAATAGAATCCTGATAGCTTCAGAAATTAGATTAGAATACCCGTTTCTTTTGTTCAAAAGTATCACCGAATTATTCTCTATTGAATTTACGTCACCGTTGTATAAATTCTGGGTTAATTGTCAAAGTACACACGTGACCAGGAGACATAGCCGTACCGAATATATTTTGTAGTAAGGTTCATATTTGCTAATAATAATGTTTTACTTTTAATATAATGTATAGTATTAACAAATAAAATTATAATCAAAGTGAAATATTATCATAATCTTGTTAAGTTAAAAATATTGAAAATCTTACTGTTAAAAAGCAACTAAGTTGATAGTCTGCGACATCTAATATATTGTCATGTTCCAAAATCCTTCATTGAAAATTTTAATATTTTATTTGGAAAATTTTGTGTTTTTATAAAAATTTATTTTATTTTAAAATTTGTATTACACTTGTATTTGCTAGTTTTCCCGCCAACTAGTTAAGGTGGCAATGGTGAGCGGAGAAAACTGGGGACTTTTTGCCATGATGGCCGCTTGAGGCCGAAAGTAGAAATTTGTGTCCTGAGAATTGTTTGAAATTATGATTTCAATTTGATATTTTAGAAAATAAATTGATTAATTCTGCGTGAGTAATTTTAGTTATTTCGGAAATAAAAATTTTCCCAATTTTTGAACGAACCGTATTATTTTTTTTGAAGTTATTATGGATTGATTAGTAATATTGATTGGCGATTTAGAAGATAAGCCTAAATTGGATGATTTTGAGATATAATTGATTTTATGGTAGTATTTATAATAGTTTGGAAATTAAATTAAAGGTATCGTAAAGTGGAGTTGATAGTGTCGCATATGCCTAAGGTTATCTTTTTCGATTTGTCTTTCCATTTTTAAAGTGACAAAGAATTTATAATAATTTAAATTTTTAATTGAAATTTAATTTTAAAAAATTTTGGACGTTATTTAATCACAGCAATATATTATATTTAATATTATATTTAAATATAATACGGCGCGAAGACGTTTCAGCGCGAAGACGTTACGTTTCGGCGCGAGCCGATTCGGCGCAATTAGAATATTATCATAATCTTGTTAAGTTAAAAATATTGAAAATCTTACTGTTAAAAAGCAACTAAGTTGATAGTCTGCGACATCTTATATATATTAAATATATTGTAGTGATACAATATGTATTGTACAGTGATACAAGCGAACGTTGGGCGCCAATTGTAGTGATAGAGCCCCTTACGTTGGGTGTCACTTGTAGTGATAAGCGTTCCGCTATCAGGACTAAGTCGTGGTTAGTGGTAAGCCACGTTAAATTTAATATTGAACGATGATTTATGATTTTTAAGGGAGAAAATGAACATTAATAAATTGCCGGCTTGAGATGTTCTCTCCTTCACCCTGTATATCAGCTTGGACTGTTGAACGCAACCTAAGATTTTGACAGCTGCTTGCTTAAACACTTGTACGGCTTACTTTTTTGATTCTCTTGAAATTAACTACCAATAAGATGTAATTTGCAATATAAAGGTTGAATTTTGTTAGATTACAACATTGAATTTTATTATATTGTTTGTGACAATCAAAACATAGCATTAAAATATTACGGTGAGTAAACATAACATACAAATTTATTACAATTTAACCTTTCCTTATTTTAGAATTGCGGAAAGAATATTTGTTATGAAATGGGGTGCACCTTTAATTATTATCTCGAGATAAATACCTTTATAATTTAAATCAAATAAGAAAGCTTTAAATTCCAACATCGGTTTGACGTTCTCCAACGTGACAGGAACAACTCGAATCCATTATCATCCAAATATTTGTAGATGGTTTTGAAAATTAATCGAATTCCAAATAACATTCGCTTCACAAAACACTTAATCGAAATTAATTTGAAAGTTCAAATTTATTAATGTAAGTTCGAAATTATATTTCGTTAACCGCACTTTCCCAATTACGAACAATAATATGTTTTCCGATGACAAAATTCTAACCAAATTTCGACGTGAATTTGGTGCCGGTCGAAATTACACTGCCTTTCGCTTTTTTTTGCGCTTCTATTTATGCATTTTTCTTAACTGGCAATCTTGATCTTTCAAAAAACATTAAAATGCGACATTTTATAAATTTCATGGAATATTTGATATTTTAAAGGTTTTGTTGGATTCCTCGTCTGGGTCCGTACCTAGGATTTACTGATAGCGTACGTCTATCAACCCACCGATTCACTGGTAACCGTTGAAACCTATAGAAGAAAGAAGAAATTTAAAGCGATTAATCTACTCTACTCAAAAAAAGATTTGAGCGAAAAAAAAATCAAAATATGCAAATGCACACTTTGATTGACTAATAATTTATCATTAAAACACAGGAGTGACACTTCGAGGGCAAGCGACTTCTCAGACCTTCCCCCGGCGTTGGCAGTCAGACGCGATTGTGACCCGGTCGGGTACACATCGAGCGTTGCTAACGAGTTTCACCCCTTTCGAGTTGCACTTTTGGCGAATTTGTGCTACCTAGAGGGATGTTTTTAGCGAGTCAGCGTTCGTCAATACGAATCAAAATGAGTTCGAGAATAGGACCCCTGCACGTTACCTAAAGGGAAGAGGCAAATTAATAAATTGTATTTTTTTAATTATATGATGTTAATTCGTTTAATATGTATTATATAAATATACAATAAATGCATGTAGTATAATTATTATAAAAAATAATGACCTTACTTAAAAATTATACTATACACCTTTTCCACCAGTAATTCAGAAATCGTCAATTGTAATTCAGATTTGTCAACTGAGATTCAGAAATCGTCAATTGTAATTCATATTTGTCAACTGATATTCAGAAATCGTCAATTGTAATTCAGATTTGTCAACTGATATTCAGAAATTGTCAATTGTAATTCAGATTTGTCAGTTAATATTCAGAAATCGTCAATCGTAATTCAGATTTGTCAAATGATATTCGGAAACCGTCAAATGATTTTCAGAAACATTCAAATGATATTCAGAAACCGTCAAACAATATTCCGAAGCCATCAAATAATATTCAGAAAAGAAAAATTTCTTATGGCTGGCGTTGTAGCTATGAAACGCAGAAAAGGTTCGTATACTTCACAATTAGCAAATGATTGGGTATCGAAATTACTGCAACGATGGCAAGATATGGAAAATCAACTGTCAGATTTAGTACTTGTTGTAGACAACGCACCTTGCCGTTCAAGACTGGAAGCGGTGTTTGAAGAAACGGCAGCAACCCTGTTGCGGCTAGGACCTTACTCTCCAATGCTAAATCCCATTGAATATACGATATATGGTCGAAAATCAAGGCAGAAGCTAAATGCAATATTCGAGTTCCCAATGTCGCAGGGCCTAATCTAATGGAACAAAGATTGGTCAACTTGGAGTAAATAATAGATCAAGCCAAGGACACCGTAACTGGAGGGAATTGTGCTCGTGCTGCGCAGCACTGCACAATACATCAAGCAAAGGCCTTGGCAATGGACGATATGCCAGTCGGCCGCTAAGTGAAATTTGAATTTACATATTTTTGTGACATAATTTATGCTGTATTTATTATTTTTTTATATGAATAAATAATTTTTTAAAAATTATAATAGTTTTTTCGTTTTTATGAACCCGTTTCATTTAAAAAATTAAATTTCATTGAACGGTTTCTGATTTCATTTGACGATTTCTGAATATCAGTTGACAAATCTGAATTACAATTGCCGATTTCTGAATATCAATTGACAAATCTGAATTACAATTGACGATTTCTGAATATCAGTTGTCAAATCTGAATTACAATTGACGATTTCTGAAGATTAGTTGACAAATCTGAAATACAATTGACGTTTTCTGAAGAGCAGTTGATCTTTTCTGAATTACTGGTGGAAAAGGTGTAGTTACAAAGAACAAAATAATAAAAACAATTAAAAAGATTAATCCAAAAATAAAAAAAAATTAGCGATAGTAAATTAGAATATGCCAATTGGATTTAGTGGGAAATTGGCAAGTTATTAGTACCAATTCGCCGACCCCTGCTCCAGCAAGATATGCATTTACTGCAGCACATGGTAGCCCTTACTATTCCAGACGAACTTGAGGTTTTTTCATATTATCTATTATTTTTCGATGATGATCTGATAAACCACATTGTTACGGAAACGAATAGATTTGAGCAACATTACCAGGACCTTCATCAATGGTCGCCAGTTACTTACAATGAATTGCACGTTTTTCTTGAAATGAAAATACTACAAGGAATCGTAAACAAACCAGAAGAAAGAATGTAGTGAACGGAGAAGTATTTGAAACACCCATCTTCTCGAAGCTACTCCCTTACCGTAGATACCCCTGCATTCAAAGTAATTTGTATTTTAGCAACAATGAAGATTACAATCCTGAAACGTATCCACATACCAAACTAAATAAAATATGGTCTGTCTTCGAGACCATAAATAAAAAATGTAGCTCCTTATAATATTCCCGAAAGGGATATCAGCATCGACGAAAGTCTGATGCCGTTGGTAATGTGCAATATCTCCCACTGAAAAGGGCTAGATTTGGAATCAAACTATTTTGTCTATGCGAGTCAACGTCTGGGTATTTATACTACTGTATAATATACTCGTATACAGGAAAAGGTACGAAAATAAACGATAAATACAATGATTTCTTCACAAGTTGCACTATCCCTTATGGAACCACTGCTTGACATGGGATATTGCCTAACAATGGATAATTTTTATATATCCCCTCAGTTAGCAGACTTACTAATACAACAGAAAACACACGTACGGAACTTTGGGTCTGCATTGTACAGATGTTCCCTTGCCTTTGCAAAAGAAAAAATTGAAGCCTGGGGAAATGATCGCGTTTTAAAGGGACAAAGTAATGGTGCTAAAATGGAAAGATAAGAAGGACGTTTGCCTGCTATCTACAATTCATAATACACAAGTGGAGGCAACAAAAAAAAATGAAAAAGAAGGAAATCCCATTTCTAAACCGAAAGTCGTCATCGACTATAATTATACAATGGGAGTGATGACTATTCAACCACGAGAAAGAGGGGGAAAATACAATAAAAAAGTATGCTTTCATTTATTAGACATTTCGGTGTGGAATGCATTTGTGTTGTATCAAAAAAATGGAGGCAAAGGGACCAGCTTAGAATTTAGAAAAATGTTAATAAAAGCGATAATTTGAAAATTTAATACACCTAAAAAACGAGAAGACATAGTACTGAGCCATTGCGTCTAACTGAGAGGCACTTTCCCAAATTTTTTCCACTAACTGATAAAAACGCTAATCCATATACGCTTTGCGTTGAACGTTGCAACATGAAAGATGCGAAATGAAACAAGATATTACTGCAAAAATTGCAAAATTGCAAAAATTGCAGATTTTCAAGCTCTTAATTTCCAGTTACAGTTATAAAAATATGAATTGTTTCCAATCAAAATTTGAATTGTCGCGCGCGATGAATTGTTGCGCGACGAATTGTCCGCGAGGAATTGACTGCGATGAATTGACCAATATGAATAGCACACAAAGTTTACATTTGACCAATAGGAATTAGTAAAATGCATTCAAAGATATGCTGAAAGTTGAAAGTTGCAACCAGTACTGAAAGTTTGAATATTTGAAAATCCATGATTCCTATAATTAACTTCTTCTCCCCCCCCCCCAAGGTAAAGTACAGGTACTACGCCACTGAAAATAGTTTTTTTAACTAAAATTTGTATAAACACTAAATTTTTGCAATAAAAAAATTGGATCACGTTTTGCCCAGAAATTCGAATTTCACGTGAGCATAATAAAGGGGTTAAAACATGTGACCATAAAAAAGGATTAAAATCAACTCTATAACAAGAATATTGTACTTTTAGCGTGGGGTATTATTTTAAATGCTCGTATAAGGATAATAATCTTTCATATTATCGAAGTTATCGTGGCATTAACAACTGTGCAGTGGTTTGCACAAGAATTGAAACAAATTGCAGATTACATTGAACTGACTTTTGATGAAATACAGCCTATGCCATTGAGTTTACGAAAAGAAAGACCTTTTCAACAAGCGACTACTTGTCATATATTATGTGAAAAGATAATTAACAATCACGATAAAAAGGTTCGAAACCATGCTCATATTACGGGTAAATTTAGGGGTGCCGCGCATAATTCATGCAATCTAAATTATACCAAGATTATAAAGTCATAACGATAGTGTCACATAATTTTATCGGTTACAATAGTGATTTTTTAATAAAACGACTTATTATTATTATTAGGAAATTGAGGGAAGAATATTTTTACTACCGGCAAACAAAGACAATTAATATATTTCCATCACAAAATATATAAAAAATTCTACCATTAAATTTAAATTCATAGATTCATTCATAGATTCAGATTCATTCCTTATAATATTTATAGAGGTACTAGTATCACATTTACATGAATTGAAAATAGTACCATGTCAATTTCATAATGCTAAAAAAGTTAATTTATTAAAAAGAGTAATGAGATTTATAAATTTTCCATTAGATTGTTGATTTTCGTTTTATAAAATTTATATTTTCTTCCATTTGCTTGTTTTGTTGTAATGGCAGCAAGGAGCGGTAAAAACTAGGATTTTTGCCAAAATCAAAATTTTATCCCCTAAATTAATTTAAAATTTTGATTGAAGCTTTATGTTTGAGTTTTTGAATATGTGATTTTTAATATAATTTTGAAAATTGACCCATATTTGGACGAATTAATAATTTTTGATGAGGATAAAACTTGGTTTATATTTTTGGAGGGAAGTAATTTAGAATTAATTATAAATAATCGTTGGGGATGGCTTGTGAAAATAAAATTTTGATGTTGAAGAATTAATTCAATTGGATGAGTAATTTATAATTAGAGCTGGGATTATATGACAAATGCATGTTTTGTATTATTGATATGCGTACAATATTTTTTACATATCTTTACGAATTATGTAAAATCTAAGCATTTAAGCCTGCTTTTTTTTGCATATTTTGCATATTTTATCTTTTTGAGCATATTCTTGTCGAAATTGCATATTTGATCATATTTATATATTTTTTCAGAAATTTTTTTTAAATTTTAGATGAATTATCACAATTTTATTATCTACCGACCGTTAAAGTCATTTGTACAAAACAATTAATTCAGCGAAATTTTATATTATAAATACATTAAACATCTTTGTATGTAAACCAAGTGCAGCTTGTAACAAATTTTATTGAATTTGTTTTTAAAGGTACGCCTATGTATTCTTTTTGATTTTCACAACGAGGCGCTCCTGTTATCTGGGCGGATAAGACTGCGTTGCGCGCGGTGGTATGGAAAATGGGCAGTCGAGTTAGGGACTCGAGCTTAAAAAGACGGGAGTGAGTGTTTTCTGTGCTCAAGAAAAATTTTTGGGTGAGTTTTGGTCCAGTGGACTGATTTTTAGGAGACATCTTTTCTTATTTATTTTCGTTTTGTTAAATACTCGCAGCAGTTAAAAAGAATTATTTGCAATAATTCAATTCGCATATTATATTTTATTTTCCATCGACTGGCCGTATTATCAAGCGCTTCAACGATAGCATTTTTATCTTGCTGGCAAACATTTCCAACGTGATTCTTTAAATTAATTTAATAAAGTAAATTATTTTTACTTTTTATTTTAATTATACTTTGGGCGTAGACTATTTGTTATCTGTATGTTACTCCATTACGGATAATATAGAGACAAGTATCTACAATTTATTTTTTTTTCCATCTACGTGCTGGACTTCTTTTGTTAGTGAATTTTTCCTGCAGTGGTTGATTAATACCTTTAAAACCACCCCCTCGCTACCGGCACAAATCAGCTAGTCGTAACATCTTGGGCTTCTACACAATATTTTAAAGCTGGTTCTTCTTCCAGCGTGTAGAGAAAAATTCTGTTTGCCCGAAAGGGTAGGTAGCAATTTTTTTATTACACTGGCGCCCAATTGTGGAGCCCAAATTTTGGCTTAAATCCTGCAGGAATTAGTGTGACACCGGTGTGGTCATTACTTGCAGCAAGAGGAAGCGTTGTTGGAGAATTGTTAGTTAATTTTCAAGAGTTGAAGCGACTTGTTCGAGTAATTTTGCGAATAAATTATTTAAATTTCAAATTTTGTTTATCAAATATTAAGTTTGATTTCGTTTATCAACTTGAATTTTGCGAATAAATTATTTAAATTGCAAATTTTGTTTATCAAATATTAAGTTTGATTTCGTTTATCAACTTGAAACTTTCTATGTATAGGGTGTCTCCTATTTTTGCGTGATCTTGTTATCACAGTACTGATTTAGTTTTGGTATCACATTGAGTGATTTTTTTTGTGTGTTCACATTAGTGAATATTTTTTTGCGGTACTGGGTAGCACGGTCATAGTTAAGGGCCAAACCCAAACTTTTGACGCGCGTTTAGTTTTTGTAGTACGGTTACCTTTTTGTATAATTTAGTATTTCCAACGTTTTTTTAATTATGTCTGGTTACGTTGCGGCTTTAACTCGAGAAGAGATTGAAGTTGAGCTTCTGTTTCGCGGTTACGATCTCTCTACCACGCATCTGGCGACGAGGAAGAAGGACTTGAATAAGTTCCTTCGGAATGAAAAATTCGATTCTAAGTTGGCTTTTCATTCTTACACACCATCTGATCCTCGAGCCGATTTGTTGAAATGTGCTAAGGCGATAAAAGGAATTTCAGACGAAATCGTCATTTTAGAATCTAAATTAGATATGGCCACCTTAGACAAGGTAACACATCGGTTAGCGCATTATACAAATCGATTGGACATTATGCAGGGTGCGGGGTTTAAGGACGATCGTGAGGGTTTACTATCAGAGGCTCGGGCGCTTAGGGATCGCTTAGAGAAACTCATTGAGCTAGGGGAGGGCTCTGATGATGAAACAGAGTCAGGTGATCCAGTGGATTCACCAGCTAGTAAAATTGGTACCCCTATGAGAAAATCCTCGTTATTAGCTCCTCAGGCGTCTGCCGATGATTTGGTAGCAGCTTTTGCGAATCTCGTGCAGCAGCGGAAGCCAGATCACGTTGCGGTACACAAGTGGGGACTCCAATTTGATGGAAGTGGGGACTTCCAGTCGGTATTTGAATTTATCGAGAGAGCCAAAGAGCTGTCCATTTCAAGAGGAGTAAAGGAGACTGAATTATTTAATAAATCTGTCGAATTTTTTTCTGGGGAAGCGTTAGTATGGTATCGCAGCCTTGGTCTCGAAGTAACAACTTGGGAACAATTAATCGAGGAACTTAAAATTCGATTTTTACCTTTGGATTTTAACCGGGAATATTTAGAGCAGGTGCGTACCTATAAACAATTTCCTGGGGAAGCTGTACGGACTTATATAGAGTCCATGTTATGTAGATTCGGTCGAATTAACCCTCCTCCTTCAGAGGACGAACAATTGTGGGTGATTAGGAAGAACATGTTACCGCAAATTTCTTTAGCTATGGGGACAGCCTCCTTGAATTCTAAGCTTTCTTTTATTCAAGCGGCGCAAGCTGCCGAACGTTTAGTAGGCTGGACAACTCCTAAAGAAGTTGCTGCTTCAGCTACGGTGGGAACCACAATTGATAAACAAAAGACTCAGTTTTCTAAGACTACTCGATGGGGTACGTGCTGGAACTGTAAGGCCAAGGGCCATTCATTCGTTAATTGTTCTAAACCACGCACGATTTTTTGTTTTAAATGTGGAAGTCCCGGGGTCACCAGCACCACTTGTAAGGGTAACCATTCAAAAAACGTGTCAGGGCCAAGTGGCGTCGCGGCGCGCCGCTAATCAAGGCTATAAACGCCGATAAGCAGGGTTGGGGAGATTGGTTGAAGAAAATAAGCGCTTTTTGCGGATCTACATCCAATACTTCCGCCTTGTTTGCTCATCCCAGGTCGGACCAACGACCTCACGTCCAGCTCAACATAAAGGGAGTGCAACTAACAGCGTTATTGGATTCCGGTGCGAGTGTTTCGATACTTGGCACCGAGGGTCATTACCTCATTAACCAACTCGATTTAAGTTTTAATAAGCACGATGCAGTGACCTTATGGTCAGCTGACGGAACTCTGCAAGACATTTTAGGTAGGGCGACGTTGCCCATTGAGATTTGTGGAGTAGTCCGTAGTTTAGATGTACTGGTATGTCGTAGTATTGGCACTTGCTTAACGCTGGGGGTTGACTTTTGCAAATTGTTTGGGGTCACAGTGAATTTTAGAAATAATCAATATTTTGTTCATAACCTGGAATCTATTGATTTCATTCGAGAGGCAAGTGACCTCAATCTTGAACAACAAGTTGCACTCGCCGATATGAAAGATCGATTTAAGTCTTTAGATAGGGTTGGTTTAACCAGAACCAATAAGGTTATACATACTATTGATACCGGGGATGCTGCACCAGTAAAACAACGGGCATATCCACTTTCTCCTGCAATGCGTAAGATCGCCTATGCAGAATTGGACAAATTGTTAGAACAAAATATCATTAGACCAAGTAACTCCCCATGGTCTTCTCCAATTCTGTTGGTGAAAAAGGCTGACGGTTCTTATCGCCTGTGTTACGACGGGCGCAAATTGAACAAATTAACTAAAAAAGATGCGTTTCCTATTCCACGATTAGAAGACATTTTGATGAGGCTTCGGAATGCGCGGTTTATAACATCCATTGACTTGCGCAAGGCTTTTTACCAAGTGCCTTTGTCTCCCGAGTCTTGTGAAAAGACTGCCTTCACTGTACCTGGTCGAGGGTTATTTGAATTTTTGATGATGCCCTTTGGCATTTCTAATGCACCGGGTACGCTACAACGACTCATGGAATCTTTGTTTGGTTCCTTGCTAGGGGAAAATCTCCTAATCTATATAGATGACATGATCGTTATTTCTAACACTTTCGAAGAACATCTTCGACTACTCGATCAGGTATACTTACGTTTGAAGGAAGCCAACCTCACCATCAATTGGGACAAGTGTCAATTTTGCAGACCATCTTTGACGTTTTTAGGGCATGTAGTTGACAAAGCCGGATTGCACACAGATCCTGCTAAGGTTGAAGCCATTACTAAGTTAGAGCGACCGACTACTGTCACGGGGGTGCGACGTTTTATCGGCATGGTTGGGTGGTACCGACGTTTTGTACCAGATTTTTCGTCCCTTACAGCTCCTATTACGGAGTTGATTAAGGGTAGGGTTAAGCGCCAGTCCATCGTATGGACTCCAGAAGCCGAAGCGTCTTTCGTGCGGTTGAGGGAACTTTTGGTCTCGGCTCCAATTTTAGTAGCTCCGGACTTTGATCAACGTTTTTATATACAGTGCGATGCGTCGAATTATGGATTGGGTTGCGTCCTTACACAGGGTGAAGGTAATAATGAGCACGTCGTAGCCTATGCGTCACGAACTTTAAATAAAGCGGAGAGGAATTATTCGGTTACTGAACGCGAGTGTTTGGCGGTGATTTTTGGAATCGAGAGATTCAGACCCTATGTAGAGGGTACTGAGTTCACTGTAGTTACCGACCACTACTCGTTGTTATGGCTCACCAACATGAAAGACCCGACAGGTCGTTTGGCTCGGTGGAGTGTTCGTCTCTCCCAGCATAATTTTCATATCGTGCATCGGAGGGGAAATTTAAACGTTGTACCCGACGCCTTATCTCGTGCTCCCTTAGAAATATCGTCTCTGGAACTTGCAGAGACAGATTTTGATGCCTGGTATCGGCGTATGTTGACTAAGGTTAGTCAAACTCCCACGCAATGTCCTGATTGGCGTATTGAATCAGGTAAACTTTATAAGCTCGTTACTAACCATCATAACATCATTTCTAATTTGGTTGAGTGGAAGCAGGTGATACCAAGATCGCGACGTAGTGAGATTCTACATCAATGTCACGATGATCCGACCTCGGCTCACTTGGGTATTTCTAAAACTCTTAGTAAGATCTGCGAGTTATATTATTGGCCCAGGATGCGTGCGGATGTGGGTCGTTATGTGCGTCGGTGCCAGATTTGCTTAGCGTCCAAAGCCTCCCAAGGCGGACGTTATGGGCTAATGGGTAGCGAGAAGAAGGTGCGCTTTCCCTTTCAATGTATCTCTGTGGATCTTATGGGTCCGTTTCCGCGGTCAACTAACGGAAACACTATGTTGCTTGTGGTGTGCGACTGGTTCTCTAAGTTCCTGTTAGTACAGCCTTTACGGAAGGCTACTTCTCGAAAAATTTGTGAGTTTTTGGAAAATCAGGTCTTCCTGATATTTGGGGTACCACAAATTTGTATGGTGGATAACGGTCCACAGTTTATCAGCAAGGAATTTAAGAAACTAATGACTGATTACAGTGTGAACCATTTATGGTACAACGCCTCCTATCATCCACAAGTCAACTTTGTAGAGAGATACAATCGTGTGTTGGGAACTGCTATAAGATCGTACGTTAAAGACAACCATCGTACTTGGGACGAGCAAATCCACCAGATAGCTCATGCTTTAAGATCAGCTACTCACGAAGTAACTGGCTTTACTCCATCCTTTCTGAATCTAGGTCGTACCGTACCCTCAAGGGGAGATTATTATGGTCGCGTTAGGGATTTAAGGGAGGAGGACCTGTCATTTGCTAACCGTGAAAAGCTTGCGCAGGATATGAACAAGTTAAACGAGCTCTATGTTGATGTGATAAAACGTTTAAATGAGGCTTACAAGCGTAATGCTTCGCATTATAATCTTAGAAAGCGCACAATACGCTTTAAGGTGGGAGACGTTGTTTGGCGTAAGAATTTTGTTTTATCCAAAGCTGTGGATAATTTTAGTAGTAAACTGGCGCCTAAATACATCAAATGTAGAGTTCGTGAGGTAACTGGTCCATTAACATACCGTTTAGTTAATGAGCGTGGTAAAGATGTGGGTTGTTTCCATGTGAAGGACTTAAAGCAACATCCTCGGGATAGGTTAGATGAGACGGACGTGCAGGATGAGTAAAAGAGGTAGTTAGTAGAGTTTTATTCTTTGAACTCCATTTTTTTGGGAGTCATTAGGTCTACCATCTGACTTAATCAATTTGGAACAGAATACCGTAGTTCTAAATTTGCGCCATCATGAGATTTGATCTCATTGTTACTGAGTTGTTGCCAATACTGCTGTAGAATAGATTTGTCGATCATTATTCGATCGAGATTATAAATTTAATTTTCGTTTAATTTGAAAGTTTCTACGTTCCAAGGACAATGATTGCCTTGGTCTGAGACTGATTTTACTGCTGGGTGTGTTTTTTTGATACACTTGCGAGCGGTGCAAAATGGGTCCGATGTGGTCCATTTTTATCTAACACTATGAGCAGGGTTGCCATAGGTTGTTTTTTTGGGCTAATGTTTATTAGAGTTTTTTTGTATCTTTTAATACAGATCCTATGCGGTGCTGTATTTCTTTGGATTCAATCTTTTACGTTTAGACGTAATTTGATTGACTATTATTTTTTTGTGACTATGGAAGTGCTACGCACTCAGTCATTTTGAGGCTTACGCTTAGGTGGATTTATGATTACGTGTCGTAATCGGATAAGTACTCACTTTATGTTTAGTTTTTTTGAGTTTTTCTAAGTCTAAAATTTTTAGCTTGACTAGTTTTTGGTTTTGATCTACAGTAGTGGCGGTAACGATTCAAACGAAGTAACCGTTGTTTGAAGGTAGCTGCACTTGTCATTTAAACGAGATTGCCGTCTTGACCCCGGTCAGACATTTTAGGGGAGGGCCGTGTAACAAATTTTATTGAATTTGTTTTTAAAGGTACGCCTATGTATTCTTTTTGATTTTCACAACGAGGCGCTCCTGTTATCTGGGCGGATAAGACTGCGTTGCGCGCGGTGGTATGGAAAATGGGCAGTCGAGTTAGGGACTCGAGCTTAAAAAGACGGGAGTGAGTGTTTTCTGTGCTCAAGAAAAATTTTTGGGTGAGTTTTGGTCCAGTGGACTGATTTTTAGGAGACATCTTTTCTTATTTATTTTCGTTTTGTTAAATACTCGCAGCAGTTAAAAAGAATTATTTGCAATAATTCAATTCGCATATTATATTTTATTTTCCATCGACTGGCCGTATTATCAAGCGCTTCAACGATAGCATTTTTATCTTGCTGGCAAACATTTCCAACGTGATTCTTTAAATTAATTTAATAAAGTAAATTATTTTTACTTTTTATTTTAATTATACTTTGGGCGTAGACTATTTGTTATCTGTATGTTACTCCATTACGGATAATATAGAGACAAGTATCTACAATTTATTTTTTTTTCCATCTACGTGCTGGACTTCTTTTGTTAGTGAATTTTTCCTGCAGTGGTTGATTAATACCTTTAAAACCACCCCCTCGCTACCGGCACAAATCAGCTAGTCGTAACATCTTGGGCTTCTACACAATATTTTAAAGCTGGTTCTTCTTCCAGCGTGTAGAGAAAAATTCTGTTTGCCCGAAAGGGTAGGTAGCAATTATTTTATTACAAGCTCCGAAGTAAGCACAAATTCTATACGTTTGATATTGCATAGTATAGTGTAGGTATTTTTATACTGAAGTTGCAAACACCCACGGATAAACCGCCGGCTTTGCACAGATGACAAGGATAATTTACACACGGTAAACGATGTTTAAAGGAGTCCTTAGTGAAGTTTTGTATTATTAACTTGTATCACGGTTACTACTCTTAAACATTGGCTTAAATAAGCTAATATACTATATAGTACTGATACTGACATGCCCAAGACAAATTCGCTAGTGTTACAGTAGATAAAGAATAATCCCGAACTCGTTTTCGACAATGGTAGTGTGTTTTGTAAATATTGTAGTAAAACTATATCACGTGATAGAAGATTTCAAATAATACAGCATCTTGGTACTAATTTACATAAAAGTAAATCATCGCAATTAAAAACTAAACCGCAACTTACTATAAATCAATCATTTGCTTCAACGTCGAAAACTACAGAAAAAGAATCATTCCGTTTTGATTTATGCAATGCTTTAATCAGTGCAAATATTCCGCTTTCCAAATTAGATAATCCCATGTTTAAATCGTTTTTGGAGAAATATACAAAGAACTCAATACCCGATGGAACGACCATAAGAAAGGATATTTCTCGCTTTTTTTTCTCGTACAGGTATCAATAATTACAATATTATTGTTTTATAAGTATTAGCATTAATTTATATTCCTGTTTTTATATCGTTTAATTTAAGGTGGTTGTTGGTCCGCCGAATGAAATTTTAGACATTGTTGTTCGTCATCCAGGTTCTAACCATGACAGTGTCATTTTTGGTAGGTTCGAGTGAGACTAGAAAGTGATCAACTTAAGGGAATTTTATTAGGTGACAGTGCTTGCAGAACTTATCTGTTAACCCCAGTTTTGCGACCAGGTATATTTTTATACAAATAATTTATAATTAATATTTTTATTATAGAAAATGAACAGGAACGACGTTGTAACATTGCACATATAGCCACCCGAAATGGAGTAGAAAGAGTGTTTGGAATGTGGAAAAGAAAATTTCCTTGCCTACCAAAAGGTTTTACAACCAAATTGGACACCTCTGTTGCGATAATACATATGTGCTACCCCTGTATTGCATAATATAGCACTTCAATTTAATGACATTGATATCAAGGAACATTTTGAGACACATTATGAAGGACACAACAATATTGCCAATAAAAATATTGGTTTAGCTTTTCGCCGTCAATTTATTGCTCGTCATTTCTGATAAATTATAATACTAAATTATAATCTATTTAAAATGTTTAATTAATAATCTGCAATATTTCGGAATGGCACCTGCAACTTTTCATAAGCAATGGACACCAAATGATGTTTGTTTATCGTGTCGTATAACTCTTGCCGCGTGGGCTTCTGGTTCATCACAGTAAGATTAACTTTATATATACAATTGAATAAATAATAAAGTAAATTTTTATTCCAAATTAGACGATACATAAAATTCGGTGTACCGATGATATGGAGAGAGCCGCTCAGCCATTCGGTTGATTATTACTTTTGCCTAAGCAAATCCACTGGTTTAGGAAAGAGTGCCAAATGGGTTTATGCGACAGTAGTATCTGTTTTGCTTCCAGTTCCACATTCTAGTGAATTTCCTCATCCTAAATTCCCCGATTCAACGATTGAATCTTTCGAATCATCCCACGAGACTGGCACACGCAGTGATATTAATGAATTTCAACGGGAGTCGCAATTGCAACATTTTACGCAGTCTGAACTGATAGATTTGTTGAGATATCTCGAGGAGAAAGCGGAGTTATTTGCATCTCGCCTGAAGCAACGGAACTTTTTGGCTCCGGGAGTAAATGGAACATTTTACAGAAACCGTGATAAACCTTGCGAACAAAATGTTAAGAAAGAAAACGACATATGCTACTACTACGATATTCCTGCATTGTTTGAGCAACTCGGAGAGCCTTACGATCCAAATGAGTGGCGCTTATTCATTGACGGTAGTAAGGAAAGTTTGAAAGCAGTCCTATTGCATATTAAAAATGAAAAACCTTCTATCCCCATCGTTCATGCCATCAACACTAAAGAATCATACGCCACAATGGCCAGTTTGATAAAATACATTCAATATGAGCATCACAACTGGAAAATATGTTCCGATCTCAAAGTTGTCGGCATGTTGTGTGGAATGCAGGGTGGATATACAAAATATTGCTGCTTTCTTTGCCTCTGAGATAGTCGTGCTCGTGAACATCATTATACAAGAAAACACTGGCCAGAAAGAGAGAACATCACAGTGGGCAGAGACAATATTAAATACGTGCCTCTTCTCAAAAAAGAAAATATAATTCTTCCAGCGATACGGAAGGCCAAGTATTTTTCTATTTGAGAACCCTTTTCCCGCAACTTTCTTTAGCAAAAATCAAGAAAGGCGTCTTCGATGGTCCACACATAAAGAAATTGGTAAAAAGCACAGATTTTCCAAAATATTTAACGCCCGTTGAAAATGAGGCCAAAATAAATTAAAAACACGATTTATCAATGTGTTAACCAGTTTTTATCTTCACACTTCTGTTCCTGCAAAAAAGATTGTATTGATGATTTTAGATGCTGCACCTTACATGAAAAAATCAGCTTAAAACTTAAAAAAAATTTTACAACAATCTAATACATGTAACGTGTTTGGCACATGGAATAAACAAATCCGTTCAGAAATAGAATAAACTAGCGTTTATAAAAGCAAATTTTAATATCGTTATTAATATTTTAAATAAATTAGAGACCCAAGGTATTGATACTTGTGGACTCAATACAATTAGTTGAGCACTTTAAAAATGAAATCACGCAAGTTAGAGGGGCAGTAGGGAAAAAAATTAGCAAGAAACTCGGAGATGTTCTTAATAAAAACTCTGGTTTTGAGATGCAACCTACAAACCTCTCCCCTTTTGTACACTTGGTTTTTGTAATATATTCTGTTTCTCTGTAGATGTACTAAAGGAGACGGCAAGGCGAATGATGAATATGTTCTTGCTGATGATTCAGAAAAACTTAGTTACAACATGACTCCACAAGGGTTTGAATTTATAGTTTTGTTTTCTAATTGATCTACAACAGTATATTCCTGTTTACAGGGTGTTCTAGTAAAAAATTTTAGTTTCTTTTTTAGCCCCTATAGAAGACTGGGGCGATTATACCCCTCAAATGCTACGCACTCCATTATCTCTTCCTTTAAGACAACACGAAAACAGTAGTACTAATTCACAAGGTGATATTTAAATTATTAATTCGTAGTAGTACTTCCCATAATTTTCTTTTAACATTTTAATTAATTGCACTAATTTTTTTACAGAGAAAGAAAATGTTAAAATTAAGAAGCCCATACTACCAAAAAAACAGAGTATTTGTATGGGTCAGCACTAAAATACATCTAACTGATATTCAAAAGTCACGTATCGAAAAACATCATGAATGCAAAATTTTACTCATGAAACAGAAATCGCAGAAAAAAATTGAAATAATGTAAGAAGAATAACTAAAAAATTAGAATTTATTTAAAAGAAACACTTGCTAAAAATTGAAATTTTGGCATCTGAACTTAAATTTAAAAATGAAACATAATAATATTAAAAATAAAGATATAAGCTATCCCAATGTTCGAAATTATTCAATTATTCCAAAAAGTGGTGGAATTTTATACTTGATTTTTACTAGTGTATTATTCTATAATTATTTATATCATGCCAAATTGTGCCGTTACTGGTTGCAATAACCATAATAAAATAAAAGAAATGAGCGAAATAAAGTTTTATACGTTTCCTAAAAATTTGGATCTCGCAAAGCAGTGAGTTCACGCTTGTCGCAGAGCAGATAAAATAAATATGAAAAGTGCTAAGTAATAATATTTTTATAATATTTATCTGTAAAATTTTATAACAAATAATTTCAGCTACTATAATTTGCTCCCAACATTTTGAAATTAAATGTTTTATTATTAAATTTATTATTTTACAGATTATTAACCCTGGAAATGCACTTATTTTCGGTAACATAAGTGTTACAGAAAATATGCCAATGGCAAAAAGTGCCAATCCACTCAATTCTCGGTCAACACAGTAAAATTTTTATATTTTTCACTTGTAAGACCACATCTAGAGTACGTAGAATACATTAGATAAAGTTCGTGCCAAATTGATATAGAACCGTCAATCATAATAGTTGGTAACGTTATTTTTAAAAGGTGAAATAGGCATTTCTCTGAATGCATACATAAGTAAGCGAGAGAGTTGCATTTCCGCTTAAAATACCAGGGTGCTAAGTATACAAAGAACCACCCATAAAGTCGACCGGTTCGTTAGTCGCGAATATGTGATACATATATGTTTTAAATTCATAAGGTCAGTTGCTTTCAAAAAATGACACGATATGCAATGTTTACAACATCATTGGCGTAGTAAAATTTATAACAATCTAACAATCTAACAAACTATAACTAACTAACAAACGGTAACAAATAACAAATGCGAAACAATTTTTACGACCTGTAGATTTGAAAGAAAATGCAAAACTAAAACAATTTTAAATTAACATATTGCTATGTTTATTCTTGCCCATAACACTAAAATCTTGAATTATCCATAGTTCGGGTAAAATTCATGTACAACGACTTTGGTCGAAACCATTGGGTTAAATAGAGAAATCATCTTAGAATTATTGTTAGCAAATTTCTTTCCAAGTCTTCATTGGGGGAGATTCAACTGAAAATAAAATGTTTATTAATTTATAAAGTAAATTTAGGCAACGTACCAGATATTTGTTATCGGAGAACATTCAGCTACGTTTGGTCTGGCATTGCAAGTTTTGTTATGGTTAAAGTCAATCTGGACATTCCAATATTGCAAAGTTGGATTGTTTCCACCATATAAAAAATCGTTGTGCTGAAAATTTAAAATATTAAACATGCTGGAGTGAAAATTGGATAAAATTTGTGTTTATTATTGTTAGGTTAAGAATAGATTTAAGTGGTTACATTTTGGGACGATTATTTTGACCAAAATATTATAAGGTGCGGCGAAAGACGATTAGGTTCGCGAGTGTTCACGAGTTTGTGAAAAATTAGGATTTTTGTGGTGCAAATGCGTGTTAAAAGAAACCGTTGCATTGAAATTTTACAAAAAGTCGTCTGGACTTATGAAAGAAGAGTCTATTGAGAAATGAAAAACATCATCGGAAAGAGCAGGAAATTCTCTTTAATTTAGGACAATTTGAAGATCCGATGATAAAATTTAAGAGTATAAGAAGAGATTCCATCCGAGAATGTGGACGGATCTAGACAAATTGGACTTTTTAATTGAAGCTGGAGTCCGACCGGAAACATTTAGGATAGGAAAATTTATACCAAAAAGATGAAGGATTAAAAGTTAATGACTTTAGATAACTTTTAATCTCAAGAAAATTCTGTTGGTGGTTACACCAAGTTAAATTAAGTACTTTAGTTTGTACAGCAACGCAAAATTTGGCATCCTATGGAACCGCGAATTATTATTGGTCGATGCGAAGATCATCCACCACCCTAAATTTTAATTTAGTGGATTTTTATTGGTAAATGGCATTATCGATGGACATTGGTCAATCAGCCATAAAATGAATAATTTGGTTCCGATTCCGTATAAAAGGAGGTGCGTTGGTAAAAATAAGGGAGTTCGTTTCCAATTTTTGGACTAATTGCTGCGATAGCTTCTGCCCGACAAAATGGCAAATTTTAATAAAGTATTTTCGGTGATAGAAAAATTTTGAAAATTAATTTTTCGGTGTTAGAAAAATTTAATGAAATTTTTTTTTTGATAATTAAAAATTAATTTAATTATTCATGTAATGCAATTATAATTGTCGAGCAATGGCAATTTATATAAAATAATTACAAAAATTATTTACTGTTGAAAATTTACTTTCAACAACCAACAATTCTTCAAAGAAGACGTTAGAAGATATAGTCAACTATAATTTCAAGAGGATTACGTGCAAACTTACCTGTTGGTTATGTGATAATACCGTCCTGAAATTTAAGTGATTAGGTTGTGTTGTGTAGAAAGGATTACATAGAAGAATATAAAAGGTAGATAAAACTATTTTGATTGTAAAAATGTTGTGTTTTTTTTTAGGTAAAACTGTTTTTTTAATTTAAGTTTTAAAAATATGTGGGATTAGGTTTATGTTTTTGTTTAATTGTAAGAAAATTGTACTTACGTGTGATATGCAATTAAACCAGATGACAGAAATTTATAGTATTTCAATTCACTCCACAGCACAACGTTTATAATTTATGAAAGAAAAGTTTTTAAGACTGTTACCAAATTTGCACAGGTACATCTGACGAATGATACGAATTATGGTCGTTGCTATCTTACTAATGGTATGTTCAGTGGCGTGTACATGATAAATAAGATAGGTAGGTCTGCTATAGTTTAATTTTTTTTTTATTATTGTTATCAATAAATGATAACTGGCGCCGGGCAATTTTAGGAGACCATCGTAACTTATTTGTAGCGTATCACAGCAATATGTATGTATTGCAAGAAAACTATGGTGCGCTACTGAAAGATTTCGCGTTTTTTAACTGGTTGGAGATATCTTGAAGGTGTGGCTTGCGATGATTGACGGTTCTATTTCTATTTGGCACGTAATCTAGTAATTTTGGTTCTTATTGTCAAATTATTATTAAAAAGTAGAAAAATGAGACAAATTTTGTAAAATAAAACTCAACATTTTATTATAGAAGTAATTTTATTAAATGAATTGTATAAAGCTTGTATAAAAGGTTATGGAGAAGAAACAGATTTAACAAAAGAAATTTTATTTTCCAAAAAAGGCGCTGGCTACTCTTAGCCAAGCTTCTCAACATTGCTGTTGATTTAGATTTAGATTTAGAATTTAGAACTCTTTATTTAATTTGATTACATTAATTAAATACATAATAATACTGAGGTTACTAGTTGCGCCTATTTACATTTATCAACTAATTATAATTTACATTTTATTTTATGGTTTCTTTGCACATGTGTTGTTGGCCGGGGAAAATGAGTACAAAACCCAGCGACTTGATTTATGTTTTATGAGGTTATTTACACGCGGATAAGGGGCAATAATTTACTATGCTACAGAAAATAAAAGAAACTACTATTCTAGATGGCAAACTTAACAAAAAACTTAACAGAAATTATAAATGGTATTTTAAAAGATAGTGAACATGTGTGTTAATGCAGGACGGCTTGATGTAGAAGTTTATGTTTTAGTCGGTAGGGTACGTTTTTTGTCGATCTCAGTCCGATGTGTTTTGTTTTGTCGTTTTGTTGGGTCGTTGTACGGAAAAAGTCGAAGGCTGAATTGTAAATGACGTTTGTTATGTAGGGTAGGTCAGTTGTTTGATGTAGGTCGTATTTTTCTGTATGTCTGGGTAGTCCTGCGATTATTCGAATTGCTTTGTTTTGAAGAATTTGTAGTTTTTGAATGTTGTAGTCTGCTGAATTGCTCCAGATTGGTGATGCGTAAAGTAAAATTGGTCTGATCATTGTTTTGTAAAGTAGTAGTCTGAGTTTAAAGTCGAGTCCGTTTTTGTATGTCAGGAGGGGATATAATGCGTGAAGCGCTGCAGCTGCTTTTTTTGTGACGTTTTGTAAATGGTTGTGGTAGGTCAGTTTTGCGTCTAATGTTACTCCTAGATATTTAGTGTCTGTGGTCAGGGGGATTTCTGTATTGTTGATTTTAAGTTTAGTTGTTGTATTGTCTTCTTTGTGAGTGAAATGTGTTATTGTGGTCTTTTTTTCATTAATTTTTAACTTCCAGTCCTTGTAGTATTTTGTCAGTAGGTCAGTGTCTCTTTGTATGTAAGTGATTGCTTGGTTTTTTTTCCAGGATTCTGTAATTATGGCGGTATCGTCAGCATAAAGTGAGATTTGACTGTCTTTTGTCTTGGGTATATCGTTAATGTATAGGATGAATAATTTTGGGGCAAGGATGGAGCCTTGGGGGACTCCAGCTGGGATGGGTTGGGGGTCAGAAAGGATATTTTTGATTTTGACTCGAAAGGTTCTGTCCGTCAGGTAGCTGGCAATTATTTTTGTTAGGTGTGGTGGAATATTTTGGAGGATGAGTTTATAGAGAAGACCTTCGTGCCAGATGGTGTCGAAGGCCTTCTCGAGGTCGATTGTCAGTACTGTAGTGGTTTTATTCATGTTGTAGTTATTTGTGATTTTGTCCGTTAATATGGCGAGTTGCAACACGGTACTGTGTTTGGCCCTGAACCCAAATTGTTCAGGGATGATTGTGTTGTGCGTGTCGATGTGTTCTTGGAGACGGATTAATATGATTTTTTCAAGGATTTTGGACATAGTGGGAAGGAGGCTTATTGGTCGGTAACTGGAAGGAAGTGTGGGGGGTTTACCTGGTTTCGGGATTGGGATGACCGTGGCTTGCTTCCAGGCTTTTGGAAAATATTGATTTTTAAGGGATGCATTTAGGATATAGTAAAGTTGGACTATTATTTTTCTGGGGGTTTTCTTTAGGAGTGAAGCTCCGATGCCGTCATTGCCGGCTGCTTTATTTTTGGTTTTGCGGATTATGGAACGGATTTCATTGGGAGAAGTGAGGTCATCGAGGGGAGTTGGATATGAGGTGTGTTTAAAGAATTCTGTAGTGATTTTAATTGTTTGTTCGTGTTGGGTGTTTAAATTTTCTGTAGTTAAATTGTGGTGTGCGAGGTATGTTTTTGCAATTGTGTTGGCTTTGTCCGTGTTGCAACTGATTATGCCGGCCGGGGTGTGCAGGGCCGGCATAACTTTTGTATTGTCCTTGTTTTTTAGTGCTTTTGAAATTCTCCAAAGTGTGTTCATGTTTTTTTTTGTTGATAGTGTTTCTAATGTGTCAGTCCAGTTTTTATTTTTGATTTTATTAATTTGTTTGTTGATGTCGTCCGTCAGTTTGTTTATTTGTGTTTTTAAAGTCGGGTATTTTAGTCTTTGGTAAATTTTTCGTAGCTTGTTTTTGTTCTTGATTTTTTGTAATAGTTCTAGAGGTAGGATTAATTTTCTTTTGGGGGGTGGTTTTTCTGTTGTGTTGTTATGGTAAGTTTCGTTTATTTTGTCGGTGAGCCTGGAAATTTCGTTGTCAATGTCTGTGTTGGTGACTATTTTTGTATTTATTTTGTATTGATGTAGTTGTATGCCAAAGTTTAGCCAGTCAGTCGTTTTCAGTTTTCTAAGTCGATAGAAGGGAATTTTGAGGGTTGTCAGTTGGATTTGTATTGGTAAATGGTCGGAGTTTAGTTGATTTAGGGTTTCTATTGTAGTCACGTTTAGGTTTTTTGTTAGGGCGAGGTCTATGGTACTGGAGCTGTAGTTTTGGGCGTAATGGTGGAAAGTGTGGTCGGTCGGGTAGTTTATTTGTATGTCAGTCTGTGAGGTGTAGTTGTATAGGTCAGTGCCGGCTTTGTTATTTTGTGAATTATTCCAGGTGACATGTCTGGAATTCATGTCACCTGCAATAATTACTTTGTCAGATAAGTTGAAAAGTTCGTCAAGTAAGTTATTGTCATGTGTTGTCCCTGGTCTTAGGTAGTAATTTATTATCATATTATTAAAATTATTAGCTATATAGTTTTAAACAAATGTAATTATCGAAGATTAGCTAAGAAAACCATAAAAACAATAAATTATTTTCGAGCTTTCGGGAACGAATGTTCCCTTTGTCAAGAATATTTATTAATGTCATAAAATAAAATACATATGTAGTTACAGGAAAGATGCAGTATTGACATTTGTCCGATAGCTTGATTATCGTAATTTATTATCGTGACGTCAGCAGTCCTGAATGCTTGTATTTCGCACGTGTCGCTGTTAACGTCGAGTGGGGTTAGTTCGAGGTCGTTTGTCACGTATGTTAAAAGTCCGCCGTATCGTGTCCTTGGTTTATTAATCGGTGTATAATTTGGAATGTTCGTCGGTCTCAGTTTATTTAAGTTGGTTTCTTGTATTAGTATTATGTCGGGTTTTTTGTCTTGAATAAGTAATGTCAGTTCGTTAATTTTTGTCGTCAAGCCGTCCGCATTCCAAGATATGATTTTGAGTTTGTTTCTGGTGTAATTATCATTGAATTTTTTGGAGATTTCGGATAAAATATGTATTTTTTCTAATGTGTCGGTAACCCCGGCGAGTCTGACCTTCATTTCACGAATTACAGTTATCATTTGCCCGATGTTGATGACATCTTGGAGTTCACGTAATTCGCGAAATAAAGTGGTCAGGTCACTGGGGTTGGTTGTAACGTCAGTCGGGTCAGTTTGTCCTAAATTTTGTGTATAAGATTGATTCTGGGCGGTGGGGGTGGTAAAATTCTTGAATTGCTGCGTTGGTGTGGGCAGTTGAGGGAAGTTATTGGGGTCATTAGCTTGTATATTTGTTCTTGAGTTGCTTGCCGAAAATTGAGTTTGACTGTGATTTAAATTTTGTTGGTTTTGTGCAGGTAAATTGTTGCTTAAATTTTGCCTTTGGCTGACTTGACTGTAAGATACGTTATTTTGTCGCTGGGATTTTGTACTCACCCGCTCGGCGTAATTAATGTAAGATTGGCAGTGCTGGTAGTTGGCTGGATGGGGTTCTCCGCAGTTGCAACATTTGACATTTGCATCGGGTTGTTTCCTGGGGCAGTCGGCGGTGAGATGTTGTCCTGGGCATTTAACGCATCGAGGATTCATGTGGCAGTTAGTACTGCCATGTCCAAATGCCTGGCAGCGGTAACATTGAGTCTTTGTGTTTTTTTTACATACTCTTCAAAATGGACCATTACCTGGCCCAAGGATCGGATTGATCTGATTTTCTGTAGGGGCGTGGTGGGTTCAAACGCCACCAGGAAGGAGCCGGTAATATCCCCGAATTTATTTTTAAGTTTGGTAACTTTAGCTGGAGTTACATTGTGTTCTGATTGAAATTTTTGTATGATTTCGTCTTCCTCCATAAAGGGGGAGCCTTTCATTATTAATTTTATTAATTTTTCATCTCGTAATTGAAAGCTATATCCTTGTACGTTTTTGTCGGCGAATACACTGGCTTTTATTACTTTATGATCGGAGGCCGATTCGGTGAAAATCCAAGTTTGGCCCCGAACATATTGCACTAAGAGTTTGCCGGTTATTAGAGGGTTGTGCTTGTTTAAAAAGTCCTGCACGCGGCCGATTGGGGTGGTTAGAACAATTGGGGGTGGTTAGAACATGTTTCAACTATCGACAACTTGCTGCTAAAGATATGGGCAAGAATTTGATGAAAATTTTAGATCAGTGTGTGAAAGTCATAACTTTCTGCAAGTGCTCTTCACACTCGACTTTTTCTATTTTTTGTAGTGAGGTGGGTGCCGCTCATACTCATTTATTGTTACATTCAAATGTACATTACCTTCCCATACATGAGCTTTCTCGAGGAAAAGTGCCTTCTAGATTAATTGAGCTAAAAACTGAAATTGAAATTATTTTGAAAGATCAAAATTCACCGTTAGCTCACTATTTTAACATGACATGTGGGTGGCAAAAGTGGCGTATCTTTCGGTCTGTTCGTTTTCTTGCACTAACTTGAACCGAGCAAGCAAAGAACCACTCAACAAACGCACGGGCAATAAACAGACCTAATGTCGATATATTTGGACTACTCATGCCCATACTAATACATAGTCATGGATTGATCCGAGATTCAAGCTCAATTCTTGAAATAGCAGCTGTTGCTACGATAGGTCTAAATTTCAGTAATCTCATTGGTAAATTCTAGGATTATCTTGAGTCACGGATTGATCCGTTACTGGAATTTAGATCGTAGCAACAGCTGCTAATTCGAGAATTGATTTTGAATCTCGGATCAATCCATAACTATTAGTACGGGCATTAGTACGGGAATAATAGTCATGGATTAATCTGAGATTCAAGATCGATTCTCGAAATAGCAGCTGTTGCTACGATGCGGTCAAAATTCCAGTAATCTCATTGGTAAATTTTAGGATTGTTTTGAGTGTCGGATTGATCCGTGACTATTAGTACGGTCATCAATGATTTAAATCTAAGCATGCAAGGGTTTGAAAACAAGCAAAATAGAAGCTCTTTTAAAAGATAGATTTTTGATAGTACTCAAAGTACTAATAAGGAACCGATTATGTTTCCATCGCTTTTTATCTTAACGGAAAAAAATAAATTGACGGAAACCCAACATGATATAATGTGTTGCGTCGTGAGAAAACATTTAGAGGAATTAAAAACCAAATTTTGCTATTATTTTCATGCGATAACATACGGGTTGTCAATCCCTTTCTTAAGAACAGTTCGAAAATGGTACCATTCCAAAGCAATGAGAAGTTTTGTTATTGGAACTTTCATCGGATCAAACTTTACAACTTCTGCATGAGAAAAGGGGTTTGAATTAATTTTGGATATACTAAGTGGGAGAATATCCTGATCTTGCTGATAAAGCATTAAAATTGCTGGTACCATTTTCTACGACCTATTTATGCCAGGCAGAATTTTCAGCTTTATGCATAACTAAAAACAAGGTAAGAAATCGACTTGAAGTGAAACCTGCACTTAAGATTTTCCTTGCTTAAAACAATTGAATATAGGATTTGGGATTGATAAACTCGTATCAAAACAACAAAGTAATTAATGACTATTTTTGATTAACGGCATTGTTGGTCGCAGAAAATAAGCAAGAAAATAAGGAGGTCGCGTCGTAAAAAGGTTGAGAACCGCTGTGTTAAATCATTAGTACCAACATTGCTTCTGCACTGCGGTTTTTCCCTCTCCTGAAAATTCAACGTTTGTTACTTAGGTCCTATTGCAGTATCAACGACGATATGTGGCATTATTATGACGCTTAGGGTTTCCGCTGAGACCCCCGTGTGCAGTTCCAGGATTAAATATCCATCCAGAACATTTAGAAATTTGAAATGTGACGCTATTCCAGCTTTATTCTTACCTAAAAGAAGTACCGATGCAATTGCTTCAAGATCTTCAGATGATTATCCAGGACCTAGCAATCGGTCTCAAAGGATGCAAGCTAAGAACGATTTAAGTAATCGACAGATTATTATTATCAGATAGACAGATAGAAGACATTTTGTTGCAGCAAGTGGAATCTGAAGCAATGGCAGAACAAGTTGTGGAAGATCCCGATTCTTCGATAAATACGTACGTAGTCATAATAAAAAATTATTAGTAGATATTGCCTTATAATATAATATACTTTTAATACATAGGGGTGAATTAATGAAAGAAATGGAACATAATATGAAAATAAGAATTCTCTCATTAGAAAAAGATTTAAAAATAAAAATTAAGAACTGGAAAATGATTTGATAGCTTTCAATTCAAAATTATCAAGTTTCAATATTGCATTGAGTAATTTTTACTCTTTACTCCAGGTCAAGTTAGGAGAATACTTAATCCAAACAAAAACTTTTTGAAATGCACTTCAGAAAACATTGCATCTGCAATTTCTCTACGGAGTGTCAGTCCTAAGGCGTGCAGATACTTAAATAAAAATGGTTACCCTTTGGCTGACTTAAGGTTATGGAGAAGAAACAGATTTAACATTTCTTCAAAAGTACATTGAGAAGATGGGCTACAAATCAAAGAAAATTACTTTGTCCATCCTGTTATTTCATCCAAGAAAATATAAGGTGCATTTCGCCAGCCCCCCCCCATTTTGAATTTTGGATCCAAAATAGTCTAAATCGTTTGTACCTCGTTTGTACCTGTTTGTACCTTCCTTATTTTCGTTTGTACCCATTTTGTTTTTCAGATATTTCGAAATATCTAAAATGGGCATTTCCCCAGCTCCCCCCCATTTTGAATTTTGAATCAAAAATAGTCTAAATGGTTTGTACCTCGTTTGTACCTGTTTGTACCTTCCTTATTTTCGTTTGTACCCATTTTGTTTTTCAGATATTTTAAAATATCTAAAATGGGCATTTCCCCAGCTCCCCCCATTTTGAATTTTTGATCCAAAATAGTCTAAATCGTTTGTACCTGTTTGTACCTTCCTTATTTTCGTTTGTACCAGTTTTGTTTTTGAAATATTTCAAATTTTCTAATAATGACATTCTGCTACCCCCCCCCCGAATTTTTAATTTTGGTTATAAGATAGTTTTAATGGGCGTAAATAAGAGAATAAATTTTTGCACTTAATCCCTTAATCCCAAAATAAACAAATTTAATTTTGGGTTGGAAAATAAACTTATATTATTTTCAACTTCTTACATCTGACTGTTTTTCAAAAACACAGGGTATATGAAGTTACTATGGCCCAGTTTTTTTATTTTCAAATTTAATTTAATTTCAATTTTTACATTTACCTGTAAATATTATTATTACTTATTTTTTAAAAATATAAGGGCCGAAGAGGGGAGGAAAATTAAATTTTTTTTAAATTACATGAGGTTAGGCAGGGGGGTGGAAAAAGCTTACGTACGTTTACTTGGGAGGCAGGCAAGACATGAAATCGTCCTTACGTAATTAATGGAGATTCCCTTGTGAGCTTATTTGAAGTAATTTATGTTTGACAAATATAAGTGCTGGGAGGGGGGGAGGTAAAGTTATGTACGGATGTGGTAAAAAAAACTGTGGCGACATAATCCGACAATTTAATTTTTTTAAAATTACATCAGGTTATGCAGGGGGGTGGAAAAACCTAACTTGAGGGGGGAGGTAAAACTTACAGTTTAACTTGGCTAAAGACGCCTTCTTAATTGGTTTCATATAATGCGCAAAATTATTATTTGAAGAAAAAATTTACAATAATATTTAGAAGTAGTATCTTATTCGCCTAAAGTGGTAAGACAGTCAACAATAGCTATAAATTGTCAATTCCTTATATATACCCTTGTATAAGGTAACCTGATGTAATTTTAAAAAACTTAAATTTCCCCCCCCCCTCCTCGACTCTTATATTTAAAAAAAATAAGTAATAATATACTTACAGGTAAATGTAAAAATTGAAATTAAATTTTATTTATATAGATAAAAGCGAATAAAGAAAATTTATTACATAAAAAAGTTAATACAAAAATTTTAAATCAAAGATTAAGAGATTTAAAGAACTTAAGATTTAATGCATGTTGCTCGGAGTTTGGACGAAAATTTCAACTATCCATATCTTGGTAAAAAATTAACTTAACATCTTGCTGACTGAAGCTCATTCAGGCTCAAAGAAAGCTCTATCGATTGATATCAATTTTATATAAATTAATTATTATGGTATAGCTAAATAAACATTAACAAGATTTATTTTTTTCCAAGCTTTCGAGGATTTATGTCCTCTTTTTCAAGGTAAAATTTATTGAATGAAAGACAATACATAGTTACGAGTAAATTATATTGACATTTGTCCGATAACTTGATCAGAAAAATTAATAAATAAAATTAAAAATGAAAAAAATTAAAATTAAATAAAATATGTGAAAAATTAATAAATCTAATAAGTTATCGTGAGTTAAGAAAAACCAGTGGTAAAAACTTAACCCCAATATGTTGGTAACGTTTTAAACCAGAAGAGGGCTGTAGATGGTGCTGAGTCCTTCGATAATAATTAATTTATATATATTTTAATAGCTAATAATTTAATTAATTGATATCAATTTTATACATAAATTCAAAACGGGAACAAAAATTGCTAAACATGTCTACAGCCCGCACAGTTGCTTTTTGCGAATAACTTCGCGACCTTTGAGGCTCACTCGAAAATAATGGAAGCTCATTTACACCCGTATTCATAAAAATTTTAGAAAGTTAAAATATCTTTAAAATACCTTTAAAATGCAGGCGTCATAAAACATCAATCACAAACGTTTATTTGTCTTAATTGTAAGGGTTTCATTGGTTGTTTAACTTTAATGAGCGTTTTAGTTAAAATGGGTTTAAAACACTCTTTAGGTATTTTTATGAATACATGGGTTAGGCTCTAACGATGCTCTAACGATTGACACCAAAATCATAAAAAAAACTGACTGTTTTTGAAAAACAGTCAGAGGTAAGAAGTTGAAAATAATATAAGTTTATTTGCCAACCCAAAATTAAATTTGTTTATTTTGGGATTAAGGGATTAAGTGCAAAAAGATTATTCTCTTATTTAAGCCCATTAAAACTATCTTATAACCAAAATTAAAAATTCGGGGGGAGAGGGGTTAGCAGAATGTCATTATTAGAAAATTCGATATATTTCAAAAACAAAACTGGTACAAACGAAAATAAGAAAGATACAAACAGGTACAAACGAGGTACAAACGATTTAGACTATTTTGGATCAAAAATTCAAAATGGGGGGGGGGGGGTTGGGGAAATGCCCATTTTAGATATTTTAAAATATCTGAAAAACAAAATGGGTACAAACGAAAATAAGAAAGGTACAAACAGGTACAAACGAGGTACAAACGATTTAGACTATTTTGGAGCCAAAATTCGAAATGGGGGGGGGGGGGGCTGGCGAAATGCACCTGAAAATATAGTTCGCAGATGCACAACATTTATTGAAATTTCTGAGAAATCATTTTATTGAACAAAGGATTATTTAGATGGCAAATTAATCGACAAAAGTTGTATTCAGAAAAGTATTTTGTCATCGACCGATGATCTAAAAATTACTCACAAAATAAGCGAATACCATATAAATGGGAAGGGAAGTGAACGACAAAAAGTTCGGCCGCCTGCACAACTTTTTTCAAATACCGTCGCAAAAGCAGTGGTATGGTGTGGTTTGGAGGGTTTTCTTAACATTAACCAGAAAGAAACTAGCAAGTTCTTAAAACTTGTAAAAGACTGGTTCGATGTTTTCAATGCTCAGCAAAAATATGGCACCCATCCAGGAGCGAATATGGAATCGATTTAGATCAGCAAATATCGATACTGAAAGAAACTTCAAAATCAATAGTTAACTTAACTATTGGAAAGCATAAAACATTGATACCGTTTCAAAAAGGAATATTGTTAAATAACAAATCGTTGATTGAACTATTTACGCTGTGAATATAACAATTTGGAGTATATTCTAAAGTAGAGATAGGTTGAACCAGGATATCCTGGAAAACTTTTTCTCCTTCATACAGTATGGGGGCAGCAAATGACCATCTAACTCCCATCAAATACGTCAAATACGGGTTGCGGTGGTTCATTTTGGGTAAGCACTCGCTTGCACTATTTTCCATGAACAAAAATACAAAAAAAAGCTCCGAAAATTATCTATTTAGTTGAGCCTTACAAATCGAAAGTGTGCAACCAGATCCAGATGTTATTGAAAATAAACTTTGTTTGTCACAGGAATTTCTCAACACTGTTTTTTCGCAAAACAAATTAGACCTAATTGCAAATCCTGTAGTAGACACGCATTTTTCTAATTATTCATTCGTGGCTCCAGATTATAATTTCGATAACCCTGATGATGACAGTTCACTAAAAATAAATAATTCGTCTGTTATTCCTGATGATCATGAAAATCTGTTGACTTTATTGGATGATAATAAAATGTCTGACACTATTTCTAATGAGGGACTCAAATTCATTGCTAGATACGTAGTACATCAATTTCAGAAGAAATATCCTGATTTGAATTTGGGAATCCAACAAGGCATATTCAAACAAGTAGAGCCCCAGCTTGGATCGAATTTTTATCAAGAAGTCATCTGATGTATTGAAGTGATGATTTGATAGAATTGGCTCATTTAGTTGATAGGGAATTTCAGAAATTTCATAGCAATTTGTTTTGCAAAGAATGCAATATTTTTAATAAACTATTGGAAAAAGTTAAAAGCGGCATCTCTTGAAATTTCGAACAAATTTCCAAATGATGTCATTTTGTGTTTAATTATAGGACATACATATACCAGGCTGAGACATAAAAAGATCAGCTGTGAAAATTGTAAAAGAAAATTGAAAAACAAAAAAGTTGAAATTTACAAATAAATAAATAAACTTGATGTTCTCGTGTGTGTATTGACTTCTACAACAATAAATTTAAATATCTTATTATTTTTCCTGTTACGGATAATTTCATAATAAAAGCTAATAGGGCATTAAAATTTAAAAGGCGAGTAAAACTGATGATTTTTATTGGTTTGTTTTGTCTTAATTCGCCGTTTAAATTTTAATGCTCTGTTAACTTTTATTATGAAATTGGCCGTTGTAGGTCATAAGTAACCAAAGATGTTTAAATTATAATAATTCAATTCCAAATTGTCGAAAAATATTAGTTATTCATTATTTAATTAAACTCTGGTAACGGAATTGGGCTCAACTATGCGAAACTGTACATTAATATCGCTCGAGAGTCTCGAAACTGACGTCAATGGCAATCGCCAGTATGCGCGCGATCACACCTATCGTATGAAGCTAATACACAATAATATCTATAGTGCTTAGAAACGTAGTATTTGCAATAAGGAATCTGATAGCCTCCACAGGCAAAAGAATGTAAAAAATTTATTTTGATTGCATTTACTATGAATACATTTTTCAGGTAAATCAAAAGCATTATCAATTATCACCTATATTAGTTCAGAATCGGATGCACTGTTATGATTGGACCGAGTAATTACAATTATCAGCAGAATTTTTTTCATTATAATACCAACCAACAAAAAATACTTTGTTAAAATTTAATTTAATTTTTTCAAAATTAAAGATTTAGCAATGATCCCCGAAGAAAATGTGATTCTTTTTGTTGCGGCAGTGAAAGAAATTGTAAACGAAATTTTTTCTTCCAGTGAAGAGGAAAGTGACGATGACAAAACTCTTGCGACTCGTAGACATAAAATGCCAAGAATACACAATTATTTGGAGGACCTGATCTCTCAATATAGAGACAATTTAAAGAGCATTTCAGGTTAGATTTTATTTTGTGTTGGTTAGAAATTTGTACAAGTATTCAAGTTCAATTTTGGTTTCAGACTGCTTCCTGTAACATTCGAGAATCTATTAACCTTACATGAAACAAAGTTGGTTAGAAAAATATCAGGCCAAAGACAATTTCGCCTAGAAAGCAAATGTTGATTGCCATATGGAAGATGGCAACTCCCGATTCGTATAGGTAAGTTTAAATTAATCGTATTATTCTATTCTGGCACACAAGAACTAAAATAATCAAAATCTCTATTTGCAAAAAATTCAATGTTGCAAGAGCAACAGCTTTAAAATCAGTGCGGAAAGTCACAAAGGTGACTATCATCGACATTTATTGTATGGCCTGATGAAGAAAGAGGCATACAAGTATGAGAAGGATTTTTCACTGTAAGAAATTTTCTCCAAGTTATCGGGGCCATTGGCTGCACTCATATCAGAATACCGGCACCATGTGCCTGCATCATATATCAATCGTACTCCATTCAATTACAGGTTTGTAGTGAATTTGTTTTTTTACACTGTTATTTGAAATTATGTCATTTGTAGGTTGTCATTTGATGTAGGATGGCCATACATCATTTGCTTATTTGGTTGGATGTCATCACCCAACTGTTTGGCTGCTTTTGAAAAGCTGCAATTAGAACAATCGAAAAACGAAGTGTTGCTACTGCAGATTATTGCTGGTGTAGATATGCCACAATCTAAAAAATATATCGCGACTTAAACAACAGGTTAATTGCAACAGTAGCTAAATATAATGAAATAGAAAGTATTCAGTATTTAAGGGCAATTTCTCATAATATAAAAATTTAATTATTTTGTACATTACTAATTATTATTATTACTAACTTGAATAAATTATTATTTTCAAATTCGTATAAGTATATTGTTATAGTTACCTGTATGTCAAAAATAATTATTCAGGAGTATTTGTTACAAGGACTATTTTGCAGTTAGATTGATTTAGTGAAAATGATCATGCATGATCATGATCATTTGCGGTTGCGATCAATTGCACCGGGATTATTTGATTGAGGAGCATTTGTTGTGGGGATCATTTTCTGTGGGGATTATTTTCACTGGGATCATTTGTTTGGGGATCTTTTGTTATGGGGATCATTTGACGCCAAGATCATTGGGTAGGGGATCATTTGTTGTGGAATCAGAATTAACAATGCTAGTTTGAAAGCCGAATTTGAGTCTGATATTGACGTAAAATTAAAACTTAACTCTCTAGCTGCTCTGTCGTTTGTATCAGCACGTAAAGTGCGGTCCATATTTGACGATCTAGCTGCAACATTTCCCGACAATGATCGCTACAACGATGTGCTGGTATATTTCTTCTCCACGTATATTATAGCATGTGTTGCATGACGATCACCGCAATTTCCTATCGCGTTGTGGAATCATTTTGAAGCCGCTGCAGAGAACAGCCCAAAAACAACAAATTGTTATACATTTCTGCGAGTTGCTCCAATAGTCTTCATAACGTTCTTCAACTTAGCCTTAATAATATTAGCTTGCGCTACTTGCGGGTTGGAATCATGATAATGTTGTAGAACCTCACCAATTATCTCGTCTTCTAATGACCTTAAGAAAGCCTTCTATTTGATCGAAAAGTAAATTCTGCAGCTCCACGTGATTACTCCACTTTCGTTCTTTCTGTACTTGGTATATTCAAACCCCTGGTACAAAATAACTCTGTTTCCTTACTGCGTGACTTAATATTCCATAATATATAGGTAGTAAATATCAATTTACAATACAATATACAATATATAGTCTTACATTCCCGAAAGGAATATGACTGTCCATTTTGGACTTAACAAATCCGTTTGTTGAGGTGGATTAATCCTCACTAACTTTACATTTTACATCCATATATTTACAACTTTACACTTGTTCTTGCGTCCATTATCATTGCCTTCCAAAAAGTCCTATTCTTCACTTTCTCTCTCCAGTTCACGACCCCCATACTTCGCAGATCCCCTATCACTTGGTCATACCATCTTAAGTCCGGTCGTCCTCTCCCGCGCTCCTGCATCGGTTTCCACTCCGTGATCCGCCTTATCACATCATTCTCCTTCTTCCGCATGATGTGACCAAACCATTGCAATCTATGTGATTTGATTACTTTGACGATGTCTTCATTTCCAACTGCTCTCAGTATCTCATGATTCATCATGGGTCTGGTTTCTTGTTCAGCAATTTTTATTGGTCCCAGTATTTTACGCATTATCTTTCTTTCAAAAACTTTCATCTTTTCTTCCTCTCTTCTACTATAGCACATCGCTTCTGTCGCGTACGTAGCCACCGGTCTAATTATTGTCTTATATATCTTGATCTTTGTTTTTTTTGACAGCTTCTTATCGTTCAGAAAGTTTTTGTTCGCGTAGTAGGCCCTATTTGCTTGTTGCAATCTTCTTTCTAATTCTTGTTCTCTTTTGTTTCTATTATTTAATTGTGTTCCCAGGTATACGAAGTCGTTTACCTCCTCGTATGTGTGGTCTCCGATTTTCAGTTCACCTAAGTCTTGTATTTCTCCTCGTTGACATCTCATATATTTTGTTTTCTGCTCATTTATTTCCAAGCCCATTTGCTTCGCTGTTTCTCTTATTTCTTGAGTTCTGCTTGTTAATTCACCTTTCGATCTTGATACAATAACCACATCGTCCGCATATGCTATCAACTGCGTTTCCTTGTTGATTATTGTGCCGTTTACTTGTATCTTCCTCATGATCTTTTCTAGAAGTATGTTGAACAGGGTTACCGACATAGCATCTCCCTGTCTCACTCCACAATTTATCAAGAAATCTTCAGTCTCTCCACTTGAGGTTCTAACACAAGCTGCTGTTTCTTTTAATGTCATGCGTGTAAGTCTTATCAGCTTGCCGGGTATTTCCATTTGTTGCATTGTTGCCATCAGCTTACCTCTCTTAACCTTATCAAAAGCTTGTCTGAAATCGATAAAAATCATATACATGCTTATATTATATTCACGGCTCTTCTCCATAATCTGTCTCATTACATATATCGCATCTACCGTCGATTTACCTTCGACAAAACCGCACTGGTAATCTTCTATTTTATTTTTCATCGCAAGCTTTATTCTTTTGTTTAATATCGTTGACAGCACCTTGTATGTTACATTCAACAGTGTAATTTCTCTGTAATTCTCACACCTGTCCGTGTCTCCTTTTTTCTTTATTGTAACAATTATTCCTTCTCTCCATTTTTGTGGCATTACTTCTTCTGTCCATATTTGTTTTACAAGTTCATAGACCCTTCGATATAATAATTCTCCGCCATATTTTAGCAATTCTGCTGCAATACTGTCTTTGCCGGGGTACTTTCCATTTTTCATGTTCTTAATTGTCTCCGCTATTTCTTCATATGTTGGCTCGTCTATTTGTTGCTCTTCACTTATTATTGTTTCTTGTTCTTCCTCTGACACGTCATTCAGTAGTTCTTGAAAGTATGTCATTCATATCTGTTTTATTTTTTCTGTGTCGTTTTCTATTTTATTGTGCTTATCTCTCATTCCCCTCGTTTTGGTTCTGTGTCCTGCTTTCTGTTTCTTCAGTTTTTCATAGAACACCTTACTATTATTTTGTCTGTTATTCTTCTCTATATCTTCCATTATGGCTTCCACCCATTTATTTTTTTTCTTCTTGTATGACTTGTATGCTTCACTTCTTTTTCTTTTGTAATTCTCTCTATCTTTTTCTTCATTTGTGTTAACGTATGCCAATCTTGCTTCTCTCTTCTTTTTTTCCATCTTCTCACAATCCTCGTCAAACCAACTCTTATCTCTCTGTACTTGTCTATATCCTATTACTTTCTTTGCTGCTGCTGTTATACATTCCGTGATATTCTCAAATTCTTCATCTACATCGTTACTTTTTTTACTGTTTTTTATATATATTTGGATCGTATTTTCATAATTTTCCCTTATTTTGGCATCTCTTAGTTTTTCTGTTGCAAAAAGTTTACTTTTGTTCTTCTTTATGTTGTTTATCGCTTTCTTCATTTTTATTTTTGTCACTACCAAGTAATGATCCGTTTCAGCATTTGCTCATCTATATGATCTTACATCATTAATCAATGATTTTCGCTTCCTTGTAATTAAAACATGGTCTATTTGGTTCCCTTCATCTTGTTCTCCTCCGGGCCAGACCCAGGTTATTTTATGGATCTTTTTGTGTTTATATCTGGTACTGCAAATATCCATATCTAAAGCTGCTGCCATGTTGCAAAGTCTGCTTCCATTATCACTTGTTTTGCTATGTATCGTATGCTCTCCCGCCACATCGCTTACATACTCTTCTTTCCCAATTTTTGCATTAAAATCTCCCATCAATACCAATGCGTCTTTCCTTTCGCTTCTCTCGCATAATTCTTCTAGTTCTTCGTAGAATTTTTCTTTTTCTATATTATTGGCTTCTTCCGTTGGTGCATAAGCACAGATTATTGTCATATTTGTGGATTTCTTTCTCATTCTCAAGTATCACATTCTTCCGTTTACTGGTTGGAACTGCATTATGCTGTCTTTTTCATCATTTCTTACCATAAAGCCTACTCCGCTTCTTCCCTGCTTTTTCTCTCCCGAGTATAACATAGTATATTCCTTGCCAGTTACCTTTCCTTGACCCTTCCATCTGATTTCCTGCAGCGCTGCTAATTCGATCTTATATCTCTTTAACTCATTCTCGACTTCCTCCATTTTTCCCGGTCTCAACAGTGTTCGCACATTCCATGTTGCAATTCTAATTATATCATCTTTTTTACCATTTGTCTTTCTCTTATTTCTATTCTTTCTTTTTTTCTGTATTAGCTCATCTTTTTCCGTTTCATGTTTTATTCGATTATCTTCCCCAGCCTTTATTATTGGAGCATCTGTCTGGGAAGGTACAGATGCTCCATTATGCAACCTTATTAGTTTTTTGTTCGTTGAGTTTTATTGGTGTCGCGCTTAAGGTCATTGCATTTGTTATCCCACACATACAATCCATCCTGCTTGATCATTCTTTGGTAACCTACTTTAACTTTTTCTCCCTTTTCCATTTCCTTCTTTGCTATTGCCCATATTTGGTTTTGTATTTCCTTTTCTGCATTGGTTAGGTCGCTTTCGATATAAGTTCTTGTACCTTTAAGTTTGTACTTATTCTCCATTACCACTCTTTTTTGGTTGAAATCCTTCAATCTTGCCACAATTACTTGCTTTTCCACATTCCTTCCTATTTTAAATGTGTCTACGACCTCAATCTGTATTTGCATCTTTTCTTTCAAAAATTTTTCAACATTTTCTCGGGTTACCTCTTCAGTTATTGGCAGGTTCTTAATAATTATGTTTTCTCTTCTCTTTTCTTTTTCCCGCCGCTCCAATTGTTTCTCAAATTCTGCTAATTTTTCCTCTTGTTTATCTGTTTTTTCTTGCAGCTTTGCAATTGTACTTTCCAACTCTTGAACTCGATTATTCCAGGAGGTTTCCATTGCATTTAGCTTCTCCTTGATTTCTCTACTTTCTTTTTTGCTTTCTTCAATACCGTCCTTGACCGTTTTTGCAAGATTTTTCATCATTTCTTTTAGTTCCTCCATGTATTCCGTCTGGTTCTCTACTTCGGTTGTTTTGATTGGGGATTTGACTGTTAGTTTGCTTCGCTGAAAAATCTTTTCTTCTTCGCTACTTATATTTGTTTCCTCTCTTTTTCTCTTAATATACTCCCTTATTGATGGTACAGTATTGGCTCTTGGTCTATTATGTTTGTCACCACTCATTTGCTTTTGTTTGATTTAGTTATAAATACTCGTATAAATATTTATACTTATACTTAGGCAACCCAACTTACTGCTTAGAATGTCTTGTTAATTCGGCACTTAATTTTTAACAGGTTTTTGTTCTTATTTCGGTAGCGTCAATACGAACACTCGAGTCGACCCCTTGGAAGTGCTCGCATTACTACTTTTCTACCCTTAAGATTTTATTGCTACCTAACCTCAAATACCTGTAGTTCCTCGGCGTTCTTAAAAATCTTCCACCTCGTTGATTTTCCGTGTCACCAACACTTCTAATCTTCACACTAATCTCATATAAATTTAAATATTTTCAAGAAACTGTCCAGTTAACCCCACTCTACCCTACTTCATTGTGCATAGAGTCGCTGAATGTAATAGTTAGATCGTTGTATCGTGTGCGAATTCGATTCAATATATCTTCAGTCATTGAATCTTTGTGCTTATCCCACAACGTATCTGCTCATCTCGGTAAACATGAAGTCAACACTTATAGCAAATAGTAGACAAATTTGTGTTGCTGTACTGCTCAGTGCTGCTTCAGTAAGCATATCATTCCAGTGATTGTCGTCTTCGAGAAAACCGAGTGCAAGGTATGCATCTTAATTATGTTGAAAGCTGTTGTCCATCACTTTGCGTATATCTAGAAATGACAATGGGCCGGTGACATTAACGAACAAAAGTCGCAGATAGAAGCATTTGATTTGCTTTGGATCGACTGTATATACACTGCCCAAAGTGTTTGATTTGAATAGGCCGGGGCACGCATCAATTGGTGTACCTTGCATCCATTTTTTGTTTGATTCCACGTGAAATACCTTGGTACTTTGGCATAAAGTAGTGTTCGTGCAAAAGTCACCGAAAGTATCCGCACGATTACATATGTAATTCAAAAAATTCGGTGAGTTTTTAGTTTACTAAAAACTTTGCCGTGAATGGACATTGGTCATGTGTGGAGGCACAATAAAAATATTAATAGATTTTTTGTAAAGAGAATAATTATTTGATTTAATTGTAGTCCCTGTTGCTTCTTTAATCCGAATATTCGATAATCTTGGCAAAAATTGGCCACCTTAATATTATTATAACAATTCTTTAAAATCACTTGTGCCATACCGCCATATACGGCCCGGGCGGTATGAAATAGTTGACCCGGTAAACTTTGTTCTTTTCTCTAAAATTTAATTTTTAAATTATATTCAATTCAAAATCAAATATAATCAAATGTAAACATAAACGCCGTATGAAATAGCAACATGCTTGCAGCCTTCGCGCCATCTATCGCCCCAAATTTTAGACCCAACTCTGTGCGACTACCTGCTAGCAATGGTTTGGTTCACCCTGTACGTGTACCTTTTTCATCGGATTATATGATTAAAAGTCGACCAATCAGAGCGACGTTACCGTAAATCGTTTGTGGATTCCGCATTTTCGCGAATCTTAAATTTTTTTCTGCACAAAAATCTATTCTCATGCCTACTTAATATACACAAAAAATTTCATAAAAATCGGTTAAGCCGTTTCGGAGGAGTTCGGTAACAAACACCGAGACACGAGATTTTTATATATTAGATAGAAGAAAGAAGATTAATTAATTAATAAATTTTTTTTCTGTCGGACACCCTGTATGATTATATCTTATTTATTATATATGCAGATGTTAAGAACTACTTATAGACTCAACAATTAAAAGATTAAAATTTCGAACAGTCTACCTGTAACGGGCAACGGTGGAAAAGTTATTATTAGAGTTATTAAATAGTTATTAAATAGAGTAACAAAGTTAGGATTAGAGAGACCCTTGACCATCGGTAAAAAAAGTAATCGTCCATAGTACCCTAAGTATTTCGGGTAAAAAAGTACGTTATCATTTTTCAGAGTTCTCTTTTTGTCCATGCCCTGTTGTTTCTTGGTTCAGTTTTTTCATTGTTCTGTGTTTTCATTGTTCTTTCTTCATTTTCTGTTCTTTCATGTTCTGTTCTGTCCGGTCACCCTATTCTTGATATGGCATATATTGAGAATATACCTAATTAGGCTTCTATACAACGTATAGGAAGAAGCCTTATGATCTAGCTCCGTGTCCGTCTGTCCGTCTGTCCGTCTGTCCGTCTGTCCGTCTGTCCGCATAATTCAAAACCAATCAGAACGCACGTTCTTAAAACAATTTTACTTCATATAGAATATTTTTAGATTGGTATTAATTATTCAGATTATTTACATATATATTTTTTAATCCGATATTCTTATTTTGTATTTTTAGAGTAGGTATTTTACGTGTTTCTAATACGGTATTCGGTACGTGTTTCGGGTATTTTAATATTTCATTATGAATTGTGTTTTATTTGTGGTTTGTAAATTGCAAATATTTACCTATAAAGGTCGAAATAAAAAAAAAATATTAAAATGTTAGCGTTTTCCTTATATAGTAAAAAAATCTACCTAATTAAAAGATTAACGCATTAAAAATTGGAATAAAATAAAGCCCAAATAATTTAACCTACCGAAAAAGTAGATGTATAGAAGCCTAAAAACTGTCGCAAAAGCGAGTTCCACCTTGTTTTATAATGGCTTATTGTGTTTTACATAATATATTGCAATGAAATCGGGATGTAATTCACAAGCCAATTTGACATGCAGGATTCAACAATGGCTCAGAAATTTGTACGAGGGTCACGGAAGTTAACGGCAATCTTTAGCGATTATTAACAGATATTTTAAGATCTTGTAATAGTATTTAAGTTTTTCAATTAGCTAATTTTATTATATTTTAACTGTATATTTTACAAAACAAACTTTTGATCGATGGATCAAAATTTCCCAAGGAGGAACGCACCATGTTCCAAACACCGCAGAACAGATGCTTTCCGAAGAAAGTAGCAAGCAAAAGTCACAATAAATGAAATCAAGATAAAAAATACTGTAAAAAATGTAGGTAATGTTAAATTTACTAAAATGTAATTTTTACAGTATTTGATCATGTGTAAAGCACAATATTCCACAATAAAGCATGTAAATTTACATGCTTACAATACATGCTTAAATTTACAATGGAAATTTATTTCAGTATGAAACCTTAGTAGTTTTTACCTGTAAAAAATGTAGTAAATGCATTAATGCATATTTATTGGGATCTGTCACGCAAACGGACCCAAGAATTCGGCGCCGACACCTACACTATAGGAAACAAGGTGGAACTCGCTTTTGCGACAGTTCTTAGGCTTCTATACATCTACTTTTTCGGTAGGTTAAATTATTTGGGCTTTATTTTATTCCAATTTTTAATGCCTTAATCTTTTAATTAGGTAGATTTTTTTACTATATAAGGAAAACGCTAACATTTTAATATTTTTTTTTTATTTCGACCTTTATAGGTAAATATTTGCAATTTACAAACCACAAATAAAACACAATTCATAATGAAATATTAAAATACCCGAAACACGTACCGAATACCGTATTAGAAACACGTAAAATACCTACTCTAAAAATACAAAATAAGAATATCGGATTAAAAAATATATATGTAAATAATCTGAATAATTAATACCAATCTAAAAATATTCTATATGAAGTAAAATTGTTTTAAGAACGTGCGTTCTGATTGGTTTTGAATTATGCGGACAGACGGACAGACGGACAGACGGACACGGAGCTAGATCATAAGGCTTCTTCCTATACGTTGTATAGAAGCCTAAAAGGACAATTTTCTGAGCATTTTGAGACCGCACATTGATGAGGAAAATGCAGCAGTTTTCGAGAAAACGGCATTTGAATATCAAAATTTTACATGCATTTTAGATAGGGAAATTCACTAACATAAAAGTTCTATTGACGGTGGGTGCGTTCTGATATAGTGTTAGTGTTGGCCGTCACAGGCGATTGTGATTCCGTCGGGGGTACATCGTTCATATTGTAATATTAATTTAAAAAATAAACGAAGAACTCGTTTTTAGGTTAGAATCTCGAGTGCCTTGGTTGCGTTTGCTCCGCTCCGGGCGCTACGCGCCGTTTTGACGAACGCTGACTCGCTAAAAACATCCCTCTAGGTCGCACAACCTCGCCAAAGGTGCAACTCGAAAGGGGTGAAACTCGTAAGGGGCGAAACTCGTTAGCCACGCTCGATGGCTCGATGTGTTCCCGACCGGGTCACAAACGCATCTGGCTGCCAACACTAAGACTATATCAGAACGCACGCACCGTCAATAGAACTCGGGAGCGAATCAATTCCCTATCTAAAATGCATGTAAAATTTTGATTTTCAAATGCCGTTTTCTCAAAAACTACTGGATAATCCTCATCGAAGTGCGGTCTCAAAATGCTCCGAAAATTGTCCTCTTTCCAATAGAAAAAAAATCAAAGCCCAACGTTTGGGTCCGTTTAAGTGACAGTAACCTATTTATTTTATCATGTATCCATTTCCATAACGTAATTTTACCTTTTTGATTTCAAATTATTAACCTTTAAGTGATCGCGCTGGTGTATTCGAGGCACCTCTATGACTAAACCAGTCACCAATTTAAGAAAAAAAGGCGTACGCACTTGCGGCATTGTTCTAACCTATTATAGATGCGTTACTTACCCATGTCTGTTACTGTTCGTGTTTTTGCACCGTGTTTCACAGCGGTGCCTAGAATACCCGCGCGCGTAGTAATTTAAGTATTTTTTGAACATTAAAAACACATATTATTTTTGATATTTACGTTCATATAAGTTAGCCGTAAACAATTTTAAATTAACAAAATCGTTTTTGTAGGCATCGTATACCAGTCAGAAATTCAAAACGTCTGCGTCTTACCAAATATGAACTTCATGCTATTTTTGCAAGAATGTGTTTTTAGTTAAGTATATTTCATTTGTTCGTGTTTTCAGTTAAGAATATTTTTTTGTTTATACAATTATAACAATTTAAATGTTAATATGTCTAAATATACATTATTTCTATAATAAGTATACTATTTATTAAAAACAGCAATCCTTTAGTGCCATTAAAGAGCGGGTGCCTGGAATACACCGCGCGCCTATTTATGTTACAGTTCACTGCCCGCTTAGTTAACGGTTAACAAAATTCGGTACTTCAAGTAAATAGCATAAAGAATAGAAATAGTTATATTAAAGGTTTTGATTTCAAATTTTAACAAAATTCTGTTCTTCAAGTAAATAACTTAAGAAATAGAAGTAGTTAGTTTCAAGATTTTTATTTCAAATTATTAAGAAAATTCTGTTCTTCAAGCAAATAACTTGACAATTGTCATAAAATGTCAAGTCATGTCATCAACATGTCATTACATGACAAAATCAGGAACTTATCGTGCGACGCCAGAGTAATCTAAAGATCCTATAAAAACCTACTGTAATCAGTGCGTTGTTTCCAAATAGCATGCTACAGGTACATTTTTATCATTGCATCGGCAGTAGGGCATTTTCATGCAAAAATAAATTACCAATGTAAGGTGTTTTATTCTGCTTTCCAAGGTGCTATCAGTTTAGTTTTAAACTTTGTGGTAAATGATTGTTCTTAGGTAAGTTATTGACTTTTTTAAATTAAATAATATATTTAGCGGTTTACAATCATAATTTTTATACGGTTTGTCCAACAAACAAAAAACTGTTTAATAGCATTCATGCTGGCGCACTCATGCTATTCATTTTGCAAGCTCAAGGAATATTCGTGATATCACGACAAAATATTCGAAATATCTACGATACTAATAGTATTACAACACGTGATTATTTCATTCTACTTATGCATTGCCAAATATTCGCATTCGTTCACCAAATTCATAGTCAAATTAATGAAAATATCATTTGATTAACGAAATTTTCATTTACACAAAGAATTTTATTCGTCGACGCAAAATATGATAAATTTTTCTTCAATATACCTTTTTCGGTGATATTAATTTAATTTATTTCGCTTTTCCTTACAGAAAAACCGTTCCACCTTCACCATATACAGTGAGCGAAATTCAATTAACCTCACATCTCATTTTGAATAAAAAAGAAAATCTATTTATCGTATACGATACAAAATAAAACCAGCTGGTACATTATAAAAATGTGATAATACTAAATAAAAATATTGAAATTTTTCTGATCTTGCCGAAATGCAAGCGATAATAATAAAATATAATGCATATCAGTACGAGAAACTGCTTTTAACTTATTAGAAAATAAGCTAAAGACTTTGGAGAACAATTATCAACAGACAATTGGATATTCCAAGAGGATAATGCAGCTATTCACAAAGCACATCGAGTAACTAAATGGTTTCAACAAAAAAATATCGAAGTTTTGGAATGGCCATCAAGATCTCCCGACTTAAATCCAATGAAGAGAGGGATCTTAGCTCGTAAGGTGTATGAATGAGGAAAGCAATACGGTACTGTGCAGGGGTTAAAAAATTCAATTATCCGAAGTTGGGAAAAAGTTGCACAAGGAATTTTGCAGAAATTGTCCATGAGTATGAAAAAAAAGTTTGTCAAGTGTTAAAGGGCAAAGGAAACAATATCTCTTAATAATTTAAATTTTCAACTGATAAAATTAATGGGAGAGTGAGGTTAATCCAATTTCGTGCTGGTTTTAGAGATATTTTTTATAATATTATTAGTTTTATAATTTAATATTTGTAAAGAACATGGTTGTAAATAACCAATCTGAGGGTTTATGTTTGTTTCTGAGTATATTGTTATCAGTTATTACATTGCAAAAATAGTATTTTAAATTAAAAATTTTTATTTTACCTTGTTAGATTTAGACCAAGGCGGTTCTAGTGAATCGTCTCCAGCGCCTTCCTTGCATTCTGAATTAGAAGATGCTTTTAGTTCCACTGACAGCGCATTCGACGCAAATTATGATCCATCAGAATCATCAGAAAATGGAGAGTCTGGAGATCGAAAAATAATTCAAAATAATCCAACTGCTTCTACACGTCTACTGCTAATGATGACTTACCGTATTTTGTAAGTAAATCCGCAATAACTTGTACCATTAACAAATTAATTTTTTCAACAGCAAATGACAGTGGCACTAATCAAACTCATAAGAAAAAACAAAAACCTTCTTCATGGAAACGTAATTCACAAAAACGATTAAGAATGAAGGCAAACCATATTTGACATAAGGAGGGAAATCTAAAGCAGCTCCAATATTGAAAGAAGTCGATTGCCATTGTCATTATAAGTGCAATACTGTTTTTTCATTTGAAGATAAGCAAACCATTCTTAACAGTTTCTTATTGCTGGACACCGAAGAGCTAAGGTGAAATTTCATTGCCAGACATGTAAAGCGCATTCCAAAAAAACGTTCCTACAATTTAGATAGAAGGTGTTTCACTTATGTTTACACCTTAACTTTGAGCCAAATTCCCAATCGAGAATGTCAGAAGTTTTTTATTTCAACTCTGATTATTTCTAGTAAGAAAGTCAAAACTGCTATTAATAAATTAACTAGTACTGGAACTATCGAAGCAGATAAACGTGGTAGAGAAAGTCTGCCGCAGAAGAAACCAGATGGTGTAAAAAATATTATAAGAGATCACATTAAATAAATGCCTGTTGTTGATTCACACTACTGCCGTAGTTCTACCAAAAGAAAATATCTAGCAACAGGTTTATCTGAAAATAGGCTTGTACAATGACTATAAAAACTATTGCGATAAACTTGGAGTACTACCAGAAAAACCCAGCTATTACAAACACATATTCACCACTGAATTTAATCTCGGTTTTCATTGTAGTTTTCAGTAATAAAAGCAACGTGAAGAAAAAGAATTGGCACAGCACGATTACGATATGCACATTATTAGAAAAAAGGAAGCTAGGGATCATGACCTTGCAGATAAAGCAAGATCTAAATGTGACGATTCTTTTATTTGCTACGCAATGGACATGGAAAAAATTCTTGTTACACCATGTTTACAAATTGGAAAATTGTACTACACTCAGAAACTCAAAACTTTTAATTCTACTGTTTATAACTTGGGCACCTCCGAAGCTCATAATTACATGTGGCATGAAGGTGTTGGCACAAAAGGATCTTCTGAAATTGCAACTTGCCTTTGGAAACCCCTGACCAATTTAGATCCAGCAGTAAAGGAAGTAACTATTTATGCAGATACAAAGTAATTCAATTACCCAAAGTAATTCAATTATTCAAAGTACTTCAATTACCCAAAATAATTAGTAATTTAAAGTAATTTAATTACTTCAAATATTTCAACATCCACGTTATATTAAGGTAAACATCAAAAACTTATATTATCTATTAAAAAATTATTTAATTATTAAAAAAACTAATTTAAAAAAGTTAATTATCTTTTTTGGAATTAGCTATTATTAATACCAAATTTTTTGGTATTTAAAATTTCAACGCCCTTTTTATTATTTTTGTTGTTATATTATATACAGACAGACAAGTAAAAGACTTGAATAAAGTACTTCAATTACCGAGAAAGTAATTCAATTACTGAGAATGTAATTCAATTACCAAGAAAGTAATTCAATTAGTGAGAAAGTAATTCAATTACTCAAAAGTAATTCAATTACCGAAAAAAGATCTGAAACCCAATTACCAAATACTCAAATACTTTATTAAAGTAATTCAAATACCAAATACTTTGGTTCATTTTAAAAGTAATTCAATTAAAGTAATTGAATTACTTTTTGAATTAAATTGAATTAAAGTAATTGAATTACTTTTGAGTAATTTATTACTTTTTTCAAGCCTTTTAATTGAATTACTATCAGCTCTGTGTGTGGCTTAGGTCTATTCACCTCCAATACGATATTATATCGTAAGCATTCAAGTAATATCGAAAACCAGCCAGCAAATTTTGCATTGTGCAACCAAGAAGGTTTAATATCAACTAATATTAGCGATAATAATGATTACAATAATTATTCTGATTTAACTGGCGGATTATAAATAATTAGATTATTAGCCCTTGAAATATATATAAATAAAATTATCAATAATGAGCTAAAGTAAAACAATAAAACAATTAGTATTCAAGCTTTCGAGAAATTAATCTTCACTTTTTCAAGAAATGAAGTATAGTAATATTGGTGTTAATGTTACTGTTTTTAAATCAATAATTGACATGGTTTGTATCGAATTTTCTTCAATAACCTATCAATTACATGTTTTTAATATTAAATTTTTATACAAATATCAGCAATGGATTGCGATTAGCAATTTGGGACTATTTAAAAAAATTTAAAATGGAATATGCCATTTTGGTATTTATGAAACGGAATTTTATAAATAAAATAATATTACATGTGATTAGGGTAAAACCATAAGCATACTATAAAACATCTTAAATGTATGCTATATTAAAATTTTTAATATTATTTCCTGTCTACTACGTGCTTATGCCTCTTTAGATAAAAAAACTTAATTTTTCAGTTTTGAATTTTAGTATTATTTGTGAATTTCTGAGAGTACAGTAAAATATGGATTACTTAATGCAAATCCGCAACACAGAATTCCATTGTTCCTCTGCTCAATTCTTGTGAATTAGTGCCCAGCAGGTTAGAGATTGGCCATGGGGGGGGGGTAGAATTAACAAAAAGGTTTTAAATTACACATGATAAAAGCCTACACAGAATTATAAAAAAAAGATTTCATCGACATGGTAGAGATTTGTTTTGAGTACAGTTACTTCTCATTAAAAGGAAAAATATATAAGCAACTAGATGGTTTAGCTATGGGGAGCCCTAGTAGCCCAGGGTTCGCAGGTTAGGTAATGGAAACCTTACTAGAAGAAATAATGAGTAATTTGAGATTTTATGTACCTTTTTTTAAATTGTACGTGGATGATTCTCTCACTGCGGTTCCATGTGGGAGAGAAGATGATCTTCTGAATGAATTTAATAGTTATTATGAGGGACTTAAATTTACTATGGAGAGGGAGAGTGATAATGTGATCCCATTCTTAGACATTCTGGTGATGTCCGGAAGGAGTGTTGACCACCAATTGGTATACGAAACCCATATGCTCAAATCGGATGGTTGATTATCAGTTTTATCATCATACCAACATAAAGATAGGACTGGTGCCAGCATTTATTAAAAGAGTCTTGAGATTGTCACATCCCGGTTTCCACAATGCCAAAAAAAAAGTGATCGACATTTTACAACACAACAATTATCCAAGATGGTTCATTAATTCCCAGTGGAAGAGAGTGAGTGGGGGGAAAAATGTGATAACATGAACCGGAGAATAAAGGAAGGGATCCCATTCTTTAGATTCCCTTACATACGGGGACTGACGGAGAAAGTAAACCGCTTTGAGAGACCATTACAAACTGGGTATATACAGTCTGGATACTCACCAGAAACTTCTGTCTAGATTAAATGATAAAGTCCCTAAAGACTCTTTATCAAAATTAATATACGAAATTCCTTGTCTAGATTGTAATAAAACCTACATAGGACCGACAAAACAATTCCTCAAACAGAGAATATACCAGCACACAAGGGATTTCAAGTTGGTTGATCAAAAAAAGGATAATGTACGGGGAAGAGGAGAAGTTGACAGCATTAGTGGTACATCACAAGGAAACAAAACACAATTTTGATTTCGAAAATGTTAGTATTTTGGATTTTGAAGCTTCGTTGTTGAAGAGAAATATCAGCGAAATGTACTTTATAAAAAAAACTGATTGCGTCAACTATAGAGAGGATGCAATGAAGCTGAGTAAGATCTACAGCGGAATCTTGTAACTGTTAATACTAGAGTAAGGATGATAAAACGGGGGATTGATTATGTGCGATGGTTAAGATGTTGATATGGCTATTTATTATCAGCAGGTGTGTCTGTATATTTTAAAATTTGTGAAGTTTTATATATTTGAGATTGTTTTAATTTTAATTATTGACCTTTTAGTAATTTATTATATGATTTTATTATTGTTAATTTTAAGGATTATTGTCGCTCTCTTAGATGGAGGCTCTCTTTAGTGATAGTATAAAACAACCGTATTGGTACTATTTGAATCATGCTACTTGTCAAATTTGTAAGTGATTATGTTTCAGATCCTGAAGAAGAAAAATAAAATCTTCGAAACGTTGATCTAATACCAATTGTTTTATTAACACCACAGTCCAAGATTCCCCACTAAGTATCATACACATTAAAAGTTTTACAACTTTATTCTGTTATTTTAATTTGCACCCTCAGAAAACCACCCTACATATCAATGTAATTTTTATCATTATTTTTCCATTAATTTGTAGGTCAAATTCTCAACATATCAAACGTTTCATAACTTTATATTATTATTTTGATTTTCATCCCCAGAAAACCACCCCTATTTATCAATATAATTTTTTAAGTTATTGTTCCATGAATTTGTAAGTCAAATTCTCGACATACTGAAAGTTTCATAACTTTATTCTGTTATGTTAATTTGCACCGCCAGAAAACTACCCTATTTATCAATGAAATTTTTTTCATTTTTTTTTCTAAAATCTGAAGCATATTTTGAACTAATTTGGTGAGTTTCAAAGTTTTAGCCAAGTTTTAGGGTCAAATACTCCACTGTGCGACGTATCAAATTAGTCAACAGATACGGCGCACAGTGGGCTGGAATCACAATGTTTGGACATAAGAGCTAGTTACATTCAACTTAATTTAAGTAGATTAGATTATTATAAAATATCATGTAGAATTACGAAGAATATGTGTAAGTGCATTTTATCTTTAAGGTAAATGCACTGATAGAATATGAGACATCGTTTTCTTGCAGACAGCGATAATCTAATTAAGTCAGTTGTACTTTTGCTTTCATTAAAGTTACTTCTCATAATATGTTTGTATTATTTTGAATAATGATTATTAATTTTACTTTTTAAAAAGATCAATTTCAAAAGCAAACACATATTTGGCGCAGTCAGTCCGTATGGATCCACAACGTTAATATTTTGACAAAATCGCGAATTATTAACTTTCGTTTCAACGATTTATTGAGCGAATCCGAAACAAAAAATTTTTTAAGTGAGTTTCATTCAAGTGAATTAAAATTCATTCAAGTGAGTGTAACATTCGAACAACATTGTCGAAGTTGACATTAACAAGAATTACGTACGCATCGAGGACAAAATCGCCAAGGTGGTACAAGGAAATTGGAGACCAAAAGCCAGGACAAAATCGCCCAGTTGGAAATCAACAATTTCAAACAACAACACATCATCATCCATTCTAAGACGAAGATGAAAATTATTCTGTAAGTCCTTTTTACATTATCCTTAATAATTTTTATGATAATTACACTTACAAAAGGTAAACAAACACTTACACTGGCAATTGTGTCTCTTCCTGCGGAAAGAGTGCCTCATCCGGTTCGATGCCACGCCTCTTTGTTTACATAATTTTGACGTTTGTCAATATCAAATAAATGTTCGGGTAATTATCTCCATAAATATAACTCGACCTCATTATTTTTAGATCGATAAGTTGCTTGTAAATTTTACTCAGGCATCGTTGCATTAAGCAATTGCACTAAAAACAAGTTTTTCGTGCATTGCTATGCAACGATGCCTTCGTATTTACAATACAACTTATCGATCTAAAAATGAGGTCTTGTTATATTACTATTGATAATAATCATACTATTTGCGTAGCGTTTATAAATACTACTTGTACGAATAATTTGTAATTTGCATATTAGTATTATTACAATTAATGTCAATTATTATAAGTGATAGAAATCCACTTCGTCGTATTCCTGAGGAACAAGAAATAAATATTAATATGGCAGCTACGCGCGTGGAAAAATTTCATATTCCGGCAAGCCCTAGACTACCCTAAATAAATAATAAATGTTATCATTCTTTTTAACATTGCAAAGAATCTAAATCTGCAAACGGACGTTTGAACTTTAGTTTCAGTGTTTTCTTTTCCTAAATTGTTAACTGTCTTTTAACTTGTGATGGATTATAATAATCGGAACATCGTTGATTTTTTGAGATGCATTTCTCATAATTTTGAAATGAATAATTAATTTTTTAACAAATAAATATGTCAACAAATTCTTTTTTCCAAATCCAAATCTTTATCACCCCTCCCCCTTTTATTAACCCGTCGTAGGTACACATGTGAGCGCGCTGCGCACATAAATAGGATTTCGTATGTCCATCGTATAAAAAATTATGTTGAATTAATTTGATACTATTAATACCTTCAAATGACATGTCTATACAAATATCGAAAAAAATAAATCATAATGCCATTTGTCGCCGATATGTTTTTACGCCGACAGTTAATTATGCCGACGACTTTAGCGCCGACGCAGATACGCTGACAATTAGTAATTACGCCACAAGTTAACAGTTCGTCGGCATACAACGAAAACCCATTAACTGACATTTTTGGCAAAATTGAGTTATAAATACCATTAAATGCAGTTTTTCAAGATCTATCTTCTGGTAAAATCCATTAACTTCTGTTAAATTATTTTCATATGTTTTTGCTTAAAAGTGTATTTTGCTAAGTAGTAAAAATATAATTTCATTTCTGGATAAAACAGTTTAGTGATGTTAAATGAAGCTTCTTCCTCAATTGCATGGTTTTCTTTCGGAAAAAAACCTTTAAAGTTTTTTAGTTGTATATTCCTGAAAAGAACCGCAAACAATGTTGTTTGTTCTTACTGGAAAAAAGCATTAACCTATTATAACTGCTTATCTTTGAAATTAAATGTAAGATCTTATACAGGTTAAGTAACATTATTTGATTTTAGTTCTGTTTTATTTGAATTTTCCAATAATTCTTGACTATGAAAATCCATTTAGTGCATATAATGGATTTTTGATGAAACAATGTTTTCATTTATAACCCACGTTATACAATTAAAAACTACTAACTGATTTTAACAGATTTTTCTGGAAAAATTTTTACCGTGAACAGGAAATTAATGTTTATTTACACAAGAGCTTTTATAACACTGTATTGTAACAATGTTTAAAGAAAGACGTTTTTGTTCAATATTTTCAAGCTAACAATTGATTAAATTATTGCATTTTTGTTTTACAGATTGCAATATTATGATAATATTTATAAATGAAATGTATTATGTCTTTAAAATGTGATAATAATGTTTGCAAGTGAGAATTTATTACCACTCTTTTCGATAAAATTGCAAGGGTTTTTAAAAAATTTGGTGTCTTTTTGTTTAAATAATCATTTCTAGTAAAACAGCGACGCTGCAAGGAGTGAATTTATTGTATTTTATTGTGATTATTTTTTGTGTTATTAACTACAAAAGTATGGATTCAAGAGGTAAACGAATTGTCAATCTGGTGCTGAATCAAAGCCGAGGTAAATATAAAATTTATTTATAATAAATACTTATTTCACTATTATTTCTTATCCATTCAATATCATAATAATTTTTTATTATACTTATAATAACTAATTAAAGAATATGCATGAATGTGTGTTTGTCGTTATTTTAATTACTATGTGTAATGTGTATTGGTATAAAACTAATTGTTACGTAATCGTTACAGACAGCAATGATGATGAAAATCCAAGTCGAGTGATTATTACAAGTCTTCAGTACTTGGCGAAAATGAAATGAATGTAGTGAACGAAATGACTGATCTATTTGATTCTGATTTTTATGACCAAGATCCAAGTTATGTGCCCGATAATATTGCAAATAGTAATGTGAAAAATGTAGAAACTGACGATTCTTGTGGCAGTGTATCTTTTAGAGATAGTCCAGATCCTTCAAAATCAGAAGGTCCCTTGGAATGTCCGCCATTTAATGAAGAGCAAAATAGTACATTAGCCTCAAGAAGTAAACGGGGGAATCGATGGAAAAAAAGTGATCCCAGTAAATGGAAACAAAATGTATCTAAGAAATCTCGCAGTTTATGTTTGCCCTATACCATTTTCGTCCTGCCAAGACACCAAAAAGCGTTCATATGATTCATGTCGTTTTAAATGTACTCGACAGTTTTCTGAAGAATATAGAAAAGTGCTATGTGAAAATTATTGGAAATTAGAAGATTTTAAGCGGCAAAAAGATTATATTTTAGCAAATGTTTCTTCATGCCCACCTAAAAGACGTCTTACAACACAAAATGACACCAGAAAACCAAGGATGGACTCAAAAACATATTATTTTGAAAAAGATTCAATTAAAATCCGCGTATGTCAAAAATTTTTTTTATCCACTCTTGCTATATCATCCGATATTATTCTTAACGCCTTTAAGTATAAAGGACCATTGGGAACTTACGATGGTATTGATGGTAGAGGAAGAAAATCACCACCAAATAAAACAAACCCTGATGTCATTGATTTTGTTAAACGGCATATCGAAAGTTTTCCTACGGTAGAATCACACTACTGTAGAAAACCGAGCAAGAGTTATTTGGATAGTACTCTAAGCATAGCTAAAATGTACGAATTGTACATTGAGAGATGTAAAAAAAAAAAAAAAGAATATTGCTCAGCTTTAACTTACCGAAGAATATTCTGTAAAAATTATAATTTATCTTTTTTTCGCCCTAAGAAAGATCAGTGTGCACTTTGTACTAAATTTAATGAAGCATTGGGTGATGCGAAAATTAATATGCAAGAAATATATAAAAATCACCAATTAAGCAAAGAAGACTTCAATGAAGCCAAAAGAATTGATAAGGAAAAATCAACAACCAACGCAAATTTTGTAAGTTTAACCTTTGACTTACAATCTGTGTTGCAGATTCCGTCATCGGATGTAAGTCCGATGTATTACAGCCGCAAGATTTCTATGTACAACCTAACAATTTACGAAGCAATGGTTCCCAATAATGCATTCTGCTTTTGCTGGACGGAATTAAATGGAAAAAGAGGGAGTTCCGAAATTGGAAGCTGCCTCTTTGAATACCTAACCAAAAGTCTACTAATGTAACTGAAGTATCGATGTTCTCTGATATGTGTGGAGGTCAGAATAGAAACCAACATGTAGCAGCTCTACTGATGTATGTGGTCCAAGTTACCAACCTGGAAATTTTAGAACACAAATTTCTAGAAAGTGGTCATAGTTACATGGAGGTTGATTCTATGCACAGTAGTATAGAGAAGGCCAAGAAATTTGTGCCTGTGTACACTGTCCAAGATTGGTTAGCAATATTTCGTTTGGCTAGGTCCAAAAGACAACGTAATAAAATCAGCTCTGCAGACCAAGTAAAATTTGATAGTATTCTCGATTTACAAGATTTGTCTAAGAGGTTAACAAAAATGCGAACTGTAGATGTAAATGGGAAAACTGTCAAATGGCTTAAAATTAAATGCTTAAAATATACGAAACAAAATTGGGGTCAAATACAATATAAATATAACCATACCGACGAGTACAGCACAATCGACGTGTTTAATGGTCGTACAGTTTCAATATCAAAGAAATTAAAAAATTTATACCAAAAGCAGTTGCCTATAACTGCAGCCAAAAAGAAAGATTTGGAAAAACTTTGCCAATCAGGTGTGATTCCAGAAGAATTTCATGGATGGTATCGCAACTTACCAACTTGTTCTCTGAAAAAAGACACTTTACCAGACCATGTGCAGATGAAGACACTGAATCAGAAAATTCAGAATAGTGCTTTTCTTAAATTTGTTGTGTTCAATGTGTTATATTTATAATAAAATAAAAGTTTTTGAAGATTGTTATTTTTAATTTTCTGAATTTATGTCTCTTTATATTTAGGGAAAATCAGTTAAGTGCATATTTTTACAAATCGGTTCAGTTTAAATTAATTTTTCAAATAACGCTAAATATATTTCAACTGTTATTATTAAAAACCAATACATAAATGAACGTTTAATAACAAACAAAATTGTTGATAGCCGATTTCCCAGCCAATCAAGTGTTTAATATTATCCGAATATTCAAATCCGTTTAACTGGAAATTATGGGTTTTCGTTGCATGGCGACGAGTTATTTAATTGTATAACAAATTCAGAAACAGTATGACGAATTAATTATTGGCTCAATATTAAATGCGTACCTATTAATTAATTACAAATTCAAAAAAATGTCAATGTCACGTCAAAAATAACTTCCAGTTTTAATTTTTGATTTATTTAACGTATTTAAGTTTATAAATTATTGGTTTAATTATCTATTGTGTTTAAAAAATCAGGTTTTCGTTTGTGCTACATTAATTTTGTTGTGTTGTCTTTTGGAAGAATTCAATGAATTCAATATTTTGAAGCCCAGCTTTCGAATATCTTCTAGCGGCTGTGTGGCAACATCAACTTTCAATGATCAGTTTAAAAATGGATCACGATATAAATCAATTATTAACAATTATTCAAAATTTTTCTCTTGGTTGATTATTTTATCTGGAGATATAGAACTGAACCCGGGTCCAATATCATATTCACAAGATTCTGGACCATCATTTGTCGCAGCAGAAAGTACACTGTCAACTTGCCCACACTGTGCAAAATCTGGTTTCAAGCGTTTGAAAACACATATTACCCGTGTACATGGCGAATTTTCAAGGAACTCGATTTTAAACGAGCCTGTTTTGGGTAACGATTCTTGTATTAATGAAGAGGAAATCACTTTTTTAGAGAGATTGAAAAAGTACCGAATTTCAAAAGCAATAGTTAGGAGAATACCTCGTGGAGCTCGTGAATCGGTTTCCAGAAAATTGACCAAGATCATTGAAAGTTGTGTATCAAGTAACAACATTAACAACTGGCAGGAATTGTTTTATTTCTCTTATTCAGTACTGCATGTGACCAACGAGAAAGATAGAAGTAAAAAAATATCCTTAAGAACAAAAATTAAGCATAATGTAACTCATTATAAATTACCGAATATTTTAGATTCAAATTTTACAAATTATAATACGTCAATATTTAAAAAAGCGGAATTGAAATTATACGACGGTGACATTCGTGGAGCCGTTCGCCTCTTATCTTCAGATGATACCATAGCCTCCGATAGCGAAGAGTTAATCGAATGTTTACGAGATAAACACCCGCTTCCATTACGCCCTCTTACTCTACGCGATGATCCATCTGAAATTTTGCCCAAAATAAATATAACTGAAAATGATGTTTTAGAAGCCGTCAAGTCATTTCCTAATGGATCTGCTGGTGGTATGGATGGTATTTCACCACAGCACCTAAAAGATATGCTTTCATCGTCAAACGGTGAGTCGGCAACAAAATTGCTTCAAGCTCTAGTAAAACTATCAAATCTAATGCTTGATGGGAAAATAAATAAAGAATTCATTCCTTATTTATATGGAGCAAATTTAATCGCACTCAAAAAAAAAGAAGGTGGTATCAGACCAATTGCCATTGGTTGTACATTTCGTCGAATAACTTCAAAAATTTTATGCAAGTCTTTAAAAGATTCCCTTGTAGATAAACTATGTCCAGTACAATTGGGATTTGGTGTGAAATGTGGTTGTGAAGCTGCGGTTCATTCGGTCAGGACGTATATTCAAAATGACAGTGAAGCTGAAATTATTTTAAAAGTGGATGTTAGTAATGCATTTAACTCTTTAGATCGTGACTTAATTTTAGACTCAGTTAAAACCGAAATTCCTGTTGCATATCCATATATAATTTTCAAAATTATTCAAGCCCCTCAATACTTTTAAGAGGGAATCATACTATTTCTTCTGCAGTAGGGTGTCAGCAAGGCGACCCTATGGGCCCTGCTTTGTTCAGCCTTACTATTAACCCTATAGTAAGGTTAATAAAATCGAGATTAAATATTTGGTACCTCGACGATGGAACGTTAGGAGGAAAATCCGATGAAGTTCTAAAGGATTTGGATTTTTTAATACAAAAATTTGATGAAATAGGTTTAAACATCAATCCGACCAAATGTGAAGTGTTTTTCTTTCCATCATTGTCCAAAACAAAACAAAGCGACATTATCTTGAGAGATAATAATATTATTATTGGATTTCGTATTGTTTCCCATGATAATCTTTTTCTTTAGGGTGCTCCTATATTTGAGGAATCAATGAAATCTCTTTTTGAAGAGAAAATTAATAAAATACAATTTTTCATTGAACGACTGCAAAATATTCAACCACACGCAGCATTTTATTTTTTACGCCATTGTTTCCTCATTCCACGCCTAACATATTTTTTAAGATGTAGTCTTATTTGGAAGGAAAAACCACTGTTATATGAGATGGACAAATGTATTGGAAATGGTATAGAAAAAATTATTAATGTGAATTTAGATAACGATGACTTGTGACAACTTGCTAGCCTTCCAATTAAGTTTGGTGGAATAGGTATTCGCCGTGTCTCTGACATAGCTCTGCCCGCCTTTCTATCTTCGTCTCATGGTAGTTATGATCTCATCGGTAAAATTCTTTCTCCGACACTTCTCAATGTCTTTGAGATCAACTATATGGATGAAGCTGTGGATGAAGCAGGCTTGGAGAATATTATGTCCAAATGTAAACTTACCTGCTTCCCCGAATTTGCAGAGTAGTTGGGATAACCCACACTTGAAAAACATTCATGCAAATATTTTAGAAAAGAGCTCCGAAATTGATCGCGCACGAATTCTAGCGACATCGCAATTCGAAGCTGGAGCATGGCTTCAAGCATTTCCATCACCTAATCTTGGTACTCTTTTAGACAAGACCGTTCTTCGTATCTGTCTTGCTTTAAGATTGGGTGCCAACATTTGCCAGTCACATATATGTGTTTGTGGTCAAGTTGTGAGTGCACGCGGAATTCATGGCTTATCGTGCCAGAAAAGTGCCGGGCGATTCTCGAGACACAACGGCCTCAATAACATTATTAAAAAATCTCTAACATCTAGTAATATCCCTGCTGTATTGGAGCCGCCGGGCATGTCACGCGACGACGGAAAGCGTCCGGATGGTATGACTTTGGTGCCGTGGTGCCGAGGGAAAGCACTTGTGTGGGATGCTACGTGCGTAGACACACTAGCTTCATGTCACCTCAAGTCGTCTTCTAAGTCGGCAGGAGCAGCAGCTCTGACTGCTCAAAATTTAAAAATTAAAAAATATGCTGGTCTGCGTGACCACTACGAATTTTTAGGCTTTGCGGTGGAAACTCTAGGTACATGGTCATCGGACTCAAAGAAATTTGCCGATGAAATTGGTAAAATTTTAATTGAAAAATCCGGTGACCGTCGTGCCAAGTCTTTTTTCATTCAACGCATAGGCTTGGAAATTCAGAGGGGTAATGCCGCCAGTATATTAGGAACTTTTGGAAATCTGGCCGAGTTTGACGAAATTTTTTATTTGTAGTTATTATTTTATTAGTTATTATTTTATTAATTGTTATTATTTTATTAGTTGTTATTATTTTATTAGTTGTTATTACTTTATTAGTTGTTATTTCTTTATTAGTTGTTATTATTTTAAGTTCATTTTATTATGTTGTTTAATTATGTTAATTAAGTGTTCGTATTATATAATCTTTTATTAATTACCACTATTAATACCTATTTATGCAATAAATAGGTATAGAAAATTTGAAGCAGATCGGAAAGATAAAATTTTTATAGAAATATCAAGATACCCATGTGTTCGATATTTTTGAACTGGTAACCTAGCAAAGGATTGTTTTTCTAAGATCAAGATTGCCAGTTGACAAAAAGGTATAAAAGGAGCGAGCGAAAAAGTCGAAAAACAGTATACAAATTTGGCCAGCGTTGAATTAACGCCAAATTTGGTTATTATTTTTAAATATTAAGACCAAGTTGTTTCTCGGAAAATGAAGTGAGGTTAAATCTGAATTTTTGAATGTTTGCGATAAATAATTTTCGATTACCTATAATTTTTTTATGACAATTTAAAGTTTCTTCGTAAAGTGAATACTGTTCGGTTTCTACAGGAGTTTTCTACAAGAGTGTTGAACTGTTTGAACTATTTTGAATTGTACGTATGCAAATTTTGGACATTACCTCTTGGATACTCTTCATTGGATATTTGACAGCACATTGAAATACTGGATACTTTCCGGTTTATTCATAAAGGTATTTATCTCGAGATAATTAGGAGCACCTCTTCGTTATTTTTAGTTATAAAAAAAAACCAAAAGATAAAGTTAAAAGTTAGTTAAAAGATATCAAAACAAGATATTAATAATCAAAAAACAGATGGTTCAAATTATTAGTTAAAAGATATCAAAACAAGATATTAATAATCAAAAAACTGATGGTTCAAATTATGAAGTTACCAGTGATGCAGAAAGAAAATGTAAAACAGCTAAGGCAAATGCATAATACGGTTCACGAATGCTTAAAAGAAATTGAAAATCAAGGAATAAATACGGAAAGCTGGGGGCCACTGATCGAACAATGGGTTACCGAAAAATGGGATCAAGAAACAAATAAATTGTATAAACAAACATTATTAAATCCACATGAAGTTCATTTATTGCCAAATTTAACGGAGTTCTTAGAAAAAACGTTCCAAGCAATGGAATCGACATCCGAAAACAAATATGATCACAGGTCAATATATCAAACGAATAATTCCAATAACACACCACAATGTATGTGTTGTGGACAACAGCATCTAATCTACCAATGTGAACAATTCGAAAAAATGAGTCCATCACAAAGAAACAATTTAATAATGGAAAATAGGAAGTGTAAAAATTGCATAAAATGTTATAGTAATAAAATTTGCAAAATATGCGGAATGCAGCATAATACGTTATTACATGAAGAAAAACAACCAGTAAGTTCAATGCCATTCAACGCAAGGTCAGGAAAGCCAGTAAAAATAAAAACTCAACCAAGATGGTTCAATTCAAACAATGGAAAACCAGCAAACATGCAGAAAACTGGAAATTATCAAAGACCATTACAACCAATATGAAGACAATTCAACCAAAGAAATGAAGCGTATCAAAAAACGTACAATCAAAACATAGAAAAACATGTAACATAAAGAAAAAATCGTGTTACTAGTAACCGCGTTAGTGCGTTTGCAATGTGGAATATTTAAGAATACTTATTGATTCTGGATCACTTTTTCTTCTGAAGAAAAAAATGTCTTCATGACCGAAGAAGCTGCGCAATTGTTAGGACATCCTCGTGAGAGAATTTCACCAGAAATAACAGGAATATCAGACGTTAGCCCAAAAGTATCAAAATACAAGATACAATGTGAAATTGTACCAAGGTTTACAATCGAATTTTCAATGAAGGTCAATTTCTATAATATATTACCGAAGTTAACAAAAGCTCATCCAAACCATGGTGTAAGGAGAGTATGGTGTGCTACAGAAGTGTACCAATATTGGTTGACCTCGCGCATGACGTGACATAGGGAACATTTTACCAACAGTTTCCATCAGTTACGATGGTTACCACACTAATTTCATCGTTATTACTTATGTTTTGATGATTTAAAAAAAATAGCTTGCATTATAATTTTACAAGAAATATGTGTTTTAATTAATAAGCGATATTATATCCTTGGCAAAAGATAATACATAATAACAACTCATAATAATACATCTATACGACATCTATACGTATATAATATATACGACTCACACAAAATATAAATTTTACAGGAGATCCAAAAAAACATTTTTGATTAAAAATAAATCAAAATCAAAATTGTTTTTCGTATAATGGTCGCTATAAATTTCAATTTTTGTGTATTCAATTTCAGTTTCAAGATGAAATTAATGTTTTTTAATAAATAAGATGGACTTCGGAAATTTATTTGCTTACTTTAATTCTTCTCTTTTAATATAAAAAACAGTATGTTAAAGTAAGAAAATTAAACTTAACATATCAATACGACCGTGATTTGATAATTCACAAAGTAAAACCTACACGAAGTAGATATAATAAGTGAATTTTTCGTCGTGCAAATTGATGAAGATTTTTTTAAGACTTAACCCTCTTATGCATACATTTATTTAGAGACACTATTTAAAGAAATTCACTTTGGTTGTCATGACAAAAAAAGGTAAACAAAAAAATATCAGCAAAATTTATCCACTTGCATTTCTGTTCCTTCCTTTTTAGCAAGTACAACAATTTTTATCCGCTAGCAAACTTGCAAGTTTGACGTTTCTTATGCATTGTTTTATACATGTGTGGAATTATCAGTTGTCATTCGTTATAGTGCTTATATGGTCATACCGATCATACAAGATAAACAGTAAAATCTCAGTTTTGTGCGACTTTGTATAAATGCCTATTTGTGCGGTAGCTAATTGAAGTAATTATACTCGCAAAACAAAAGGTAGTGATGTGAAATATTATAGTTTTCCCAAAAATGAAGATCTGGCCAAACAGTGGATTCAAGCATGCCGCCGAGAAGATAAATTCAATGTTTAGAATGCACGAATTTGTTCAAACAAATAATCACCGATAATTAGTTTGTAACAACATTAAAGCATAAGTTGTTGGGTTACACTCCAAAAGAAATGACCGTAACTTACAAGCAAATGCTATTATTCCAACCGAGAATCTGCCACACATACATGCCAATTCTCTGAAAGTACACCAGGATGCTAAAAGAGAGCAAAGAAGAAATAACAGGAGTGAGCAAAGTTCTCGAGCTTCCATTATTGCAAACATTTTAAACGACAGCAACAAATTTGACTGCCACATCTAAAATAGCTCTGAAAATATATTATTCAACATAGAAAACAAAGTACAGGTAAAATCCGATGATAACGAAAACTCCATTTTAAAAAAGCAGAACGAAATCTTGCAGAAGGAGTGCGAAGTTTTAAAAATGAAAGTAAAATTTTTAGAGAAAAAAACTAAATTCTTGACGACTTTACGGGATACTATATTGCAAAAGCATTTTACTGTTGGTCAGATAAAAAGGTTGAAAAATCCAATAAAGATCTCTAATTAGAATGCAGATGATATTGCAATGGCAATTTCACTTAGAAGCGTCAGTCCTAAAGCATATAGGTTTCTTCGTAATAAGGATTATCCATTACCAGCTTTAAGCACATTAAGAAAATGGGCGTTAAATTTAAATGTGACCCCTGGGATCCTTACTGATGTTTTTAAATTAATGAAGGAAAAGGGTAATTTGTTAAGTGAAATGGAAAGAGTTACATCTTTACCGTTTGATGAAGTATATCTATCAAACAAATTATGCTTTGATCGAGACAGACAAAAAATAGTTGGCCCTCACAAATCCTGCCAAGTAGTCATGGCAAGAGGGTTGTTTTCACAGTGGAAACAGCCAATCTTTTATAATTTTGATTTCCCGATGGATAGGTATAGCATAGTAGTATTCCTATGCAGGCACCTGACCAATTTTCGTGAAAAGATCTTTTGCTCGACTTTATTTTAATTTTATCATAAAATTTTTATTTTTCTCTCTATCTGAACCTTCGACTGGGGACAGTCGTCTTCCAGACAGGGGTGGTTATGTCACATCCAAAAAAATTACTAATTAATCAAACAATAATGTCACTCTACATAAATATAATTCAATGGTAATAATATACATACAGACGCTTACTAATAAATTAATGTAGACTAGAAAAGGCATAAATTGATATTTCCTGTTGAGCAAAGGGTTTACACGAAAATTGGAAAAAAGGAAATGACTTGCATTGGAATAAAGTGCAAATACTTTGAACTTAACTTAAGTTCAAAAAGTTCATGTAAAAATGGTAGTAGGGAGGTTGGAGCAATTAATCAATAATGGATGGACAATGAAAAAGAATTAATTAGTCTTACGGGGAATCTAAAAGTGACAACTAGTTACTAAGGATGAAGTGCCTTGCTCCAGCATCCCCAATCCAGTTCTTCCTTGTTGGAAGGTAAGTCCCATTTATTGGGTACTTAATAATTTTACTTAATAACTTTACTTAATAAATTGCTTAATGATTTGTTATCGAATATTTTTAATTGGGCTTATGAATAAATTTAATATTAACTTAATTATTGGGTTTTTAATTAAATATGTTGAACGCGTCGGTTAAATCCTGGAACCTCCAAGTATGCCAAGCGAGTGAACCCCAGGAGGTCGCACTCAAATAATAACCTCCTAAAAAACCCTTGCGACAATAAAAATAAATTTCTTTGTGCTTCACATGATCATACACGGCGCAGTTATCAATCAAGTTCTAAGGATTTTGAATTTCACTAAATATAATTTGATTGGTAATTGTTGCATCACTTTTACACACCTAAGAGCCTTATTAGAGAATTATTGTTCTCATCACAAGTATCTATATTTAGTAAAGTTTATAAATTTATTTACTCTGTGGAATTGGTGTATTTTATTTGTGTATAACCTGCATCCCAAAATTGTTCAGATAAGCCACTTTGAATTCACCCTGAGAAGTCTAAGCTCTCCGATTTGTAAAGCCGTAGAGATTAATGATTGTTTGTCGTTGGCTATTCAATAAAATAAAAATATATCATTACAATACATACATTATTATAAGCAATTTATGGATTGGCGCAGGGTACAAAAAACTAGTTCTTTTTCTGAAAATGTAGTGTTGGCGTATTTTAGCGAATTAGCTAAAGTGCGAAAATCGTCCACATTATGGAAAATATATTCAATGTTACGAACGACTATCAATATAAAACATAATATTGATATGTCAAAGTACGCAAAATTGCGTGCATTTAAAAAAAAAAATCACATGGATTTCAAGCCAAGAAATCGAAAACATTAAGTGCCGAAGAAATAAATAAATTTATATCCGTGGCACCTGATAATTTATATCTTGGCATAAAGGTAAAAAATAAACTAAAAGTAATAAATTATTATTAATCAATTGTGTTTTAGGTTGCTTTAATTGTTGGAGTTATGGGGGCTTGCAGAAGAAATGAATTATACCAAATGATAATTACACTTACGAAAGGTAAACAAACACTTACGCTGGCAATCGTGTCTCTTCCTGCGGAAAGAGTGCCTCATCCGGTTCGATGCCACGCCTCTTTGTTTACATTATTTTGACGTTTGTCGATATCAAATAAATGTTCGCGCAATTATCTCAATAAATATAACTCGACCTCATTATTTTTAGATTGATAAGTTGCTTGTAAATTTTACTCAGGCATCGTTGCATTAAGCAATTGCACTCAAAACAAGTTTTTCGTGCATTGCTATGTAACGATGCCTTCGTATTTACAATACAACTTATCAATCTAAAAATGAGGTCTTGTTATATTACTATTGAAAATTGAACATGTGCAAAATTTATATATATATATATAAAATAGCGCTACAGGCCTAGTAGACCCAGGGCTTGGTTTGTCACTTGCTTCCACATCTTCCTGTTCTTCGCCTTTTCCTCCCAATCTCTCACGTCTATCTCCGACAAATCTTCCTGTACCTCATTTCTCCATCTGGTTCTCGGTCTTCCTCTTCTCTTTACACCACTGAGTTCTGATTTTCACACAATCTTTGGAGTTCTTGCATCATTCATTCTTATCATATGGCCCAGCCACTTAATTCTCTGCGTCTTTACTACATTCACGCTGCTTGGTTCGTCGTATAATTCCATTAGTTCTCTATTCGTTCTTCTCATCCATCTCTCCTCTATTTGTTTTCCTCCGAAAATTTTTCTCAGGATCTTTCTTTCCCACATCTCTAACATCGCTTTTTCCTTATTTTTCATCGTCCATGCTTCGCAACCATATATCACTGTTGGTCTTATTACAGTCTTGTACAGTCTCAGTTTTAGAAACCTAGAGTAAATTTTACCCCTCAGCACTGACTTGATCGCGTAAGCACTTCTCGTTCCTACCGCCAATCTTGCCTTCACCTCAATCTCGTTGCCTGGTTTTTTTGCGATGATCGTTCCCAAATACTTAAAAAACTCCACCTCCTCAAAAGTTAACACTCTGTCTCCGTTCACTTTGATGATCAGGGTCATATTTTTCTCAAAAAAAAAAAGACTATTTATATAAGATTTGGTAGTTCCAAGAATGTCGCGACTTGTTTAGGCATATTTCCAAATTTATTTATTCCCACTACTTGCTTCGTAAATCGACCCTTTTGGTAATAGGTCTTATTTTTCTCAAAAAAATACCCTCTCTTTTGTTTAATGTAGCACTGGAAAGAGTGATAAGAAAAGCAAAAATAAATAGAATCGGAACAATCTACCATAGGAAACACCAGTGCCTGGCCTTTGCAGATGACCTGACGATTTTGACAAGAACAAAGAATGAATTTCAAGAGATCGTAAAAAGACTACTGAACGAGGCAGGTGCAATAGGACTAGAGGTAAATGAACATAAGACCAAATATATGTGTAAAATTTAGGAACCGCAATTCTTATATCGGTACCAGACACAAAAACAAAATTTGAAAGAAAATTTACCATAACAGGAAAATTTTATGAAATTGTAAAAAAATATATAGATCTACTACACACAAATTCCACTATCGGCAATTTTTTTTAAATTACCAAAAGGGTCGATTTACGAAGCAAGTAGTGCGAATAAATAAATTTAGAAATATGCCTAAACAAGTCGCGACATTCTTGGAACTACCAAATCCCAACCTATATACAGGACATTGTTTCAGACGTACATCGGCCACTATGCTGATTGATGCAGGTGCCGATGTTACAACTTTAAAAAGGCATGGAGGGTGGAAGTCTACCGAAGTAGCTGAAGGCTACATCGATAATTCATTGAATAATAGACTAAATGTTGCTAATAAAATTATAACACAATTTGAGCAGCCAGGAACCTCAAAAGAAAGTTCAACAATAACGTCTCCACAAATATATGAAAAAGTAACCAGCAATCTATCGAATTTAGGATTTTATAATTGCACCAATATTACAATTAATATAAATAAAACAAATTAACATATTGCGTGTTGCGTCAATCATATGTTGTGTTTTACTGTTGTTTTAGTACGTATTGTTAGTTTTAGTTAGTTAAAGTTATTGTTTTCTCAAGTTTTGTAAATATTTTTGATAATAATTAAAATTTCATTTCATATTTTGTTTATTATTTCTGCTACTGTTGATAATTTTAATTTATTCTTAATACAGTAGAAGCTGTGAACACAATATTTTCTATAGCTACTTGGTAACATGAACATTATTACTCGATAACGTGAACAGCAAAAGTTAAGTTGTTAATGCTGTATATTAAATATCTTGAGCAAAATAACTATGTTTCTTTCATGAGTTTTGTAACATTACACGTTTTATAATAAATAAATATGTTTTAAATTTATGTGACACACTAGTTTTTCTACACCCCCGTTAGTGTGAACACTTGCGTTAGTTTGAACATGCCTTTGGATTTTTGTATTTACAGAATCGAGCTTCTACTGTATATAATTTCCAAACTGTTGTCGGGGTAAGCTGCCGTAGTGAATGTCAATTTTTCTTCTATAGTTAGCCGGAGGAGTCTGCAAAAGAAAAAGATGGTAAACGGTGACCGGTGAGGTCACCTTAGACCTTACCTTAGGCGTTTGAATATCTTGTGAATTAAACAATTCCGTTCTTCTTGGCGATTGTCCATTATTGGGCATTTCAATGTAATCGCGACCCAGCAATGTCAGATTATGGGAAACTTTATGAACAATTCTACCACACGATTGCTTCGACACATTGAAGTGATCCCCAATGTTAATAAAAAAAATAACCAGTAGCATAGAAACGTAGTGCAATCAAGAACATATTTTTATTGGCGTTACAGCATGATTTCTCTCAGTAACCGATTTTATCTCTTCCTTCTCTCTTATCTCTAGAACGGTTTATGAAAGGCAATTTCAAAAGACTAATTTGAAATTTAAAAAGCCTTCTGTGGATACTTGTCACAAATGTGATACTCGACAGATGAAATTGAAAGTGGCTACTAATAAGGAAGAAATTGAAAATCAATTAAAGGCACACCAAGAACGAGCTGATTTAGCATACTTAACCAAAAATAATGACAAAGTCGAAGCTGGTGCAAATGAAAAAAAAAAAAAAGTTACTCGTTTGATCTACAACAATGCTTGGCAACTCCACTGCTATCGTCCTCAGTTGCTTTTTATAAGAGGCAGTTGTAGACTTATAATTTAACAATTCATGACAATAGTAGTGGAGAGTCAGCAAACTACATGTGGCATGAAGATATTGCTGGACGTGGAGCAAATGAAGTTGCATCTTGCATTTATCAGCATTTGACAAAATTAACAGACAAAATCAAAGAAGTAACTTTATATTCTGACACTTGCCAGGGTCAGAATAAAAACGGTCACATATGTGCAATGTTTTTAAAATGTTTGGCTGATTGTCCAAATTTTGAGGTTATCAACCACAAATTTTTAGAACCTGGACATACGCACATGGAGTGTGATGTTGACCACTCCATGATCGAAACAAAAAAAAAGTTAATACGCCCATTTATCATCCGGATGACTGGTGAGGGGAACAGGAAAAAAAATAAGTTTGCGGTTCAAGAAATGACTCAAAACGAGTTTTTTGATTTCGCCAATCTCCTGAGCAATGTCTTGGTATATCGGAAAAAAACCTAGATGGCGAGCAATTCAAAATACAGGAAGTGAGTTGGAACCAATACAGAAAATGCGAAACTGGACAAATATTTTACTCTTACATAATTTTATATAATTCTCTGGATACAGAGAGTCCATTCCAACAAATTAACTTCCTAAGAAAAAAAATGGCAAAATGACATTAAATCTGAAAAAGCGTTATTCTGGTTCAGTACCAATCTCGAAGAGAAAAAAAAGATATACTGGATCTCCTATCATTAATTCCTCCTGTGTTTCATGATTTTTACCACAATTTAGCCACCAGTGATGTAGCAGCAAATGATCCTAATTTGGACGAAATTTCCGACGAATAATAGAAAAAGCTTCTCGGGTAATGGGGAGGACTAAATAAAACACAATTGCTTCGAATCGACACGTTACCATAAGATAACTTTCCACCCTTCACTATCTGAGAGGATCAAACACACTTTGAAAGATTTTATACACAGTGGACAGATCTGTCTGGCCTTCTACAATAATTTTAACCTCGGTAATCTTATTTATTCCAATGTGAAGGATCCCATTGCCCTTAAATACAAAAGTAACGTGGTCTACAAAATAGTTTGCAAATATGGAGTTACCTACATCGGACAAACCAAACAGCTTCTATCAGAAAGATTAAAACAACACAAGTACGATGCAGGGGTGACGTCGAGGAAAACTGGATTGTCGGAACATCTCACCGACAGCAAACACGAATTTAGCATGAGCGATGTAAAGGTATTGGCAGAAGAACAGTGTTACCCGAAAAGATTGTTTTTAGAGTCCTCCTACGTGATCACCACCAACAACAATGTCAACAAAATCACTGATTTTGAGCAAATGAATACAGCGTTCAAATCCCTGCTTACTATCTTCCACAGAAAGACCAAAAAAAGTTAACATAGTTCTTCGCTTTGACATTTGTGTATTGTTTTTCTCTTGTATTTTGTTTACATACTGCGTCTCTCATTTCCGTCATTAGATGGCGCGTGTACGACATTTGCGGCAATTCAAATTGGTATTTGATATTATTTTGCTTTATCACGTTTAATTTATAGTGTTTTTGGTTTGTTACTAGTTTATGTTTTACATGTTTTTATCTATTGTATTTTTGTACGTGTTTATATGGTTTTCAACGCTTCGTTTTTACCCGCTATTATAATTAATTGTTTAATCGTTTTAACTCACGACTACTACCTGTACTTTGGACGCCGCACAATGTCCGTTTTTTACCCTATTGTTGGATCTGTTTACGACATTATTAGGTACACTAATTACATCTGCATCGAAAGGTGACGCAGTAAACTCTTTTACTCTTTCGAATTTGTAACTAATTGTATATTTTTCCCTATTATAGCCTGAGGATGGTCAAGTTTTGACCGAAACTAGTCGATTCGAAGCAATTGTGTTTTATTTAATCCTCCCCATTACCCGAGAAGTTTTTTCTATTATTATTGTGGGGTGAGAAGAAGTTTTTGGTTTCCGACGAATAATTTATAAATAATGTAATATCAAAAATGTAAATAAATATTGTTCGTTTAGTGGTTTTTTTCTAATAATTGTTAGGCTCCTATAACAAATTTAACGTGACTTAAGTTTATAGTATTAACCAATTTGAAATTTTTTGTAATACTAAGAACTTAAGTCACTAACAAAAATGATAAGGAATGATAATTTAAAACTGCCCTAATATGGTATATCATTATATCTAACCATTACCTAATTATTGCAAAAAAAAATTTTTTTAATTCGTTATCATTGTTATAACATTTAATGTGAAACTTCATTTGCCTCTAGTGAAAACTTGTGCTTTTTGACTTAAGTTCTTTGTACTGAACTTCAAAGATATATTTTAACGTACCGCATCAACCAGGATGTTTTGGAGAACTTTTTTTCATATATACGTGCTATGGGTGCTACTAACGATCATCCAACGCCAATAGATTTTAAATACAGATTACGCTGGTATATATATTGTTAGGCAAACATTCAAAGGCAGTATTCACCATGAATAAAAATACAGAGGAAAGTAACGAATTATGCTTAGTTCAACCATTACATTTACAGGCAATAGGAAAAAAATATCGTCACTCTCTGCCGCAATACCTCCAATCACCAACACACCAAATTTTGTCCGGAGATACGATGACATAATGTTCATTTTTGTTTTCTATTGTGGTAGCCTTAACAAAGATATCGGTAGCCCTGGCAAAGATATCTATACATATGTATCACCCCTACCCTAAATCTATCTATAAAAGTTTTTTTAACAAAATCTAAAATGAAAAAAATTTTTTATTTTTGTACGCCACTGAATTTTTTCCAAAATTTTTATATACGTCACATAATACCGTAAGAAGTCACAAATACAATTTCTCCAAGATTGGTACAACAAATTTTTTCGGTCATCTAGCGGATTTTTCGAAAATAAATTTTTGTAAATTACTGACTGCCGATTTACTGATTCTGAAAACATTTGCGAAAAAATTTAACAAACAGCCTAAACTTGGTCGCTACCTAGTGGCAGAACCTTTTACTTATAAAGTAACGTTCCGTCAGTCCGTACGACGATATTATAAAATATTTCCCACCAAACCACCTATTTTTGTATTCTAAAATAAATTGTTAAATTTTTTAATGTTTTAAACCTAATAAGCATATTAATAAATATCAACTGATTTAAATATTATGCTCCTTAAACTTTGTGAGCTTCATTATCTCAAAACTTACTTTTGATGGATGGTTCCTTTTTGCATAACTACGTCCAATTAGGACTGTAATCGTACACTGCTATGCATATTTACAGGTACAATATTTAATCACAAAATTGCCAATGATTGGACATTAAAAAAATTTTTACAGTGCAACGAAAAATAAGAAAGAAAAAAAAGGGGTGGTTTAAAAAAATTCAAACGAGGCTTTGAAGAGGAACAAAGCAGTCGAACTTTTAAAAACAGCCAACAAAGTGGGTCGCGCATAGAAAAAATAAGAAGCACCAAATAGTGTTTAACCCTAGAGTACCAGACGTTCGTAAAATTTACGACGTATGACCTAAAGACGCCTAGTTCACCTGCTTCCCTATTTTTCATTGACTGTGCATTTTTTTATGTGCCTTATTAGTACTTTTAGGTTGTTTTAATTAGATTGACGTCGTAAAATTTACGAGTTCTGGCATCTGCGTTACTATTTTCATAATTTTGTGAATTTTTGTGTACATCATTTTTGGCATTTTGCACACCTGCATACGCATAAAAAGCAAAGGCATTTATTAAATATATTGTATTATTTTCTTTTGTCAATATTACTTTAGGTTAAATACAAAAATGGCTGCAAAACTGACTGATGCAGAAATAACGAAAGAAATAGAAAAAATTATGAATGGCGAAGACGAAGATACTGATGATGAATTTTTCAACGAGGACAGTGATAATAATGAAGAGGACGAGTTAGAAGTTGAGTATGGCAGCTCTGATTCCGAGAATAACTGTGAGAGCACATCACATGATCTTGACAATGAAAGAGTTTTATCAAATGTAGTAGAACCAGAAAATAAACAGCACAGCAATAATTTTTTGATGAAGACGACAATATACCACTAGCAGAAATAGCACGTATGCAAAAACGTGTCATTGTGCCTCAGAAAAAACATTTGAAGGGCAAAAATGGACACCGCTGGTCTACTAAGATGCCAACGTTGTCACGCAAGACTAGAAAACGAAATATTATTCACTTTATGCCAGAAACAAAAGGTGTAGCTAAAGATCTTATAAATCCAGCAGATTGTTTTCTCCACTTTTTTGGAGACGGTATTCTAGATCAAATACTAATACATACAAATGAAGAAATTCGACGACGCTCACAGAAATATAAAAAAACAGGATTTAACGGTTTCGGAAACTTTGTTACGCCGATGGTTTTCTAAACCCTAGTGACCGCGCAAATCGTCTGCGCACCGCGCATGGTCGGGGTAAGCCACGTTCGATTTTTACTTTACTTCTGACGTCGAAGGAAGTAAGTCGCTCGCTATGAAGAAAACTAATGTTGAATGTAAAATTTAGATGGGTGAAAGTATTGTAGAAAGTTATGTTTCCTGGTGGAATTATCTAGAAAGTTACGTTTTCCTGGTGGAAATTCTGTTTTCGCGAAAGAGTGAATTTTTTTGAAGAAAAATTGAGATCATTATGTATTGACGCGCGCCAGGCGATTCTCGACTCTATTAAACGCGGGTAATGGGTACGGTGTTGCAATTCGCGCATGGAATGTGCTTGAATAACCCATGTTGCCGGTAATTCTAAGAAATTTGTTCAAGGAATATGACAGTGCGATTTGTTGTCGAGATATTCAAATTTATTATTGTCGTTATTTTAAAGTGCAGAAATATTGAACTCTTATGGTTTATTAATACTGCGCGTTACGAACTTAGTAAAATTATGAAGTTTCATAGTTGGTTGTCGCTATGCCAAATTGTTGTCATTTGCTGTTATTGCGGTTAGTTTTGAACTTTCGAGTTAACAACGTTCCATTTGGATGGTCATAATTGTGTTGCTGAGCCCTTCGGACTGATTGCTGTTGGTATGATCAATTGCACGCAGGATAGCTTCTGGTAATTGGAACTGCGAGGTGCCAGATGCCGACCTGATATTCATCCTCTCCAGGACATCTGCATTGTTGGCTGGAATTTATAATAAAAAAAAAAGGTATCGTTATATTTGTAAACCTTAGTTAGTACCTTCTTGGTGCGTTAGGCACGTCCAGTGACTTGTCAAGTCAACTAAAGAAATTTATTGTCGTATTGTGTTTATGATATCAAAAACTGCAGAGTTTTTTCAATAAACTCATGTTTGTTATTATTCGCTGATGCTCAACCGAATGGTTTCACCTTGTAAAAGGATTTTATGTCCTCCTTCAGTGGACAATTACGTCACCGTAATCTTGTTAGCTTAGTCAATAGGGGATCTTGCCGCCCCATTGACCCAGTTGTTTACACTTTTTAAGTGGTCCAGAGGACCTTCAATTATTCCGGTCCGGCTGGAGCCGTACCTGTAGACTTTGTTATGTCATGTGTACAAACCTTAAAGTCGGTGTTGTAGTGATGTAGTCATCATTGTAATTATTTGTATTTACGGGCATTGTTGCCAATCATTTACCGTTTGTGTTGACTTATATTTAGGAAAGTAAGCATATTGTTGTTTAATCATGAGTTTGTGGATTTCACGTCAAAAGGGAGAAATTAAATGATCTATTATTTATGTGTGTTTTAATTGTGTTACCATCCCTGAGTAGACCACGCCCTAATATTAGAACCACTGAGCCAGCCGTCGGCAACAGAAAAGTTATAGGTAGGTACCATAGTAACAACTTGTGCGGAAGAACTGAATGCAATGATTGGTCTTTTAATTTTGTCAGCCGCAATGAAAACTAATCACGTGGATGCTAGGGTGTTATTTGATGAGACAGTTTCTGGGTCATTTTATAAGGCTCCCATGAGTTTTTCTCCACTTGCCTGCGTTTCGACGATAAGACAACTAGGGTTGAACGAAAAGAGACAGATAGATTTGCTCCAATAAGGGAAGTATGGGACAAGTTTATACATATCTGCAATGTTACTTATACGCCAACCTCATATCTTACTATTGACGAACAATTACTTTCATTTAGAGGACGATGTCCATTTCGTATGTACATTCCAAACAAGCCTGCTAAATACGGTATAAAAATAGTTATAACATGTGATGCGACCACAAAGTATATGTTAGATGCTAGTCCTTATCTGGGTAAATGTACATAAATGTACCAATACTGATGGTCTACCGTTGGGGAACTACTATGTAAAAACACTAACCAAAATGGTGCATGGTACAAATAGAAATATTACCATGGATAATTGGTTTACTTCAGTAGAATTAGCTAACGAACTCTTGGAAGACCCCTACAAACTTACCATTGTGGGAACAATAAGAAAAAATAAGAGGCATATTCCACCAGAGCTACTAGACACTAAAAATAGACAACCAGAAACATCAATATTTTGCTGGAGAAAATATTGGTAACTTACATGCCCAAAAAAAAAAAAATAGTGATGTTATTGTCAACTATGCACCCAGAGGCTTCTGTAAACAAAACCAGTGGAAAGCCTGATATGATACACTTCTATAATTCTACCAAAGCAGGAGTGGATACCTTTGATCAGTTGTGCTCTAGTATGAACTGCGGAAGAAAGACCAATCGATGGCCGCTTACAGTTTTTTACGACATGCTTAACATTGCTGCCATTAACGGATACGTTATTTATTGTTACAACTCAAGAAGAAAAAATATAAAACCAGTATCGCGACAAAAATTCACACATCAAATCAAAGATAACTTAATAAAACCATGGTTGCAAGAGAGATTGAGTCACGCATCTTTACACCGCCAACTTCGCCAAACCATTTCGAAAATTTTAAAAACTGATATGCCAATAGAAAGCCCCATCCAAGAGGAACAAAAGCGTACCACTTGCCATTTCTGTCCAAGTCAATTACGACGTATGACGACCAATTATTGTAGCCATTGTAATCAGCCAATTTGCGGTGAACATCGTTCCGATTGTTGTGTCGCATGTGACGAACTGTAATAGATTTTTCAACTTTTTTTTCTTAATTCCATATATTTTGATAGTCTATTAAACGTAGTTATGTTCAATTTATAGATTAAAAGTTTATTGATGCCAAAAATGGCTTTTTATTTCAAAAGTCGTAAATTTTACGAACGTCTGGTAACAACGTAAGTTGAAAACGTCTGGTACTCTAGGGTTAAATGAGTTTCGGACCATCGCCGATTTAAGAAGCTTATTTTCGAAATATACACACAGAAAAACCTATACTTGAATTCAAGTATATCATTTATTCAGCATTATTTACTTACGTGAACTCTTTTTTTAATTTCATTGATAGAACGAATTACTTCCTGGGAGTAATTTAATTTCTTGGAATATAATAGTATTGATTCAATCTACAAAAACTTTGAACCAAGGATTGCAATATATTTAACTTAATATGAACTCCTTTCTTTGCTGTAAACATTTTGAAAATTTCAAATTAAGTAAAATGGTGCTGTTCTAAACATATTCATTTATTTTGATTAAGTATTAGAAACGGTTAATTATTAAATATGGTATTTAGTAAATTAACTCGACGTAAAGTTAAATGGAATAATAATGCGGTTGCATTATGCTATTTTTAACTTCTAAATGCGCCAATCTTTGCAGACTGCAAATTTTGCTGTTTTGCCTAGAAATGCTATTCCCATAGCATTACACCAAACATTACACCTTTATGATCTGTAAAGAGAAGTGTTCTACAATTTGTGTGATAATTTCTTAATTATTTGTGTATTTGTGATGGAAGAATTATTAGAAACTTGGAATTTACATCCTTTGGAGGAATCTTTTAAAGGTACGTCTAAATTTTTGTTACTTTTTATTGTTTCTAGGTACCGGTCAATAAAAGTTACAGTTAAAATTTATTAATGTAAATTAATCAGTTTAAAAGTCCTTGGTATATGTAACTATATTATTTATAAATTCAGTTAGCAGGCACTTAAGCTATAAATCCGATAAATATTTGATATTAAATTATTGTATTTGTATTTAAAATTGATCTAATAATTTTCATTTTTCAGTTAAATCTGGACTTTGATAAGTTTTATCCTGATTGTGGTACCAACCTGTTTACAAAATGGACTTCTTTTTTTTAACGTTTAAAGTCGCTGAGGATTCCTAAAGAAAGCACTATGCTTATAATTTGCTATTATTCCTCCTGTAATAGCAGTAGCAAGAGACCCATACGTTATTGTTATGTTCATACATTTTGTACTATGGGCGCTCGGAAATATGGAGCGCCATCTATGAATGCAAATTAACTTGCGAAGAATCTTTGTGATAATAAATTACATTTATAATTACAGTGTGGAATTTAATTACATTATTACCTTACAAGTACACAAAAGTGGCGACGAGGATAAAAGAAGTCTTACAAGATTTGGTTTTTCAAGATTTTTACAGTGATTTCGAGGTTTATAAGAGTACGGAGGGAAACCTAACCTCAAAGATAAGAACGCACATTTTTCATATTCGAATTTTATTTTTTTTTTACTCAACTTAATTTGCGAGTACATAATAGGATACTTACATTACGATGCCACACGATACAGAGGCAAATACAGTGCCAACAGTAGCAACGGTGTATAATTCAGTGCATACAGTTTTTTCGATAGAAAATTATAATCCAACTACAAAATTGGATCGTTGGGTGATGCGATTAGAAAGTGCTTTCAAGGTTTTTTCGGTACCTGTAGATAAGAAAGCAGAGTACCTACTACACTATATGGGACCCGAGGCTTACGATGTGTTGTGTGACAAAATATCACCAGCGCAACCAAATACCAAAACTTACGAGGAGATTATAAAAGCATTAGGTACACACTACAATCCGGAACCATTGGAAATTGCAGAGAATTTTCGTTTCTTGCAGCGTCGACAGGGTGAAGGAGAAATGGCGCAGGAATACTTGACAGCCCTACAAAGATTGGCAACTACATGCAAATTTGGGGACTATCTCAAGAAAGCACTGCGAAATCAGTTTGTTTTTGGCTTACGTTCGCAAAATATACAAAGTCGGTTATTGGAATACAAGGAGTTAACGGTGGAGAAGGCTCTGGATGTAGCAGTCAGTATGGAAGCTTCAGCCCGGGATGCAGCTCAGTTACATCGGACAGTTACAACCGCCGAGGTAAACCGTGTTGGAAGTGACGCTTATACAAGAAAAAATTTACAGACATTTTCAACATTCAAGAACAAGAAGAAAAGTAGTGACGTTCAATGTTTCAAAAAGTGCAATGACATTCAAATTAATCAACCTAATTTCTATTGTTTTAGATGTGGTTCACCACAGCACCTTGCAAACAAGTGCAACAAATCCAATGTAATCTGTCGCAAATGCGGGGTCAAGGGTCATTTGTCCAAGGTGTGCATGCGGAAAGGTACTGACACGAATCAAATAGAGGAAGTTTTATCTTTACATGCTGAGCATGGTCAATACAGAGAGAAATTTTTGGTTACACTTCTGGTACAAAATCGTCAAATGAAATTCGAGGTAGACAGTGGTGCGGCTGTGAGTATCGTAAGTTTAATGCAATTCAAATCGTTATTTCCTAAATTACAAATTCAAAATACAAAATTGAAATTAATTACATATTGTAAACGCGAATTAGACGTTGTGGGGTTCTCACAAGTTAACTGTACATACAGGGGCGAATCCAAAGATTTAAATTTATACGTGGTTAAAACAGATCGAAAACCAATTTTAGGTCGAGAATGGATTCGACAATTACACATTCAATTTGATCAATTCGAAAATATTTCTCACATTACATTACATACACAGACACCATTACAAACAATTTTACAAAAATACCCTACCATTTTTAGCAAAGATATGGGTAAGATTACAGGCTTACAAGCACATTTAAAATTAAGGAATAATGTACAGCCAATTTTCATTAAGGCAAGAAAAGTTCCATATGCGTTATTACAAAAAGTTGAGAATGAGTTAAATTTCTTGGAGAAAGAGGGAATTTTAACATTGACCAATTTTAATATTGACCAATAAGCTAAATTTAAGTGCGATCTGTTGATGTAGAATCTTACATACTAAATTATGCCTATAAAGATATTCAGTGGGCGCTAGTTCTGAACAACCACCTATAACGTGTTCGATAGTCTCGTTCGGTAGTTTGCATTTACGGCATATATCGACAACTTCAGGCTTCTTCATTATATATTTCGCATAATTTCTGGTGGCAATTACGCTATCTTGAATTGCACACATGAAACCTTCCGTTTCTGAATGCAATTTTCCTTGTTTAATCCATAATATTGATTTCTCTTTTTCAATGCCAACAGAATCCAAAATTGTAGCATGTTTACCATGCAAAACTTTATTTTTCCAATTTATTTCCAAATTTGAATTTTGTTCACAATTTAATTTTCTATTTTTAAGATCAAGTCCCGTAAAATGTTTGTCTAAATTGACTATACTTTTAATGAAAGGGTAGTTGGTTAACGAATAAAAATATTCACGCAATAATTCAGTTTGCGCTTTACACAGATTAAATAGATTTAATAATCCCCGACCTCCTTTTTTTCTTTTTATGTATAAACATTCTACAGCAGATTTAGGGTGTAGATATCTGTATTTGAACAAAAATTTTCTAGTTAAAGTATCCAGTGCATTCAAATCTGTATTCGACCATTTAAGCGTACCGAAGGAATAGGTTATGATCGGTATTGCCCATATATTAATTGCCGATATTAAGTTTTTATCTGTGAGTTTAGACTTGAGGAGTAATTTTAACTTAGTAATATATTTTTGCCGAAATTCATTTTTTAGTAAAGTGTCGTTCAAAACAAAATTTTGTTGCATTCCTAAATATTTATAAAATTTATTTGGCAGTAATTGGGGAATTTTGTCCAGAATTTCATTATTTGCAATTGGAGTACCATTTACAACGTTAATTTTTGCACATTTTTCAAAACCAAATTCCATTTTAATATCGCGACTAAACAATTTAGTAATTTCTATTAAGTTCTGAAGTTGATCGGTACTTCTAGAATATAATTTCAAATCGTCCATATAAAGCAAATGAGTTATGACATCGTTATTTCGGAAATTGAGTTTAAATCCTGCCGCGGAATCATTCAATAATGCCGAAAGTGGATTCATAGCCAAACAAAACCAGAGTGGACTTACAGAGTCTCCTTGAAAAATTCCACGTTTAATTTTGATTGAATCCAAACTAGTTCCATCATGAGTAATTAAAGTATTCCATTTCGACATTATTGAAGACAAAAGTTTAATAATTTTTGGGTTAATTTTGTAGATCTTTAAGATATCGAGAAGCCAGTCGTGGGGAACTGAATCATAGGCTTTTAGGCTTCTATACAACGTATAGGAAGAAGCCTTATGATCTAGCTCCGTGTCCGTCTGTCCGTCTGTCCGCATAATTCAAAACCAATCAGAACGCACGTTCTTAAAACAATTTTACTTCATATAGAATATTTTTAGATTGGTATTAATTATTCAGATTATTTACATATATATTTTTTAATCCGATATTCTTATTTTGTATTTTTAGAGTAGGTATTTTACGTGTTTCTAATACGGTATTCGGTACGTGTTTCGGGTATTTTAATATTTCATTATGAATTGTGTTTTATTTGTGGTTTGTAAATTGCAAATATTTACCTATAAAGGTCGAAATAAAAAAAAAATATTAAAATGTTAGCGTTTTCCTTATATAGTAAAAAAATCTACCTAATTAAAAGATTAACGCATTAAAAATTGGAATAAAATAAAGCCCAAATAATTTAACCTACCGAAAAAGTAGATGTATAGAAGCCTAAGAACTGTCGCAAAAGCGAGTTCCACCTTGTTTTATAGTCTATGTAGCACATATTTAAATTTCTTTTATTTTGTTTTGCCAATTTTGTAATTATTGTATCGACGATTAACAATTCTCGACATCCTTGGGAACCTTTGGGGTCCGTCAAGTTGGCCCCTCCATTTTGGAATTTGATATTTTTTTCTTCGTAATTTGGAAGTGCTTGCGAAGTGCTGGCGAGTGCTGTAAATTATTTTGAAAGTGCTGGGTTCGTTAATTTTTTATTGGCAAAATACCGTTTTTGGGCCGAGAGGGGCCAACTTGACGCACCCCCTCCACTTTGGAATTTTTGATTTTTTAAGAATTTATTGGAAAGTGCTTGCGAAGTGCTGGCGAATGCTGTAATTTTTTTTGAAAGTGCTGGGTCCGTTAAATTTTTATTAAGAAATTAAAATTTGAAAATTTGGAGGGGTCAACTTGACGCACCCCCTCCACTTTGGAATTTAAAATTTTTTAACAATTTATTGGAAAGTGCTTGCGAAGTGCTGGCGAATGCTGTAATTTTTTTTGAAAGTGCTGGGTCCGTTAAATTTTTATTAAGAATTGAAATATCGACAATTGACAAAAACGTCAAGTTGGCCCCTCCTTTTTTCAATTTTTTAATTTATTAAATTTTTCTTTATATTATTTAAAACTACTCTTGAAGTGCTGGCGAATGCTGTAAATTTTTTTAAGATACTCATTTTATTAAAAAAATTAAAAAATATGCTCCGAGCAAGATGCATCGAAGTTGGAAAAGCTTTGAAAACTAGTTTTCAACAAATTGATGTTTATTTATTTATTTTTGTTTATACAAATTAATTATAAATTTAAAGAACTTTTTTAAGATGCCAAAAAAATTAAAAGTGTACATACAATTGATTTTTCAGGATTGCAGTAATTATCTACTTTTTCTTTTAAATCGTTGTATACTTCCCATTTTCCATGCAATCGTTTAGCATATGCCACAAAATGACCCACTTGTGCGTTACTCGGGTTAAAGTTTTCCACAATTCCTCTTAAATGGTAATCTTTGTTTTTTACTGCTATTGTGGAAGGGATACTTGACAATTGAGATATGTTATCTTCTCCACTATGAGTTAACCATTCTATGAATAAATAGTTGCTATCCAAAACAAATTCTGTACTTCGGGTTTTCGTTTCACATGTAGTGCAAAATAACAATTGATTTTGAATTATATTATTTAAATTATTTTCAATATCTCTTCCGACAATGCTAACACATGCGCTAGGGAATTCATCAGATCTTTTGCAATTTAGGCACACAGATTTTTCAATTTTGGTCCAGGATAAATATTGGTTATTCATTAATTTTGTTAGTAATTCCCGCATTGTGCATACTGCCGAAATTGTTTTTACTTTGGATATTGTTTTTCCTTCAAACAGGTCCGATAAAATTTTGGCTCTCAAGCCATAGACACTCCTATCTACCTTACCGCTAGATAATTTCAATATAATTTGAAAAATATTGTTATTTTCTTCAAAAATCGAATTATTGCTTAGTTTGTCTTGATCGCAAAGAGACGTTGTCAGAATTTGTATTAGACTGTCGAAAGCACATGTGTTGATAACGACACATTTGATTTTATCAATTTTAATTGGTTTTAAATGAGGAGAACTCCCATTTCTGAGGAAACCAATTGGAATAGTGTTTCTTTTATCATTCAAATTTAAATATTTCCATTCTTTTTGAGGTTCTAAATAGGATCTTCGTGGACGTGTTGCGTTTGAAGCTCCCAGTCCTCGCCAATTTTCAATAGCTTCATCTTCTTCTGCCTTTAAATTGTTGAAATTTGTAATAGAGAAACATAGATATTTACGTCATTATTTGTAGTTTCTGAATCAATTTTGTTACTTTCTTCATCTTCTTCTTCTTTTTCATCATTATCATCATCAGTTGCATCATCGAAACAAATACTTGTAGCATCATTTTTGTTAGCTTCAATTAATGTTACTTCTTGAAAATCTTGATGTTTACTTTTGTCTTCTCTTTCCTTTACTTTCTTTATTGCCGTTGTTTCATTTGCGTTGATTAATTTCATTGTGCCTTCCAAATAATTAATATGCTGTGTAATAAAATTATCTGGGCGAACGGGGAGCTGTGTTTCAGAGAAGGCTCGATTTTTTATATTATTAAAATTGCTTTCCACCGCACTCGATGCAATTGATGAAGAATTAGGAAAAAATGGAATCATAATACCTGTCCATAAAGGCAATAGTTTGGCTAAATTAATAATATCGGGGATTAATTTCGGAACAAATTGCAGGTTATCTATTTCACCATCAGAAGACAGAAATTGTTTTGATTCTTGAACAATACTAATGACCCATTCTTTAAACAAGGAATTATTGGATCGTAATTCTTCACAATCATCAAGTTTCGGATACTCTGATTCCATATCATTTTCAAATTCTTCTTCGGGTTCGGGTTCCACTGATTCTACGGCATGCAAAATAAATGTTTCGTTTCCACCTCGACTATCACCAGAAATTAATGATTGTAACCATGCTTTTTCTCTATCACAATATGAAGCAATATTGTAAGCCTCGCTTTGGCAAACAATAAAAATTGCCAATAATATATGCTTTAATTGATCTATATCGGAACACAACACCATTTTAACCATTGCACGAACGAAATACTGTTTGCTTCGCTTCTTTTCGTTTTTGAAACATTTAAAAGACACCATCATTTTTATTACATGAGCAACATCACATCTTATAAAGGTTGTTAATGTCATTGTTTTTCCTTTTAACAAAATATTAAAACATTCGTTGATATATAATGTTATGTGATTCATAGCTGTGAATGCTTTAGCTATGCCTGACAAAAGTGACAAAAGACAAAAGAAACAGTTTCTTTTGGAATAATAGCACCACTACGCACCCATCGTTTAAGCCAGTTGTGGATAGCATCGCCGTCATGTTGTTCTGAAAGCATATTAGAAACAGAAAACTGTGCTTCAGCTTTTGGATTATTAATTGCTACATCGTACAAAAAAATTGAATGCGATAATTCCTTATTGGGACGTTTTAATTTTCTTGCTATGCCTCCTGTGGCATCAATACAAACTTTGGAACCAGGACTTTTAGCATACTCGTTATATAAATGAATCTGCACAGAACACCAATAATGCACAAAAAATGCGTCTACTCCAATGTCCTTGATATACGCGTTATAAGGATATTTATACTTTGCAATATAAATGGAGTTAATAGGATCATCATGAATTCTGTTGTTTCTTCCATATTCGTACTTAGCCATTCGTATTACGTTATCAGATGGTAAGTGAGGTGGATTAACATCGTCTATTTGCATGCAAGCATTCGCTTGCTTTTTCCTGTAAGTTGATGCTGTTATACGATTTTCAAGTAGCTGTTTTCCAATCATTGCTCTATGACTGCCGACTAATTTTCTTTTTTTTACATTTTCGTGGTTGACGCGATAATTTCCTTCATAAGTACACTGAAATAACACCCGTTCTTCATTTATTGGTTGGTGCTCAAGAATGCACTTTAGTTCAGATTTGCATGTACCACAGTGTCCCACAATTCGTAAATATATGTCAGAATTAGCATAAACTCTTCCTCGTTCAAAAATAATACTGCAAGGCAATTTAGTATGATCCCAAAAATGACTATAGACGATAGGTGTCCATTCATACGGAACCAAAACGGAATACGCTTTTTCGCTTTCTGCATGTTTGTAAAAAATTTCCTTTGGTTTAATGGTGTTCCATTCTGAAGCAGAGAGAGTCATCACAAAATTTAGAGTAAGATCACTAACTTCTGTCACATCATTATCATCGCCATCAGAAGTTTCCATAAATTCTGTTTGTGCAGTGTCAAAACATAATGTTTCTTGTAATTCGGCAATTTTTTCAAATTTTTTTTTTAATATTAAGTTATAAATAGTCTTGGGATTAAAATCTAACTGATGGTTTTCTTTCAGTTCACGGGAAACTTCTTTATAAACTTCACTAGAAGGATATACAGGTTTACCGTTTTTTTGAAAAATTGAGTTATTTTTATTATATTTTAGTAACATTTCTTCTAAAATCGTATATTTATTTTGTGTGCTGATATTTTCTTCCAAGCTGTTCATTTTTAATTCTCGAAGTATTCACGTATGTTATTTATGTTTTTAAATTTTTGTGTGATTGATCTAAGCTTGATTTGTTTTTATATAGTAAAGTAAATGTTGCAACGAATTTGGTACCTAGCAAGTACCAACCAGAAAATGAAGATAATTTACAGAGCCGGAACTAGGGTATGACGCGCCCGTGGCAATTTTAAAATTTGCGCCTCTAGTGGGGGGGTCTGTAGCACAAAACGTCAAAGTAAATTTTTTGAAGTTTTCAAGGTCAAGCGTTCTATTTTCAAGTTAAAAAATTTCAATACAAAAATATTATCTCATAAAATATAGCTTTAATAAAGCAAACTTTTTTCTTCTTTTATATCTTTTATATCTTCTAATATACCAAAATTGTTTAGTTGGTATTAGAAAGATTATCGGATAGTTTCGTTTGGATTAAATAGATTAAATGGTATAAAAAGTAGTTGTATAGAAGCCTTGAGCTTCGGTAATCGGAGTTCCACCTCGTTTAAAGAATTAAAGAGTAAAATTAAAAATTAGAGGGCAAAGTATATTTTTTAAAGAAATAGAATGGAATTTGTACTAAAACGACGACCTCTAAATATTTACCAATGAAATTATAAAATCCGTATATATTATAAAATCTAGATTGACCTATAGATCCCAAAGAAACATCGATTTGATGAAAACTAGTTTTCAAAGCTTTTCCAACTTCGATGCATCTTGCTCGGAGCATATTTTTTAATTTTTTTAATAAAATGAGTATCTTAAAAAAATTTACAGCATTCGCCAGCACTTCAAGAGTAGTTTTAAATAATATAAAGAAAAATTTAATAAATTAAAAAATTGAAAAAAGGAGGGGCCAACTTGACGTTTTTGTCAATTGTCGATATTTCAATTCTTAATAAAAATTTAACGGACCCAGCACTTTCAAAAAAAATTACAGCATTCGCCAGCACTTCGCAAGCACTTTCCAATAAATTGTTAAAAAATTTTAAATTCCAAAGTGGAGGGGGTGCGTCAAGTTGGCCCCTCTCGGCCCAAAAACGGTATTTTGCCAATAAAAAATTAACAAACCCAGCACTTTCAAAATAATTTACAGCACTCGCCAGCACTTCGCAAGCACTTCCAAATTACGAAGAAAAAAATATCAAATTCTAAAATGGAGGGGCCAACTTGACGGACCCGAACCTTTGACGCAACCTTTCTGTTCAATGCTCATAATTTCGTTTGCCTTGCAGTGATTTTCAATTTTTGTTGCTAAAATGGATGTATAAATTTTGTAAATAGTTGGCAAGCAGGTAATAGGTCTATAATTTTTAGGTTCGAGTGGGTCTCCGTCTTTAAAGAGCATATATGTAACACCGGTACATAGAAAATCTGGTATGATTGATGGTTCATTTAACGCTTTGTTAAACCAAAAAAGTAATGGTAAATGAGTCGATTTAAATGTTTTCAACCAATAGTTTTGAATGCCATCCAATCCTGGTGATTTCCAATTAGAAGAACGCTTTATTGCAGCGCTAAGTTCTTCTAAAGTTATAAAATCACCTTCTTTCCATTCAAATGCTGCGGAATCATCATTTAATTTTTTTATCCAAAATGCATTCTGGTTATAATTGTACTTTTGAGACCAAACATCTGACCAAAATTGTGACATATTATGACTCTGCGGAAACTTTTGTGTTTTAGGTACAGGTTCTAAACGCCTAAAAAATTTCTTAGGATTTTCTAAATAAATAATAAATAAAGTTTATTTTCAAATTTTCTTATGGTGCAATTACTGTATCGTTTCAACCTGTGAGCTGTAACTTTTAATTTTTGTTTTAAATAATCTAATTTATCGATAAATATTATTTCGAAATTGGCATCTTGACTGTTTAACTTATATTTATTATAAATGTCACTTATTTTTCTAGGTGTCACATTTTCAGAATTACTTTTAATAGCTGTTAAAATTCCAATATCTTTTCTTAATTTTATGATTTTCTTATTGAGACGCACTTTCCAAAAAAGTTCATAAGACGATTTATTTTTAGTATTGCCACATATTAAATGTTGTTCATTTTTCTCGATTATTACTGTCGCAGCACAGTACAATGCCAAATTAATATGGTAGATTGATATTTGATTTCCTAAATATACATTAATTATTTTGTCCAAAATATCGAAAATACCTTTCATTTTGTGATAGTTTGTAAACTTTAAATTTGGAATTTTAGGTCTACTTAAAGGATTAGTGTCATCGAATAACTGAATTTTTGATATAAAATCTTCCTGTATTTGATGATAAAGCTCATTACCTGTCTCATCTACCTGAACTTGATTTACTTCTTCACTTGGTGTTAATTCCTCGTTAGTTGGTATTTCTTCATTAAAATGTTGACGCTGATAGATGGCGTTTCCAACTTCTTTACGTATTTCAGCAATTTCAGATTCGCTGAGATATTTTTTTTTACAATTACATTTTTCCTGTCTACAACATTTTGTTCTGATAGTAGTAATTCAGGAAATTTTGTTGTAACTGCCAAGTGAAATTTTCTTCTCCATCCAGGCAATGGATTTTCGTTGCATTCATTAATTTGTAAGAACGTACGCATAATTTCCATATTCATTAATTTTGTCCATTTTATGCGTTTCTTTATTCCACAAGCGATCCTCTCATATTGGATCAATGATCCTGAGGACAAGCTTATTGTATTATGTGCAGTCACAGGAGCCGGGACTGGTAGGTTTTGATTATCCGTTCTGGTGGTTAATTCTAGTGACAGTGGGCAAGTGGAATTAACCAACGCTTCCTCACTATCCCGATTTGTATTGCGCATCGGGATATTTGCGCAACCAATTATCCTTGCGCTTCTTTCCATTTCAATAATTACAATCGATTACCCATTTAAGCATAAATTATGGTAATTTTGTTAAAAAAAGGTAATATTCTGGAAACTTTTTAAAAAGCGTCAAGTTTGACTTTTGACAATTGTTGTGTATGTGGTAAATATCGAAATATAATTGAAACGTATTTGAAATGTATTTATTTTGTAGGTGAAATAATGTGTGTTTGTTATTACAATATGAACTCTTATATAGTCAATACAGCAAGTACAGGGTGACCCAAAAAAAATGATAACAAAACTTTTTATCATAATAACTTTATTAAACTGAAGAAAAACTTTTTCACAACAAATAATAATAACTAACATTATTGTTGAAAAAAATAATTAAGTAGTTTCGAAATGGCCGCCTTCTACTGCTATACACAACGTCAAACGCTTCTGAAAATTTAAGGCTACGCGCCGAAGCTCTTTCATGGATATCCGATCCCAATCACGGTACAACGACTGCTTTAACGCCTCCGAACTTTTGTGAGGTGTCTCACAGGCTTTGGCCTACAAAATTTACCACACGCTGTAATCCATCGGATTGAGATCTGCCGAGTATGGGGAACCATTCCGTGGATGTGATGATATCCGGGAAATGAGATTTGCACCAATTTTGAGTGGCTTTTTGCCCTATGCGCGTTGGTTCGTTGACCAATCTGGTTGAAACGTCCAATTCGCATCGTCGAAATGTTGATGAGCCCATGGAAGGACGACGGCTTCGAGAACGTCGCCTCGGTAAATCTCTTAGTTAAATTTCATACCCTGATCCACAAAAACCAGAGGGTTTTTCCAGTTGAGCAAATTCCGGCCCAAACTATCACAGACTGTAGATATTTACGGTGCTATACGGCAGCAGAAGGACCTAGAGCATTAACAGACCAAATCCGGTCATTTTGACGGTTGTGCGCTTGCTCGACGGTGAAAGCTTCTCATCTGTGAACACAATCCGATTCCACGATAGAGAAGCGGCGCGACAAAGGAGCTGACGATATCTTTGAAGTAGCACGAGCTTGTTACCATCGGTCAACAGTTGAACTTTTTGAATATTATTGGGCTTGACCTTAAGGTGCTTCTTACCTATTCAGCGAGCCGATTCACGTGAAACACCGATCTCGCGGGCAATTTTTCTCATTGAGACCCTCGAATTTTGCAGAAATCGTTTCTTGATGATCTGACGGACCCTCGACGTGCTGACTGTTCGCTTTCTTCCGCTCTCTGGATGACGTCCGTTTTGACCGCGCTTCTCAATTTGTTTGATTATTCGGCTGACATTTGGTGCCGCTATGCCGAGCCTTCGCGCGATGTCACAATTGCGCATTCCATGTTGATGTAACTCTAAAATTTTCTCTCTTTGATTAGATATCTATAAAATAAGCAATAAAACACATAACAAAATTTGACAGTTTACCATACATGTAGCATTTTTAACTGGCAATCTCAGTGTGCTAAAATAAAATACCAACAACAAAAAACTTGCGTGTTAGGTCCGATTAAACTTTGTTATCATTTTTTTTGGGTCACCCTGTATAATGTAATGTTGGTACAACATTACTAATTTGAACAATACTAAATACAGAGCGGATGTAACAATATCTCCTCCCCCATTAGTAATTCCATCGTGTAGACCTTCTTAGGATTGGTCGATTTCTTGTTCTGTTCTTTCCATAACAAACTATCCATAGAAATTGAACCATAATTTTTCTATATTGAAACTGCCTGCCAATTGTAATTATTTGACAGGTATCGAATTGAAATTGAAACAACTACGTGCGGTATTGCCACATTGAAGTTAGATATCTTTCTTTCCAGAACGGACCATCCATTGAAGTTAAAACTGTATTGGTGCCGCCAAAAGTAGTGTTGAATGTTGTATGTCTTTCTTATCTAAACAGACCTTGCATTGAAATTGAAACAACTACGTGCGGTATACATTGAAGTTAGATATCTTTCTTTCCAGAACAAACCATCAATCGAAGTTGAAACTGTATTGGTGCTGCCAAAAGTAGTGTGGACTGTATGTCTTTCTTCTCTTAACAGACCGTATTGAAATTGAAACGATATGGGCACTGCTATTAAGAGTAGTGGGGACTGTTCTATTCTTTCTTCTCTTAACAGATCTAGTATTGAAATTGAAACTATAATTAGTGCTTTCTTTCGTGAACATTGGCCCATAAACCGCCATATGTTTCCCTTTCGTAAATATAACAAACTGGAGTTCTCTTGGTTTTTGTACTTCCACTTAAAGTAATTGGGCGTGTATTGAAATCTTCCTGCAACCCCGCATGTTTCGTTCTTCTTACCAGAATTGCATTATGTTTTGGCGTTGATTGATAAATAGTAAAGATATGCAACCTTATGGACAAAAATGTGCTGAAAAAATGGGTCGACATGTAGACGGCGTTGTTGTAGTTGTGGGTCGAGAATTTGCAGTTACATACGGATCGTCTTGGTGTACACTTGTGCAGCTAAAATGTCAATGGCGAATCACACATGCGTCAACATAATTGTAAAAATACTAAGTAGTTTCAAATTACACATTTGAAAAGTCCAACAGATTGTTTTGTGCAGTTTGTGTATAAATTATTAATATTATTTAATTAATCATTTTCAAAAAATAAATGTACATTATTTGTCGTTAATAATATTAACAAAGATTTAATATCACAAACTGAAATAGACTTCAAAAAGTTTTGCGGTGAACACACAAAATATGCCATCCATTTTACAGCAAAACTAATAGACGCTTTTTAGTGCAAATTTCATTGCCTTCAATTTTGTTTATATATATTTTTCTATTTTGTGAGTTTCTGACTGACAGCGGCACGGCCGGATCAAACTATTTTAGCGCCGGGTGCAGATTAGCTAAATGGCGCCTTTAATTATAATATAATATCATATACAGGGTGTTAATTACCAACTAGTACAAAACGAAAGACTTATTTAAACTTATTTAAAAAAAAGTTCCTATAGTGATTCCCAGGAAAGATGACGATTACGACACAACAAAATCGTATGAACTAAGCGAAGAATTTCTAGTCAAATGAAGTGTATTTTAATTTAAAATAAGAATACATTGGTTACCTTTATTTGTTTTTAACCCCCGACGCAAAAAGAGGCATTTCATTTGACTAGGAATTCTTGGCTTAGTTCATACGATGTTGTTGTGTCGTAATCGTCATCTTTCCTGGGAATCACTATATTAACATGGGTCCGCAAACGCACCGCTTTCGAGATACAGGGTGTTCACAGAAATTGTTTTCTCTTACTTTTTTGCGATATCTCAAGAGCCGTTAAGGCTACAGGCTCCAGCTTTTGTACAGATTTTTACATCAATAATAGCTACTTTTAAGGCTCTAAAGCAGTGTTCTCAGATATGCCAGTGGTGGAGATTGTAGGGTTGCTTAAGGGTTTCACCTCCGTAACTTTTACGTCACTTGAAAAATTGGCATTTTGACAACAAATTCCAAAAATATTTTTCGTATTTTACCGAGTCTTGTTTAACCTTTATGTGACTGAGAAACAAAACACCTTCTAATGACGGCATGGGTACCGTGGTACCTTCACATATTACATGCACCCGTGCCTATGCAAAGCTTATAATTATCTACGATAGTGGTAAGACTATATTTTTTATTGTGCTTTATGTTTAGCAAGGTTAGATCCTAATAGACCCTTCTGATTTTTGCAGTTAAAATTACAAGTGATATCAGTAATTAAAAAATTTAAATTTATAATTTCTACTGGGATGTCTCACAATAAAAGTCTGGACCAAGTCACGGTTCTTTTCGACAACCGAGATTGCGGAAAACAAATAATTATTGTCATTACAAATCGTTTAAATGATTTAATATACAGTGACTCGCAGAAAAACTCGGACATTCCTATTGTTTAGTTTACAATAATTAGCCATTGAATTTTTTTAACTTTTATAAATTTTAGCACATGTAAGCAAAAGCAAAATAAGTAGTTGACAAATTACTAAGGGCCAATTTCATAATAACAGTTAACAGGGCATTATAATTTAAAAGGCGACTTTAGACAAAACAGACAAATAAAAATCATCAGTTTTGTTAACATGCCAGTACAGTTGAACCTCTGTATAACGAGTCCCGTTATAACGAAAAATCGGCTATAACGAGTAAATCGGTTGGCCCCTTGCCGTTTTGTATACGTTTTATATGATTTTTATAGCGAAAATCTGTTATAACGAGTACGTAGGCTTGTCCCTTGAGTTCTCGTTATAAAGGGGTTCTACTGTACTAACATATTTTTTATAACACGAGTACCTACTAACGTCGGTCTGTGAAACCGATTCTAGTCTTTAATTTTTTTTAACGTAGTGTTTATATTCTTTATAAAGTAGTTGATCTGAAGGTACTTAGAACCCCCCGATCCTCAGCTGTTATCGTGTTAAATTTACAGTTATAAATAGAAATCGTCGGTTTGTAGTACTGGAGGGTTAAAGTTGCCTTTTAAATTTTAATGCCCTGTTAACATTTAGACATATAGAAATTGGCCCTAAACATTACAAATTTAATTGATTTAAATTAATTTTTTTTTTTATTACTACAATTCCCATCTAATTTCATATAAAACTTATAGCGGCACCTGAGTACCCCACCGTCATTAAAAGATGAAATAATTTTGGAAGCCATTTTTTCATCAAAATAATCAAAAAATATGAATGCTTCAAACTGTAAAAGGCACCTGGGTACTCTCCAGTCGCATAAAGGTCCGGTTTCACAAAGGCTAATTAAAATTTAATCTATGATTAAGGGTTTTTAACAATGAAAATTATTATTGCGACATTGTTGAAAATCGTTAAACATAGATTAAATTCTAATTAGCGCTTGTGAAACCGGGAATAAGCCGCTGTCCGTCAGAAACGGCGCAACAGTATAAAAAATGTATAAAAATTGGCCCTAAACATTACAAATTTAATTGCTTTAAATTAATTTTCTTTTTATTACTACAATTCCCATCTAATTTCATATAAAACTTATAGCGGCACCTGAGTACCCCACCGTCGTTAAAAGATGAAATAATTTTGGACGCCATTTTTTCATCAAAATAATCAAAAAATATGAATGCTTCAACCGGTAAAAGGCAACAGTATAAAAAATGTATATAAATAAAATTGAAGACAATGAAATAAGCAACAAAAAAGGTCTAAAAAGATTTGCTATAAATTCGATTTTTATATGATTAAAAACGGTTTCAAAATGTACAATTAACATTGGTAAGATAGGAGTGTACGAATATTTTCTAGAGCCATTGTATATTTTGAAAATGTTACAATTATTCTTTTTTATTTAAATAAAAATCTTTTGTATTTACTGATTTTTAACTTTCTGATTATTTATTACAAAAAATTTCATAGGAAAAGTTTGCACATTAAAATACCATCTAAGAATAAGAGCTCGGCAAAAAAATACTACTTGCATTATTATAAAGTATGATAACATTGTATCAGATATCACGTATCAACGAGATAATTATGGTACAATTATAATACTATTGGTGGCGGCACTTGCTCACCATTGAGTTTGATGGCGAAGAGGCAGTGGGGTGTTGAAATAGTACCTGGTGGGGGAAAAGTAACAATTTCTCATTGCATTGCGTATCTTTACTATTTATCAATCAACGGTTTTGGGTGATCGGTATTAGCTTTCTCTTGTAGGATAGATTTAGCTTTCTTTCGTGAACATTGGCCCATAAACCGCCATATCTTTCCCTTTCGTAAATCTAGCAAACTGGAGTTCTCTTGGTTTTTGTACTTTTCAAATACATTTCAAATACGTTTCAATTATATTTCGATATTTACCACATACACAACAAATTGGCGACGACGATACGATTCGAACCTACATGATCCAAATTACATAGTTCCAATATTTCAAATAATTCAAGAAAATGGCTACTACATCAGAACTAGTAATGCAGCAAATGACAACAATATTGTCGAATATTCAGTTTACACCGGTCTATGGAGTTTATTTTCAACCATATGACAAAAATAACAAAACTTTTGACTTATACATGCAGCGATTAGAAAACTACCTGGAACTTCAAGGGATACAAAATTCGATAACTACAAATGAAAAAATTCGGGGGAAGAAGTCAAGTGATTACAAAACAGAAAATCCAGTTGTAGTATTTGGCAAAGAAGAAGATCGTACTAAGAAATACAAAAATAAACATTCAATAGAAAAAATAAGTGTGTTAGAAGATATTCAAAAAGAATTCGTGCAATATAGCAGCAATGATGTCTATAGAAAAACAAATACAAAAACGGAACCTGTTCTAGAAATTGACTGTAAAACATCAATTAAAGAAGAACAATTGAAAAGTCCACTCGAGGAAGTACAAGTTGTGAAGAATACTTTCTATGATTGCTTAATTACAAAAGAAAAGCAATGTTTCAATTCAATGAATGCTAGGTTTTAGTGCAAGTACAAGAACTCGGAAAAATCCAGTTTGCTAGAATTACGAAAAGAGAAGGTATGGCCATATATATCTCAAACCAAACGAAAGAGGTTTAGGGGTATGGTGTACAAAAATACGAAGAACTCCGGTTTCATTGATTTACGGAAGAGGAAGATATGGCTGTTTATGGGCCAACGTTTACAAAAGAAAGCTAAAAACTCAGAGCATAGTGCAATGCAGGCGGGAAGAAAGAAATACGATGGTCTGCTTAGAGAAGAAAGAAGGTTATCAACACTACTCTTGGCAGAACCAATAATTACAGATCTTAATTCAAGAGCAATGCAGGCGGGAAGAAAGAAATACGATGGTCTGCTTAGAGAAGAAAGAAAGTTATCAACACTACTCTTGGCAGAACCAATAATTACAGATCTTAATTCAATTCGATAGTCTGCTTAGAGCAGAAAGACATACCAATCAACAGTACTCCTGGCAGAACTAATAAATACAGTTTCAAATTCAATACGATGGTCAGTTTGGAGAAGAAAGATATACAGTCAACACTATTCCAGGCAGAACCAATAATTATAGATTCAAATTCAATACGATGGTCTGTTTAGAGAAGAAAGACCAATTCGCACTACTCTTTTGCAGTATCAATTATGGTTACAATTTCAATGCATGGTCTGTTAATAGAAGAAAGACATACAACAGTGAACACTACTCTTGGCAATGCCAACACCGTTTCAATTTCAATGCATGGTCTGTTTAGAGAAGAAAGACATACAACAGTCAACACTACTCTTGGCAGTGCCAACACCGTTTCAATTTCAATGCATGGTCTGTTTAGAGAAGAAAGACATACAACAGTCAACACTATCCCAAGCAACATTTTAACCTGGGAAATCCCTGACAATTTCCTGGCAGTGAAAACTCAGAGAGGACCTGTTCCTGCGGCAGGGGTTAGAAAAGTCTGCCACAGGTGCTGTCTGAGGAAAATGGCCCTTGGATTTACCCTGTGAGAGCGCTGTGACATACTCAGTTGAAAGCAAGCAGGTGCTGGCGCATACCTGCACTAAACGCCCTCCGTAAGCCAGGTAATTGCTTGGGAGAACCCCGAGGCAGGTATAAGGAAAGCTTGCTACAGGTGGTATCTGAGTAAAATAGAACCTGTACCAAGCCCGCCGTAAACCCGAGAAAAACCTGGATCAGTTTTAATTTCCACGTGTCAAAAAATTTATTGATTATTTAATTAAAATAATTAAATAATTTTCACTAAATGAAAAAATTTAATTTCTTTAATTTTTAACTTTATATTTTAAAATTTTTCTATTCATATTTTTACTAATTTTTTACGAATATTAAACGATTTTTTCTACTATTTGTTTGATTTCGGTCATCTTGTATTCTCCTTGGGGTGCATATAGATGGAGTCTGAAAATATAAATTTTTAAAATCTTACCTTCAATGGGGTTCAAACCCGGGACCTCACTTTCGAAGTATTTGTACGTTGACCACTGAGCCATCGCGCTTGGTTGTAAAATTTTCATTATTGTGCTACTCATTTCTTGTGGTTCAAAAAAAAAATAATAACTGATTATGATTAATCAAAATCAGATAATATAATCAGATAATCAGGTCTATTATGTATCAAAACCTTTAAAAATAACGGTCAACCTTTATATTATAATAAAGTTTTAAAATAGCGTAAAGCGAGAAACATTATTATAGCTAACATGTGTCAGAAAGAGAAAGTAATATTTCTATTTTCGGATCAAAACGCGGTTCATCAATTTTTAATTTCATAACGGTCACTGTTATAATAACGTTTGTGATACATAATAGGCCTACATATCTAGTTACCAATTACAAATTTTAAAATATATAAAAATATCTTTTATATAAAATATCGTAAAATCGTAAATTAGATTAAATTAAATTTTTAGGTTAAAGTAAATTCGTGATTATAGATTACGTGATCGTTTTGAAGAATGGAAAATTGGTGATGAAAAATTAAATAATTTAAATTTAAATAAATACTTTAAATATTATAATAATTATTAGGGATGTAGCTATAGCTATAGCTAGGGGGGTGTTCGACACTGCACTTTACAATTTTATTAAGAATCTCACGGTCTACTTACCGGTTAGAAAATAAAAATAATTTTTATTTATAAAATAAATAAAAATGGGTATTCGACTAATATTCGCGTTGTTGCTTAGGCTAAGGTGTCTAGACCCCTAAACAACCCCCTTAGTTACGTCCGTGACAATTATTAACAGATAATAATTTCATTCATCAAGATCTAATGCCGTGGGTGTGGATGGTATTACTTCCAAAATGTTAAAAATTGTTTCTCCTTACTGTTTGGATACTCTGAAGGATATACTGAACTTTTGTCTCACGAACTCTGTTGTTCCTGACTTGTGGAAGAAGTCTATTATTATCCCTCTTCCCAAAGTTCCTACTGCAAGTAAGTTCGAGGAATTGCGGCCAATTAGTATTTTACCAGCACTATCCAAAGTACTTGAAACCATAATCTATAACCAACTGCTCGAACATATAGAAATAAATAGTGTGCTTCCTCAATGCCAGTCTGGTTTTCGCTCATGTTTCAGCACTGCGACTGCATTATCCAAGGTAGCAAACGACATATCAAGAAATATTGACGATTCGCTTATTAATATTCTTCTCCTACTCGACTACAGCAAGGCATTTGATGTGATTGACCCAGAGTTGCTTATCGCTAAGCTTTCATATTATGGCTGTAGTCCTTCAGCACTGAAACTACTGAAGAACTACCTCGACAACAGAACTCAAGCAACGCAGTTTCGTGGCAATCGTTCAGATGAGCTCACACCCAAGCGTGGTGTGCCGCAAGGCAGCATACTCGCGCCCTTGCTATTTATTATCTTTACGGCTGATCTTGCTCCGATCCTACAACATCTCGGAGCCCTACATACCTATGCAGATGACACACAGTTCTACATCGCTGGTCCCCCCAGTAGTATAAGATTGGGGGTGCTATGCACCCCCCACCTCTTTTTTTGTCACCCCCCACCACTTTTTCTCAAACCACGCCCACTTTTCAAGGTCAAGCATTCTATTGGTCATAGCCACGCCCAATTTTCAAGGTCGAGCATTGTATTGGTCATAGCCACGCCCAATTTTCAAGGTCGAGCATTGTATTGGTCATAGCCATAGCCACTTTTCAAGGTCAAGCATCTTATTGGCGGTAAGCCACGCCCACTCTTCAAGGTCAAGCATTCCATTGGCCGTAAGCCATACCCACGTTTCAAGGACGGTAAGCCATCTCTCTTTCTTTCTTTCTCACACGCGTCTTAGGGTTACCTCAAGGCTATACAGTAAGAACACCACAAGGTTACCCCCTCCACCGACATCGACAGTATATAATGGATACATTTTGCGTACAATATTACAGTCGAACAAGCAATAATAGCTCAAGTTTTGTTAGTGGTTGCTATACAGATCCAAACATAAAAAATCAACTTGAAACGAGTAAGTAAAATGTTAATTAATTAATTAATTTATTAATAATTGTTAAATAATTTGTTACAGTGGAATTTTTAAATGAAAAATCTTATCCGTTAAATAAATCAAACACAAAAAGCATCTCCATCGGATTTTCTAAAATTAGTTTACAACCTACTATTGCAATTATCGGTTTAAAACAAAAAGTAATATTTAATGAAGACGATTGGAAACGTATTATTTTTTACAAACCACTGCTTACTGCATATTTTACCGAAGATGATTCAAAATGGTCACCAATATATGACTCGTTTACTATTGAATTTCAAATTTTTAAATCCAAAAAAATTATAAAATTGTACAAAGATAAAGAACTATGTGTTTATTTTGCATTGGAAACTATCACAGGATTATGGGGCTTGGTTAATTTGATAAACACTTATTTATCAATATTACATAAACAATCGTTTGCGACATATTATTCAAATATAATTAAAAATAACAATTTAAGTTTATTAGAAAACACATCTAATATTGTCAATTTTGTAAACATTGAAACCGATGGGGATAATGCTTATACATTGATGGAGATGATACAATTTTACCCGGAGAAAGTCATAGTAGATGTGGAAATCGCTAACACTATCAAATTATAGGATGTGGATGGCATACAGCGCACAGCATTGGCCAAAAGCTGCTGATCTCCTTTCAGCTGTAGAGCGACAGATGTGCTGTTTGGAAGCAATGAGTTTTGATGTTCAACATGAAGCGGTATACATGAAGGCAGGCTACCCCGACATGGAAGAAGCTCAAGTGCTTGCGCAGAAATATGAAGCACAATATAAAATATGTGAAAGACTTTGTAAAAAAACAATATCATTAGAAATGTTTTGTCAAACGTTAATTGATAAAGACTTTAAAAATGTATTATATGAAATAAGAGATTTTCTACCTTATTATATTGTAAAAGATTATAATTTAGTTGATAAGGATGATAATGATGATAATAAAATATAATAATAATAATAATAAAATTTATTTGAAAACTATTATGTTATATTATTTAATGTGTAAACATTAACATATATAAGGGATGGAAATTTTGTACAATTAAATAGTAATCTTCAATATCTTCAACTAAGTGGATGTGTGTAAAAGCAATCAAATCATCAAGTGAAAATGAATACCGCTCTAATTTACTTCATAGGCGCAATACTTAACAACACTTTAATCCTAACATGTCCAAAAAATCTTAAAAACGCTATGATTTGCACTCAATATTTGGATATCAATGAGACACCCAAAACTTGTGAAAAATTTGATGAAATGCACGTTGAAATCATGCAGAGTGGCCAATACATTATTACACATTCATTAGTAGTTGATAGTGGTAAACCCATTTTATATTATGAAGTCAACTTTAAGCTTCAAGATGCAAGTGAAAGAACAAACCCCGGAGAATATTTGGTGCTAAATTTCAATAAACTTAGAAACCACAATCGAGTTTCTAGCATCATAATTTATACATTTTTATTTTTTATAATCATTATATTGTATATTTTTATATTTTTTTTTGTAAAACCCAAAAATTTCGTTTCTGCAAATAGCAAGAAATAAATAAATAAATAAACTTTTTTTTCAAAACTTTTATTGATTAATTCATATTATATCTTTAATAGTTAACATTATTGTAATATACAAGAACGGCAATAAGAAAGTTTATTGATATAGGAATCATTTGAATCTTCAACTTTTGTAGATATCTTCGAATAATTTTCAGGTATTGAATTAGATAAAATTTTATATCCCAATAATGGGGTAATTTCGGGAAAATTTTCATCGGAATCATTTGGATCCTCAACTTTTGTAGATAACTTTGAATAATTTTCAGGGGTTGAATTAGGTAAAGCTTTGTATGTCCCACAAACATCTTTTCCAACATTGAAATTATTTTTTAGATCCATATGTTTTGTAGATAAATTCGAATAATTTTCAGGTATTGAATTAGGAAAAAATTCGTATCTCCCACAAACATCTTCTCCAACAAAGGGGCAACGTCGTGACCATTTTTTATGCTCCATCATAGGATCGTCTCCAATTTTCCAATCACCAATAACGATTGAACAAAATGCACACCGCACACTATCACCATTTCTTAAACTATAAAATCCAGCTTTTGCCAACTCATTTGAATTTACAATGGGATACTTCCAATCCCTAAACGAAAAAAGGCGATCTTCTTCTTCTGCATATACACCCATGTTCTTCATATAATAATTGCTTGGATATGTAATAAACATACTGGATCACCACTTATATCATTCTACCCCCCAATAGTACTTTGCTAATGCTTATATAGACATAACAAAAAAAATATATATTAAAAAAACATTTTATTCGTGCATAATATATTCGTTATACAAATAAAATACATTAGTCAGAGCACAAATGCAATTTGTTAGCGAATGATAAAAACAATATGGGTTTTCCATTGGTAGTTTGGGTTGCTCAGTCAACTCCACTATAGGTGTACTAATAATATTTTTGATAAATAATGTTTTTTCACATCCTTTGATATACACAACGTCAGCAGATGAAGTTAATTGTTTTACAATTTCAACAAATTTATGAACAGGTGTAAATCCACTTCCCCATAATACCCCGTGGTGATTATTCATGAAATAGTTTGCTTGTTTTTGGAATTCCGTAGTCAAACAATTAAACCGAAAAGGTGGTTTGAAGACGTAGTGAGCTGTCTTGAAACCATCATAAACAGCTAATTCTTTAGGCGAAAACACTTTATGGGAAGTCATGAAACCTTGCACATCCAAAATTATTTTGTTACTCATATTTGCTTTACAGATTTTGTTAGAGGACTATAACTAAACAAGCGATCATGGAGAATTAAACAATATGCGGTTGTGTTTTCTATTATATTAGCACCGGCTTCAAATTCTACTCTTACTTCTATTGGCCCTTTACTAAGACTATCCTTCTGACGCGTACAATCTACCACTATCAATGGGGCGTTTCTTTTAAAATCTTCAGGTGTAAACATCGGTTCGTTTTCTTTACCGTAATATGTTTGTTGAAAATTTGCAAACATTTCATATAAAATTGAAAAAGAATTCTTTTTATAGTTTATATTTAAATTGTCGTATGGATAGCGCTCCGAATTTAAGTAAACACTTAGATTTATCAAATCGGAAGGATCAAATTTACTCATATCCTTATCATTTTTGTTTTTTCTATTTGTTGAAAATGCGATTATTATCATTCTAGGTGTTTCTACTTGTGTGGTAGTTTTCACGGTCCATGAGTGGCGATTCGTTAATGGTAATTGGGGATATTCGTGAAGTTCCCACGATCTAAATGCTATGGGAATTTCTAAGTTTTGTTCGATGTATTTTGTTAAACGTAGTTGCTCTTCTAAAGAAACCGATATGTGCGGCACCTTCCAAAAAAGTTTATTAATAGTAACTCGTAGCTTTTCTTCGCTATTTGCCGATTCCAACGCATTAATATCGCTATTACTTCTTACTAATACTAATTCTTGTTTGGCGTTCAATATTATTTTATTATAATCCTCACAAAATCCCAAAAACATTTTTAAGGGTATACAGGCGTTAAAATTTCCATCAATACCTTGATTTAACACCATATCTTTATTATTTTTTGACTCCCATCCAGCATTTTTTAATTTTAAACATTCGTTTTCCGAGTAGGATGGATATGCTTTCATAGTAGAGGTAATACCTGGATTTCTGGAAGAATCGATCACAACTCCGTTTAGCTCATATCTAATTTCACTGAATAAAAAAGCTACGCCATTGTTAATGAAATGACCAGTAGTAGAGTTAGTATTGGTTTCTGTTTTTAATGTTCCCTCTACGTAAAGATAGCTAAGACTGGGAGCCGTATACGCATCCAACTGTTGAATAGGAATTCTAATTTCATCATTATTATCAAATGATGTAGAAGCATATGGTTGATGTGTATGAAATTCCGCATTTGTAATCGAATTATCTTCTATAATTTTTTCTGCAATATCTAAAATCCCCATTTTCACACGAGCACTTTATAACCTAAGGCTTTTAAAAACGCTATATTGATTGGTGTTAACGCTCTATTGCTTGGTGTTACTAACTCCTCGGAAGATTTTTGACTGACTCTTTTTATATTAGACACACGCTTATAATAATTTTCACGCGCACTTCTTGAATATTGGATTACCATATTATTATCTAGAGCTTTTTTAAATGAAACCTGATGGATATTTCTTCTCCATTAAAATCTACAACCTGATCGTTCTGGTCTATTATTCTAACTGAAATATTTGATATAAATCGAACATTTATAGGTAAATAAATAACATTGGATGGAGTTTCAACTATTTTATAACCACGTGGAACTATCGGAAAAAACTCGTGTACTATGTGACTTAGTTTTCCATTTTTATAAGAACCGGTAGTAATATTACATTCAATACAAATGGAGTTTACCGATAAAATATTTACGCTGCGATCAGATAATTTCAAACTATTTTTTGCGATGTTTTGTTTATCAAAACCTAATAACGGTCCTATGTTATCACTTTTCCAAAAATTTATACGTTCTGTACATTTAATATTTACTTTTGAAGTATTAGTATTCGTCGTGAGTTCTAAAGCGACATTATCAATGCTTAATTGTGTTTGTAAATATGATTGAATATCAACGATTTCGTATGCCCCCGAAGGAATTTCAATTGTTTTTTCGTTTACCAGATAGAATTTATTGTTATCACTCGATATGTTCAGTAAAGTTTTAGATAAATCTAATACATAATCACCATTTTGTTGTTTAACAAAGCCCAGAAATGATTTCAAATCATTTTCAGGTTCCTCGGTGATATTACATGATTTTAATCGTACTTCGTTTTTCGAAATAAGAAACTTATTAGGTACTATTTTATTTATTTCTTTTTGTACATGGTTTAGAACATCAATTAAATTGTAAAGGTCAATTGAAACGTGAACGCTTACACTTTGCCCATCTGCGAAAAAAAACCTATTCTTTTCTTGAGCGATGTAAATTACTACGTCGTTTAACTCTAATGTGTATTGATTAGTTTCTTTGTGAATATTAAAGTTAAGACCTCTTAATACGCTATCCTTATTTTCCAAATTACCTAGTGACACACAATTTAGAACTATTTTATTATTATTTGTCGAAGCAATTGAAATAGCATCACTATCTTCTAACGTCGTTTGTATTCTCTTAACAAGCATTTCAATATTCGTCTGACCGACAGGAATGGTCATATCGGTATCATATCCATAATAAAATTTATTACATCCAGTCTTAACATTATGTATAGTGTTATAAGTTTCGAAGTTTGTTAACGCTAAAACGTATTGTCCATCATCGGCACAAATAATAGGATTGATTTCAGAATAAAATTCGGAAGTTTTACCGCTTACACTGATTACATATGACATGTTGCCGATGGTTGTCGACTTAACACTGAGGTAAATTAATTAGTTGAATGTCTATATAAAAAGTCTAAACACAAATGCCCGCAATTGACGGAGTTAAACTTTTGATATCTATCATAATTGTATTTAATCTTCTTATCACTACCGAAGTATTTTATTACTTGTGGGGGTGGAGGTAAATTTCCAAAACTATCAAAATATAAAATATTATCACGATGCTTTATGTATGCAGTCCAATGAGAACCGGATTTAAAATCTTCCTCCAAATTAACTACTCCGCTCTCAAATGTATGTATTTTTTTCGGTAAAGTATTTTTCATAAAAACTCCTCTAAAATTTCGAATTTTAAATTTTTTAACATAGCGAAGTAAATCGATATTTGATAAGGGTTTCTTCGGTAGTGACGCTAATAGTTTTTTGAATAAGGTTTTAGATATAGACCGAGTCCACTTTTATATGGTTTTAAATAAAGACCTTTGCCTAATGCAATAGTTTCCATGCTTTTATTATGTCTTTGAGCTTCCTTTAAATTTTCTTTAGCGCTTTTAGAATCATTAACAGCTTTAACAATTCCTGCAGCACCACCCCCTAAAGCCCCTAAGGCACTTAGAGCGGCAAATATGGGAATTAGTGGTAAGAAGCCTCCAGATTTTGGGATTGGAATAATTCGTGGTTTTTTAGGTTTTTGCTTAATGGTCGAAAGAGCGATTTTCGCATTAGTTAATAAATCCGAACTTTTACTTCGGCGTAAAACATCTGCAGTTTTTTTCAAAACCTGTCTAAACGATGGTTTTTTAGATCTTTTCAAACCCATCCCAGCTTTAACTTTAGCCTTCATCACTCCAGCGACACCTAATGCTGCAAGTTTTTCTGTAAACGATGAATCCTTTGAAATCGCCCTATGTATAGCTTTATCGGCTAGTATTTTATCTGCTTTATGTCTTTCGGGTATATCCTTTAAATTTGAATAGGCAATATCGTGCTCTTTACAGGCTTCGTCTAGAGGGTTAATACCAGAATCACCTCTCGCTAAACGCTTATTTAACTTCGTACCAGGACCACAAAATCTTAGAAAAATTAAAATAAATTATTGATTTAATAATTCTTGACTATTTAATATAAATTAAATACCTATAACCCGGAATATGTAATTCAAAGGGTAAATTATTTATAATACTATTAACAAGTCCAGCACCACGTTTACGATGTATCAACATGTCGATACAAATGTTAACTGAAGTGAATTACTTCATATTCTTCTTTTAAACGCACCCGAGTAAAATGTTTTGCTATTAAAATCTAAAATTTCGGTAATATTTTAAAGCGTTATATATCGTAGCGGTATTAAAACGGTATTCTAAAAAAAGCGTTTATATATGATATAGTATGTATGGGGTGCACTTGGCCGTGGGAACCTAATTGGAGTACAGGTCCGGACTAGTGGTATGTATCGTGTTATGTACCGTTATATACCGTGTCTACCGGTATACGGTATATATCACCGGTATACCGGTATACCGTTATATACCGTATTATATACCGTATTACATACCGTATACCGGTAGACACGGTATACCGGTATACGGTATACCGGTAGACACGGTATATAACGGTATATAACGGTATATAACGGTATATAATACGGTATATAACGGTATACCGGAATACCGGTGATATATACCGTATACCGGTAGACACGGTATATAACGGTACATAACACGGTACATACCGCTAGTCCGGACCTGGACTCAATTTGGTTCCCACTGCCAAATACCCCCATACCAACTAATATAATATATTGTAGCGGTTTTCCATAATGTATAATATAGTATTTATAAAACAAAATCATTTGTAAAAATGCGTTTAGAGAAACAACATCATCAGCTACCCATATCAAACCACGATGTTCAAACACACACCTTTCCTAAACATGGTGTTTTATTGGGGTGTTACTCAAAAATGGGGTTGATTGTTGGTTATTCTGGTTGTGGTAAAACGAATGCTCTCCTGTGTTTACTCCTTCACCCCAACGGACTTCGCTTTGAAAATATTTACCTATATTCCAAATCAGTATTTCAACCTAAATATGAATATTTAAAACAAGTGTTAAAACCTTTAAGCGAGATCGGTTATTTTGAATATGAAAACGAGAAAGAGGTGCCTCCCCCCATGAATGTTAAACCAAATTCGATATTTATTTTTGATGATGTGGTTTGCACCAATCAGGACATTATGAGGGAGTACTTCAGTTTTGGTAGACATAAGAATCTCGATTCTTTTTACTTATGTCAAACATATAGTAAAATTCCGAAGCAACTAATAAGAGATAATGCAAATTTTCTAGTTTTGTTTAAACAAGATAATACAAATTTGAAGCATGTTTATGATGATCATGTGGGGGTTGATATGACTTTTAATCAATTTAAAACTTTATGCAATATCTGTTGGAAAAATAAATACGGAATGTTAGTGATCGACAAATCTTGTGATATTAACAATGGACGTTATAGAAAGGGTTTCGATACATTTATTTATATATAAGTCTATAATTTATTAGAATAGTTTCTAGTACTATGACGACCACAATCAATGAAGGTTTAACTCGTGATCTTATTCAAGCGAGAAAAGCTGTGAAAATGAAATATAAAAATTTTAAATCAGATATGATGCAATCAAGTTCAGATTTATTTAAAAAATATAAACCCATCACGGAGCCTTTACAAAAAATAGTTTCACAATTCGACGAAACATCTAAAATAAATAAAATAAAATCTGAAGAAACACCGACAATTGATAATATAGATATATCAAGCAAAATAAAAAAACAATATGGACGCAAATCTGAAGTGAAGCCAAAAATCGATAGATCACCACCAGAATTTTTAATGGATGGTGCAACTTACCATCATGAACCTGATGCTGTTGATTTAAATCGAACAATTTTACATCCTCTGTTTGCCGAAGAAGAATATAGCCAAGCTCATAATGAAACAGTTAAAGAAGTGAATGATATGTTGGATTCGAATGCATTTAAAGATTATTTAGAAAATTTTAATGCGCCTTTACCAAGAGAATATGTTGAGAATATGATAAGAGATACGAAAGGTGTTTTCGATTTTAATTATGGAGTGAGACATAATTTGGAAACTGCTAAATTTACTATTGGTGATTCACTACTTGATTTTGAAGGACCCAATATTATGCTAAAAGTACCGAACAGTACTAAATCTTTAACATATATAGGAACCCCAGGCCTTTACGAACTCTTATTTAAAAAGCAACCGTTGGGGTATCGTACAGATGATGAAAAAAACTATATTGACATTGGGAATAGAACCAATCTATTTCGTAGAAATTATTCATCTACTGATCAAATAAATGGTAACGCCACACCCAAGTATAAAACAATAATTGAACCTGCATTAAGAAGTAAGAATATAATAGCAAATAAAAAGAAAAGGGGTGCTGGTTTTCTAGAATCTCCTTTATTTTTACAATATAACAACAAGAGAAAAGAGTTTGTGTATTTTAATGATGTAAATGAGATAGTCGAGCGATTAAAACTCTTAATAGCTTCCCGATCTGCTGGTCACGATGGTCATACAAACGAAATCGCATCCATAGAAGAAGAATTACGAGAAGCAAAAATTATAAAATAAGAAACGCAACAATCACACAGTTTTAAATAATATTTTAAAATGGTGGATTTAAAGAGAGATGTTGTAAACGAATTACATAGATCTGCCCGCCGAAATTATCAGCGTAGACCAGTGTTAGTTCAAGGATTGAACGACTTATTTCAAGCAGATTTAGTAGATATTGCTCAATTATCGACTATAAATAAAGGTTTTAAATTTATATTGGTTGTGATTAATGTGTTCTCCAAATACGTATGGGCTAAACCTCTAAAAAATAAAAGTGCACATGAAGTGACAGCAGCTATGAAAAAGATTCTTGAAAAAAGTATACCTAAAAATTTGCAAACAGATTTGGGGAAAGAGTTTTACAATAAGGAGTTTCAAGAATTAATGAAGAAATATAAAATAAATCATTACAGCACATATTCAGTTAAAAAGGCAAGCGTTGTCGAGCGAGTCAATCGCACCCTTAAGGGTTTAATGTGGAAAGAATTTAGTCTTCGAGGAAATTATCGTTGGTTGGATATATTACAAAAATTAGTAGACGTATATAATACGAAAAAGCATTCTACGACTGGTTTAAAACCGATCGATGTCAATAAAAAAAATGCTCAATTACTTTTAAAGACGGTGTTCAATCATCCGAAAGTTGTGGATCCGAAAACTCCCAAATTTAAAATTGGTGATAGTGTTAGAATAAGCAAATATAGACATGCGTTCTCGAAAGGATATACTCCTTCTTGGTCCAATGAAATTTTTAAAATTTCTCAAGTTAAAGTTACTTTACCAAGAACATATCTTCTAACTGATATTAACAACGAGGAAATTAAGGGGTGCTTTTATGAACAAGAATTACAAAAAGTTAAACACCCCGACGTTTATTTAATAGAAAAAGTTTTAAAAAGACAGAAAAAGAAAATATTTGTTAAGTGGCTTGGATTAGACAACAGTCACAATTCGTGGATAAACACTAATCAAGTTGTATAATATAATGTACCTACATATATTTATAATAGAACCATTCTATTAAGAAATTAATTTTTTAATAAAAATAAAATTCGATACTAATTAATATTTTTATTTATAATTATTATTATTATTTTACAAACATCTTATAATAACAAAAAAATATTGTATAACTAAAGAAAAATTATATGGTTTATTTACAACTATTATTTATATTACAGTCAATAACAAATATTGTAAGATGAATGTTTTTCAATCTTCGCTCAAGTGTTTAATAAGTTCATGTAGACGTATAGACTCATGCCCCCAAGCTAGTGTAGTATGTGAATTCGATTTAAGATAACGCTTATCATCAAAATATGATAATGCTACTTTATTCCGTAACTCGGTATACATCTCATGAAGTGTCGATTGAAAAACATTCATCTGACAATATTTATCTTGTTTACTTTCTATCGCATCTCTATAATCTAAAACATCTAAATCTTTTTTTATTGTGTTTTTAGAGACCCCTTTTGCTTTTTTAATAGTAACATTATCATCTAAAATCACACAATACGCTTTAGCCCCCGTCCCGTAAAATTCTTTAATAATTTGAGATGGATATTCCAACTTCATTTTTCCTAAAATCGAGCGATTTCGTGGAATATTAAAAATGTTGGAAACTTTAAAATTAGATGTATCAAATTTATGTAAATTTTGTTTAATATCAGAATAAATATCGTCTGTTTGAATTTCAATAATTAAGGAGTCCGTATCCGTATATAGTAAATTTACGTTTTGCCCATATTTTGAAAGTAGAAAATCATAATAAAATTCGTACATCACAGTTTTTGCAATGTCTAGTATTGCAAATCCGGCATATATCGGTTTATCGAATAAGATTTCAACCTTATTCATTTCAGCTGCTATTAAGTTTTCATTGAATACAGTAACATTTTTAAAATTTGGTCTAGCAATATAGGTTTCTGCACCCCAACTATTATTGTTACTCCAATGAGTGAGTAATTTAATATCTTTACGCTTTTCTATATTTTCCATGGTTTTTCCGAAAACAGAATTATTTAATAATTTAAAAAAATCTTTTTCAAACTCAGAGGTCGCGTTATTTCGAAATTCAGTATTCACATTTATATATGGTGCTAACCATGGATATTGGTTAAACTTAGCAACACGATGAATTTTACGCAAAACTAAACCATATTTCAAGCATTGTTTTAAGGCTCTATAATGAATTATATAATTTTTTTTATTATACAAATTTGGAATTAATTTAGCTGATTTTCCCTTTGGTGGGATTATATTTTCCGGACAGAAAGGATAATCATTATGTAGATCATGCAAAGTTTCCGGATAATCTAAATCGACTTCTAAAGCATATCCCACGTCTGAGGTATCTGAAATTTTATTTATATCTAAATCACATATTTCATCAGCATTTAACCAAACGAAACCACCATGAGGTAAATATTGCTGCATAGCGTAGCCATACAAATTGGTAGCATCCAAATATAAAATATATGATGATGGTTTTGAAGAGTTGTAATTACTCAAATATTTGTTATTTGAAATTGCTTTTCGTTTAACACAAACAGCGACTCCACCGCGAATTCCCTTTTTAAAAAAATGAAGCAAATCAATATCTGTTAAAAGTTCCAACTCAATTTTTGTCATCTTGAGCATGCTAGACCAACTCAAAGATGGTAAAGTAAAATATTTAGCAGCATCTAACCCATACGATTTAAATGTAGAGCGTCGAAATTTTTCAAAGCAGTCGGTTAAAAGAAGAACATCTGATTTTAAATATATATCTGAATAGTCTCCCAAAGTTTTGCAATCGAATAAATTCCAAACGTTAAGCGCACGTTTATAATCTTCACTTGTTATGGGTTCATTTATTAATCGATTAAAAAAATTTTCTGAGGAAGGTAAACTTGTCTCGTTTAATTTTGAAAACCTATCAACGTATGAATAAGGAAATACACCTTTTTGACGTATAAAGTTAAATTCATTATCGTCGGTAAAACATTTTCGAATTTCAATACAATCATCGTTGGTTAAAGTTTTAGATAATTTTTCTAAAGAGGTGGGCATAAATTTAAACGAATCCAAAAATCTAAGTTTAATATTAATGTCTTGAAGCCCCCTGTCACCGACAATTTTATCGACTAAAACATATTTTGTAAATGAAACATATTTTTCTTTGTTTTTTGGCTATAACATCGACTTTTTCATTTTTCATCGCTAAGTTTTTGATGAATAGATGAACATCGTAATTAGCTAAGTTGTGTAGTAATACTGGAATCACGTTTTGATTTTTAAAATGTAAGTTACAAATTGAATGAGCTGCGCCACGAAAGTTTCCTGTCAAATGACAATGATCTTTTACTTTACCGTTTAAAACTGTAAAAGGTTTTTCACAAATAAAACAAACTTCGGAATTATTGTATTCATTGATTTGACTTGGCGTAAGAGCAATCATTGGTTTTATAGATTTTAAACATTTATCATATAAATTTTTTACATCTAATTCTAAATATTCCATAAATACTGAAGCACAATTTACCCCTCGATATGTTTTATATGTCGAGAAAGAATCATCGAAATTACATTTGATATAGTAACCAAAAGAATAGGGTACATGGTGTTCAGTTTTTAGAGTGTACGATTGTGTGGAGTTAGGTGTTACTATAGCGATAGGTTCTAATAAGCTTTCAAAATCCGCATAAATCACAAAAGGACTTGAAAGTTGATTTTGGATACTTTCAAATTTTAAAATATTTGAAGGAATATTATTACCAAATTTGTCTAATCGAAATTGATTATCGGAGGGTAAATTAGCGCGTATGTGACCACAATCATATTCATTATGTCTCACTAATTTATATTCATCATTAAAAAATTGAAGACATCCATCGCAAATATATTTTCGTGTCTTATGTTTATTTAATTGAGTGGATACCAATCGAGATAAATCTTTTATTAAACAATAATGAAATTTTCCCAACCCATCATCAATAAGTAATAAATTTACATGTTTTAAAAGTTTACATTTTGTGTGGTGGAAAGGACCTATAATATCGAATTTTTTTGTTTTATCATTTTTATTTAATCCATAAACATTAACGCTAATATTATTTAATTTTTCAAATTTTTCTATATCGATTAATTTCATTGGAAAATGTAAATCGTGCAAATTTAAATTTTCAAAAATATTTGGATATGAACTTGGAATGATATCATAACTTTGCGGTTTACAGAAAGCAGCTAAAATACAATAAGCAAAGCAATAATGATCTTGAACGTTTCTTATATTTAAAACAGCATTTTTAAGTATAATTGATTTTGGCAACTCTAAAAACGAATTCTGTCCACCACGCAACGGATTAAAGTTATTTAAATTCATCTCTAGATATAAAATTTCATTTAAGGCCCATCCACTATCTTTTTCACTAAATTCAGACATTTTACAATTTAAAATATTTAAAAATGTTAATAACAATTCATTTAAGTCTGTTGATTTAGTAGTAATTATATTTTTCGTATTAAAACATTTAATATCAAATAGATTTTTTGCTTGTTGTGTATATTGCCCAAATAGCTGTAAATTTATTTTAAGACATTCAAATTTAACAAGTGTATTTTTAATTAAATCGATTAATTGTAATAATACGTCATCAAAAAAATCTTTTAGATTAATATATTTATGTTTTGAAAAAATGCGATAAGATTGTATTCGACTTTTAAAAGCCGTATTAATCAATTGTATATTATCACCAAATAAATTGATAGTTAATTTTATGTTCCGCACTTTTCTGATGATTACACTTATTTATGATATCAATATTGCATTGTTGGCAATGCAACTTACAGTCTAGTTTAATCCTTTTTGTATTTGATTGATAATTACTCGTAGATTGTGATTCTATAAATAAATAAAAATTTGTTAGAATGTATTAATTTAATAAATATATATAACACTTACGATCACCACAAACTGTTTCTTTCATGTGCCTGTTTAAACTTCGTTTCTTTGTAAAGGAAAATTTACAAACATCACAAGGAAACATTGTTGTAGACATTCTAAAAATTACATAAATAAAAAAGATTTTAAATATTATTATTATCTAGTTTCGTGCTAGGTTAGAGCAATAACCTTCAATAATCTTTCAGCTTGCTGCTCTAACCTAGCACGAAATTAATTAATTGAACTTGAAAAATGCACATACCTATAATATAAATACGTGAACACTTGTAGACACTAAAATAATTATTTTCTTGTTAATATTTAAAGTTTTAAGAATAAACTTTATCCATTATGTTAATGCATCCACTGTAACATCTATAGATAGATACAACTATCGTCGGAGATAATATTATACTGCGTCGTAAGATATTATGCACGTTATATTATATTAATTAAATTAAAACATTTAAGATATTGTTTCTTAAGTTCCTGCAATCCTAATAAAAATAATTAATTTAAATTTTAAATATGTACCAAAATATGGTGGGTCTTTACACAATTTTAAATTCGTACTATATAAAAATGATTTGTATTATCTATATTTGTGATAAAAATAATTAGTATCTATCAATTTCTTTGGATAACCTTGAGAGGTGATTTTACAATGTATTTTTTACTGTATAGCCTTGAGGTGACCCTAAGACGCGTGTGAGAAAGAAAGAAAGAGAGATGGCTTACCGTCCTTGAAACGTGGGTATGGCTTACGGCCAATGGAATGCTTGACCTTGAAGAGTGGGCGTGGCTTACCGCCAATAAGATGCTTGACCTTGAAAAGTGGCTATGGCTATGACCAATACAATGCTCGACCTTGAAAATTGGGCGTGGCTATGACCAATACAATGCTCGACCTTGAAAATTGGGCGTGGCTATGACCAATAGAATGCTTGACCTTGAAAAGTGGGCGTGGTTTGAGAAAAAGTGGTGGGGGGTGACAAAAAAAGAGGTGGGGGGTGCATAGCACCCCCAATCTTATACTACTCCCCCCGAGGGGATTAATGAAGTTATTGGCAAGATGAATAATGCTCTTAGTCTTTTGCAACGTTGGTCGACTGACAATGGATTGTTCCTTAATCCGGTTAAAACAGTTGCAATGTGTATCGGAAGCCCATACAACTACAAAACCGCTATGGAAACACGATCCTGTGATATCCTTCTCAATAACTCGAAGATCGATTTCAGTATTAAAGCTAAGAACCTAGGGATTATTTGGGATAACCACCTTACTTTCAGTGACCATGTCAACAAGATCGTGAGTATTTGCTACTTCAAGTTAAGGTCTATTTTTAGATTCAAGGATTTATTGCCTCCAAGTACTAAATGGTTTTTAGCTCAAAGCCTTGTACTGTGCCATGTAGACTATTGCATTACAGTCTACTATGGCTTTCTGACTGAGGACCTGAAGGGAAAACTTCAAGTACTACAGAACGCTGCTCTTCGTTTCGCTTACAGTTGGGGGTATAGAGACCATATTACACCTCTCTATCATTCCCTAAACATCTTGAGGCTTGAGGCCAGATTTGAACTTAGGCTTGCAATTCAAGTCTTCTCAATTATAAAGACCGGTCGTCCTGGTTATCTAGCTGATGTCTTGGTGCGAAGAACAGATTGCCATGGTCGCATTCTTCGCAACGCTGATCATCTGTCAATCCCAGCACATAAAACTACGAAATTTAAAGCAACATTTGGATACTTGGCTTGTCACATCTTTAACAAGCATTTCGACCTATTTAACTCAAGCTGTTCAATCTTCACCTTCAAAACGAATATGACTAATCGACTGCTTGAGATACAATCAACAGGTTAAGATACAATAAACTGGTTATGTTGAAAATCAGCTTTGCTGAACATACACCCTTTGATGCTAATTTTATTAATTTGAAATTGTAAAAATTTATACATTAGAATCAATAAACTTTATAATAATAATAATAATAATAATAATAATAATAATAATTAAAAAAGAGAGGGGGGGTACAAAAAACCGTTAGGTTTTGAATAAAAAGTTGCAAGAAATTAGTCAAATTATTTCTATCGTGATAATGCGATATAACTTTATTTCAATCTTTATCATGATAGATTCTCTAATAACTTATTATTAATTAGTATATTTCTGTAACTTTTTCTTTAAAACATTTTTCGTAACACCCCCCCCCCCGGTTCTTTCATTTCTAATATATTTTTAAAATATACCTGGTTTTACCCTGTTACAAAAAAAAAATTTTTTTAAGAGTTTATTAAACAAAATTATAATTTGGCGCTAAGTTACATTTACAATTTTACAATGTACAATATCTACTAATTAATATATTACCTATTATTGAAATGTTCTTCTTATTAATATTTAATTCTACTATAATTACTTATCGATCATGTCTGACAAAAAATTAGTTTAAAATATTTTAATTCCAAATTGCTTTAATAAAAAAAATTTATTATCAAACTTAAAATTTGAAAAACTGTCTATCTTTCATTAAATAATACTGATCAATTTAATCGTTGTTGATAAAAAAAGATTAAGGATTTGTCACGTGTTTTGACAATTTTTTAAACCTGCAATTTAATATACCCAGGGCAAGCGCAGGCGAAACGCAGCAATAAGCGCAGGTAATTTTCAGGTAAAAATAATATCCTGCATTTTACTTCAGTCAGGCCAAGCGCAGGAAAAAAGTAGCAATAAATACAAGTAATTCTCAGGTACAAATATTAACCTGCATTTTACTTGAGACAGGCCAAGCGCAGGCAAATCGCAGCAATAAGCGCAGGTGATTCTCAGGCACGGAAAATAACCTACAGTTGCCTTGAGCCAGGCCAAGCGCAGGACTTTCGCAGGTATCGCTAAATAACCTGCCAATTACTATTTATTTTGTGTCAGCCAGGCCTACCTCAGGGTTGCCAGGTACATTTTGATTTTACAGGCAATTACCAGGATTGAAATGTTGCTTGGGTACTCTTGGCAGTGCCAACACCGTTTCAATTTCAATGCATGGTCTGTTTAGAGAAGAAAGACATACAATAGTCAACACTACTCTTGGCAGTGCCAACACCGTTTCAACTTCGATAGATGGTCTATTCTGGAAAGAAAGATGATTGGCAGCTTCAACATTACTATACTACTAGTGGTAATTTCAATACAGGAAAAGTTATGGTTCAATTCGAATGAATAGCTTGTTATGGATAGAACAGGACTTTTTTTTTCGGATTTCGAATGATATCTAAAAAATCTACAAGAGTTCGAAAACCCCCAAATCGCTGGAATTACTAATAGGGGAGAAGATATTGTTATGTCTGCCCTGAGATTCGGAATATTCAATTAAGATAATGTTGTACCAACTGCAATATTATATTTATTGTATACTATATAAAAGAGTAAACTTGTAATAATAAAACACATTTTATTCAATACTTCAATTCTACAATTCAATATACATAGGTACATTTAACAATCTATATTTACACATACACAACAACAATAATAATTATAAATATTAGTAAATTCTTGTATTAATCAAGTTATTTGCGCTTAATCAAAAACTTTTAAAGACACTTTAAAATCTCTCGATTATTATGACTTTTAAATTCATCATAATCTTAACACTTCTGGTAACTGGTGCGCATTTGCGCTTGGAAGACCAGAAAGAAGAACCCCCGACTAATAGCTTTGGAAATGGACCTTGCGGCTTTGAGGAAATTGGTAGACAGTTGCAATGTTTGGGATCAAGACACACGGCACACGCGATTTCTGATGAAAACATAAAGAAAGAATTGTTTAAGGTAATCAGGAAATTGCCAACTGACGACGTTTACTATGGTATTAGCTTTGAAAAGTCAAGAATACTCATCTCTAAACAGACCCATTATGATTTTGACCAATCAGCTAAGCTGAAGACAGACCCCAAGGATTATTATGCTAAACATTTCTTCCTGGTACCAGTAAGACCTCTCAAACGATCAATGTTAGTGTTTACCCTGCAACCTTTGGATGCGGAATTGCCAGTTGTGAAAGCAACTGCACCGTGGACAGCTTACTCAACCTCGGGTGTGCGGAAACAAGTTTTCGCATCACATGAAATGATCAAACCACTACAACAACCAACGGACGGATGTGCCAGTTTTGAATCCTGGTCGGCGAAGTTGGCCTTATTGGCAGACAGCAACCACATTGCAATCTTTGCGGATGCGTCATTGTGGTGCCCTAGACAAAACGGAGTGTTATTCGATGTAGTTTGTTACGCCGATGGTTTTCTAAACCCTAGTGGCCGCGCAAATCGTCTGCGCACCGCGCATCGGTCGAGGTAAGCTACGTTCGATTTTTACTTACTTTACTTCTGACGTCGAAGGAAGTAAGTCGCTCGCTATGAAGAAAACTAATGTTGAATGTAAACTTTAGTTGGGTGAAAGTATTGCAGAAAGTTATGTTTCCTGGTGGAATTATCAAGAAGGTTTACGTTTTCCTGGTGGAAATTCTGTTTTCGCGAAAGAGTGAATTTTTGAAGAAAAATTGAGATCATTATGTAGTGACGCGCGCCAGGCGATTCTCGACTCTATTAAACGCGGGTAATGGTTACGGTGTTGCAATTCGCGCATGGAATGTGCTTGAATAACCCATGTTGCCGGTAATTCTAAGAAATTTGTTCAAGGAATATGACAGTGCGATTTGTTGTCGAGATATTCAAATTTATTATTGTCGTTATTTTAAAGTGCAAAAATATTGAACTCTTATGTTTTATTAATACTGCGCGTTACGAACTTAGTAAAATTATGAAGTTTCATAGTTGGTTGTCGCTATGCCAAATTGTTGTCATTTGCTGTTATTGCGGTTAGTTTTGAACTTTCGAGTTAACAACGTTCCATTTTGATGGTAATAAATTTGTTGCTGAGCCTTCGGACTGATTGCTTGGGTACGATCAATGGAATGCAGAATAGCTTCTGGTAATTGGAACTTCGAGGTGCCTGATGCCGACCTGTTATTTATCCTCTCCCGGACATCTGCATTGTTGGCTGGAATTTATTATAATAAAAGGTATCGTTATATTTGTAAAACTTAGTTAGTACCTTCTTGGTGCGTTTGGCACGTTCAGTGACTTGTCAGGTCAACTAAAGTAAATTATTGTCGTATTGTTTACGATATCAAAACTGCAGAGTTTTTTCTATAAATTCATGTCTGTCGTTATTCGCGGATGCTAATCCGAATGGTTGTACCTTGTAAAGGATTTGATGTCCTCCTTCAGTGGACACTTACGTCACCGTAATTTGTAAAGCGGATCAATAGGGGATTTTGCTGCCCCATTGATCCAGCTGTCTGCACTTTTTATTGGTTCAGAAGATCTACAATTATTCTGGTCTGGCTGGAGCCGTACCTGTAGACTTTGTTATGTCGGGTGTACAAATCTTAAAGTCGATGTTGTAGTGATGTAGTCATCATTGTAATTATTGTAGTTACGGGCACTGTTGCCAATCATTTACCGTTTGTGTTGACTTATATTTAGGAAAGTAAGCATTTGTTGTTTAATTATGAGTTTGTGGATTTCACGTCAAAAGGGAGAAATTAAATGATCTATTATTTATGTGTGTTTTAATTGTGTTACCATCCCTGAGTAGACCACGCCCTAATATTAGAACCACTGAGCCAGCCGTCGGCAACAGAAAAGTTATAGGTAGGTACCATAGTAACAAGTTGTTGGAAGATACGACCTTATCGAGGATGAACTTGTGGCCTCTGCAGAAGTGTCGCACAAGTATTCAATGGGTGATGTCGCACCATGGACGAAATCGGATTTTCACTAAAGCTCCACGGTGGTTCTGGGGAGCACACAAACAAAAGAAACCCGGTACCAAACGCCAAGCAATTATTATTATTATTATTATTATAGTTTTTTTTATTAGACTCTCACATATTTGTGGTGTTACAGTTGGGTGGGGGAACAATACCAACCACCTAACAAATAAATTAATGTACATAATTTTTTTTTTAATTTATACATAAATAATTTTGAAAATGGTTTAGTAATAAGAGTATAAAATTAGTTAATGTTGATTTAAGATTTAAGAAAAGTGATTTCCTCACTTTGGTAGTTTGAAAAGATAATTATATTATGTAAAATTTACATTTTAAATTTAAAAGTGAACATTCTTAGTTTTAAGATGAAGAAATTAAATCAACATCAAACACTTTAATTTTAAAACAGTTTCAAGATTAATTTCTGCTGATGTTTGGTAGTTTGCAAAATTAATAATTATATTATGTAAAATTTACATTTTAAATTTAAAAGTGAACACTCTTAATTTTAAGATGAAGAAATAAAATCAACATCAAACACTTTAATTTTAAAACTGATTCAAGATTAATTTCTGCTGATGTTTGGTAGTTTGCAAAATGATGCAGTAGTTCATGATAATTCATTAATGCCCAGAAAGTTAATACCAAGTGAAAATGAAAAATAATTTTTTCATATAAAACTATAATTTTAACGAACTCTATTAATTCTAATAAATTTAGTAAGTGTTATAACATTATTTATATTTGTTTAGTATTTTATAGCTTTTTCGTTATTATTTTGTTTTTCAAGATTATTATAATTTGTTTAATCAAAAATTTATTGATTCATTGATTGTTTTGAAAATTGAAATTGTTGAACGTGTCGATGACCATCACTGCAGCGGTTCATAGTTAATTTAAAATTGATAATTTTAAATTTTGAAATTAACAAGAACAAACATGAAAATAGGGCATTATAATTTAAAAGGCGATTTAAAACAAAACTGATGATTTTTGTTGGTCTCTTTTGTCGCCTTTTAAATTTTAATGCCCTATTAACTTTTATTATGAAATTAGCTCTTAGTTGGTTACTGCTAAAATAATTAAAAAATGTTTTTTAAATAGTTTGGAATTGATGAAGAGACCATTGCGGTTCACTCTAAAATTAATGAATGGTTTAACTATGAGGAGGGAAGTACTACGAACTCTTCATCTTCAACTTTTTTGACTCAGAATATTCATTTGCGAAAGGTAAAGTGAAAGTAATTTTTATAAGAAAATGATTTTAATAAAACTCCGAAATTTTTAGTCTGTGAAAACTATATTAAGTCAAACTGCAAAAGGACAAAACTTGATACAGTATTATAATGATAATTCTGTTTTCACTGACGAACAACGAAACCAATTGGTGCAAATTATCATCGAGGACGTTATCTCTTTGAAAATTAGCTTAAAACCAAAAGATTTTGAAATAATAGTTGCAGAAATCATAGCATTGTTCCCTAAAGAAGAAAAAAATTCTGTAAGGCTTTTAGAAATAAAATGTTTGTTTCACTAACTAAATATTTACCCTAATTTAATTTTATTTTCAGGACTACTACTATATTCCTCGACAACCAAATAAAAATCCTAGTTGAAAATTGTATGGAAAATATTTTAATAGCAAAACAAAAAAATTGAAATTGAACACAAGTTCTGATGATTCAGCTAAAGCTCTTAAAAATAATCACGATTTTGTTGAAGTTGATGAATCTATTTCCAAATCATTAAAAGCTACCCTGCAAAGAGACAATTCTAACTGGGGTGATATTTGTGATAAGTGGGAAAAACCTTTTTCTCTCAGACAAAAAGAAGTAAGAAAATTATCCAGTGTAGAATTCATCAATGCTTGGCCCAAATTAAAAGATTGTAGAGCTCCACAATTGGTATGAAAAAATTATGTAAACTCCGGTAACTTATTTTAATTTCAACTTTTCATTACAGTTTAATATTGACTTCAATATTTTATACCCAAATAAGGGGCATTTATTATTAGGTGAATGGGAGAAGTTTAGAGAAAGAATTAAAACTTTTTATGAGACAAACATTCACAATCCTGCCTGCAAGAAACTTTTGCAACTTGCAAAAATTACTAAACGCAGAGGTAAGTAACACATTTAATTGATTTTGCTGATGGAATTATTTGTTTATATACTTTTACTACTTTAAGATGGTAAAGATTGTATTTTGGCAATTTTACTAAATTCAGTATTGCCGCCATCGGCAAGATTTTTGGGTACCGGTGGAAAACGCACGAAGAAAGCGTCTATACAGGACGCAAACGAGAGTTTTATTTTGCATATTGTGTCTATCAACGACTTGGAAAGACACGTCAACGAGCTAATTGGGAAGTATTATGCAAGTGGTTTAACCATTCAACCTTTTTTAATTGTCGAAGGATGTGAGTTAGACCAAATAAACTCTTTTTATGTTTATTTTGACAAGACACTATATAAATTCAACTCTTTTATCGAAAGCTTGGATACCTGCTTCAAAATTTATCAGACATTATTTTTAAAATATCCACAAGTTTGTGATTTGCCTTGGATTTTTATTCAAAAATATTTTTTTTTAAATTAATACTGAATTCGATAGAAAATCAGCAAAATTAAGTTCACTCTTAAGTTTTATGGAACAAAATTAATCTTTAATTGACTACTTAACGTTAAACAGAATGTATCGGTGTTTTAAGTGTTTAAATAATTTTCAATCGCCAGAAGTTTTAATAAAACATTTTAAATTCGATCATTTGTTGTTACAAAATAGTACTTTGAAATGTATGCACTGCAAGCAACTTTTTACTAATTTCAATTCTTTTAAACGTCATTTATTAAAACAACATGCATGTATTGAAAACGAAGATGAAAACGTTGACCAAGTTGAGGTCCATCAGTTAAATTTGCCACACGAATCTTCTCAATTAGAACCTTCGTTATTGCCTACTGAAAACATAAATATAAATTACAATATCCAACAAATTTTGGTTAATTTGAAAACAGAAGTACTTGCATTGTCTTTAAAATTGTATGCAAAACATTCAATGCCACGCACAGAAGTTATCAAGATCCAAAATATGATTTCTAACTTACTTTCGTTTGTGTCAAATTGTATAAAATTAGTAATTTCAAATTTTAATACAACACAAAATGAAGATTTAGACATTATTTTGAATTTTTGCAATGATCCATTTCAAATCATCAACTCTGAACATAAAATTGTGAAAATTTTAAAAGAAATGAAATTATATGCAGACTCCAAGTCAATTATCATTAGAAATGAAGTTGTTGAGAGGATAACTCAAGGAAATCCAACTTTAGCTCCAAGACCTTGTACTGTTGAACTAATGCCGTTACATTTTCAGTTTAAAGCTCTTTTTGAATTACCTAACGTACTTCACGAAACTATTAAAAACACCAGACAACTATTTGAAGTAAAAAATGTTTACACAAATTTTGCAAACGGGGAAATTTTTAAATCCAAGAAGTCGAAGATTGAATCTGCATACGTAATACCATATAACTTATATTTTGATGATTTTCAAATCAACAACGCACTTGGTGCGTTCAGTATTTGTGGTTGTTACTACAACTTTCCCACAATGCCAAATTACGTACTCTCTAAGCTGGATTTTATTTTTATTGCTTGTTTTGTAGCTACCAATCATATAAAACATTGTGGAAACGAAACTACATTTTACCATTTGATAGAAGAGTTAAAAATTTTGGAAGAAGGAATAAATTGATATTCAACTACCGGAAAAAACAATAAAAGTTCACTTTATAGCAGGGTTAATAGTTGGCGATAATTTGGGAGTTAACGGAATTTTAAGATTTATACAATCTTTTAATAGTAAGCGGTACTGTCGGGCTTGTCGTAGTACAAAGATTCAACTGCAAAATGATAGATTAGAAAATTCACTTGTTTTACGGAATAAGGACAATTACAATGAGGATCTTTTAATGAACGATTTTAAAGAAACTGGAGTAAAATATAATTGCATTTTCAACTCTTTAAAGACTTTTCATGTAACTGAAAATTTTTACTTTGATATGATGCACGATATTCTAGAGGGAGTATGTGTTTATGACGTTTGCATTGTTTTGCTAGGTTTAATAGAAGATAACATACTTTCACTGGATACTATTAACAGCAGGAAACAGCTTTTTCCTTTAGGGGATACTAATATTGGAAATGCATCCATAGCTCTGCAAATTAATAGATTAAAAAAATTTAATTTAAAAATGACAGCCAGTGAAACATTATGTTTCACACATTTTTTGCCTTTGATGATTGGCGACTTAGTACCCAGTGGAAATAAACACTGGAAATTTTTTATATTAACAATAAAAATATTAGATATTTTATTCAAATCCACTTATTCGAATGATTGTTTAAATGAATTGTCGGACATAATAGAAAACCACCATAAATTATACTCACAACATTACGGTACTATGAAACCAAAACATCACTTTTTATTACATTACCCCCGAGCAATAAAAATGTGTGGTCCGCTTAAAAATATTTGGTCTATGCGTTTTGAAGGAAAACATAAAGAAATCAAAAGTTATTTCAATAATATTACTTCTCGAGTTAATCCATCTCATTCAGCCGCAATAAAAAGTGGTTTAGCAAATTCATATTTTTTAATACGATATAAGAATGGTTTCCCACCTTTGTACAATCTAGAAAAATTTAAATCAATAGATGTGACACAAGAACAATATTTTCCTAAAATAGAAATAATTGAAGGTTTAAACTATTGTTGTGCAGATATTTCAGAATCGGTAGTGCTAAAAGGAACCCGTTACCAAAAAGATAATTACTTAGCTCATAGTGTCGAGTACATACATGAGTTGTATAAAATTAAATGTTTTTTGCATGAAAAAAATGAAATATATGTCTTCTGTTATCCCATAGAAATTCGTAAATTTGACAATCATTTTCAGTCATTTGAAATTGGACGAAAAATAGATACTATTAAAATAAAGAAAATATCTTACTTTATTAGTACCCCAATGAATATACACCAAATTAATAATGGTAAAACTTATTTAAGAAATAAAAATTATTTGTGAAACAGTGTAGTTTGGAAAGTCAAATTTTCGAATTTTGTCAGACATATCATGGTATTAATAATATTATTGTGTATGTATAAGTTTTTATTTTCAGTGTTTTTAGTTTTTTTAGCGTTATTTTATTATTTTTTGTTTTTATAATAATTTAATAATTTATAAATTTTGTAATTATCTGTAAGTTTTTTATATTTTTTTAATTGGTATATGATAATATAATATGTATTCTTGTATTAAAATAAACCAAATTGTTAATTTGTTAATTTAAAAATCCTCTCACTACAGTGAAAAATTATTCACTTCTGAATCAAATCGTTGCACTTTTGATTAAAATTGTTTTCACTTTAGAGTCAACATTTTGCACTTTTAAAATACAATAACTTTCACTTTTGAGTTATCATGTTAACTATTAATACAAAAGTTGATCACTTTAAAATCAAAGTTTTAAACTTTTAAATAGAAACATTTTTATTTTTGATGCAAAATTTTACACATTTAAAATACAGTATTTTTCACTTTTGAGTTAAACATGATAACTTTTAATACGAAAATTGTTCACTCTTCAATCAACAATTTGCACTTCTGAATTGAAGAAGTTTTATCTTTAAGTCACTGTGTTGCTATTTTAAATTAAAAGTTATTTACTATTTACTTCAACGTGTAACATTTTTAAATAAAACATATGTTACTTTTATTTTACTACGATTCGCCTTTAAATCTACAATGCTTTTTATACAAATTTCATTTTAAAATTAAAAATTAAGTTTTCAATTAAAAGATTTTCATTCTAAGCTCTCTTTCATGTTTGAAAACTTTTGATTCAAGTACGTTTTCATTTGTCTTTAAAGTGTTTTTCTCTCACTGTATAAAGTAACGTTCCGTCAGTCCGTACGACGATATTATAAAATATTTCCCACCGAACCACCTATTTTTGTATTCTAAAATAAATTGTTACAAGCCCTAAACTCAATTCTTATGCTGCACTCGGTATACAAATCAACATTAACCTAATTTTGACACATATGTCACAAAATTATGACGTTTATTAAAATTTTGAATATATTGTTTTATTTTTGCAAGCCATCTGACAAATTCTCACAAAAAATATATAAATTATTCGACCGAAAAGCAAAGCAAACCGCAGTACCATACAACTGCTCCGCTACAATGGACATCGCCGCGCTTATAGGACAAATAATGGCAGGATACTGACCGACAACAACATCGGTGTCGAAGTGATCTCGGAGATCACAAAACAAGTGACGTTAATTACAACAAACGCCACCGCCACACAGTGGGTCAAAGTACTAATTTAGGAGCCCATAAATATAATTTCGGTTTAGCGCCAAATACAAAAATTTTATCGTAATCATACTAACTAATAACTGGACCAAAATAGTGCATACTAATTTTGTTAGCAAATGCAGTCAATTCGTCGTTAATCCCCTCCTTTTCTTATTGCCCCAGTACCTCGCGTGACTTTAATTAGATGCAATTGCAACGTCTTGTTCGCTATTGTTAGTGTTTTAGCAAAATTTGAGTAATATTTTAAAGTGTAATCATGGATTCCATCGCTCAAGGTATGTAACTCAATTATGTGCAATTTTATAAGGCCATCAGAAGCTCATTTTTCTTTTTTTCAAGTTTTGTTTTATTAGTATTTTAATCACGAAAATGAAATATTCGCGAAGTTCACATAGACTTATATCAAAATAGTACATTTAGGTACAGTAACCATTTATTACGTCAGTCAGCTTGTTGGGTGTACTATAAGAAAATGTGAAATTCAGGTGGTAGGGAGTGGTAAAACACCTATTTATTTATTTTTTAGTGAGCCATGTTTCTGTTACAAGAAGAGAATTGTTCGAGTTTCTTAAGACTAAAGGACCTATTCGACCTAGGAGTGCCAGAAGTATATCGCAGCTGATCGAATACGTATTGAAAGCCGGATTTGACAAGAATGAATGTCCAGCTGATTTAAAAAATGAAATTTCCACCAAGATTAAGGCATTTACAAATTTACTAGAAAAATATTGGCGAAAAAGTTCTAAAAAGTTTTCGTTCATGGAAAATAAATATTCTGAGTGGCTATCTGTGAATATTAATTTTGGAGACTCTTCGCAAACAAATTTAGATAAAACATCTAGAGGTCGACCGTCAAAACTTTTCGTTGATAGTAGTGATAAAACCAAGACGAAAAAAGTTCAAAAATTGGTTTCCACATTCAGTGCAGAGGAAATTACTCACGCTGCTGCACTTACCTTGGCGAAGAGAGGAAAACGCAATAACGCATATTTAGTGCGTCAATCTGCAGCATCGACCCCACGAAGAGCTAAAAGAGCGAAGAGGATTTTTACATCTCCTCATACATCTCCAAACAAAATTATCAAATACACACCTGAAGAAGCGCTTGATTTGGTTGTACGGATGGATTTATCGAAACAATCCTATCAAATTATGAGAGAAGGCTTGAAAGTGAAAGGAGCGAATATTTATCCATCTTATAATCAAGTACGCGAAGAGAAAAAGAAATGTTACCCGGAGAATATTTGTGTAAATAATATGTCGGCAAAAATTCAGCTACAGAGCCTTTTAGACCATACTACAAAGCGAATTTTAAAAGTGCAAGAAGCAGTTTTGGAGTCGCATTTGAATGATGTAGTACCAGGGTCACTAAAATTAATTTATAAATGGGGTATAGATGGAAGCTCAAGCCAATCCATCTACAAACAAAGATGGCATAGTAACACGGAAGAGCAATCTTCGGATGAAGAAAACGCGGACGAGGAAAACGCATTTATAACATCTCTAGTACCTATACAACTATTTGGAATTTCTACAAAGAACGAGAAAGAAAATATAATATTATGGCAAAATCCTAGACCTTCAAGCACTAGATTTTGCAGACCGATAAAATTTCAATTCAAAAAAGAGACTACAGAACTAACTCAAACCGAAGTTGCAGATATTGAACATCAAATTAAACGATTAACTCCAACATTGGTTCCATTTAATGGTGAAAACATTGCAATTAATAATGAGATGGTGTTCACGATGATAGACGGCAAAGTGTGTAACGCCGTTACCGAAACATCTTCTCAGGCATGTTATATTTGTGGTGCTACACCAAAATTAATGAATCAATTAAACAAGGCAAATTTACCAAAACCGGAAATGTATAAATTTGGATTATCAACGTTACACGCTTGGATAAGATTTTTCGAGTGTATTCTTCACATTGCCTATCGACTGGAGGTAAAAAGGTGGCAAATGAGATCAAAGATAGACAAAGAAAAATTTAAAGTACGAAAAGAACACATTCAGAAGGAATTCAAAAAGCGGATGTTCTTAAATGTTGACCGTCCAAAACAAGGAAGTGGTAATTCCAATGATGGAAACACTGCTCGCAAGTTTTTCTCTGATCCTGAATTATCTTCTTCGATAACTGGTGTTGATGTTAATTTGATAACTCGCTTTTCAGTTATACTAAGAACATTGTCCTGCGGCTATAATATTGATGTTACAAAGTTTAAGGAGTACACTGAGGCAACAGCAAATTTATACGTTCAACTTTACGATTGGTACTACATGCCAGCATCAGTACATAAGATATTGATACATGGAGCAGAAGTAATCAAATCCGCATTACTTCCGATTGGCCAGTTGTCGGAAGAGGCAATGGAAGCACGAAATAAACATTTTCGACAATATCGTGAGCACCATACAAGGAAAATGTCAAGAATCAACACAAATGAAGATTTACTTCATGCCCTGCTTGTGTCATCAGATCCACTTATTTCAAGCTTGGCACCAAAAATACCACGTAAAAGTAGCCCCCTGCCATCTGAAATTATCGAATTGCTCTTACCATCGAATATAACTGCAAATGAAGAGGATGTCGATGAAAGTGACTAAATGTGTAATTAAATGACATAATAAGATATATTAAGTTTAATCGTGAACTTCAATTGTTTTATTTGTGTAAGTTTTTCAGAATCGACATTTTTTTACTTATTTCAAAATATAATATTATACCCGATGGATTTTATAATAGTAATACAGTTTATCAAAATTAATTCGTATTTTCATTAATTACTTCTTAAGGATCTGTGGAACCTTGGCAAATGTCTCTTTTTTACATAACAACTTTTTTATTCAATTTCTTATTTTCCCCAAAATTTTGACAAATTTAAAGGTGCAAATGCAAGTTTTATAATCTTCATAATAAAAGGTAGGTACATGATAAAAATGAATTCAATCAACAAAAAAACATATAAGATCATACACTTTTACCTTCAAATTTGTCAAAATTATCGTAATAATCAGAAATTGAATAAATTTTTATTTTATAAGTTAATCACAATTGTATAATTAAAAGAAAAAGTAAAAAAAGCAACCATAATAAACAATTCCTTATTTTCGCGCTGCTAATATAGCAATCTGGCCCACTGTGCGCCACAACCAACACCGGTAATTAGGACCACTTTTCCTAACGACGCCCACTTCTTCCAAGCCGAACCACTCAACATCGAATTAAGTTTACTTAAATCCACGCCAGCAACAACCCCTCATGCCTTCGTTAGATCGAATATGATCATGATTTCTTTTGATTCTTTTGATTTCTGCCCAGTGCTCTGAATGTCAACGTGAAGAAATTCAAGCAAGCGCGGGTAAACGGCGGGAGTAACTATGACTCTCTTAAGTCACCGTAGAACCGTCGCCGTAGAACAACTACTGCCGCCGGCTGTGAGACTCAAAGAGATCCTGTCCTGTGAGATCCCTGACCATCGAGACATCGACAATACGATCGCGGAGCTTGTTAAACTCATCAAGCTAAAAGATAAACCCAAGATCATCCGGGTCAACCCGCGGGTCAGGGAATACTCCAAAAGAACTAGGGTGCGTAAAACGCAATATGCTAAAACCCAGGATCTCTTCAAGAGAAACCCCTCACAGCTGGCAAATCTGGTTATCCAAGGCAATGTATTCGAGTTGACTGGCGAAAAGAAACCTTCGCCCCCTTTAGAAGAAATCAAACTTCTCTATAAAACCATCTGGGGTGGAAACTCGCAGCCCCCAAACATCGACAACTACGGCTCGGATCAGGACATCTCCCCTGTTTCCATCAAGGAAATCACAACCTTGGTGCAGAGGTTGAAGAGCAGGGGAGCCCCGGGGCCCGATGGGATCGAGAAACACCATTTGCGCACCGAAGGTGTTGCGGAAGCCCTTACCCTGCTATTTAACATCTTACTCCTTACGGAGTATTATCCCTCTGGTTGGCTGAAAAATCGCACAACCTTTATTCCGAAAGAAGGCAAAGACCCCGCGAGGGCGGAGAATTGGCGACCGATCACCATCTCCTCTGTCCTGGCAAGGCTGTTTAGTACGTGCCTTAAGACCAGGATGGAGGCGGTCGTCACTATCTGCAATCGCCAGCGGGGCTTTGTACAGGGTAATGGGTGCTTTATTAACGCGACCCTTCTCGACGAGGCGTTGAGGCGAGGCAAGAAGACCCAGCTGTGCGCAGCGCAGCTGGATCTCTCGAAAGCCTTTGACTCGGTCCCACACGAGGCCATCTTGGAGGCCATGATTAGATCCGGGCTCCCCAGGGCAATTACGAAGCTAGTCCTGGGGATGTACACAAATGCCACGACCATCATCAGTGGCACAGACGTCATGATACCTTTGGGTAAGGACGTGAAGCAGGGTGACCCCATGTCTCCACTATTGTTTAACCTGGTCCTCGACCCTACCATTCGATCATTGGATAGGGCCCCTGGCTTTAATATCCTGCAGGGCAAGAATCTTTCGGTTCTTGCCTTCGCAGATGATTTATTCATTCTAGCCAATGACTCCGTAGGCCTGCAGGCGCTCCTCGATGTGGCGACATCCGGTCTCCAGAAGATCGGCCTGTCGGTGTCGTCCCAGAAGAGCGCCGTGCTTTCAGTCAGGGGATCCAGGAAGACATGGGTGGCGGAACCCATTCACGTCCAAATCCAAAACCAAACCCTCCGAAACTACGCGGTAGAGGAGACTTTCGATTATCTGGGCGTATCATTTACAATTTGGGAAGGTCTTTCAAACAAATGGCACCTCCAAAGGATTGTTGGGGCAGCGGAGCGCTGTACGAGGTTGGCGTTAAAACCGACTCAGAAGGCGACTCTGCTGGCCCAACATATTATCCCCAAATTCGCCCACCGTTTTGCCATAGACTCTCCCTCGAAGACCTCCCTAACTCATGTGGACAATTCCATAAGGTCTTATATTAAAAAATACCTCCATCTGCCCGAGTGTGTGACCGATCACCTCTTCTACACCAAAAAAAGGGATGGCGGTCTGGGTTTTCCCAGACTAGCCAATCTAGTCTCCCTGAACTCGATCAAGGCCCTATCGGCAATGACCAGAGACGGTGATCTACTCATTCGGGAACTGGCCAACAGGGGGGACTTCGGGGCACGTATTAGACGTCACGCCATACAGCAGGGCATTAGACTCCCCATCACTGCACTCGAGCTAGTAAAGAAAAAGGCGGATCTAAAAACTCGAGAACACACACAATGGGCGGGCCAGGGATCGCAGGGTAAGGGTGTTGCCTCCTTCCGAGACGAACCCCTTGCGAATTCCTGGTTATTTAACACAAACGCCCTCCGCCAGGGGGTGTTTATTGACCTGCTGAAAATGAGAACAAACACCTTCGGCGTACGAGAGGCGCTGAAGCGAGGGGGACAAGTTCATCTGCCCCCTACTTGCAGGCAGTGCAACGCCAGAATTGAGACCTTGGGGCACGTGATAGGCGAGTGTGTCGCAGGAAAAAACATCCGTATCCATCGTCATAACAACAGTCCAAATCCTCGCTAGGCACACGGAGAGTGAGTTCACGGTGTACGAGGAGCAAAGCTTCAAAGTAGCAGATGGGTCATGGCTCAAGCCCGATTTGGTAATTAAAAACACCAATCGGGCCATCATAGTAGACGTGACCGTACGCTTTGAGGCCGATAACTCACTCCGGGACGCGACGATGGATAAATTACGCAAGTATGAGGTATTGAAATCCACTATACGGGAAAACCTGGGAGTTGAGAGAGTGGATATATTTCCGATCGTCTTCGGATCGAGGGGTGCTATTCCCAAAAGCACCCTCCACCTCTTGACCCATCTTAAGGTATCTAAAAAGATCATCCGTGATATGATATACCTCATACTTAGATCTTCGATAAAAATTGCACGTGCCCATATCGATTACATCAATTAACATCTTTCAACCCGTCGTAAATATGATAAGAGATATTAAGTCCACCTGGGTAAGATTTTATGGCAGAGGTCTTCTTTTTAATACAGCAAAATTGAATTTGGTAAATTGCTAACAAAATAACGCATAACAGCAAAATAAAAAGTACGGATATTATCATATAATACCAAGCTGGGAAGACCGGCTAATTTGAAAAAAAACTAGTCTGCGTATGTAAGAACCGTTTCAGATAACCATGTAAATGGGAAGAATTACTCTTATAATTCACAATTATACAAAGTTTTCAAAATAGCCAAATGCCTCGTCATCTAATTAGTGACGCGCATGAATGGATTAACGAATCAAAGATTCAATAAACGTAAAACGTTAATAGCGATAATAAATAAAGAGTACATAATTAGGGGAAGTGGTCTACCCCCTACAAATTTCCGCTTTATGCGGATTTTTGCTAAAACATGTTTTAATTATGAGAAGGTACAAATGCCTCGCGTCTATTCAGTCGCTCAGGTGGAGTAGCTGGTTTCCCACGGTGCGATTCCTTGTGGAACATGATCGACCGGTAAGTGAGTATTAGTAACGGTTGGGAATGTACTGGAACGTAATGGGTAATTCCGCTTTAAGGGTACTAACCTAAGTTTCACGCTACTTTCTGATAACTTGTCGAAACACTCGAACTTACCGGCCGGTGGAGCAATTGAATAGACTCTCCAGAATGGAGCAGTATGTGATTCCCTTGTCCACTCGCCCTAACCTGATTGAGGACCTTAAACGGCACTCACAGGATAGGGGGCGGGTTCGAAGATATATGTCTTAGACCCCCTCTGAAAAGAGGAATGGTCTGGGATGTAGATCAGGGATTGATAACCCAAGCCCGGACTCAAACGCCTTCACGTGGCGATGCCGTTTAAACTAAGTTTGAGACGGAGCGAAGTCGAACGAATATTGAGATGGCGTACTGTACTTGACGTCGGTTTGGACGGGAGACAATTAAGATAAGCCTGATCGTTGGGACCTTTCCTTTAATTATTAAAGCAATGCCCGAGGACAGGACGTCTTCAGAAATCCTCCGATTATTTCGAGTACAATACAAAATCGAAGATTCGATTGACCCTCGATACGAATATTGAGAATAAGTCAATGTGGGGCACACATCATCAGTTTGGATGTGAGCAAAGTGCCTGATCACCGGGATTTTTCCATTAATTCAATTAAAGCAATGCCCGGAGATAGGTTGCTCTAGAATTCCTCTGATAGGACGTTGTGCCCTATAAACATCCAAATTCGATCGAAAGATGTCATAGTCTAAGTAGCGCGCTCGACATCGGTGATGGATCAGAGTACTGAAATATAGAGCCTACCTCGCTGGGGGAACTTCCTTTTATCAAGAAAGCCTGAGCGTTAGGAGGAAGTCTGTGGTAACGCGCAGATGTCTATGGTCAGCCGGTAACATGGCGAGCGCTAAACTACGTAAACAGACAATGCGGAAATGCTAGACTTCAACACAAGAAAGTCGTATAGATACACAAATTCAAACGTACAAGTACGTAATATAGGGGGATTTGGGGCACCCCCCTGCAAAAGGCCGCAATGCGGCTCTTTTGCTCATTCAGTTTCGGGAATTAAGCTCCGAATAAGATCTAATGTGATCTCTTGCTCAGTCAGTTTTTAGAAACTATGCTCCGAACAAGATCTAGTGTGATGTAACGAGTCTCTATACCCACCCTTATTCATGGACTGGTACAGTTCCCAAGCGTGAACTACACCTCCTGAAAAGCTGGCACGCGGATATCCTGTACTCAAAAGCCACTGACTTAGTCCGAGCAAGATCTAATGCGATGTAACGAGTCTCTATACCCACCCTTATTCATGGACTGGTACAGTTCCCCTTGGATAATCGCAGAAAGGACCATCGAAGGAGATACTATCTCCTGAGGAGAACCCAGAAGCACCATCCTAGGCGTGAACTACACCTCCTGAAAAGCTGGCCTGCGGATATCTTGTACTCAAAATCGCCGAGTTTTCCGAGTCCGAACAAGATCTAATGTGATCTAATATAATGTGTGACGAGTCTCTATACCCACCCTTATTCATGGACTGGTACAGTTCCCCTTGGATAATCGCAAATAAAGGAACATCGAAGGAGACACTATCTCCTGAGGAGAACCTAGAAGCACTATCCCAGGCGTGAACTACACCTCCTGAAAAGCTGGCTGCGGATATCCTGTACTCAAAATAGTCGCCGAGTTTTCCGACTCCGAACAAGATCTAATGTGATCTAATCTAATGTGTAACGAGTCTCTATACCCACCCTTATTCATGGACTGGTACAGTTCCTCTTGGATAATCGCAGATGGGAACATCGAAGGAGATATCATCTCCTGAGGAAAACCTAGAAGCACTATCCTTGGCGTGAACTACACCTCCTGATAAGCTGGCAAGCGGATATCCTGTACTCAAGAAGACACTAGCATAATGACATAATCAAAAAAAGGGCAATAAATAGAACTACCCTATCTATCCTAACCTAAGCAGGACCTTAACCGGCACTCTTAGGATAGGGGGTAGATAGGAGATAGATATAACTAAATTTATTGCCTGGTAAAAGCGACAATAAATAAAACTAACCAATCTATCCTAACCTAAGCAGGACCTTGACCGGCACTCTCAGGATAGGGGGTAGATAGGAGACAGAAATAAATAAATTTATTGTCTGGGCCATCCTAACCTAAGTAGGACCTTAACCGACACTCTTAGGCCAGGGGGTGGACCAAAAAAGGGATATGCACCCGAGGACGTAGATCAACAGCCGATCCTTTTGAGCCTAGGCCCGCGAAGCCTTCGTCTCGAATGATCAGTTCGACCGTTCAATGATCACACTCTTGAGCCGCACGAGAGCCTACAAAGGTACATATCTCAGGGGAGGCTCCCTCCCGTACTAGGGGAGTTCTCCCAAGCCCGCTCTCTATGAAAGCGGAGCGAACGTGTTGTCTCTACGAGAACCCCTGGACAAAGTAAACTCCTGCTGTTCTAACAGCTGAGATTTGAAAGCCAGTTGTGAGTTCAAGAGAGAGATGATCAGTTTGCGCTCAGGTAACACGAGTCCTTTGCTCACTCTAGATGTGTTTCACGACACCTTTTGGAAAGCGCTGAGTACTCACCACCAGTGACAACGAGTCTCTATACCCTCCCTTACCATGGACTGGTACAGTTCCCCTCGGAGCAACGCAGATGGGAACATCGAAGGAGAATTATCTCCTAAGAAGAACCTAGAAGCAATGCCCCAGGAGTGAACTACACCTCCTGATGAGCTGGCATGCGGATATCCTGTATTCAGAGTCCTGGTGGACCTAGCGCATTCGCGAAACAGTGTAATAGTCGGGGCTTCGGCCCTGACCGCCAGAAATGACGTTATAGCTCCTCTCTTGTGGCAAAACCAGAAAGGCCAGGTGGTAAACACCTCACCAGGAAGGCTAGCCTGAGTGAGTTTTCGAGCTTCGTCTTGTTGCTTAGAAATTTTATAGGAATTATGACGCTTTAGCGTCTTTTTGCTTAAGAATTTTTCAGTAAAATTGACGCCGTGGACTTTCTGCTGAAATCTTCTCAGGTGAACTAGATGCGTCTGCGCCTTGATTCTGAGAACTTTCTGAACAAATTTCTGGGACTGGATTGCTTAAGGAACGGCTGGTCGCGGAGGTCGGACGTGGCCAAAACGATTCGGCGTAGTCGCGAGACCTTCCTTCCCGGGAGAAAACCCGGCGGTAAATCTATCTAAATCGGGGGTGAGGTACGTGCCTTCCGGAGTGGTTGGCCAGAGATATATCTCATAGGTCCCTAGCGTCCAATAAACTTCCCGAGAGAGGCGTCTCAAAGGGTCGTAATTACGCTTACCGGCTTCCGATGATGCGGTCGGTGGACTGTCGTGAATCATCACTACTCGTGGGAACAACTATGAACAATCCTACTAAAATTTTGAAAGAACGTGAAGGAGGAGGTGGTGGAAGAAGGAGGGGGTTAGAAGAAATCGAACTAAAAGAGCTTGTGGTGAGATGTGAGAGGTTGCAATTGAGCAACTGCCCGACGGTTACGACAATTAGTAATTTTACTCTCGTACCGGATACGGCCCTTTCCACTACGAGCTCTTGCGTCGAGACCTACGTACCTGCTGGACGAGTAGAGGCTGAGACTACTGGTAATAGTGCTTGCGTTATAACCGAAGGTCAGAAGCCATTCCCCGGCCCTGCCGGAAGCAGTCGAGCCAACAACCCTGGCGTAACTGTCACACCTTCGGGTATGCGGAAACCAACTAGGGATGAACTCGAGCTGAGGGACGCTGGGAGCCAAACCGATCCCTTCGTGTCGGTGCAACTCTCGGACGTCAGAAAGGTTGTTCGTACCATTTCGGAGTATGTCAACCATAAGGACAGGCGGAATACGCGAGTAGAAGCCGCGTTTGTCTGTGACAGGATGAACGAGGTGGAAGACGTGATGCTCCGCTTGTTACTAGAGAATGAACGCATGAAGGGCGAGCTCATGCGTTCTCAATCCGGGCCTGTTGCGTCGAACCAGGTGTCGTCCTTGTCAGAGGAACCAAAAGCGGCGCAGATGGGAACATCGAAGGAGACTCTGTCTCCTGAGGAGAACCCAGAAACACCGCCCCAGGCGCTCTGTGATAGGAACCCGAAGTCGAGAAAGAGGAAACTTAAGGCCGTGAGGAAGGATTCACTCAAAAGGTCCGCACAGACCTGGCGAGCTATACCGGAGACACGACCAAGAGCGGAACCGATCGAGACCTTGTCACGAAAGGATGAGCCTACGTCGAGTACGGTAGCGCTGGAAGGTCCTCTCGAGGGCTGTAAAGGCGTACTACGGGAAACACAGACGAAGGTGATGCCAAAAGTGAACCCCGAGTTCAGGCTTCAGGGAGCGAAGGAACGACGCGCTGCCAACAAACTTCGCAGGGTTCTCCAAGCCCAGAGGCGTAAGGCGCGCAGAGTTGAAGAGAGCAAAAAGATTTTTACTGAAGCTCCCGTGATAAGCACCCCACGTCGTCCAGCGGCGCAGGGGGACGCTGAAGCGACCGTGCCTTCCAAGCGCAAGCGAAGGAAGCGCGGAAAATCTAAAAAAGAGATCAAAAACCCCGAAAGGAGTGATCCTGAACGGACAACGGTATCAGGTGCTAGCGTTCGCGCCATATCTGCAGGTACCGTGCCTAGCGTCGTACCATCGGCCCAAACCGAGGTTAAGACACAACATCCTATAAGCTACCTGAGTGCTTCGAGGACGGGCGGAGAATTTGTGCGACCGAATAGAGTTGAACGAAGGTTCTGTCTCTATAACGTCCCCCACTCCGTTACGGACTCGAGCATCCTTGACGGCTTGTATCGGCAAACCAAGGGTTATACACGAAAACAGTTCGATCGGGATGTTACGCTAGGCAAGAGAGGTGGGAAGCCTCTGGCCAATGGGACCCTTAGTGTTCGTGGGAAGAACCTAGGAGGACTAATCCCAAAGGTCATTCATGCAGGATCTCGCTACTTTAAGTGCAAGGAGATACAGCGGATCCGCAGTTGCAACCGATGCCACAAGACCGGTCATAAGACTAGGGATTGTATCTTTCGCAACACATCCTCGATTCGCGGAAACGAGGGGTCTTCGGTAAGGGACAGCCTGGCTCCCGCTGCTTGCAAAGTCCGCAAAAACACAGGGCAATCGGAGGGCCACTCAGCATCTGCTTCTAGCGTGCTTGAGTCTTTAGCCCTAAATTGTCCCGATGTTTAAGCTAGCACAGGTAAACTGTCAGAGGTCCAGTGCCGTCGCCGCAGATGCGACAACTTGGGCCTCGAGAAATATGATAGACGTGCTCTTAGTCCAAGAGCCGCCTATTGACGTAAGAACGGGAAGAGTGCAAGGATTTCCGGATGGACTGCGCTCCTACTCTGCTAGCCATTCGTGGTCGGCAGTGGCGGTTCTCGATCCGGCCCTTACATGTCTTGAGATAGTCGCAGTTAACGATGAGTATCATACTTTGGTACACCTGCGCAGCGCGGTGCTTGGTGACATTTATGTTGCCAGCGTATATGGGAAGATTACCGTTGATATTCAGGTAACTTGCGACTGGATAGAGAGGGTTCGCGTAATTGCAAACCGATCGCCGCTCTTTATCGGCATGGACTCAAATGCTCAGTCAGGAGCCTGGCATAGTAAGGTGAAACGCGCAGGGGACCCTGCCCTCGCGCGAGGAGATAGGTTGGCAGACTATCTGGCGAACACCGATCTGGTTGTGCTGAACACACCAAGCAGTATCTCGACCTTTGAGGGCGGGCCCGGTGTGGGGGGACGAGGCGAGTCGGATATAGATGTCAGTTTGTGCAACGACGCGTTCGACTTGTTCCAAATCAATTGGTCTGTAGTCCGTGCTGGAATAAGTGATCACAATCCGATAGTTGTGACCGTGGCTAAAGGATCAGATGATCATGCCGCACCGTCTTTACATGGGGGCCGACCCTATATGTATAAGACGTCTGGAGCTAACTGGGAAGAATATGTAAAAGTACTCGAACAGGAGGCTGTGAAAGACGTTAGCCTGGAAATATTTGGCGCCCTACCAATCGAGGTAAAAATCGAGAAGTTGGAAGGCTGGATCCAGACAGCTAACAGTACTGTCCTTACCCCGCAAAACGCGCCTCCCAGGCCGTGGAATCGCTGGTGGAATGAAAACCTCGATAGGCAACGGGCTTGTGTGCGCTCTGCAAAGAGGCGGTGGAGGAGGGCACGTTGCTTGCAGCGACCGAATCTTGAGGACTTGGAAAATACCCTCTCCGAACTTACCAGAGCCTATAAAAAGGCGGTAAGGGAGGCTAAACTCGCGAATTGGAAACGATACGTCGAGGAGCAGGGTAACCTAGATCCGTGGGGCTCGGTGTACAAGATTTGCCGAGGGAAATCTAAAAAGTCCGAGATCGCGGCAATCTGCCAAGTCTTACCTTCGGGCGAGACGATTACCGCGACCACTTGGACTCAAAGCGTAGAAATTTTGCTTGATAGTTTCTTTAAAGACGGGGAACAAGGCCTCTTACCTCCAGGTGTAGTTACTGAGGCGGCGCCTGACTTCACTATCGAAGAGATCGATGCTGCTGTTAGTGGTATCACGATAGGCAAGGCGCCGGGACTGGACTGCGTCCTACCTGTGATGGCTAAGAAGGCATGGGATGCTGTCCCGACCTATATTCAGTCGTTGTTCAACGATTGTCTTAGGCAAGGATTCTTCCCTATATCCTGGAAGGTGGCCAAATTAGTAATAGTACACAAGGCACCTGAGAAGGAGCGATCCGATGCTGCCTCATACCGTCCCATTTGCCTCTTGCCAGTGCTGGCGAAGGTATTGGAACGGATGATGGTGGAGAGGCTGTCCACTCTCCTAGGAGAGGGGATGAGCGACGCGCAGTACGGCTTCGTTAAGGGACGAGGCACGGAAGACGCGTGGCACCAGGTGTCCGAACAAGTCGAAGCGACCAAGGAGAAATATGCCCTCGGGCTTTTCATTGACTTTAAAGGCGCTTTCGATAGACTACTTTGGAGCCGTATAATGCAAAAGGTTGTCGACCTAAAGTGCCCAGAGCTACCTCTCTGGAGCAGCTACTTTCAAAATCGCGAAGTAGTAATATACGACCACGCTGGATTGGAGATCCGGCGTGAGGTTAAGCGTGGCTGCCCCCAGGGATCGATAGTGGATCCATTTGTTTGGAACCTCATGATGAACGAGCTTCTAGATACCCTTGAAGCCAACGGGGCAATCGTTATCGCGTATGCGGATGATCTGCTTGTCTTGGTGAGAGGAGACAGCCGTGCGAGAATCGAAACCCTTAGTACACTTTTCTTGCGGATAATACTAGACTGGGGGCAAAGGGTTGGAGTGCTCCTATCAGAAAAGAAGTCCGTCGCACTGATAATGAAGGGCAACTTCTCTGAGAATAGGAACCCCACCGTCAAGGTTGACAATGTCCGTCTAAGCCTTGTCAAAGAAACCAAGTATCTAGGCATAATGATCGGGGCAAGAATGAACTTCTCGCCTCACATTCACTACCTAAAGAGAAAGGTTGTCCCTATGGTGGGAAGCCTGCGACGGGTTTTAAGACGGGATTGGGGACTGAGACAGGCGGCTTATAAAGTAATTTATAAGGGTTTGATAGTTGCCTGTTTTGCCTATGGCGCTAGTGTGTGGGGCCACACTATGCAGCTGTCGACATACAGAAAGAGCATCAACCAATGCCAAAGGATAGCGCTATACGCTTCCTTGAGAGTCTGTAGGACCGTTTCTACCGAAGCGATGCAGGTGCTTGCGGGGGCACTCCCGTGGGACTTGGTCGTTAGGGAACGACTGGAATCCTTCAGACGGCGAAAAGGTTTGGCCCCCCGGCAAGGGGAGATCACTGATGCGCGTGAGCGCGGGCTCCCGAAAGGACGCTTCCGGACGCTATTACTAGAAAAGCTAATGCTTCTATGGAACGAGCGCTGGACGTCGTCTGAAAAGGGAAGAGTTACATGGCGATTCGTAAAAGATGTTGGATTTGCCACAGAAAGGCCATGGTTTGAACCGGGGCTTTACCTCGGCTATCTCCTGACCGGACATGAAAGTCTCAATCATCATTTGCACGGGATGGGCCTTGCGATGTTTCCTACATGCGGCTGCGGTGCAGTAGAGACGTGGGAACATGTTCTCTTGCATTGCCCGCTGTACAATGATCTGAGATGGGAGGGGCTTGAGGCTCCGACTGTCTCCGAAAACCTTGGCGATCTAATAGGAACCCGTGATTCGTTTACTACTATGAACGAATTTGCCGATGAGTTGTTCCTTAGACGCCGTGCCGCAAACTCGGGCGATCCTAATCCATGGGATTCTGAGTCGTCCGATGCAAATGTTAACGAATGAACGGCAGCAGTGGCGCTGAAGAGACAATAAGCACTCTGTTACTAAAAACGGTTAACCGATAAGACCGTGCGAATCTAGAAAGATTTACTGACTAGATTAACGCAGACCCCGGTACCACGGGGACGGGGAGCCCCAGGTTGATGAGTCGTCTCAGCCTGCCCCGTCGAGGAGTAGGACTCGTGGGGGCTTGTGAATAGGCCGAATTCGCTGGCCAGCGTCTTTGACGCCGCGTGTGAGTTGCGTAGCCATCAACTCGGGAGCCTGACCGTCAAGAAGGTAAATCTGGGGCATAGAAAGGCCTCGGGCTGCATACCCGGGTGTGACCGATAAGGGAATTTGTCTCCCCGGTTGAAATAGGGAGGTACGCAGCGTTCGACCATTCGGTTGATCGCGAGCGTACTCGTCGATTAGGACGTAAACTAATCACTCTCTAGGGAGCGTGCGGCTTATACCTTTTTGGTTTGCAGCGACACGTTAAATTAGTACTCGTATTAATCTGTCTCCGAAAACCTTGGCGATCTAATAGGAACCCGTGATTCGTTTACTACTATGAACGAATTTGCCGATGAGTTGTTCCTTAGACGCCGTGCCGCAAACTCGGGCGATCCTAATCCATGGGATTCTGAGTCGTCCGATGCAAATGTTAACGAATGAACGGCAGCAGTGGCGCTGAAGAGACAATAAGCACTCTGTTACTAAAAACGGTTAACCGATAAGACCGTGCGAATCTAGAAAGATTACTGACTAGATTAACGCAGACCCCGGTACCACGGGGACGGGGAGCCCCAGGTTGATGAGTTATCTCAGCCTGCCCCGTCGAGGAGTAGGACTCGTGGGGGCTTGTGAATAGGCCGAATCCGCTGGCCAGCGTCTTTGACGCCGCGTGTGAGTTGCGTAGCCATCAACTCGGGAGCCCGACCGTCAAGAAGGTAAATCTGGGGCATAGAAAGGCCTCGGGCTGCATACCCGGGTGTGACCGATAAGGGAATTTGTCTCCCCGGTTGAAATAGGGAGGTACGCAGCGTTCGACCATTCGGTTGATCGCGAGTGTACTCGTCGATTAGGACGTTAACTAATCACTCTCTAGGGAGCGTGCGGCTTATACCTTTTTGGTTTGCAGCGACACGTTAAATTAGTACTCGATACTAATCTGTACTAATTTTGTACCGAAAGTAGAAATTTTAGTTCCGTTAGCTGCAAATAATTTATAGGAAGTAGGAACAAGTTTAGGTAAGCTGAATTCTTTTGGTAATACGGAAATCTGTGCACCTGTGTCTATGAGGTACGTATGTTTTGACACCGGATCAAAAACATGCAAGCGACTATTTGTTGAATCCACAATACCGGTCGCTGCGGTATTGTGTTCATTTAGTTTTCCGATTCTACAAATTTACAAGGCGAAATGCATCGTTTCGCATTACTTTTAAAGCGGTTGTGGTACCAGCATAAGCCATCTTTTGACATGGGTCGACTGTATGATCTTTTTTTATGTTGATAAGAACGTGAAGATGATCGTGAATGTGATCTTCCGCGGTTAAAATTTTGCTTCCCTAATGTTACTTTTAACTCGGCAATTTCTAATTTCAAATTTTCTATAAGAGAAATTATTGAATTGTTGGTGCTATTTATTGAATTGCATTGTACGGCAGCTATGTCACACGAAGTTACTTCTAAAAATCGGTCTGCAAGGATTGCTATGTGATCTAAAGGTTGGTCACTAATAGAAAACATTGCTTGAGCTTGTTGGGGTAATCGTTGCAAAAAAAGAGATTTTAGAGGTGTGTCGGTAATGGTTCCTCCTGCCAATTCACGCATTTGTCGTAATAAGTGGGTAGGTTTCTTGTCACCTAATGTAAGTGAATTTAATAAGGTATTCAAACGCGATTGCTCAGATTCTTCAAATCGTTCAAGTAATTTTGACTTTAATGTGTCATATAGATTGACATTCGGCGGGTTTAAAATTACGTCCGAAATTTGCGATAGGATTGAACCTTCTAATGAAGCTACCACAGTATTGTATTTGGTATGATCATTAGTTATTCTCGAGTTGGCAAATTGAGCTTCAATCTGACAAAACCAAATGCGTGGATTGGCTTTCCAGAATATTGGAACTCTGACACTGACTGGGGATAAATTTTGATTTTGTTGCGCGTTTAAAATAGGATTAGGTGAAGCAGGGATAGGAAAAAGATTATCAGGGACATTTTGATTAGCCATTGGAGATTAATTAAAAAATGCAAGAACAAAAAGATACTCACGATTGACAAGTTTGGAGCACAATTCGTAACACTTTGTAGCACAATTAAGAACTTGTAGCAATTCCCGCTGGAACTCCTGTGCAGCGCTAAATACCGGAATCTCTTCCAAATCTGGAACTTTTCTTTGCAAAAATCAAACTTCTGTGCAGGGCCAAATACTGGATCTCTTCTCCTGAATATATTATTCAGATCACGTCGGTGGTCACCAATTGTTAGGATGGTTAACAATAATTTTAGTTTTTATTAAAAAAAAACTTTTTATTCGTCTGAATAATATAAATAAAAAAGGAAGATGAACAATAATTATAATGTTTGATTTTAAAATTGTTACAATAATATGTAAGATTTATATTTGTGTTCGGGAACGTGTTATCCCTTTGGCGGACTCGGTTAAACTGGCTGTTCCAGCTAATAACAAAAAAACCTTAACAACGCTTAGCATTTGCTTTTTTTGTTATTAACCGGAAACATTATCCTTGAGTTCCTGGATTTCCAAATTAATTTCCAATGGCCAAGTAATGCCATGGAATGTAGCTGCAGTGACATTGTCCTGCATGCGTGTGCATGCATGACTGTGCCACCACAAATGATTAAAGATTAAACATGTGCCCGCTTGTTTCTGATACAATTCAACAAATACATACTTTTATTATTTCAGTTTGATATAAACTATCGAAGAGAGAACTTGCTTTAAAACCGTTAAAATAGATTTATCTGTATTGTGTTTAAGTAGTGTTATAGTGCAATATTAATAAAAGTTGTTAAATTATATTTGTTTATCTTGTTGACATTGCACGTTTTGTAGTTTTACTATAAAAAAATATGTTTGGAAATAGTCGAGGAGCTAAGATTGTTGCAATAAGTTTAGGTAAATATCTGTGCCACAAAGAAAATACACTTTGTGGCACCAAGTAATTTGAGCTCATGTGCTGTGTTTAGATTTGACAAAAGTTGATGATGTTGGTAACAATTTGGAATCACCCTTACCTCCAATGGATGAAGAAATGCGGAATTGGATTGCTACTTCTTCAGATAATTTTAAAGGTTAGTCATTGAAGTTTACGTCCATAACTAATAATAACTTTTATTAATTTTTCTATGGATTCTAACTATCATAATAATAGGTTTCACAAGAAATAAAAAAAAGTTTTATTTGTTGTTTAGAAATCATCCATGATGACAGAGAGATAGAGAGCATAGACACAGAACATATTGACTCCAACTCATCCGAGTTTTCATTGGATGATTCGGTATTAGATATCGACTATTTACCTTCGTCTGAAGATGACCTTTTAGAAGTTGAAAATATGCAAACAGAATATACTTCATTACAAAAGACAAATGAGACAGGAGAAAGAATTGGAGATGATATTCAAGCAAACGGCACCCTAGTACGAAAGAAACGTAAATTAAATATACGAAAACAACAGAAGCAATTGCGTGATCATGGAAAAGAGGCTAAAACTAGAACTGGAAAAGTTATTCCGGAGAAAGAATTTAAACTGATAGTTAGTTGTTGCCGTAAAAAGTGTTTTGAATCAATGACCGAAGAACAGCAAAAATCTGTCACACAAAAATGTATGAATGTTCGAAAGCGGAACAAAATCAAATTTTGGCTGGAGGAGTAATCATCTCAAAAAAAAATGGAGAAAGGAAGGGCCGCGGCAAAACAGGTGCTAATCATGATCGGCAAATCATTGCTAAATATACTTTAAAATATGACGGGTGTATCAAATCGGTCTGCAAGAATATGTTTCAATCTGTTTATGGAATAACCAAGTGCAAAGTTGATTACTTAGTAGAAAAATTAAAAAAATCAACTACTACTGCTGTACCAGTTGGTACTCTTGAGGATCGCAGGGGTCGGCATACACCCAAAAATAAAATGATTGAAGAGCGGATGACTATGTTGAAATATATGAAGAAATATCCTAAATACGAAAGTCATTATTCACGAGGAGACTCTCAGCAAAAATATCTACAGTCACCTAAACATAAGAATGCTGTATAATGATTACAAAATGGAACATCAAAATGCTGCCTCATATGACTTATTTCGAGAGGTATTTAAGTCAGCAGGTTATTTATTTAAATAACCGCAAGTAGATACATGCAAGACATGCAACTCTTATGTATTACAAATTAAGCAAAGCAGTGATACAAATCAAAAGGGACAGCTTATTATGGACCATAATAAACACAAGGAAGCTGCAGATTTAGGCTATAAATTAAAAGATGCTGACAAAAACAAGGCGAAAGAAGACCCAACAATGAGAGTCTTAGTATTTGACTTGCAGCAAGTTTTAGACACCCCTTCATTGACAGCCAACCTTTCATTTTATAAACGTCTTCTTTCGACGTATAATTTAACTATTCGGGACTGCACTACAGATAGAGGCACCACCAGCTGCTACATGTGGCATGAAGTAATTGGTAAACGAGGGTCTGATGAGATTGCGTCTAGCGTTTTAAAAAAACTTGAAGGTCTCCCCGAAAGTGTGACCCACGTAGTAACCTATTCTGACACATGTGGAGGACAAAATCGGAACATTAACATGGCCAGCATGTTTTCACTATTTGTATGAATTGTTGATTGTAAAGATCAGAAGTTTTTGTTGCCGGGACACACGCACCTCGAATGTGACGTGGATCATGCTCGCATCGAAAGAGCAAAAAAAACTGCAGAAATACCGATTATGGTACCACGTGACTGGTTCCAATTCGTCCGAACCGTAAGAGAAAAAAAACCATTTAAGGTATATGATATGAATCAAAAGAATTTTATGTCCTTTTCAAAATTGGTTCAAGAACGGTTTATTCGAAGGAAAACCGACACTGATGGCAAAAAAGTTAACTGGTTCGAAATAAAATGGATCAGGTATGAGAAAACGTTTGGGTTAATAAAATTCAAAACTTCACTTGATAATGAAAACTTTCGAGTACTCGATTTGCGGCGATCGAAACGCGGAAAACCATCAATACCCTTATTGGCAAAATGTTACGATGGTCCACTACCCATCTACCTCTATACTACCCTCTAAAGAAGAAAGATCTGCTTAGTCTTCTTCCGCTAATTCCTACTGAATGTCAAAGTTTTTACACAAATCTGGAAATCAGCAGCAGAGTACCAGAACTTCCTGATGATAATTCTGAAGATAATGAATAAAAAAAATGTTATTTTGTGAACTTATTAAATAAACGAGCAAAAAACTTGTTTGTGGTGTTTAATACCTAATTATATTGTTTACTTCCAAGTATCTCCACCTCTACAGTCACGAAAACTGTACCATGAAACAATAATAACCTGCTATGTATTAAGGAACAAATGGACTTGTGTTGTTATTGTTTCAAGATATAAAAATATTTTAATGAGACACATTATAAAATAGGTTATAAGGCGACGGATAAAGTGAGATTTAAAGAAGTCAAATACCAATATGTCATTAAAAGAGAAAATGATAAGCAACAAGTCAATTTTATCAAAGAAACTAAAGACGGCAAAAGCGATATGTCAAACTTATCAAATTATTTTTACTATCCGTGAAAATTTTTCAAAAATCTTTTTATAGGATGGTAGCTAAAACTTTGACAAACTTGTCAAGGAAATTAGTGCTTATTGATGTAAAATCTGAATTTCAGTGACCTCGCAAACTTTAAAAAGCGCTTCCTGAAAAATCATGCTTTTTGACATATGGGGCTCTGCCTTAGTACCACAGATATATACAAACAATTTAAATGAAAATTTCTTTAAAAAAATATGAATACATAAAATATTAACATTACTAAAAGTATTTTAAGAAACTGCATTTAAATCTTCACGAGGTAGTTCTCTCTGGCGTAAAAATGCATCGCAATGTAAGAGGAGGAGCTGAAATTCAGAGGCGCACATTTTTATTGTCTAGGTCATATATCATTTATAATTTTACCAGGATTGTTCGAACCGAACGGAAAACGTAGCCATGGGTAAAATTTCGTGTAGTGCAGCTTATAAAAGTGGTAAATGTAAATTTTTAACTGAAAAACGTCGAAGTCGCAAAAACGCTCAAAAGCGCAAGCGGTAAGTAGACAATTTTATTTATTTTTTATATTACCGCATGCCATAATGTCTTAAAATAAGGTTTCATTTAAAAGTGTTTTAAAAAAAAATTAAAGGAACATAGTTTTCTTTGGATTTTCTGGTTGACTTCATACTTTTTAAACGATTAAAAACACAATTTACAATTTAAAAGAATTTTATTTATAAACAGCTTACACCCAAGTAGCACACTAGAAAATTTTCAGTAAATTTGACCTAAACATGTAATTTTTACGTAAGTTTTACATAATATTCAGACTTATAAGTAAGTTGTGGTATTTTTTTAGGTAAACATAACTTGAAAAGTTTATTTGTTTAGTAGGTCAATATAAAAGTAAAACGGACGTAATTTTACATTTATTTTGCGACTTTCAAGTTTACTTTACTTTAAAGTAATTCTTGGTTAATTTTATACTGTAAATTTACTTAATAATTTACCTAATTTGCACCTGTAGGTAAAATTTACTCTTAGGTAAAACTGTAGGTAAAGTTTGTGATGTCATTTTGACATCTACGTATTTTTTTATTATATTTATCGAATAAGTTAAGTTTAACCGCACCTTTAGTTTTATTTTTATTTGTTCACCGTCACGTGGCGTCACCTAGCGTTTCTTTCGCGAACCGAGAGCGGAATTTTGCTGGTTAAACAAGATCTGCGCGTGTAGGTTAGCAAGCAGGCGCGGACAGTTGATTTTGACCGCCATTGGAAGACATGTGAAAAAGTGATTATTTTACCGATTTTTAAAGCTAATAGCACCTGGTTTTATGTGAAGTTTTATTACCGTTCGGTTATTTATCGCGTTGTGCGAATTTATTTACTTCCGGGTTGCTAACAATCGCTTTTGCTGTTTATAGCAATTTGCACTTATGTGCATATTTATTAAGATATCACGATCACTCGTAACGTCCTATAACATCTCGAAGAAACTTAAAGAGTACGTTTTTTATGTTATTACTTTTACCGGCTTCCGTCTTCTTAAGAATTTCTTCGGTCAATCAACATAACCTCAAATGCCCAGTTTACCGCCATAATTTTAGTGAAGTTCGATTAACCTTTAATGCAATCATTTGGCTCTACTATCAATAAATTAATGCCTGTAGACAGTTTACGTATCGCTCCAACAATCCTTTGCAAAATCACGCATCATTACCGCTATTCCGTACCAGGAGATTATTGTGCGAAGTCGAGTCGACAGAGTGCCTTTACGTCCACCTTGGTAGGGTCAATCTTATGAGTGCCCTATCATTTCGTTCATGGTACCCCATTCGGCATTGCAGTTCGAGAGCTCGTTACGATTACTTCTTGGATTCTGTTTGGTCGCAAGACACCTGTAAGGTAATATTGTACTGTTTATTTAAACTAACTGTGTGTGAATTTTGTGTCTACGTATTACCGACATTATTGGAATCGACTTCAACATTCAACGTATCGTTATATGCTACGAAACTTTTATAACGGATCACCTTTAAAGATTATCGACATCATATTATCGTTTATATTTACCGCACAAAGCTTATGCTTTATTTCTTAGCTATTGAGCTAAGTCAATATCAATATTTGTATTATAGTAGTTATTTAGATTTTACTAACCATATTTTTACCGCAACCGAAGTCAAGAAGGTACCGTTGATTTTTCGTTCATTTGGCCATTTTGTAATCTTCTTGACTAAGGATTGTCGCGTATTTGTTACGTTATCGTATCGATATTTTAATCGAGGAGAATCCCTCTGTTCGATCATATTTGTGTTTGAATAATGTGTTGCCTATATCAGGCGTAATTTGTTTGTTTATTTACCATGCTTTTATGTATTATATGTTTATCCAGTTAATGTTTTTATTGTATATAAAATTTCTGTACCTTACGACCACCAAGCAACTTCTGGAAAAGAAAGGTTCCGTAACGATTTCTCGAACAAGCATAGCGGAGCTTGTTATTGGTGGTAAGTCTCATTTAGTTCGAGTGGCGCCCATAAACTTGACCTTTCCTGATTGTGACGACTCAACAAGTATTTCGACCCCCCCTATCTTTTGTATTTCCGCGGTATCCTTCCGATACACCCCCGCCACCCATCGCCACGAGCTAGTTAGCGTAGTACAAAAGGTAGGTTTCGTGCGTGTGCCCCTTGGCCACGTTTTGTACCGTGACAAGTTTACCAATATTTAAACCAAACTCGACATAATAGTAATTTAGACTTGTAGTTATAAAATAGGTAAAATGTACTGTTGGTCTCCAATTAATTCTTTATTTATTAACATGCAGGTAAATTAGTACTTTAGGATCATATTATAGGTATAATTTACGTCGCTTTTACCAATAATTTTACTTGTAAATAATTTAACCAATTTAAAAGTTAAAAGTGCCAGTAAATAAACCTTATAAGTCAATTTTACTTATAAGTTAATAAATTTTCTTAACCTTCAAGTATATATTACGTAATTGTAGTTAATTATTGCTTTTGGTCAAAAATTTTGTACTTGGTTGTACACACGTGTACAACTTGTACACTTGGTTGTACACACGTACATATGTGGTTGTACACGCGCGGGAAGCAGTAGAAGGGTATAATGGCTGCAAGAAATGTGAATTTTAAACCGTATCGCCACACATCAAGCTATTACAGAAGGGTAAAAGAGATAATAAACGGATCTGATGGTGTAAAACGTAAAACAGATACAGTCTTACTAATAAAAATTCGTTATACACGCGTTGAACGGGTGTATAGTTATACACTGTATAAGGCGTGTATAAGGGGTGTATAAATTTCTTACTATTAATCGCTGTATACGCACTGTGTAAGTTATAACTGTGGTATACACTCCATCTGTCATTTTTAGTATGTAAGTGTGGCTTTTTATGCAACAGTCATGTTTTTAAGTATTTTTAACCAAAAAAATCAAAAAAAAAGATAAATAAATTGACATGAAACTGTCAATAGTGGTTCAGGACCAATCTGTAAATGTAAATCAAAACACCCTATTGCAACGGATGTGCGTTGTAAAACAATCAGATGAACAATGTAGAATTTCCAAACATACGAACTAACCACCTTCCCAATTCTTCTGTTCAACGAAGATGATATAAGGAAAAGGACAAAATTATCTTTGTACAAAGCTTTCACATCCGAACTACACTAAATATGCCAAAAGAAAATATATATGGCTACAGCAATAGTTATCTTCGATGGTTACTCAGATACAGAAATAAAGACAAAAAGTTGAAATATAGATGAACGAGACCATGGTACCCACGATCATCTAGGGAAAGTTCCTTTTCAATTCTCAAAACAAACGAAACCTGATTGATATTCTAAGGTCAAAAGATGCAGACTCATGATTTGTGAAACTGCACAATCCTTGTCTTCAGAACATGAAGTAGTAACACTGGCCAGTGAAGATATTGGCCCTCTGGTCATACTGATTGCTGATTGGGACCAAATCGCCAGCAAACCTATATTTCCTGAAACCAGGGAGAGGCAGAGTTGCTTCATTTGTTAAACATCCACAAACTCCCATTGTAACCATTCAAACCGGAAAGATCGCGGACTACGCACTTCCACAAAGCACTAAATGTGACTTAAAGAAACCAATTAATCACAATATAATTGATTTTGGGCATATAAAGTACATATCACGGCTCCAACGCATTTTCAAAATAGCGTTTCCTATGCTTTTCACATAGACCCAGTTTTTCAATCGTTAGTTAACCCAAATTCAATGGTTAACCTACGTTTATGACTACCTGATTGGTCATAAATCTAAGTTAACAATTGAATTTGGGTTAACTAACGATTGAAAAACTGGGCCTAAGTGACAAAAAGTGACTAGGGATTTTGTGAATTGTTAAAAATTTTATCTACTTTAATTTTGTATAGAACAGTCATTATCCAAAAAAATGCATCGTTTGTGAGTTATAAGCGGAAAAACTAAACCAAGTTAAAAAATTTTTAGCTAATCCAGAAGCTTATTTCTAGCGGGGAGGTGGGAAAGTTGAAAATCAGATTCAGTGACTAAAAATACATATAAAACCGTTACGAAAAATCTTCAGGAATCTTTTCCTGGGAAAACTCCACGTGTTCGAACTGATGAATTTTCACACGCAATGAATTGTTAAACGATGAATTCACCGTGATGTATACCTTGTTACAAGTACATGTAGCTTACAGTATATAGATCCACCTCTTGAATCCTTTTTTATGTAGTCTTCCACGATTTCAACGATGGCTTTACGTATTCCTTATTTGCTCTTAAAATCTGCATCATTTAATACGAAAGGGTTTTTGTCTTTTTTTTTTATTTTAGCAAAATTTAGGTATTTTATACACATTATACAATCGTTAAACAAGGGTTCTGGCTTGTATAAGCTTTGTATAAAATTTTGAGTGACAGGTATTGTAAACCTTGGCAACTTAATCGCTATACACGGTTTATTAGTAACGTTTACTTACGCACAATGTATACAGGGTTGCCCATATTCGACGGACCCATCTGGCAACGCCATAACTTTTGACAGAGATGTCAGATCGCTTAATGACATACCGCGTTTGAAGCGTCAGTCCAAGCAGATTTTTACCATGGAACAATACACGCCACGCGAGCGCTCTGAAATAGTTGAAATTTACATTCAACAGAACAAGTCAATTGTGAAAACTCAACGTGCTTTTAAAAAATTAAAAAATGTGAAAAGTGCGCCTTCTAAGAACACCATTAAGCGTTTATACGAAAAATTTTCGACTGGTGAGGCTCTTTCTAATCCGAAGAGGCCAAATAAAAGTCGACCAAGGCGATCGGCCGAGAATATCGCTGCCGTACGAGCCAGTGTTGAGAGGTCCCCAAGAACATCCCAAAAACGCCGTTCTCAGCAGTTGGGCATGGCTCGGTCCACTTTACAACAGATTATTCGCGTTGATTTGCATTTGTTCCCGTACAAAATTCAATTGACGCAAAGATTGTTGCCTGCGGATAAGCCTCGTCGATTGGAATCGAAAAGTGGTGATTTGGACTGGCCACCGCGTTCGCCCGATTTGACGCCGCCTGACTTCTTCTTGTGGGGATATTTAAAGTCAAAGGTTTACGTTAACAAGCCAAGGACCGTAGAAGAGCTCAAGGACAACATTCGTGAAGAAATAGCCGCTATTCCGGCCGAAATGTTGGCGAAAACGATGGAAAATGCTGCAAAAAGGGCACAATACGCCATCAACGCCAGAGGCGGCCATTTGAGAGATATCATATTCAAAAATTGATGTAAACAAATCTACTTGGAACAAATTAAATGATTAAGATTGCCAACCGCCAAATTTTTATTTTTTTCTTTGATTTTTAAAAAAAAAACATGGGTCCGTCGAATATGGGCAACCCTGTACACGCTGTATACACGCTTTATTAGTACACCTATGCGTAGTTATCACAAGCTTATACGGAGTAGGCTTTATACACGGTTTATTAGTAACGTTTTCTTATACAACCTTGTATAACCGTTGTATAAAACTTATACAACGTTTATTAGTAAGGCTGATAATGTTTTAAATGATATATTACTACCAGCTACTTCAGACTGTTCTTTAAGCATCCATCCTGAACCAGAAAGTTTAGATAGATACATATTGCATGACTCTATCCCAGAAGATGTTTCAGATGAAGTGGACGAAAACTATTTTGATGAAAAGTTAAAATTGGTGCAAGACTTACAACACTGGGCGTTATTTTATAAGATACCACATTCTGCAACAAATGGATTGTTAAAACTTTTGCGGTCCAATGGAATGGAGTATTTACCACAAGATAGTCGAACATTATTGTATACGCCTCGGAAAACAATAATAACTGAAATGGGTGCAGGAAAATCAATATTTTATAGTATATAGTATAGTGGAATAAAATCTAACCTAACAACAGTGTTATTGTGTAATAACAGGAACATTCAACCTTAGCAGTGTACCTCGGTGTCATCAATCTTTAATATTGATGGAATATCTCCATTTAAAAGTTCTTCTTTGGAATTTTGGCCCATATTATTTACTATTATAGAAAACAAAATTCATCTGAAGCCAATGGTTGCAGCAATTTATTATGGACATGGAAAGCCACCACTGGAATCTTATTTAACCCCCATTGTTAATGAAATTACTGACATTTCGAATAACGGATTTCGAGTGAATGGATGCCAAGTTCATATAAAAGTGAAATTCTTTGTTTGTGATTCTCCTGCACGAAGCTACATTAAAGGTACACATTAGCTATATTTCTATAATAGATAATTTTATTAAACTTCTGGTGCTTTGCAGGTGTAGTAGGGTTCAATGCGACTGATGGTTGTTTAAAGTGCGCGGTAATGGGGGAATGGGACAAAGGTGGTCACCATATGAGCTTTCCTAGAATAAATTGTCCACGTCGTACTAATGAAAGTTTTAGAAATAGAATTCATAAGGGCCATCACAAACAAGATACACCATTAGAAAAACTGCATAGATATGGTGGAAGATATTATAGTTTCCGATTCACTTCATTTGTTGGACTTAGGTACGAGCTGTTTTTTTAATATATTTAATTTTTTTATTTCAATTTTATATCAAATTTGAAGTGTAAAATACAGTAATTTTAGGTGTTATGAGAAAGTGCTTGTATGGTTGGTGTCAGGGAAGTTACAATTTCCGAACAAAATTATCTGGAGTACAGCTTGATTCGTTGTCGAGAAGACTGGAAGAAGTGAATAATACAAAACCTGTGGAAATTCCCCGTGCTATTTGCTATCATGATGAATTTGTATTTCTACCTCTAATTCACATACTACCTTCATTCAACAAGAAATTCTCAGACACTTGACTCGAAAAATTAACTTATCATCATCCCCCCTCCGCTACAAAATTTAAACATTAATTTTGAAGTCAGGGGAAACGGAGAATTTTTAATATGGAATGTATAAACAGGTTTCGTAAGTGGAACAAATCTCCGTTTCCCCTGACTTCAAAATTAATGTTTAAATTTTGTAGCGGAGGGGGGCGGATGATGATAAGTTAATTTTTCGAGTAAAGTGTCTGAGAATTTGTTGTTGAATGAAGAAGAGAAAATTATTTTTACTTTTTAAAGGGAACAGTAGTTTTTAAAGTAAGGTGCTTTAATTATTAATTTTATTTTTAGAATTTTTTTACAGTCAGGGGTTTTTAAAATTTTTAATTTTTATTTTATTTCAGTCTTTTTGGAGTATATTTTGTAGAAATGTATAGAGAAAGTAATATATATATGGTTTAAACCGCTTCGTGATCCGTCAGCCGATGTGGTAGCGCGAATAGTTAGCGAATGATTTTTACAGCCATAATGGTGGTGAATTTCTAGCCAAAATGGTAGTAAATTTATATTAATATTAGTTATTTTGCAAGCGTTGTAATTCTTGCAATGCGACTGCCTCATGAGGACGATTGAATAGTTTTGTTTGCTCTAAATCGCATATTGCTGTACCTTCTAAAGTCCTAACACGAATCAGAGCCACGTACGCTTGACGTTTTGCAAACATTTTTTTCCCCAAATACAGTACCGCCTTATCAACGGTCGTGCCTTGCAATTTATGTACGGTGGCAGCCCAGCTGAGTGCTGAGTATAAGAGGCAACATTATACGCTCAACGTTACAGTATCCTTTGTTAGCTTGATACGTAACACAGGCTGGTGAAATAGGAACATCCGTGAAATAGGAATCCGTTTAGTAAGCGGCTGCTTCGACCAATGGAAGGATCATCAAACTGAATAAAGACTTTACTAGGAAGTTCACCATCTTCAAGTTGGTCCCTGCGTAAAGCTTGCCATTCGAAACCTCGTATGACACCCATGCTTCCATTAAGACCTTTGTTAACCTTTATATTCATTCGAAGCATCTCACGACAACCAATTTCAAGCTTAATTGAAGTAAGCATACCTCCGGTATTATTGAGATTGGTAGGCACTACTGTATGTCCATAAGTCGCAGCTTCCCTAGATTCGTCACGCGCGTGTATGGTATGTATGGTATGGTATATTCTTTGTGATGCGGCTCATGTCTCTATCATTCGGCAATTGTACTCATCAACAAGCTTAATTGTAGGATAACGGCTTCTCCGTCTGCAAACCTATCAATCAGTGGAACACGGGTTCTGTTCAACAGCATTTCATATTGTTCCATAGTCAATTCGCCTACTCGTAAATTGTTCAACAAGTCAACAAAGTTATGATCATTGCGTTGACGCATGTTTGACATAAGCTCAAACAATCCAAAATAATACCATAAGTGAGGTTCGGCCAGGAACTGTGGCCGAACCACAACAACTGTTGTTGTTTAAAACACCAATTTTCTTTGACAGCAATGTGTAAATAAACCCCTTCTGAAGGGTTTGAGAAGAACCCAAGCGGGCCATATTCTTATCAAGCTTGAGGAGGGGCAAGAGACGACCGACCTCCAGTCACAATTAGTGGCGAACTTGAAGAACAACAACGTAAAAGAGCTCGCAGGGAACAAGAGGATCTATACAATTAAAGACATCGAGGAAGATATCACGATGGCAGAAATTAAGAAGGATCTGGATGAACAAATATCGAGTGATTTTAAAATACTGGATCTGCGACCCTATTACCAGGGCACACAGATAGCTAGAATTGAAGCAAGAGGCGAGACGATAAGCAAACTGGATAAGGTAAAGAAACTCAGAGTTGGAGTCATCAACGCATGCCGCCTGGCAGAAGACCCACATAAAGATAGGTGTCGAAGATGTAGGCTGCTGGGCCACGCACCAAATAAGTGCCCGAACGAGGATAGAACTAGAAAGAGCCTCAAATGCGGGGAAAAAGGACACTACGCCGCCGACTGTAAAAAAGAGCGGCCCTTTTGTGTGTCCTGCAAATTGGAAGGACACAGGACTACCAGCAACAGCTGTCCATACGGTCCGTCCACAAGGGGAGCCCGGCCTAGACCGCCGAAAAGATGCTATGAATGCGGAGAGTTCGGCCACCTCCGCAGAGAATGCGGAAGCAATCACGGAGGACGTGAAAACGCCCAGCTGGCAAGCCGAGACTGCGCCATTCCAGATGGCACAGGTGAAAGTAATACAAATTAATTTGAACTGTGCAAGGGCCGCCCAAGAACTGCTGTACAGAACCTTCAATAGTCAGAACATCAGCGTTGCACTAATAAGTGAACCGAACAAGCAGTGGGCGGCAAATTGGACAGGAAGTACGAATGGAAAAGCGGCTATCGCTGTGGCTGAGGACGTCAAGGTAAAGGATAGCGGAGCGGAGCTTTGCTTGGGTAGACCTGGGAGAGTTCGACGTATACTCGTGTTACTACTCGCCGAACGAAGACGAGGCCATCGTCGATGTAAAGCTGAGGATGCTCTTTGAACAAAGAAAAGCAAGAAGAAGACCTGCAGTAGTGGGAGGCGATTTCAACGCAAAGTCTCCCGAATGGGGTAGCCAACACGAAGATAAAAGGGGGACGCTACTTGCGGAACTGGTGGCAGAATCAGAGATGGTCTTCGCGAATGAAGGGGACGAGCCCACATTTGAGAGAGGTTTGTCGAGGTCCATTCTGGACATCACTTTCACTACCCAAACTATGGCGACAAGTTACACACATGATTAAAAATACGGTTTGCCGTCTGTACATAATATTATAACGTTGCCAGTCGAAATTTGTGATGCGGCATACTCACATTTTACGACAAGCGGATGGATTTTTTCGTTGATATATTACACTTACGCTAATATTGAATATAAATTTTGTTGTTGAAAATTTGACGAGCTTCAATTTTTATAGTAACCATTTTTCCGTAAAGTTAATATTTTTAGAGATATTATTGAAAAACTGTAAACAGTCACTTAAAATCCAAGATGGCGGACACTTCTGGACCTCGGAGGGATGGCGACTTGTTTTTTGGTTAACCAGTGTCCCAAAATGAAACTTTTTGCCAAGTTTCAAAACGGTAGAATTTATTGCAAGCAGACACCATTTTTTGGTCCGTATTGACTGGACTATAACCGCACAGATAAAAAGTAAAAAATTTGATATGAAATTAACAAAAATAACACTATTTTTATTAAAATAAAAGGTTTGTTAGAGTCTATTCCTTCACAAGATTTGAAAGTGTTACACTCAAATTTGTTAATAATATGTTGTCGCTGTTGATAGGTTCGGTTTACATTTTACTGCGACAGTTTTACAGATAAGTTATGTTACACCTCTTACGAATAAGAGAAATATTTCTATTTCCCTCAAAAACGTTTAAAATAAATTAATATTCTGTAACAAAAATTTACAGGTTAGAATACTGCACAATAGTTTAAATAGAACAAAATAATACCTGAAATTTATAACTTTCTTTCTACTTACGGCCGTATTCACCATTTTTAACTTAACAGTCTGATAAGTAACAAACTGTTAATACTTGACAGTCTCTTAAAATTAATTCGTATTCAACATCACATTTCAAAGTTAAAATAGTAAATAAGCGGTTATTAAAAAGTAACTAGAATTTTTGTTGGTGCAACTCATCCCACCTAATTTCATTGATTTAAAATCATGTATAAATTAACCTTAAAAGTTTAATTGTCGTCACGTTGCTGTCATGTTCACGTTGTCGTCGACGTACATTTAAGTTAAAATGGATGAAGAAGGAAAGCTAGCTAGTAATTTCACCAATTTAGAAAAATAAATTCTTCTAAATTTGGTGAAACAATATTTTAAAATATTGGAAAACAAAAAACCAATTCAGAAGACAAATTATTATTTGATTTAATTTAGATATTGGGTTGTTTAGTTTGTCGACCGGTTCGAACACCCTTTGCAGCATATTAGAAAACCTTTCAATGGTGGTTTTACTCATTCAAAATCGTTTTCTGAAATCTGCGTCATCTAACTCTTCCAATAAATTATTTCGTCGTTGAAGTATTCTAGGCCGTCTGATTGGATCGTCTGCGAAAACTAACTTTAATATTATCATAAAAATCCACTCTGTCCATTTCACTACAATAATAATATATGTTTATAAATTATAAGTGTCAATAATACTTATAACTGTCAAATTTTGACACATAAATATTATTTATCAGTCTGTTAGCAAGGTATCAGCTCCATATTGCTCTGTTAAGTTATTAGACGACTTGACAGACTGTTAACTGCTAACAGTTATTGGTGAATACGAAAGTATCACATTAACACACTGTTATTGACTTAACTCGCTGATAGCAACTTAACAGAGCTTGGTGAATACGGCCGTTAATAATTACATTTTAGTTAATTAAAATATTTATTAAATGTTTATAAATTTTTAGTTTTATTTCCATTGACATTAATCTGATTTAACTTTGCTTCAACTTCCACTGACGCTTCGCTACCAACCTCTTAAAACAAAAAATTGCGTTTCGAAATATTGTCCATTTCGATACGCAATTGGATTTCGAAATGAGTTTGTTTTAGACGCAAAATAGAAAAAATTAATTGCGATATAAGATATCATTTCCATATAAACATCTTGCACCAGAGCGGTCTGATAAATTTAGTTTGTGGCGTTCGTACACATGAAAGTGGTACCGGAAATCGAAATGGAAAACCCCAAGACCAACCCAGATCAAAAGCAGGCCATTCTGCTTTTGATTGAAGGAAGTAGAATCCGTGAATTTTCCTCCACCGCACATACCGGTGCTGGCTAAACGACATGTGTCGAGGATGCAAGAGGGGAAGCTGTGGCGGAAAGCAAACCGAGAGGCGGAGTTGTTGAGAAGGCGTTGCATCCTACCTCCAAATCCAACCGGGGGAAGACGTCCAACCCAACTTTCATTCGTAGCCAGTAAGAAGGGAAACAAGAAGAAGGACACCTTCTCAGAGGTGTTAAAAGGTTAAACTCTTACCATTAATAACAGTTTTACAGGTACCCGGAGAACCGCCAGAGCTCCTGCAAGTAAAAGACCGGCCACCGAAGTTCGTCCTGCTACCGAACCCGTTGCCGTGTCAAAGATAGTCCCTTCGGTAGAAACCGCTCCGAGTCCCATAACAAAGGAAGATCATTATGTGGCGGACATTCCACTTCCAGGGAAGAACCCCAAGGTATCTAGCAGCACAACACCAGTAGTGGAAATTTCGTTGCCCGAGTAAACTCCTGGGTCCCCAATGGGATGAAAAAACGCCCTTACACTTCCATCGTCCTATGCGACGGTAAGCCATTGGAGCTGCGCTACCGACGATTGAAGCGGCTGCTGAAGAATGCAAACAGGAAGTGAAACCAAATATTTGGCGTTTTTTTTTATATTACAATTCTAATAGTTTTTTTTTATGGGATAAATCTTGTCTCGCCAGGCTATAAACAAGATCTTTCAGGCTGGAGAAGATGAAGTTGTCACGCCAGGCTGCAACAACTTCCGGAAAAATAATCAGGACAGGTATTATGAATTGTTTTTAGGAATCTTGTCTCGCCAGGCAACAAGATATTTTCAGGCTGGATATCATATCCAGCCTGTCGTCACGCCAGGCAGCGACGACGTACTGGAAAACAGGATAAATAGAAACAATCGCCAAGCAGACACGTTTCCGAAGTATTGAATGCAACACTCTTTGAAATGATCGCTAAACAGACCTATTTCTAAAGCAGCGATGGAACAATACCTGTCTTTGAAAGGAAAATTTGGACCAAACCAAACCATTGCATAAAACTTTTTTTTTGTTGGGAATCAAGATATTAAGTCACCTTTTATCGGTCTATGCAAAAGAGCCAAAGAGCATAGGCTAACGGAGTCTACCATTGATCTGATACCTCTTGGCAATTATAAATTAAACCCGAAGATTTCATAACAATATTTGAATTGAAGCGGTCCCAGTGTAGTGAATTTGGATCCACTACAATCGATTATAAATTGGAATCTGTTGCTGAATCACTAATTATGAGAATTGAAAGTGTTCATAACAATTGAAATGTATCGACGCCGGTGTTGTAAATTTGGATCCTCGACAATCAATTGGAAATTTGAATTTGTAGCTAAATCAATAATTATGATAATCGAAAGATATACGGATTCACGAAGAGCATAGCGGATTACGTAATTGGCATCACGGTGAGCGAAGACAGAGGTTCGAGCGAGGAGAAGGAAGCTAATGTGTGAAATATTAAAATTGTACCTTATATTGCAAGTCAGAAGAAAATGACTTGTACTAATAGGTTTACATAAACCTGTACGAAATGACGCAAAACATTTAAAATTACTTATTAAGTATACATACATAATATAAAAATTCAAAAATTCTTTGGTCTGCTTCGAATTCTTCTTCGAATTCAGGACGACGAGGAATGGGTCCGCAGAGAATCTGAGCGCTTCAAGCTCAAGCAAAAAATAGAAAAATTAAACTCTATTTTACCGCCTCTAGCAGACTAGGACTCACGTCACCACAAACAGGCAAAGCAGCAATTAGCTGCACTAAAAATAAAGCTGCAAGCAAACGATATGCTCACGATGGCATGTATTCGTAGGAATAATCAACTTGTCATAGGGTCAAAAAACTGTAAAAAAAAAAAAAAAAACTGGTCAAAAAACTGTGGATTAACAAATATCATGGTTGACTCCGAGCTCTTAGCTAATGGTTCTGTGAATTGGTTCATTACCGGTAAGCATGGCAATCGAGGTAAGAGACTTCATCCACTTGCGTGTTTGGCAATACAAATATTGCACTTCGATAGCTTCGCAAAATCGGCAAATGTTGAAATAACTTATGAAACGAAATCACGTCTTCTACAACTAAGGAACCAACGCCACAGTAATCCAATTATTGGTGATGGTCATTTTTCATTTACTGTACTTATTAGCGGAGTATGAAGCATATCAGACAGATACACTTGCTGGAGTTCATGGGAAAACCGCAAAGTATTTCCTCATTTATACCAATCTCGTTCACCACTACCTTCTGTTGAGTATAAGCATACGAACTGCTAACTTCGAAATGTTCAAATTTGTACTTCCAAAAATCGCAAATATTTTCTTCACGTTCAATCAACAGAATTACTCGAGATATCTGGTCAAATATTACGACAACCTTCGGAAAGTGGATTTAGCTCCAGCACTGTGGAATGCATAGCCACAGTTCTCTTGTAAGCGGTGGATTGTCAAGCTTCGTGTTTCAAATTGGACCAGAGGAGTGTACCAAGATGCACCGATCCAAAATGCTGAAGATATATGATCAGCAAATTGGAAAAATAATGATGAATGGAAGCACCACGGCTTCAATGACATTAATCGGGCACGTCGATGCTGAAGGTAATTGCAAAGGGGCAACTTACCATGAAGAAGGTCAGAGTTGGGAGAACGTGTACGTTTTAGCAACTATAAAAATTTTTGCAAGGGATTATTTCGCTCAGGTGAAATTAGAACAAAATGAAGTGAGTTTGTCCGGTGGAGTGACTTGTTCGTACACGGCGGGCCACTGTTTTGACATATCAGTAGGAGCATCAGTGTGGGAAGATGCTTCTCAAAATGAATGCGGGAACGATTTGAGTACATTGTATCGAGGACCGGCAACCCAAGTAAAGAGAAAACAGCGATGAAAAGATTATTGTGTAGAAGGCGAATCCAAGATATTCGCACTATCATTAATTAGAAAAAAGATGCTATGCCATCAAGAAGTTTGGCAAACCGAGCATCCAAAGCTTTTAATAGTGGAAAGTTTAACACCAATACATCTTCAAAAAACGATTCCGCTAACTCCATATAACACGGATCTTACCAGTTACGTAAATAGCAAGTTTTTATATATAGAGCAGGGGTACAAACGGAGTATAGACCGATTGTACACCGACACAATACATCGAAGATGTATGATGCATAGAGAGATGCTCAAGAACAGATTATTAATGGCACCATTTGCGCCACATGCCATTAGTCAAACTTTGAAATTAGATAAAGGTTATATAGGCAGAGTATTAGGCGAGGTACTGTACGTAATGAAATGTGTGCCAAAAATAGTGAAAATTAGACGCTCGGAAAGATGTTTTCATGAGTTACCCATAGAAATTGATAATCGATCTATGTATATGGCTCCAATAACGCACATTATTCAACATCATGCAGAAGAAGTGGAATGTAACATATTGACTCCTCCATTATATTATATAGATAACGAGTGGGTTGGTCTAAACCCGTATCCGACGATCAAAAGTAATCCCAAGGAGTTATCAGTTGAAGACACCCCAAAACTAGAGTTTAGCCCCATTCAACCAGTAGGACAATATGGATTATATACGCAAGACGAAGTCAGCAAAGTTCAAAGAGTGTTGACTTTCGGCACAGAACGTAAAGCGGTAGGAAACATTATAGCACGTCGAGTGGCCGGATTGGATTCTGGAAGTCAAGGCTATTCTACACTTAAGATGTTTGACTCACATGAGCTGAAAGAACTGGCTCATAATACAATGAGACAAGTATGGGGATGGTTTACCGATGTCGGACTATTCTTTAGTGGTCTGTTAGGATTTTATGTAATTTTTCGGATGTTTAAATATTGTATGAGTGTAGTAATAAATGGTCTACATTTATACGAAACAATTGGTGGCGGTTTGGTATTATTAGCCAGTTTGTGGAACACACTGACTATGGTGCTAATCAATCGGCACCATCAACGAAAAAACAAAGATGCCGAAAAGTATGCGAGAGACAATGCTGAGGACAATAAGGAGGAAATTCCACAGATAATTTATACAGATCTGTATCCATCTTTATCGCAGTCTCAACATTGGACGGAGCAAAAACCATCCAACATAGAAGACGGCAGCACCAGCGTCATCAATAAACTGACAAAGCCTTAGTGCGAGGTAATAATTTACAGATGTTCGGGAATTCGCGAGTTTGTCTTAAAATGAAACGTTTGGTGAATCGTACGATTAAAACATAACAGATAATTATGATCTACGTAACTAATTTTCGCAAACACGCGTTCCAATTTAAAAGAAAACTTAAGAGACGATTGGTGTATTTTGAACATACGGGAAAAATAAAAAAAAAACTATTGAAAAATAGTGAAATTTATCGTGAATTATACGAATGTTTCGCAATATATTTAATTTTCAATTACTGAAACATGTATAGTCCTTTGTTTTTATATTGTATAATTTAGTTAAGGTTGGTTAACTTTTGAGGAAAATTGTGGTTTTTTTTTTTATTTTATATATTTTTTATTTTTGTTTAATGTGTTAAGGGTTGTTTAAGCTTTGAAAAGAATGTGGCTTGCAGATCAAGCGCACATCTTTTTCGAAGGGGGAAGTAATGTAACAAAAATTGGAACATTATGAAGTTTTAGATTTTTGTTATTATTGGATTCCAGTATTGTTTAAAACAGAATTTAGTTTGTTGGTCAGCAAATTAAATTCTAATGTAGTTTATGTTAATTAATTTAGTGGGTCCTGATTTAAATGAATAATTATATATCCTAAAAGGAATAAATCGAAAATAATGAATTATTATTTTGATATCGATAATTGTTTGAAATGTAATATTAGTTGTATTGATTGTAACAATCTCCAGACACCGACAAATTTTGAAAGCCGAGTTGAACAGGATGGGTTAATCGCGATTTTAATATTGTATTTCAAAGTGATAAGGGAAAGTCGATTAAAAACCGTGTCAATTACAGGTACAAAAGACCAAAAATGATGCAATACTTTTTTGCACGTAGTAATTTTGGGATCGTAGTACAATACCAGTAACTTTCCACTGTAATTTTGGACTCGGATGTTTTATAATCTTTTGCACACGAAAGAAGAGGTAGCACTTTCATATAAAAGGGGGTTAATATTCAAAAAGAGGCAGATTGATTTCGACGGTCCGAGAGATTGATTTCGACGGTCCGAGAGACCGATTTAGTCGGTCCCAGCGTATCGTGGTATTTTTGAGTTTTGGCGAAAAAGTCGATTTTGGAAATCAACTTTTGTTCCGTTCGATAAGTGTTTCGTTTTTTGAGTTTTGGTGAAAAAGGCGATTTTGGAAATTGACTTTTTGTTTCATTTACAAGTGTTGCAAGTTTTTTAATTGCAATAGTTACTTTAAAGTTTTGTGAACTGTTAAACAATTGTGGGTGTCGAGATTGAGCGTAGATATACAGGGTGACCCAGACCACCCGTATCAGTACTTTTTTTCAAAAACGGTAAGTCGTAGAGAGTTGGGCTAAAAAAATTTATTACAAAAGCCTTAATGACGAATCTAATGGTGATATTATTATTTCCGGGAAAAGTCGGCATCCAGAGTAGTTTGCTCCAGAAAGTCCAGAAATCCAGAATTTTAAATGGCACTATATGTCGAAAGTGGTATCGTTGGAAAGCTCTTCAAAAAATAAGCAAGTTTTGTAGGAAAAATTTTTTTATTACTCCCACCCCTTATAAGTTATATTCGACTTAAGTTATTAAGTTATTATTTTGATTATTTTGACTTTATTTTAAAAATTGGCATTCAAAATCTAGCTATCGGATTAGACAATAATTAATAATTGCAATTGTTTTATCCCTCTGTCGTAAAATTATCCGTTGCTTGCCATTATTCAAACTAATCATTATTTATTGTTTATTATTAATATTAAGTGTTTGTTTTGAAGTTAAAATTTATATTATTAATTAGTTTAATTAGTGAAATTATGCCGTTTTCGAATTTAGAAGCTTTCGATATTGTCATGTTTAAAAGTAAGGTACATGCGTACATAAGGTACACAGTAGATGGCGCATACATATATATACGACATTGTACGCAGGGTGTATGTAACGTTCATCTTACAAATGATATTAAGTTGAATTATTAATTGTAAAAATAAAATATAGAACGAAGAGGGTGTTTCATTGTGCATTTTACACGAACCTACACAACAAGTGGCGACGAGGATTGGTTAGAAAACATTTTTTTTGATGAACACATGGTTTTACGAGCACATGGGAATTCAATTACAAGAGGTTATATTTTACGTTATTTTTCGATTATCTTACAAGAAGTTACATTTTACGTTATTTTTCGATTATCTTACAAGAAGTTACATTTTACGTTATTTTTTCAATTTTCTTACAAGTGGAAGAAGTTACATTTATTTTTCAATTATCTTACACGTGGAAAAAGTTACAAAAATTTTACAATTTTTACAATGGCGGAAGCCAGTGTTACAAAAACAATAATACAAACGTTGTTTAATATCGAGCCCTACGAAGTAAATTTGCAATGGAAGAGATGGGTAGATCGCTTAGAAGATGCTTTTATAATTTTTGGAATAGAAGAAGAGAAAAAGGCATTTTACCTCTTACATTACATGGGAACAGAAGCCTACAACATCCTCTGCGACAAAATCGCACCACAATTGCCTCGCAGCAAAACGTACATGGAAATACTTGAGGAGATGGGAAGTCACTACAGTCCCGAACCTCTAGAAATAGCTGAAAACTACAGGTTTCATCTAAGGAAGCAGGGGGAAGGAGAGTCAATACGTGATTTCGTGGCAGCTTTACAAAAGTTATCAGTAAAATGCAAGTTTGGAGATTATTTGAAGACAGCATTAAGAAATCAACTCGTATTTGGACTACGAAGTGAAAGAATACAGTCACGGTTACTCGAAATGAAGAAATTAACCTTCGACAAAGCCCTCGATACAGCTTTGGGTATGGAATTATCAGCAATAGACACTGCATTCATACATAAACCGTCATCAGGGACAGTGGATGCAATCAATGTACAACAACCAACACAAAAGAAGAATCGTAATAACAATTTTAAGTCGAAAAACAAAAATAAATTTACCAATTCTAACAATTTTGTTACCAATACAGATAATAATTTAAAATGTTTCAGGTGTGGGTCAAATAATCATTTGGCAACCAAATGTAACAGGGCAGCAAACTTACAATGCTATTCATGCGGTCTTAAAGGTCATTTAAAAGCAGTTTGTTTCAAAAACAAAACACCAGATGCACTTAGGAAGACGACTAATTTAATCGATCAAATTCAAATTTACAATATCAAGGATTATTTGGTAAGAGACAAAATTAACGTTACAGTACAAATAAATTCAATTGACATGACAATTGAATTGGACAGTGGCTCAGCTGTGAGTCTACTGAGTTCAATGGATTTCAATGAATATTTTTCAAATTTGAAACTCAAAGCAACTGACATAAAGCTGTTTTCATATTGCCAGTCTCAATTAAAGGTGTTAGGAGTAGTTACAGTTAACGTAGGTTACAATCAACGTACACGTAGATTGCCTTTATACATTATCGAAGGGAACTGTACTTCACTAATAGGTAGAGAATGGATACGTACGTTACATATACAAATTCCAGATTCAGAATACAGGAATCTAGATTCTTTACAGGTAAATCAGGTTAAATTAAACTGTTCAAAGGAAGTAGGAAAGTTAGTCAGTCGTTTTAGTTCGGTTTTTGATACAAAGTTAGGAAAAATTACGGGAATACAAGCGCGCATCAAATTAAAAGAGGGTGCTATTCCAATATTTTGCAAAGCTCGACCGGTTCCTTTTGCATTGTTAGATAAGGTTAGTCAGGAATTAGATAGGATGATAGAGGAAGGAATTTTAGAGAAAGTAGAAACTTCTGAATGGGCAAGTCCTATTGTACCAGTAATTAAACCCAATGGGGAAGTAAGGGTATGTGGTGATTTTAAAGTTACGATAAATAAAGCGTTAGAGATTGATGAACATCATCTACCTACGATTGACGAGTTGTTAGCTACAATGGCTGGAGGGGAAAAATTTAGTAAGATAGATTTATCCCGAGCATATTTACAGTGTGAAGTTCGTGCTGAAGATCGAAGGTTGTTAACTCTAAATACACATAAAGGGTTACTAAGAGGTACGAGATTGATGTACGGAGTTGCATCAGCTCCAGCGATATGGCAGCGAGAAATTGAAAAAATTTTACAGGGTATAGAAGGAGTTTCATGTTTTATAGATGATTTAAAAATTACAGGACCTAATGATTATGTACATTTAGAGAGGTTAAAATTAGTTTTAGAAAGATTAGAAGCTTACAATTTAAAAATTAATTTAGATAAAAGTTCATTTTTTGCTGATCGTATTGAATACTGCGGTTACATTATTGATAAGCATGGCGTTCATAAATCATAATCTAAGGTAAAAGCAATTGAAAATATGCGTAGACCTACAAATAAGAAAGAAATAAGGGCCATGTTAGGTTTAATTAATTATTACGGTCGTTTTATAAAAGATGCAAGTACATTATTAAATCCATTTAACAAATTATTACAAGATAATACAAAATTTGTGTGGGATAAGAAATGTGAGGAAAGTTTTTGTCAAGTTAAGAGGGAAATGCAATCGGATTCATTTTTGGTTCATTTTGACCAAAGTTTACCTATCGTGCTAGCAGTTGATGCATCGCCAGTAGGTGTTAGTGCAATAATTTCTCATATTGGTAAAGATGGAATAGAAAGACCAATTAATTTAGCATCACAAACTTTGTCAAGTACACAGCAAAGATACTCACAGGTAGATAGGGAAGCCTATGCTATAATTTTTGGAATGAAAAGATTTTATCAGTATCTATACGGAAGGAGATTTACACTGTACACAGATTGTAAACCGTTATTGCAAATATTTTCTCCAAATAAAAGTCTTCCATTGTTAACAGCTAGCAGAATGCAACATTACGCTATATTCTTGCAGGCTTTTCAGTACGATATTCGTTACAAAAATACTAAGTTGAATGGTAATTGTGATGGACTTAGTAGGTTACCTAATAATTCTGAAGAGTTAAGTACGTTAGATACTACAGATTTAATTCAGGTTAACCAAATACAAATGTTACAATTGAATATAAAGACATTAGCTGATGAAACTTTAAAAGATAACGAGTTAAATAAAATTATGTTTAATTTACAAGAAAAACTAGTCATAAGTAAAGATGTTAGTTTCAATATAGATCCTTTAGAATTCAGTATACATGAGGGTTGTTTAGTACGGGGTTTAAGAACTGTTATACCAATTACATTAAGAAAACAGGTATTGCAAGAATTACATCAAGGGCATTTTGGAATAGCCAAAATGAAAGCACTTGCTCGAAGTTATTGTTGGTGGCCAGGAATTGATTTAGATATTGAAAGAGTGGCAAGGAATTGTTTAGAGTGTAGTAAGAATAAAAACAATCCAGTAAAAATTACTCATATGTGGGAGGAACCTAAAGAAGTATTTGATAGGGTACATATAGACTTTGCTGGACCATACATGGGTGTTTATTTTTTCATTCTAGTAGATGCTTTTTCAAAGTGGCCCGAAGTTCACATTTTAAAGCATATAACTTCATACGAAACAGTTAAGGTGTGTAATAAAATTTTTTCATCATACGGAAATCCAAAGGTATTGGTAAGCGATAATGGTAGGCAGCTAAAATCATTTGAATTTGAAAACTTTTTGTCAGATAGAGGTATAATTCATAAATGTTCTGCACCGTACCATCCTGCAACAAATGGGCAGGTAGAGAGATACGTAAAAATAGTAAAAGACGGAATTAGGAAACTTAAATGCAATAAAAATAATTTGCAGGAAAAATTAGATAGTTTTTTATTAGCATATAGGAAAGCTCCACATTGTTCAACTGGAGTTTCACCAGGTTCAAATTTTTTAAAACGGGAGATAAGGACAAAAATTGATTTAATCAGACCGGAAAAATCTGATACTATTTCGAATAGATCAGAAATTACAAAATTACGAAATATAACTATCGGTGCAAGAGTGGTAGTTCGAGATTATTTGAATGATTGTAAATGGAGAGTAGGCAGGGTAATAAATAAATTAGGTAAATTACATTACGAGGTGGAACTAGATAGTGGGGAAATATGGCGAAGACATATAAACCAATTACGGGAGGTTGGACCTTTAGTGCCAAAAACGTACGAAAGAGCAACTGAAAGAGAATGGCAACCTGAAAACAGTAACTCAAAAATTTCAGATAAAAATATTAGTTTAGGTACAGAAAGTAGCGTTAATGTTGGTAGAGAAAATAGTCAAGAAACTGTCGAAGTCGAAACCCCGAGTGCACCTGATGTTCATACGGAGGAATTTATACCTAGAAGATCTGAGAGAATTCGCCGAGCTCCGGATAGATTGACATACTAACAGGCGGTTGTAATTTTGCTGTTTTGGAGTTTATTTGTTAATTTTTTTGTTACAATAAATCATCTATGTTTTCTGAGGGGGAGATATCTGTCATGTTTAAAAGTAAGGTACATGCGTACATAAGGTACACAGTAGATGGCGCATACATATATATATACGACATTGTACGCAGGGTGTATGTAACGTTCATCTTACAAATGATATTAAGTTGAATTATTAATTGTAAAAATAAAATATAGAACGAAGAGGGTGTTTCATTGTGCATTTTACACGAACCTACACAACAGATATGTTAATGATTTTGGGAGAATGTGGACAAAATTACAGAGCTTCTGAGCGTATTTATGCTGAAAGATATCCCCAACGTGCCCGTCAATCTTTCAATGTTTTTCGTAGATTGGCAGCACGTATTTGTACCAGAGGCCAGGTGCAACCAACAAACAATCGCGGTAATCGGATTATGCGACATGTACGTGATGAAAGAGCAGCTAATATTCTTGCTGCAGTAATTGTTGATCCGAATATTTCAACCAGAAGACTTGAAAGAGATTCTGGAGTTAGCCAATCCACTGTATGCAGAGTCTTTAAGGATCATAATTTTCACCCATACCACATACATATGCATCAAGAATTAAATGAGAGTGATTTTCAAAGTAGAGTAATTTTTTGTAATTGGTTAATTAACAAAGGCCCCCATTTTCCTGTGACGGTTTTATGGACTGACGAGGCTACTTTTAAAAGCACTGGTGAAGTCAATATTCACAATGCGCATTACTGGTCGCAAACAAATCCCCATTGGCTGCGAACTATTGATAACCAACATCTTTGGAGCGTTAACACGTGGTGTGGTGTGCTTGAAGGAAAAATTATAGGTCCTTATTTTTTTGAAGAAAATCTTAATGGGATACGATATGCCGAGTTTTTAAATAATGATTTGATCGATTTATTGGAAAATGTTTCTCTGGAAATGCGAGCAATAATGTGGTTTCAGCAAGACGGCTGCCCAGCTCATTTTTCATTGGTTGCTAGGAATGCAATAAACCAACTATTTCCCAATAGATGGATAGGCAGGGGAAGCACAGTGGCGTGGCCTCCAAGGTCGCCAGATTGTACTCCCCTGGATTTTTTTCTTTGAGGTCGGATCAAAGATATTGTTTATACAGAAAAACCGACAACGAGAGATGATATGAAGTTCAGAATTTGCAATGCCTGTCGATCATTAAGCACTGAAGAAGTACTTAGAGCCACTGATAGTATAACCAGAAGAGCTCAACAGTGTTTAGAAGTAAACGGAAGACATTTTGAACACTTGTGACATTGCTCTAACGCGGAAGCTGGATTTTAAGTGCTGACTTTTAAAGTTAAGAAATTGAAATTTAATAATTTCAAGTGAATATAGCTTAAAAGGGGTGGGAGTAATAAAAAAAATTTTCCTACAAAACTTGCTTATTTTTTGAAGAGCTTTCCAACGATACCACTTTCGACATATGGTGCCATTTAAAATTCTGGATTTCTGGACTTTCTGGAGCAAACTACTCTGGATGCCGACCTTTCCCGGAAATAATAATATCACCATTAGATTCGTCATTAAGGCTTTTGTAATAAATTTTTTTAGCCCAACTCTCTACGACTTACCGTTTTTGAAAAAAAGTACTGATACGGGTGGTCTGGGTCACCCTGTATAAGGATTAATTTTTGGGGATTATTTCGTAAGTGTTTATGTTGTTATACTAACCTTAGTGATAATTACCTTTTGGAAAAAGAAACAATTAAAATTATTATAATTGTTTGTAAAGAAGGGCCTTCATAATTATTAGGGAATATAGGATTCTTTTTTTATGCTAGGGTTAATTTATACTAATTTTTACTGAAAATAAATATCGAGTAAGATAATTACGTCGATGTTTTATTTTCCTTCGATTGAAGGAAATCACTTTAATTATTTTTAGGGTAGTGTTTTGTATGCCGTCTATACCCGTAACCGGGGTTTCTATTCCCAAAGTTAAGCCGGGGGCCCAACGCCATACAAACGAAAGGCCGGTGGTTCGACCAGTTCTACGCTACCAAAATTAAGACTGAGAATAATCGAGGGTGGTTTGTTCGTTCGAAGGTGGTGGCAGCAATAAATATAAATATTCCTGAGAACGACGCACCCCCCAAACTTCGAGGATTCTCAGCACGGGCTGGTAGGATAAGGCCCAAGTGACGTCGACCAGAAAAAGATAAGAGACTTCACATCACATATTATTGGGAGGCGTTACAAAACTATCTTCTGAACGTCGACGAGAATGGCAAAATCACAGAATGTGCTGAAGACGAAAATCGATTTGAAAAGGCAATAAAAAGAACTAAAAACTAGTTTCGCAGATTCACAGAAAAAAAATGAAAATCTCAGGAAAAATTGTAGAAGTTCGCATGCAACGTGACTTATTATTTGGAAGATTACTGAAAATTTCTTTAGAAAATTCGATCGATTTGGCCAAAATATTAATTTCCGCTGACTCCTGTTCCACTGTCATTATGCCACATCGATGGAGCATTGTGCAAGACCGAAAAATCAGCTCTATTGAAGTTACTTGAAAAAAAAAAAGACAAAGAATCACCATCACACGTAAGACGTCCAAATTTTCTATGGATTTTTCATTCTGCATCTGATGAGAAACATTCCGCTAACCTTCGGAAATATTTCCTCCAATATTTTGCAGATGTTTACGAGATGTGGAGCAAGAACAGCCATAGTAATGTTCGATGAATATTTTTCACCTTTGATCAAAGATAATGAACACACATTTGCGTGGGACAAGCAAAAACAACGATATCACATCAACGGTGGTGATCAAACGCGTCCTGCAGATTTCTCATCGGCATTAAAAAAACATCAACGTCAAAGAGGCCTTAGTGGAGTTTCTGATTGATGACTGGAAAAACCCTGCAATGGCGCCATTCTTCAAAAATAAAACTGTTTATATCAATTATAAAAATTGTTATAAATTCGAAAAAGTTAACAATGCTGTTGTGAGGACTTAAGACGAGAATTACGCATGTCCTGCACATGAAGAAGCCGATGCAAAAGTAATGATCCATGCTTGCAAAGTGGAGCCAGACTCAAATGTTGTCATCCGTTGCTCATATACCGACATTTTAATAACACAGGTCTACATAATAAATTTTTTTTTATTAATTAGCCCGCAAGATGTCGTGCGAAGCTGTCAAAATCTTGAAGCTACGTTCAGGTTTGTATCGATCGATAATAATCTAAAAAATGTATTTTATCATACTTAATGTAATTACATTATTACATTATTAATTTAATTAATAGTTAAATAAAAGTTATTATAAGTTGTTATAAGTAAAAGTTAAATAGTTAAATAATAAATAAAAAATAGTTATGGTAAATTTCATAACTTAACACATTACCCAAAAATTATTCGTCAAGTTTGAGTACAACAACGGACAATTTAAGTTATATTCACACTGCATAACTTCAAGAAAAAACATTTATTTAACTTTATCTAAAAAGTATACCTAAAATAATCGGCTCAAGTTTGGAAATTTGTTGTAAAACATACTTTATAAGGTAATCCTTCTTAATATTTGATGTGAAAAATGCATTCAGTGTAGTTCAAAATATCTTAGAAATATTTTTAAAATGGTCGGTAGAAAGAATTTATCCGAAAATGACAAGAAAAAATTTTAGTTCTGCGTGGTGAAAACAGAAGTCTTATTCCTATATTAGTAGGAAAATTGGGTACGACAGACATACTATAAGTAGATTTTTAGGTAGAGATTTTGAGGTAGAGCGTACACAAAATTTAACCACATACATACATCCATACATACATCCATACATACACACATACATACATACAGACATTTTTTGGAAATGACGATTTTCCGCTTCTGGGACCCCAAAATATCTAAATTCATCAAAATCTCAACTTTTTTTTTCTGCACCACTACAATACTTTCTCAGACTTCGTATGATAAAGTCATGGTACTATTGGTATAATAGTACCATGTGATAAAGTAAAAATTTAAAAATCAGTTTGGAGCCATCGATTTTAGATTTATTTGCCGAAAACGAAGAATTGTGTTTTCAACAGAAAAATGCACCTTGTCATACCGCACGAACGGTAAGTAATATCTTTGTAAAAAAAAGTTTTTTTTTCAAAATGCATTAATAATGTTGTGAATATTTTCAACTACCAAATTATTGAAAAATGTGAAATGAATTGCTTTTTATTTTGCTTAGGTGACATTTATACATCGATATAAGTGGCAATCAATACAGAAAAATCCAGAAGTAGGCGATGTAGTATTAATAAAAGAAAAGGACATAAAACCAAGTCAATGGCCACTAGCAAAAATTTGTGAAACGCATCCAGATCCTGATGGCATATTACGGGTTGTAACGGTGAAGAAAGCAAAAGGTCAAACTACAAAGAAAAGTGTGCATAACCTAATACCATTAATAGAAGAATCAACAAATAATATAGTACAGAAGAAATCCAGCCAGGTTCTTTCCATGATCACAAGAAAGGAAAAAGTCAAACAAAAAGCGTTACCAACTAAAATAATAATTTCATTGTTAATATTATCAAATCTAATAACAACAAGTAAGGCAGAAATTAATATTACAAAATTGGAATCAGGACTCTACATAGAACATTTAGGAAGTGCAATCATCGAACGGGGGATATTTCAAATGGAAATGAAATACAGCATTCAAAAACTGAACGAAGACAAAAAGTCTGTGGAAGAAGTGACACACCAATTTGATCAACTATGTAACACCATAAAAGAAATACATCCAAGTACAATCTGTCAAACAATGAGTCATCATTTACATGAGGGACAAAACAAAATGAATTGGATCGAAGAAGAATTAAGTAAAGATCAACCTCAAAGAAGAAAAAGAAGAGGCTTTTTAGGTGAAGTTATGACATCAATTTTTGGAGTAAATGACGAAGTTTATCAAGACATCGATGATATTCAAAAAAATCAGCAAGAATTAATAAAAACAGCAAATCATCAAACAAAATTTATGCTGTCTGCAATATCAACATTCAACGACACAGAAAAAAGAATAAACACGCAATTAGAACATTGGAGAACAAAATTAAATCAGGCAATAAAAACTATACAAGAATGGGAACGGTACCAAGGTCAAGAAAAACTCGAATTACAAATTTTGACATCATTTCAAATCGCAAATAATTACATTTTGGAAACGTGTAATTTTTATGAAAGCCTTCTCCAGCTAAAATTTGGGCGGGGCAACTTACATGATCTGATATCACCAGCTCATGTAAACAAAATCATTGCAGAGGCACAACAAAAGATTTCAGCACCTTTACAAATCATGAGAAGTCCCATCGTTAAAACAAAAGTAGTAACCGACGACAATAATATACATGTATTCAGCCAATTTGTACTAGCCGGAAGAAACAAGTTCATCTTAGTAAAGATCACTCCAATTCCACTGAAAATAAAGGACAACTTATATTGGATAACAAAAGTTTCAAACCCATTTTTTGCAATAGATTATAATTTACAATTATATTTTGAAATGAACAACCAAGAATTCAAAGAAGCAATTACAATATCAGAAGTCAACCGTATTTACTCTCCAGTTGCTGTCAAGAATTTCGATACGACACCAAATTGTGTAATCGACCAGATATACAACCGACCAAGTCCACTTATATGCAAATCTACAAGAAAAAATATCACCAACACAATTTGGAAGCAATTGTATACACCCAACGTATGGATGGTAATTACACCAAATCCAGTACGAATTGATGTGCTATGTAATAACCAACGCCAAGAACACATTTTAAACCAAACATGCATACTCCAAATTTCTCAAGAATGTATCGTCAAAACGAAACAAAATGTTTTGACACCATTAAGAATTCGAGCAGCACCAATATTAGCTTCCTATCACAAACACCTACAAATTCTCAATAATACGTTGTCAAATCAAGAAAAAAACCCAACTCAACTATTAGAACCAGTCCTGACCAATTCGGAAGACATTCAAGATTTACTTAAGATGGAAAAAGACATTTCTCAAGACTTATCCGAACATCACTGGACGAAAATTAAATTTCTGCCTTACTTGTTGTTATTAGATTTGATAATATTAACAATGAAATTATTATTTTAGTTGGTAACGCTTTTTGTTTGACTTTTTCCTTTCTTGTGATCATGGAAAGAACCTGGCTGGATTTCTTCTGTACTATATTATTTGTTGATTCTTCTATTAATGGTATTAGGTTATGCACACTTTTCTTTGTAGTTTGACCTTTTGCTTTCTTCACCGTTACAACCCGTAATATGCCATCAGGATCTGGATGCGTTTCACAAATTTTTGCTAGTGGCCATTGACTTGGTTTTATGTCCTTTTCTTTTATTAATACTACATCGCCTACTTCTGGATTTTTCTGTATTGATTGCCACTTATATCGATGTTGTAATTTTTGTAGATAATCTGAAGACCACGCTTTCCACATGTCCTTTTTAATTTTTTGTACTAATTTCCATCTTGAGTTGTGGGCTACTGTAGCCATTGTGTTTGACAGATGCGTTGGGGATAAAATTTCTCTTCCTATCAAGAAATGCCCTGGCGTCAGTGTTTCTAATTCGTCCGTACTATTATTTATTACGCAGAGTGGCCTTGAATTTAAACATGCTTCGATTTGACATAATAATGTACTTATTTCTTCAAATGTTAGTTTGTTTTCTCCAACTATTCGTGTGAAATGATGTTTCATTGATTTTACGGCAGCTTCCCAAAGACCTCCAAAATGCGGTGTAGCTGGGGGAATGAAGTGCCATTGCGTGCCTTGAGACCCTAGGTTGTTTTGGAAATCGTTGTCGTTTAAAAGTTTTCTTATTTCTTTTTTGATAATATTGTTTGCCCCTACAAAATTCGTTCCATTGTCGCTATATATGTGTTCACAATTTCCACGACGAGAAGTAAATCTTCGAAATGCTGCTAGAAATGCATCTGTTGTTAGATCTGTTACTGCTTCTAGATGAATTGCTTTTGTTGCTAGGCACACAAATATTGCTATATATCCCTTGTATGTTTTATTTCCTCGACCTTTTGACATTTTCATGATTACTGGCCCGGCGTAATCAACGCCTGTGTGAAGGAATGGTGGTGACGGTGTTACTCGTGCAGCTGGTAAGTCTCCCATTAATTGTTTTACTGTTTCTGCTTTATGTCGAATACATAGTACGCATTTCTTGATTTCTGTTTGTACCGCTTTTTTTCCGTTTATTATCCAATATTTTCTTCTTGTATATGCCAATGTTTGTTGATTACCTCCATGCAATGTTTGGTGATGAGCATCTCTAATTACTAACGTTGTGAAATGATTTTGATGTGGTAGTATTATTGGATGTTTTTGGTCAACTGGTATTATTGAATTTTTTAGTCTTCCTCCTACTCGCAGTATGTTATTGTCCAAATATGGATTTAAACTGATTATTTTGCTTTTCTTATTGATTCCCGTTTTATTTGTTAATGCTACTATTTCTTCTCGTAACGTTTCTTGTTGAACTTGTTTAATTATCTGTTGGTGAGTGTATTGAATTTCTGCCACTTTAAGTCCTTGCGTTGATTTATTCGATGTACGTTTGCAGAATCGGTTGCAGTAGGATAATACTCGCAACATTCTTGTTAGGGATGAAAATCGTTCAATTATTGTATTTGTGTTATTTTTTATAGTTATGTTAAGGCATCGTTTTTGTTCAAGTTTCGTAGTAGGAATTTCTTCTGTTTGTTCTTCTAAGATTTCTTCTTGTAACCACTTTGGTCCATTCCACCATAATTTATTCTCTTTTATTTTTGACGGTTGTATGCCTCTTGATATTAAATCCGCAGGATTTTCAGATGTTTTTACATATTTCCAACATTGCGCTGGTAAGTTGTTGTTTATCTCTCTAACTCGATTGGCAACGAAGGTGTTCCACCTTTCCGGATTACCCTTTATCCAGGCTAATGTAATTTTCGAATCGGTCCACGCTGTTTGCTGAACTTTCGGAATTTCTAGTATCTTATTTGTGTAGTCCATTAGTTTTGCAAGAAGTAGTGCTGCACATAGTTCTAGACGTGGTATTGATGCTTTTGTTTTCACCGGTGCTACTTTTGATTTGGCAATTAACAGTGTTCCTTTGAATTCTCCCTTTTTCTTTGTTCGTACGTATATCACTGCCCCATATGCTTTTTCCGACGCGTCACAAAATCCGTGTAATTCAATAGTATCTTCTTTGTGAGTATTGATCCATCTTGGAATTTTCACTTCTTCTACCTCTTTCAATGTTGTATAATATGCAGCCCATTTTTCGTTAATATTTTGTGGAACGGATTTATCCCAATCTAAGTTTTGTACCCATAATTCTTGAATTAATAATTTTGCTATTATGATCACCGGTGACAACCATCCTAATGGATCGAATAATTTGGCGATTTCTGATAATATTGTTCTTTTTGTTGCTATTTTGAGATTTGTAGTTTGAGTTTTGAATTGAAATGTATCATTGTAAGGTGCCCAGTATACTCCCAAAGTCTTTTTTAAAATTTCCTGTGTTATTTCCATAATGTTTTGGTTTTTTAGTTCCTCTGGTAATTGATCTAAGACTGTTTGATGATTGCTTGCCCATTTTCGAAGATTAAATCCACCTGATTTTAATAATTTTATTATTTCTGCTTGTATTTTTGTAGCTTCGTTTATTGTTTCTGCACCTGACATTAAATCGTCAACGTAAAAATCTTGTAGAACTACTTTGGCTGCATGAGGAAATTTTTCCATCTCGTCTTGTGCTAATTTCTGAAGAGTTTTGATTGCAAGATATGGTGCTGATGTTGTTCCATATGTCACAGTATTTAAACGATATTCTTTTATTGGCTGGGTATTGTTAAATCTCCAATATATGTGGTGAAATTGTTTGTCGTCTTCTGATATTTTTATTTGTCGGTACATTTTTTCTATATCTGCGATGAAAACTATTGGATATTTTCTCCATCTTAGCAGTATTTCTCTAAGTTCCTGTTGAAGCCTTGGACCGGTATGCATGGTGTCATTCAAGCTTTTACCATTAGTTGTTTTTGATGATGCGTCAAATACTACTCTTAGCTTGGTAGTTGTACTTTCTTCTCGAATTACCGGTTGATGTGGAATGTAGTATTTTCCTTGATTGTAGCTGTGTGTAGGTACCATGTGACCGAGATCTAGATATTCTTTCATGAATGCGTTGTATTCTTTTCTAAGTTCTTGATTTGCTGATTGTTCTAGTTTCTTTTCTAACTGATGAAATCTTGCCAAAGCTCTTTGTTTTGATTCTCCCAGCTGCGGTGGATCTTCTTTAAATGGTATCTTCACTATATAATTACCGTGTTTGCTTCTTTTCGTATTCTTCTCAAAATGTTCCTCGCACTTCTTATTTTCTTCGGATATTGGTTTTTCGGTTTCGACTTCTTCTAATTCCCAAAATTTCTGTAGTTTTTTATCTTCTTCATAGCGACTTATCAGGCTTATGATCTCTATTGGTTTGTTGATTGTTTTTTGGATGCTGCCCGATAAAATCCATCCTAGTTTCGTTTCTTGACTTATTATTCCATCCTTGATTTTCTGAAGACCGTGTTGTATAATTCGCCCTAATTCTTCGGCTCCTAATATCGCGTCTATTGGTCCCGGATGATTGAATGTTGGATCTGCTAGTAACTTGTTATCCCATGCTTGTGATAATTCCACGTTTAATTGTTGATTGGGGTGATTCTTCGTTAATTTTGGTAGTATGATGAAATTAACACTTAGTGAATATTCGCTTGGAAATCTTGGTTTTATTGTTGCTTGCATCTTGAATTTTGAAATTTTCGGACACTCATCACTTATTCCGGATATTTCTGCTAAAATTTTCTGCCTTGGGTATCCTATTCTTTGAGCTGCTTCTTCACTAATCAATGCTGCTTGGCTTCCAGAATCAATTAATACTCTTAAATATTCCATGTTGCCATTTTGAGCTGTTGTGCATACTAAAGCTGTTGCTAATAGTACTATACTATCATCGTGGTTTGCTGAATATGAATTTTTGGACACTTCTGTGTTGGTGCTGATCTGTTCCCCGTATGCTGGTGCTGGTTGGTTTCTTGATGTTCCTGGATTTGAATTGAAATTCTTTATTGGTCTTTGGTTGTAATTATATTGTCTAGAAAATGCTGATGCCGGTTTAGCATTACCGTATCTTATGGCTGGTGTTGTTCTCTGTTCTTCGTGTAGCAATGTATGATGTCTTCTTCCGCATTTATGACAAGTTTCTTTTTTAAAACATGGTGAGTCGTGTGGGTTTAAGCAATTAAAACATCTTTTATTTTCCCTTATGATTTCTTTTCTTTCAATTGAAGTCATATTTTTGAATTTGATGCAATCGTGAATTCTGTGTTGCTGGTTGCAACAGATACATCTAAACTGCTTGGAAATGTTTGGCACGTATTTTTGAAAAGTTGAATATTTTGTTTGGTATCCATTGCCTCTGGTATCTGATGATTCAATTGACTGACATCTCTTCTCTAAAAATTCTAGTAATGACTTCAATGATTGCACTTCGTGGTTGTTTGCTATTGTTTGCTCATAAATCCTATTTGTTTCCGGATCCCATTTTTGACTGACCCAGCGCTCGATCATTGGACCCCAATTTTCAATTTCGATGCCTTGATTTTCTATCGCCCTTAAACATTCATAAACGGTGTCGTGTATATGACGTAGTTGTTTTAGATTTTCATGGTGAATTGTTGGTAGATTCATTATTTGATCCATTAATTTGGCAATTATCAATCTTTTGTTTTGATATCTTTTGATTAATATTTCCCATGCTGCGTCGTAATTTTCTTCCGTGATCAATAAATGTTGTATTAATCTGCTAGCTTCTCCTCTCACGTGCGTTTTTAGATATTGCATCTTCTCTGTCTTGGTGATTGCTGTGTTGGCATGTATTACTTTCTGAAAAATGTCGTAGAAGGTGCTCCATGCTTCATATCCTCCACTAAAATAAGGTAGTTCTATTTTTGGCAATATGATGTTGGGTTTTTGCTTAGGACTTTGGTTCATTTTTTCTTCTAGTTGATCCATTATTTGTTCATATTTTTCCTCAGTTTTCTTAAATTTGTTGTCTTTGAAGTAGATATTTTCAAAATTTTCTTCATATACCATTATATCTTCATGAAGTTCTCTTATGGAATCCCATTGTGCTTCTATTTTGTTTCTTATTCTCTCAAACGTAGTTGGTTTATTTTCTTCTCTTAATTTGGTTGCTGTATTTTCCATGGTTTCGGTTAGATAGTTGATTTTCACATATTGTTTTTTGATGCGTGTTATTTGGTGTAGCTCCATTTCTTTTCCGTTTTCTTTTTCTTCTGGTAGTTTTTCTTGATCGATTTGACTTTTAATAGATGCTTGTTTTGTTTCTTCTTCAGCTTTCTTGCAGGTTTGTAAATATTCAATGGCCTCTCTATGTTTCTTCTCGATTGCTTCAAAATATTTGGATGTGATATACGTGTGTTGAGGTACGTCCAATTCTTGAAATTTTGTATGATTTTTTCTTGCTTCTGCGATATGTCCTGCTAGATCTTCTTCCCGTTTTCGTATGTATTCTTCTGTTTTTCTTGTTGATGAATCCTTTTTTGCGTTTGTTAAGATTGCCACTATTGCTTTTCCGATTTTTTCTTGGTGTACTGCTATTTCGTTGGCTTTTTCCATTTTTTCCTGTTCACTCATGTTTTATTAATTTAATATTGTTATTGACCTACTTGAATTATCTCCGACACTGGAGTTTGCTTTTGTTTGTTTAGCCACTGTTCGACGCTGGAGCTGTTGTAAATAGTTGTCGGTGTTGATTGGTGTTGGATGCTGGTGATGGGTGTTTGATGCTGGTGGTTGGTGTTTGATGATGGTGGTTGGTGTTTGATGCTGGTGGTTGGTGTTTGATGCTGGTGGACCGTGGCGTCGTCGCTGGCTTCTAGGTGACTCGAAGGACCATGTAAAATTTGAAGCTAAACTTTGCGCCTGTTAGCAGACTATCTAACAGGTTAAAAGGCAATTTTAGTCTACGCCTTGCAAAGTCGCTTCGGTGGAAGTATTCAATCAAACAAGTGAAATTATACTCATTTATTCAATTACTTGTAGTCTCTTTTATATTACCGATTTGCTGATTAGTCGATTCATGCGACTTTACAATTTATATTATAATTGCTGATTTAATAACAATATAAATAAGTTCACCTACTTATTGAAAAATGTGCAGGATTGCAAAATAATATTACTTAAATATTTTTACATACAGGATGGTTTTATAATTAGAATTAATAAATTTTGTGAAGCCAAAATATTATGTTTAACGTGGTTAAACAGGTGTCGAATTATTTCATTAACAATGGCATTTATGTAATCGATTGGCCAGGTAACAGCCCCGATTTAAATCCAATCAAGAACCTTTGGGCCGTTATGAAGAGGTATATGGTGGACAATAGTCCTAAAACTAAACCCGAGTTAAAAGAAGCCATCAACTTTGTATGGAAGAATAATTTAAGCGACGACTACCTGCAAAAGTTGGTAAAATCAATGCCACAACGTTTAAGGAACGTAATAATGTCAAAGGGAGGCTCAACTAAATATTAATATATTTTTTATTTATGATTATTATATTAATAATAAACACTTGCCTATATTAATTATCTTTTAAAAAATTATTTTACTATATAATTTATATAATATTCGGGAGCAATAATTTACCTGGAAATGGTGCTTTATTTTGCAGGGGGGTGTTTTGTTGATTATACAATATATCATAAAATTTAATAATTTACTACGTATTATAGCTAGTCAATTATAAAACATAAAAATTAGTTCTATGTAAATGAATATGTATGAAAAAATTAATGAGTGATGAGTGATTTCTAGATGAGTGTTTCGTGTACATCTCTTATTTTACTGACCAAATTTTATCATTATTGTATTTTATTGAGTTGTTTGTACTGGTCTCACACTCTCACATTTTTGTTTACCTATGTATTTTTGATTGGTAACCACCCGACCACAAATTTTGCATCACCATGTAGCGCTTATCTAGTTACTTTCAGGCTTCTGATTATAAGCAATGTTAATTTATAGAATTTTGACATCTGTAACTTTATGTTTGACATTTATGGTTGTACTCATGTTTTTAAGTGCTGCATTTTACATGTTTTTAAATTTACAACTTTTATTTGACTTGGTTGAGGTTACTGTAGGTGAACTTTCGGCTTATCCTCCAAATCTTTTACGCCGAGACAATTTCTATCCTACTGTGAGGTGAGTGCAGTGATCATGTCACAATTGTCGAACGTAACCATATCTTGCCTTTTGTATTTTTGTAATTTTTTAGTCCTTAAGATGGTTCAAATTATTAACCGAAACGTTGACAATCAGTAATTGTGTTTTATTTTGGCGTCTCCTCCATCCCAATATACTTTCCAATTGCTAAATTAAGAATAACTTAAAATTTTACAACCGCGCATTTTAGATTGCCCCCACTGTACATACTCCTCTATCAAGCCGAGACGAAATTTTATACATCATTATCTTTTAACGTTAAAAATTAACGGTTTTAAAGCAGTTTTAAAGCAGGTTTTAAAGTTTTAAAGCATCTCTCTCTTTACCAAGAACTATCCAAGTGCCAATTATTGTTAGGTTGTTAGTGAATTTTTTTGTGTGTAAAATTGTGATTGTATTTAGTGAAATTTCTTTTAGTATTGGCATCTCTGCATCTCTATAAAATTTTGGGTAAGAACTTCAGATTTATTATCCCATATCTTTAGTGCTATGCTATGAATTTTTTTAATTCAAAAATTTTTTACTTTCTTAATTTTTATGTCCTACATTATTTGTTAGTATTTTAATATTCAATTTCAATTTAAGTTAATTTATGAAAATAAATAATTATTAATCAGTCGTGTGTATTTCTTTATGTTCTTTTTTCTTTAAGTTCTACAGTTACACCATCCGTGGGTAAGTTTCATGTTCGACCTAACTAACCGAGGCACCGAAAAATCGCCTTTTTTTAATTAAAAAATCGGGTCGTTTCAACTTATGGGTTTACTAATTACACCCTAAATCAAGATATCGGCTAAAAAGCGAAAACCAGCAATTAATAGCAAGGCTCAAGAAGTAACAAAGAATTTATTTTCCTCAGCGGTAAAAAAAAACACCCTCCCAAACCACAAGAAAAACATGTCAAGATAAAATGCAAAAACAAGGAACAACAAGAAAAGAAAGTGATTGCATCCTTGTCTAATTTAGTAATACCCACACATTCTTCATGCACATATTGGCCACATGCAAGACACAATCGCATATATCAGCCTATAGTTGAATTTTTTAAAGAATAATATAAAAATTTATACTAAACCGATGACATCGAAATAATTAACCAATGAAATTGGTTTAGACTAGGTTTAGTTCTATACTAGCAAAACTTACGCTTTGTTTACATCTAATTTCAAACCAATTTCATCGGTAAATGTTTTGCGGTCATCGGTTTAGTATAAATTTTTATATTATTCTTAAAAATCTCCAACTACAGCGATCTTCATTACCTACTAAACAATTACTACCTTTGAATTTATTGTTTATTTTCTTTTCTTTTCTTCTTTGTTTTTGCTGTTTATGTTGTCTTGTTCTTGTTGTTGTCTGTTTAAGTGCTCAAATTGTTCCAAAAAAAAACAGTAAAATGTTAATTTGCTAAAGAAGTTTCACAGCAGTTTTTTTATTTAATTTGTTGACTTAGACAACAACTCACTGCTTGTCATATCTTTGGTGTTGAGTAGAAGGAACTTAAGTCAGAATTATACAATTTTTAGTTTTTTATAGTTTTGGATTTCTAATTTTTTGTTCTATCGATTCGTATAAAGAACATAAGTCAATTGTTTCGTGATGTAAATCTTAAGAACTTAGTTGCAAATTTAATTTTTTCGAATTGCATAAGAACTTAAGTCATCTTATGTTCTTAATATCATACAAGCAGAAACTAAATATGAAATCTTATAGACTTAAGTCGACTTTAAATAATGTAAAAAATATAATAAACTTAAGTCAAGTACTTCGTATTTTTTCATCTGAAATTACCTATAAGATCCGTATAATTATTATACATTCACAAGCGCAGTTATTAAACAATATTTGACTAATTCTTTGATTATTTTTTTATCGGTAGGTATTGTTTATATAAAGTGAAAATTTCTTTGTAAGTGAATTTTATTGTTTATGGAAAAAGACTTAACAACAAAATTTTTCTAAAATTTTATTGAGTATTCGGAAACATACTTTGATGTAAACGCAATCAGCATGTTTATTTAATGTTATCAATAAATTTACCGGTATAGTTTTATCCTATCATTCTTAACTCACTTATCAAAAATTGATAAAATACAAAAATGCAGTAGAAATATTATAAACATTGGTAATTCTCCATTCAATATTATTAAAATTGATCATTCACCTGCTAACTTTTGTTGGTTTTACTTGGTTGTGCGATTAATTTTTTAAATTTTATTGAAAATGAGTGCAAAAGCGAAAAAAGTTCTCAAAATGGCGTTAAGGGTTGTGCATGATGAAAAAGAAGGTAAGTACCTAATCAATTTCATTTTATTTGAATTTTATTTTATACCACTTTTTATTATTTTTAAGAATATTTCGTTAATTATGCGAAAATGATTTAACCTTTAATACCGTGATAATATTATGTAGTAATTTCTAAATGTAAGTAATTCCTTTGATTTAGACGAAGTTACTTCGAAAGAGTCATCACCTCCAAATTCGATCAGTTCTTCTCTGGAAAGGATGTTCAGTTCACATGATAGTGCGAAAGATGAAAATTACTGCCCTTCACCTTTATCTTCTGATTCAAATTTCGAAGAAACCAGAGAAACGTCTACTTTTGAACAATCACCTCAACGATGTATTAAAGATAAAATAATTATATTTGTTACACTTTCAGTTTAATACGATATTATTTTAGCTACTTCAGCACTTGTGATACTGATATTCTGTAAAACTGATAGACCGCTAAAAAAATGGGCCCTATCTATTCGAAAGGAGCGATCCAAGTTAAATACTTAATACGGGAAACTCGTACGTAAATAGCAACGAAAATCAAGTGAATGCAAGAGAAATGCAACCATTGAAGGAATGTCGAAAAAAATGCAATTTAATATTACAAGAAGATCGTGTGAAAATATTTCAAGAATATTGGGCATTTGGAACACATAGTAAAAGAGTTAACTTTGTCGCGAGAATGATAAATACAGTGGAAAAAAAAAACAACCCGAAGAAGAAACGTAGAGAGCAACAAACAAAGAAATGTGTCTCATGAATATTCGTTGGAATTAAAAGGCAAGAAATTATGCAGAAGAAGAAAGTTCTTTTTGTAATACTTTGGATGAAAAAGATACATTCATAAAAAAACGCATTGAAAAATAAACATGAAAGTACTTCAAGAGTGACAATCGAAGATCGTCGAGGCAAAAATTCATCACCTAACAAAAAATCTCAAAAAGCCATTAATGAAGTCCTGTAACATACATATCTATTCATTTCCTTCGTACTGGTAAAACATTACATTGCTAAAACTAATGATAAAATGTATCTTACCAAGCCATATCAATTTAACAATAATGTACAGGTTGTACAAAGAAAACCATGAGCAGCCAGTTTCTCGAACAATTTATGAACGGGAATTCTCCAAAACTAACTTGAAATTCAAGAAACAAAGTGTCGATACTTGCCACAAATGCGATACATTGGCAATGCAAGTAAAGGTAGCTGATTTCCAAGATAGAGAACATAGAAAATAAATTAAAACTTCATCACGAAAGAGGTGATTTGGCGTACGAATCGAAGAGAATGGACAAGATTGAAGCTATTGGAGATTATGAGAAAAGGTGTTACTCCTTTGACTTGCAGCAATATCTGGAAACTCCCTTATGGACATCTTCGATGGCTTTTTATGAAAGGCAGTTGTGGACATTTAATTTGACCATACACGACAACAGCAATGGAAACTCCACAAATTGTATGTGGCCATGAAGCGATAGCTGGACGGGGAGCAAACGAAATCGCTTCTTGCTTGTATCAACATTTGCTACAATTACCAAGTAACGTTAAACAAGTTACATTTTACTCAGATACCTGCCAAGGCCAAAATAAAAATAGTCACGTGTGTGCAATGTTCCTTAAAGCGATAGCGAAATTTAGAAATAATTAACCATAAGTTCTTAGAGCCCGGACATACGCACATGTCGATTTCAAGTGAAGGAAATGACCCAAGAAGAAATCTTTGATTTTGCTAATTTGTTACTAACGTACTGGTGTACAGAAAGAAAAAAAAAATGGTGACCAATTTAAAATTCACGACGTTTGTTGGAACCAATATCGCAAAGCAGAGAAAGAGCAAGTGTTTTACAAAACTAGTTTAGCTGCAGATGAAAAATTTAAACAAGTAAGTTTCTTAAGAAAGTAAAACGGAAATTTGAAAATCTCTTTAAAAAAGAGCTATTTTGTACCGGTAACAAAATTTCAAAAGAAAAAAAGCAGATTTATTAGATCTTTTATCACTAATACCTCCGGTATTTCACGATTTTTATAACAATTTAACAACCGACGATGGGCCTGCCGAAGATCCAGATTTGAGAGATATTATTGATTTATAAAATTTAATTTGTTTATTTATGTTATGTAGTACTAGAATTAATGATAAAATAAAGATTTTCTTCCATGCTGTTCATACTTTTTGAAAATTTTTATTGACTTAAGTTTATATGATTGCAATATTGCAATAATAATAAAGTACTTACTAAAAGCTAAAGTCACAAAAAAAACTGATAAGGAGTGATAATTCCAACTTCATCTTATGTCACTTGTTAGATATAACCACAGGGGTGAAGGTGAGATACCGAAACACAATATGGCGGTGCCTTATCGTAATTTTTCGTTTACGCTCGACTAGTGAGCGGCCGCCCGACTAGTGGGTGGCCGCCCGTCCCTTGAGCTTACAATGTCCAGTGAAAGATCTAAACGAAGGAAGACCCAAGATATTCGTACATCGTTCAACTCGGTCGAGTTAGCATACGCTACTCAGATGAGCCTTCGCTCTTCAGAACAATCCGACGCCGCAAAAGTTATTAAGGACGTAACAATGACGAGTCCTTTAAGAGCTTCCAAGTATCGTAAAGCTTACTCAGCAACGGATGAAATTACTTTATCCGAAGAGGCTGCACTTTCCGCTATGATTGAATATAAATTCTCCAAGAGTACTTACCAGCGAATGAGAAGATTAGGGAAGGAAAATAACTGTAAGCTATATCCGTCTTACGAAAAAGTGATGAAAGCAAAAAAGCGTTGTTATCCACCACGTGATGCAATCAGGATTACAGAGAGTAGTGCAGAAGTCCAACTACAGGCACTATTAGATCATACAGTTGAACGTATTTTACTCGTCCAAAATGTACTCATTCAAAGATTGACTCCAGATAATGTTCGTAAAATGGACTTGATTTGCAAGTGGGGTTGCGATGGAAGTTCTGGGCAAAGTGAATATAAGCAGACGTTCAGTGATGACAGCAAATCTGATGCGCATGTATTCTTTACTTCAGTCGTGCCATTACAACTCTTGTGTTATGATCAACAATCGAAGGAAGAAATAGTTGTTTGGAAGAACCCCAGACCCTCGTCTCCACGATTTTGTAGACCGCTTAGACTACTGTTTCTACGCGAAGACACAGAGTCAACACTTAATGAAGTCCAAATTGTTGAAGAACAAATAAAGTCACTTCGTCCATTCGAAAGTGTAATAGATGAAAAAGAAATCTCCGTAATGTACAAGTTGTTGTTCACCATGATAGATGAAATCTGCTCAACGGTGCTATTTGTGTGGAGCAACCAGCAAAGATTTTAATGCCATCGACACTGTATTGCAAAGGGAAATCAATGAAACAAATTTGAAGTTCGGATTGTCGACGCTGCACGCGTGGATACGGTGCTTCGAGTATTGCTTACACGTGTCTTACAAACTCGGCATTAAAAAATGGCAAGCTCGAAGTGCCGAAGAAAAAAAAATTACCCTGGAACGCAAGAGGGCCATTCAAGAAGGATTCAAGAAGCAATTGGGTCTAAATATCGATCGCCCAAAGCCTGGATACGGCAGCAGCAATGATGGCAACACAGCTCGGCGATTCTTTGAAAATTCGACGGTTTCCGCTGCGATAACGGGGGTCAACGAAGAAGTTATTAAACGCTTGTACGTAATCCTACAAGTTATATCGTGTGGCCACGAGATAAACTGTGAAAGATTTGAACAGTATGCTATTGAAACGGCAAGAAAGACCGTTGCATTATACCCTTGGTACTCCATGCCTACTTCGGTGCACAAACTATTAATTCATGGTCCAGTGATAATAACTCATGCTCTATTACCAATCGGCCAATTATCCGAAGATGCGCAGGAAGCTCGAAACAAAGACATCAAACGATATCGAGAAGATTTTGCGCGAAAAAGTTCCAGGGTTAAAACTATGGAAGATGTTTTTCATCGGCTCTTAGTTACTTCTGATCGGTACATTTCAAGTGTCAGAAGACTACCACAGAAGAAGCTGAAGAGTTTGTCGCCGGAAGCTGTAGCGATGTTGATCGCTCCTAAAGTGACTGCTGCAGCAGACGAATTTTGCGCAGAGATTGAAGCCGTGCCGGGAGTTGTAATAGATACAAACTCGGATAATGATTCTGACTCCGACTCCAACTCCGATTACGATTTTGATTAAGAATAAAATTTTCTATTTTTGAAACGTTCCGTATGTATTTTGGAAATAAAAATAATAATTGCGTAGAATACACTGTTCACGTTTATTTTATTATGATGATTTTTTTAAATATATTAATTTATCTATTTAGCAGGATACTCGGCCATTTTGTTTATAACAATTTGCTGTAAGCTCTTTGTTGCAAGTTATAAACAATAGATATCGGATTGGTAATCAGCGACCTTGAAAACCCGTATATACCAATTTTTGTCAACATCTGGTAACTTTTTAACGTTCATGTCGGCCATATTGGATCGGCCATTTTTTTTACGATAATTTGGCTTGCGGATTCGTAATCAGCGACCTTGAAAACCCGTATATACCAATTTTTGTCAACATCTGGTAACTTTTTAACGTTCATGTCGGCCATATTGGATCGGCCATTTTTTTTACGATAATTTGGCTTGCGGATTCGTAATCAGCGACCTTGAAAACCCGTAAATACCAATTTTTGTCGACATCTGGCAACTTTTTAACATTCATGTCAGCCATATTGGATCGGCCATTTTGTTTACGATAATTTGCCTTTCAGATTGGTAATCAGCGACCTTGAAAACCCCTGTAAGCCAATTTTTATTCCCGTCAAAGTGTCATTTGAGGTTTTGGCCAGGTTTTTGGGCTTTTCTCCTACTGTGCATTGGTGTTATTGATGATTAAGCTATTTTGTTTACATTTTTGTACGCTTATTCGAACCCTACTTTTGAGTATAAGGTGCAGTGCGAATATATTGTCTGAAAGTTTTCCTTTTTACTGAAGATTTTACTTTTAAACAGTTTTTGTTTCGTTGCGAGGTTTCATTTGATGTTATGGTTGTTTTTTCCATTCATTTTACAATTGTATAATAGGACTGTTTTGTAATTTATAGTGAAGATCAAATTTATTGCGTTGTTTGAAAGTTAAGTATAAAATTTTCCTGATACTGCACCATTTAAACAAATTTTTTTCAGTTTCGTGTTTCGTTTGCTGTGATAGTGGTTTTTTGGATTTTATTTAAATTATTTGGCAATAGAATTGATTGGTCGTAAGAAATTTAGCTGCAAGTATCCAGGTTGTAACAATCATTATTTTTTAAATACCACGGGAAATTATGTAAACAAACATTTCTTCAGATTTCTTAAAGATGTTGATTGTCATAAGATTTGGAGAAATGTTTGTAATGTAGATTGTTTAAAAAATACAACGAATTGGCAAATTTGTGAGGATCATTTTAATCAGCACGATTTTGTGAACAAGGCAAAACAACGGTTAATTCCTGGGGCCGTGCCAGTACCTTTTCTTGTAGAAATTTCAAATTTTCAAATTAATTCAAAATCTTCAGAAGTCATTGCCGATGAACAATTTACCGAAAGAGAAGATTTGTCTATTTTAGACGATTCTGTTTCTTTAAATTGTTCCTGTACTGGGCCTTCTTCTTCCACAGCTTCATGCTCACATTTAGATTTGCTTCTTTCACATGATAATGAAGTAACAAGTAATGTATGTAATCTTCAAGATCACAATTATTATCAAGTCATTGGTGGCAATCGCGAACGCTTCTCATTTTTGGAAGAAAGAAAAGATAAAGGAATTCTACACAAAATATGTATTTCAAAAGTTGATTTATCTCCTAAAAAGTCAATTATGTATCGTATTCACAGAAATACATCTTTCAAATTAAGTAAACTACGTACTGAATTATACAAAGAAAGGGATAATATAAATATACTGAAAAAATTATATAAGTCGGGTAAATTTCAATGTATCGAAGAAAATTTAACTTCCGTAAGTAGGGCATTTATTGATTCTCAGTTACAAAATTTAAAGCTTAAACCTAGTGCGCGTAGGTGGACCGAGGAAGATAAAGCTTTCGCTTTATCTGTCTATAAGAGAAGTCCACGCTTATATAGATATTTGAAGGCATATTTCTATTTACCCTCAACGAGAACATTGAAACATATTGCTATGTTTATTCTTGCCCATAACACTAAAATCTTGAATTATCCATAGTTCGGGTAAAATTCATGTACAACGACTTTGGTCGAAACCATTGGGTTAAGTAGAGAATTCATCTTAGAATTATTTTTAGCAAATTTCTTTCCAAGTCTTCATTGGGGGAGATTCAACTGAAATTAAAATGTTTATTAATTTATAAAGTAAATTTAAGCAACGTACCAGATATTTGTTATCGGAGAACATTCAGCTACGTTTGGTCTGGCATTGCAAGTTTTGTTATGGTTAAAGTCAATCTGGACATTCCAATATTGCAAAGTTGGATTGTTTCCACCATATAAAAAATCGTTGTGCTGAAAATTGAAAATATTAAACATGCTGGAGTGAAAATTGTATAAAATTTGTGTTTATTATTGTTAGGTTAAGAATAGATTTAAGTGGTTACATTTTGGGACGATTATTTTGACCAAAATATTATAAGGTGCGACGAAAGACGATTAGGTTCGCGAGTGTTCACGGGTTTGTGAAAAATTAGGATTTTTGTGTGCAAACGCGTGTTAGAAAAACGTTTGCAATGGAATTTATACGAAAAAGAAGAAGGATTAAAAGTTAATGACGTTAGATAACTTTTAATCTCAAGAAAATTGTATTGGTGGTTACACCAAGTTAAATTAAAGTATTTTAGTTTCTATAGCAACGCAAAATTTGGCATCCTATGGAACCGCGAATTATTATTGGTCGATGCGAAGATCATCCACCACCCTAAATGTTAATTTAGTGGGTTTTCATTGGTAAATGGCATTATCGATGGACATTGGTCAATCAGCCATAAAATGAATAATTCGGTTCCGATTCCGTATAAAAGGAGGTGCGTTGGTAAAAATAGAAGAGTTCGTTTCCAATTTTTGGAACCAATTGTGGCGGGAGCTTATGTCCAACAAAATGGCAAAATTTTAATAAAGTATTTTCGGTGATAGAAAAATTTTGAAAATTAATTTTTCGGTGTTAGAAAAATTTAATGAAATATTTTTTTTGATAATTAAAAATTAATTTAATTATTCATATAATGCAATTATAATTGTCGAGCAATGGCAATTTATATAAAATAATTACAAATATTATTTTACTGTTGAAAATTTACTTTGCAACCTACAATTCTTCAACGAAGACGTTTGAAGATATAGTCAACTGTAATTTCAAGAGGATTTTGTGCAAACTTACCTGTTGGTTATGTGATAATACCGTCCTGAAAATTAAGTGATTAGGTTGTGTTGTGTAGAAAGGATTACATAGAAGAATATAAAAGGTAGATAAACTTATTTGATTGTAAAAATGTTGTGTTTTTTTTTTAGGTAAAACTGTTTCTTTAATTTAAGTTTTATAAATATGTGGGGTTAGGTTTAGGTTTTTGTTAAATTGTAAGAAAATTATACTTACGTGTTATATGCAATTAAACCGGATGACAGAAATTTATAGCATTTCAATTCACTCCACGGCACAACGTTTATTAATTTATAGAAGAAAAGTTTTTAAGACTGTTACCAAATTTGCACCGGTAGATCTGACGCAATCTGACGAACAATATGAATAATGGTCGTTGCTATTTTACTAATGATATGTTCAGTGGCGGGTACATAATAAGTTGAAATAGGTAGGTCTGCTATAGTTTAAATTTTTTATATTTTTTATTATTATTGTTATCAAATAATGATAACTGGCGCCGGGCAATTTTAGGAGACCATCGTAACTTATTTGTAGCGTAACACAGCAATATATTGTCTAAAATTCCTTTCGAAACTGGATTGAACCCAGCAGTTTTGGAATATTTAAAAGAACAGGTTTTGAAGATGAAATGTGTAGATCGGTACTGTGCATTATTATTTGACGAGGTGTCTTTGAGCCAAGGACTTTATTACGAGCATCACAAGCAAGTAATAAGTGGTTTTGAAGACTTAGGTTCTTTAGGTAGAAGAAATAGGGCTGCAGATCATGCTCTCGTGTTTTTCATTAAAGGTATAAGAAAGCAATGGAAACAAGTGATTGCTTATTACTTCAAGTATTTCGACAATAGATTTAAAGGCTCTTATTAAGGAAATAATATCTCAACTTCAGGGGATTAGATTAAATGTTGTAGCAACGGTATGCGATCAGGGTCCTACAAGTAAAAGAGCTATGTCTCAGTTATGTTCAGAGACGCACCCCAAACAAAGTCCATATTATTTCTTTGTTAACGAGCAAGCAGTTGTAACGATTTTTGATGTTCCTCATCTTTTGAAATGTACACGGAATGCATTGTTAAAATGCAAGATTGAATTTGAACCTCACAAGTTTGCCAAGTTTGAATATATTCAGTCTGCTTTTAATCTCGACCAACAAAAATCTTTTAAAACGTTGATTAAATTAAAATCTGAGCATTTCAATTTTAAACATTCCTATGTGAAGATGAAAGTGAAGATTGCTGCTGCCCAGTTGAGTAATTCGGTGGCTTCGGTTATCGAAACTTATTGCACACTGGGCAAGTTGCCGTCCGAATCTATTTTCACGGCAGAATTTGCCAAAAAAATTGATGATTTATTTGACTCTTTGAACGGGCATTTAATTTGGGCTATAGAATCAAAACCATATAGATGTGCTTTAACTGCAACATCTCCTCATTTGGAGCTTTGGTCGAGATTGCTAGTAGAACTGAAACAGTGGAAAATGATTGATTTAGAAACGGGAAAAGATGTAACGAATAGGTATCCTTTTGTTAAAAGTTGGCAAAAGACAATTAAATCTATGATTTTCCTTTGGAATCACTTGCAAGGCGTAGACCAATTTGAATATTTAAATTTAAGAGGATTAAATCAAGATCCAGTAGAAAATTTGTTTTGTACTATAAGGCAGCATGGTCTTTGTAATACAAATCCTACCTGCCATCAATTTGTTGCCGCTTTAAAGACGGTGGTAGTAAACAAATTAGTTTCGCCTGTAGGTGATGGAAACTGTGAGAAGGATACTTGTGTGCCTTTAGATAATTTAGGAAGTTTTTTAAATACTCGTCGCATGAAGACGAACAAATGTCCGAATCAGATATAGTAGGTGATTTTGAAACTATGAAAACCGAAAGCCTCAAATCTGAGGACAGTCAAGGTTTAGCTTATGTTGCTGGCTATGTTTTGAAAAAGATTACTATACCTGATTGCGACAATTGTCGTAATAAATTATTTTGTGACGAAATTTCTAGTCACCATTTATTTACTTCTTTTAAAGAAATGGATGATCGCAGGTTGAATTATGCTAGTGAATATGTAATGTTACTTTTGCAGAACATTCTTGATAATTTATATAAATTCCTTGATAAACATGGTTTCCAATCTTCATTGGAGGACAAATTCAAAGAGATTTATATAACTAATTGTGGCCCTGCAGAAGTATATTGCACCGAACACGACTGCGACAGTTTGATTTTAGAAAAGTGTGTTACTTTTCTAATTTTCAAATATGTCAAGGATAAACATAAATCAACACCCGGGTCCAGTTCTACCCAGAAGAATTCGTTAAAAATATTAAATATTTTTAAAATTTATTAATTTCAAACGTTTTTATTCAAATGTTTCGTTTCTTATACTATTTTTGGTATTATTTACCACACAATTTTATTTTAGAATAAGTATTTCAATTGGTGGCCAATATTGTTTTTTGCTTTTATTAATTGCTTTAAGTTTTTATGCATATTTTCTTTTTGTTGTTACTGTTTTTTAAATTTCTAATTTTAATCAGTTTTTTTTTATAGAAAATGTATTATTAATCTGTTAAAATGTAACATTTTTGTTTTATTGACGCTTTATAGATTATCTACTATTTGTTGTATATATTTATTTATATATTTATGATTCGTTTTTTATTATTTTTAGTATTATTACGACAAAATTTTATTTTAGAATAAGAATTCAATTGGTGGCCATTATTGTTGTTGGCTTTTATTAATTGCTTTAAGTTTTTATACGTATTTTCTTTTTGTTGTATATATTGTTACCGTTTCTTAAATTTCTAATTTTAATCAGTTTTTTTATAGAAAATATGTATTATTGATCTTTGTTAAAATGTAACATTTTTGTTTTATTTGCTTTTTATTATAGATTATCTACCACTTGTTGTATATATTTATTGTTATAAAATTATAATATTTACATATCTTATGTATTTGAATTTGTATTAATATACGATGTTCATTTTTAGTTGAATTTGGCTATGAATTTTTAACCAACCTTTGTCAGATTACAAATAATTATTTCAAATTCTTAAGAAATCTATTTAAACATTTTCTATAATTACCTTCTCTTATAGAAAATGTATAAATAAATTTTTTAAGAATTTGAAATTTAAATTAAAATAAATTACGAAATAATAAAATGCTATTTAAACGACGCGCTAAAATTTAGTACTGCCTTACGGCCACGAGAGGGTCGTGTTGCGATGATTTAACATGCAAGGTTCGCTTCTCAATATGGTTCTATGGATATAACATTTAATTAATTAATGCATGAAAAAAATATCGTCACTCTCTGCCGCAATACCTCCAATCACCAGCACACCAAATTTTGTCCGGAGATACGATGACATAATGTTCATTTTTGTTTTCTATTCTGGTAGCCTTAACAAAGATATCGGTAGCCCTGGCAAAGATATCTATATGTATCACCCCCTACCCTAAATCTATCTATAAAAGTTTTATTAACAAAATCTAAAATGAAAAATTTTTTTAATTTTTTACGCCACTGAATATTTTCCAAAATTTTTATATACGTTACATAATACCGTAAGAAGTCACAAATAAAATTTCTCCAAGATTGGTACAACAAATTTTTTCGGTCATCTAGCGGATTTTTCGAAAATAAATTTTTGTAAATTACTGACTGTCGATTTACTGATTCTGAAAACATTTTCGAAAAAATTTAACAAACAGCCTAAACTTGGTCGCTACCTAGTGGCAGAACCTTTTACTTATAAAGTAACGTTATGTCAGTCCGTACGACGATATTATAAAATATATCCCACCGAACCACCTATTTTTGTATTCTAAAATAAATTGTTACAAGCCCTAAACTCAATTCTTATGCTGCACTCGGTATACAAATCAACATTAACCTAATTTTGACACATATGTCACAAAATCATGACGTTTATTAAAATTTTGAATATATTGTTTTATTTTTGCAAGCCATCTGACAAATCTCACAAAAAATATATAAATTAAGATTTCAGTTAATATTTTCTGTAATTTTTCTGACCTGCCCGCCCTGCTACAATTGGCTCTGTTTGTTTTCTCACCAATACTTATACTTTCAAAGCTCCATCGACACACCAAATTTTAGCTGAATCGGTTAAACATTTCCGGAGATACGACGACATTTTCATTTTTTTTTATTTATTTTATTGTGGTGGCCCTGGTGAAGATTTCTCTGGCAAAACCTTATTTTCACCATTCCAGCTCACGAGGCATACGTCCAATAAGTTTGATTGCAATCGACGCAGAAATGCCGAAGAAAATCGATCGACAAAATCTTTTTTCATGTTTTTGCCAAAAAAGTTAATTTTATTTTTTTCATGTTGCATTACTGATTTCTATCGAAAGATTACATATGCTCTCATATCCATTAGGATCAATGTACCTACGTACCAAATTTGGGTAAGATCCCTTCAGCACCTCTTGAGTTATTCATTCTTAAAGTTTCAACTTTGACAACTTGTGATTTTTGACAGACGACAGATAGAAGATTAATTTTACCTATTCTGGATAAAGCCTTTTAAGGCCTTTAAAATAACATATCGCAAGACAAAATATTTTTAAAAAATCCCGTATTATTTTCTTGTGGTGGCACTCCTGATTGATAGATCGCGACGAAAACCTTATTTTCACATTTCCACCGTGAACCCTACCACCATACCAAATTTGGTCGTAATTGGTTGGATGGTTCGGAAGCAAATCGATCGACAAAATTTGACGACCGACAGACAGACCGACACAGAAATTTTTATTTTACTTTTTGCAGATCTTTACGTTTTTGAACACGGTGATCCGGAAAATGCAAAAAAAAAAAGTTGAAATTTTTTTTCGATTACCATACCTCCAATTTTTTTTAAAAATTGATTGGAGGTAAAAGTTCCAACATTCTTTTAATGTTTTGATAATATTAAATTGTAAACTTAGATTATCATTCCTAAAAATTGCGTTTTTTGACTTAAGTTGCTTCTACTAAACACCAAAGATATATTATTGCAAATAAACCATCAAAACATCAAATATAACATTTCGATAACCACTAGTTGTAACAAAATCATTAAAAGTTTAGGTCAGTTTCCAGAAACTTTTGTAATACTTTTAACGGAACAATGTTCACACGCTGTTAAATAAACACATACCTTTTAATAATACTTATCGCGTGAAAACAGTAGGCACTCCTTAAATTCAATATCATTTCAATATTTTTATTATTGAGTATGTTGTAATTTATGGGAATATTTAAATCAATGTATTTTATTGATTGATTGATCTACGAATAATAGTTGTACATAGTACGAGGTACACCCCAAATAGCGAATATCAACTTTGCAATAATTACTTAATCAGGTCTATATTACATCTAATAGTTTGAATTTTTCGTGGGCTATTCAGATAAAATGTTTACAAAAATGCGATCCATCACACTAAAATTTTGTAAAAATTTACATGCAACTCACCCCCAAAATGATGGTTCTAAGTACACGTTGCATTAGTCACTCTATTTCTTGTGCTATGATTCCAGCTACACCAATCACAAAGTCACCGATAGATGAACCTACGAAATTAAAATTCAATTACAATCAAGATTAAGCCAATTGCGACAATCAAATTTAAAAATCAAAAAGAATTTACTCAAAACTAACACTACATTCATGCAAAAGATATGAAAATTAAAATACTTACTGTCACAATTCGCAATAAATTTTGGGTATTTACCAAACCACCAACTTTGACCGGAAGTTGCACAAATCATTCGAATTCATTTTAATACTGCTGTTATATCACAATTCAGCTCAAATCCATATCAATTCAATTATTAAATAATTACCAATTATATTATATTAAATAATAATTAATCCGCACAAAAACTTATATTGTAAGCAAAATTCCACAACTTGAACATTGTATCTACGCATTTGAGGTTAGTAAACAATGCACCCTTCGTTTGATTTTAAGTCTTCACGAATAGCTAAAAAAATATAGCTTGAAACAACAGTGTATTAATATAAATTTAATTAAATACCTACATGAAATAAACACTTCAAATCCGTGGGCTTGCAGGTTATGATAACAACAATTTCAATTCAAATGTCAAACTTTTCGTCATAGTTTGCCGTGCTCATGCGCTAGGAACCATAGGCGTCGGCTTCAAAGGTGCATCGAGGCGAGTGAACCTTTTGAAAATGTTAATTTGTATCGCTTACAAATTTCATAAGATTTATTTAATACGAGTATAATTTCTATATTAACTTATTAACGTTACTTGTTGAAGTATTCATATTTAAAAGACACTTATATTAATACAATGACACATATTGCCGCCCCATAAAACATAAAAATGAATAGTTTATTATTTATTTATTTTTATATTGAAAAAAAAAAGAATTTTATATTAAGCTTATTCTTCTTAAGCTGTCTTTGTCCACTGATGCTGAGCATTTCGTTTTTTCCTTTTGAAAAAAAATTTTTTCTTTAGACTCCACTGCTACTTAAACCAGATTATTAAATAATTTATATTTTTTATTGTTCAAATTTCCTCCTTGAAGTATTAATATAAATAATAAAGAAGTAAAACACTTTCTTCAAAACTAAAATGGCAAAAGCTGAATTTAAAGTTATATTTTGTTGGGAGAACAATTATTTTTATATGATTTATTTTGATTTTGTAAATTTTGAAATTGCCCCATTGTATTTAACTTGACACCGACTGAAAGTATAAATTGTTTTATTGCCGTTAAAATGGCCGCCAGGACGGTTGCTTGAGATAAAGTTGTTTCCTGCATTTTAATTAAGATATTGAATTTTTGTGAGAAAGAAAAAAGATTGTGAATAAAATATTTTGATTATTTTTGGAATTTAAAATAGTTCCTTATTTTGAACGGAATTAGGCATTTTTGATAACATTGTATTTTGGATTATTATTAATTATTTTAATTTGACATAATAAATATATTTATTGTATAATAAGTATATTTACGGAATTATTCTGTTTTCATATATTTACATAATTTACATAAAGATGTACCTATTGAGGTCTTCTTTTGTCTAAAGGACGGGGTGACCTAAGATTTAGCTAGAAACAGCGCTTGAAATCCGACCAGCAGGCCTTGATTCTAAGTCTCTTGTTATAAACTTGCTCGGAGTCTCCTAGTTGCAAGAAAATTAGACCATTCTCCTTTATTAGGAGAATAATATAATTAGACGACCTTTGCCGGTTGTGTTGGCTGGACCCTTGGAATGGCGTTTGGAAAAGGAGCGATTCCCTATTTTCTTTGAACCGATTACAATCCTGACGGCTGTGTCTGTCATTGTTGTGAGGTCGTTTTTGCTCGGAAGCCATACCATTTCATTTGAGACGGTGTGAAAAACATCTGTTGTTGTCGGTTGTCCGCAAATGAAGAGTTCTATTTCTTGGTAATTCACATCTTCGTACCTAATAATAATTGGCACATGGCACAATGGAAGTTTTTTACGCACGAGTCATCCTAAAACTTGACCACGCTACGCTACATGTTTCCTTGTCACATAAATAACTAATTTTTATTATAGTTAGTTGTATTATATTCAATACAACGATTCAAAAAAGAAGTATCCGGATGACGATAAGATACATAGTCAAAACTTTGGTCAAATACAAGTAAAGGTTCTACCTTTACAATAAGAGTGATAGAACTTTAGATAGGTATTGCCGCAATGTTATAAATGACATAGATGTCTGTCATGGTGTATTTTATTCAATAAAGCTCACCATTTCATCATGGCAAGACTGACTTAGCAAGTACGTTTGCAAGTAGTAAAATTATATTACCAAAGTGGGAGCTCTTTTCGAGCTACGTTCAGAGTATAACACGAATTTTAATAAATTTTGTTAATAAGCAGAATATCCTTTATTGGGCTGAAATAAATCAACATATGGTCCATGAGAGTGACTTGCATCCAAAAACAGTTACTGTTTGGTGCGATTTGTGGTCCGGAGGTATCACTGGGCCATACTTCTTTAAAAATGAGCAGTGAGAAGCTGTCAGATGTTAACAAACTTTGTGTGGCCACAATTGGATGAAATGGATCTGAGAGAGATGTGGTGTCAACAGGACAGCGCAACATGCCACATTTCGAACGAAACAATCGACTTATTGAAAGAAAAGTTCGAGGAGTCGATCGTTTCATAAAGTTCGTAAAATTAGACTATCTCAACTGGCCACCGCGATCGTGTGACTTAACTCCGCTGGACTTCTTTCTTTGGGGCTACGTGAAGTCATTAGTTTACGCTAATAAACCGCAAAGAAAGCCAACATTGAGCGAGTAATTCTTGGTATTCAGCCAGCCTTACTTGGAAAAGTCATCTAAAATTGGACCCATGGAATGCGTGTGTGCAAACGATCAAGAGGTGGACATTTAAAGAATATTTTTTTCGGAACATAAATGGTATGAACTGACCTTCAAATCCATTGTATCTTACACGGATGAGTTATAATTAAAATTTTATGCACTTTCGGTTACCGCCGGAGAAAAAATTTTGCATTCTTTTCGTTTAGCGGGAAAACACGATTTATGAAAACGGTGTGTAAAGTTTTTGATTACCGATCGAATCGAAAACAAAAAACTACCCAAATTATGCACCAATTATGCACTCTTGAACCACCCTAGTCTCGATTTTCGCACCTGCACCTATGTTCAGAAAAAAGACATTTTCGATTTCTACGATTTCTATTTAATGAAAATGGCGTGTAAAGTTTTTGATTACCGATCGAATCGAAAACTAAAAAATACCCAAATTATGCACCAATTATGCACTCTTGAACTACCCTAGTCTCGATTTTCGCACCTGCACCGATGTTCAGAAAAAAAACATTTTCGATTTTTTCCATTTTCATTTTTCTAAATTCGAAGGTGGGGGGAGGCTAGATGGGCGGAGGTGGTATAGAGTATAATAACAAAGTATCTACTGAATTTTATTTATTTAATTAAAATTTATAAAGAAATAGGAAATTATTAAGTAGATATATTTTTTTAAAGTGGCTTTTTTACAATCAAGATAGATATTTCTATGCTTCTTGTAGGCAACGCAGAAGATATTGTTTCTGCTCTTCATCGGCGGTGATCAAACCGTGAAAGTTTTGCATCGGTTTAACTGCTTTTTCTGCTATGTCATTGACAGTTTTTAAAGATACAACTTGGCTTTTAGCTTTGATAAAGACTTTAATTTCTTTCCATGAAGAAACACTTTCTTGCAGAAAACTGTCGTCGATCTTTAGTTCTTGCTCTTGTTTGAAATGAAGTCTTTCAAGGATTTACCTGAAATCATAAATTAAATATTATAAGTATTTTAAACACGTTGAACGCCATGTTCAACGTTGGACAAAGCTGCTTTTGAAACAGATTTATCCACTGCTTCATACTTTTTTAAAGCTTTCAAAAAGGACAAATCCAAATCAAGCACCAAGTCAAGGTGCTTTTACTGCCAAATTACACTGAATAAAAAATAAAAAAATACGGAATATGTGGACTTCTAGTAACTTGGTGAATTTTTGCTTCAAACACGCTTTTCAAAACGAGTTCGTATACATGATGATGACAGGCAAAAAGTATCAGCTCTTTTTCTAGTTTTTGTTTTAATAGAGCACAAGCTCCAAAAAAACGGCCTGTATTAGAAAGCTGTTGTGTCACAGCACATAAATTGAGCTTTTTCAGTAAGGTCCCAATCATGAAGAGCTTTGAAAAGAGCCGAAGCTTGCTCGATGTCAGACGAACTATCTAATTTAGGCACAGCAAGAAGTTATTCTTTATTTTCATACGAAATAACAATCGGCAATCGTTCCTCCTTCGAACTCTTTACGTTAACAGCAGGTAATAATTTTCCATCCCAATGAATAGACCACAGCGGTGGCTTGATGTTTTCGCTAGTTGAAGTTATGAGCGGAAATTTTGGGTTCAAATCTCTGACTCGGCAGAATTTCTTAGCTGAGCCCTCTGGTGAACATTACGCTGTGGATCGAAATACTTATAACTTTCCTTAACAACTCAATGGAAAACGGGGTACAATAAGCTTAAAGCTTCAGTACAAAGTGGACCTTGAACCACTACCCGCGTAGCAATAATAATAATCCCAATGGATAGTCACAATTTTAGAAATATTGTTCTTAAAGTCGGTTTTTATCATTTCTGCGTTCTCCTTTCACATCTGCTTTCGGATACGTTGTATTGAAGCTTTATTTACTGTAAATTCATCAATATTGAGACCTAAAGCTTATATTACAGCTTGAACTATGTAAACAGAGTCTCTTATGCGTAACTAGCATCTATCTAAAGTTGCCACTAGCTTGCATGTAAAACAATCTTTTCTACCCCTTTTAGCGGTATTAGTTCGAGATGTTTTCGCCACAAATGCGGCACAAATAAGTTTGTTTAAGCTCTTAGTGGAACTACTGGATGATAAATGATAAATAAAATATTCGAATCATATTATAAAAAAAACCGATTTAACAGTAGATTTTAATTTGTTCTTCTCTTCCTCTGACTTTCTCTGTCGTAATCTGTCTTCTTTTTCGGTTAATTTTTTATCTACTCCAGCCAAACATCCCTGACGGCCTGGTTCTCTCTGTTGTTGTAAAAATCATTTGCCTTCTTCTATTTTAATCATATTATGTAAAGCATCGGCATGTGCAATATCAAATAAATTATCCAACTTACTTTGAAAATCTTGCTCGCGTTTAGTGTAAACATGTTGCTTTTTTTTATTTTTTTGTAATTCACGCCATACTTGATAATGATCTACTAACTTTTTAACAGAGTTTGGTACTGCTTGGGTTGGTATTTTAAACACTGCCTCGATGTGCTGGTGACACTGGCACAACAAAGCAACTTAACGCTGAGGTGGGTGCCAGGTGCCAGGTCACATTGAAACAAAAGGCAACGAAACAGCAGATGTCTTAGCCAAGGTATTTGGCTAAGACGGCTAGATTAGAACCAAAACCAACTTACGGGATAACTTATCTAACCGCAAAACCATGAAGGAACTACTAAACGATCGAACATACGACAATCGCGGAAGTTCATTGGGGGTCCCTCCAATGACAAGTTAAAAGATGAAATCCTCAAGCTAAGCAGACCACAGCTGAGGAAGGCTGCAGGACTATTTACAGGACACTGCTGTTTAAATGACACGTCAACATTATTGGAGTTGTAGAAGACTCTACATGTAGGAAATGTGAGGAAGATGAGAAACTCCACACTACATTCTATGTGTATGTGTATGTCCAGCCCTATCCTCGGAGAGGCTGTTTTGCCTTATCCGACAATCGAGAAAATAACAAAAACACCCTACACCAGGATACTCGACTTCAGTGAAGAGACTAAACTGATGAAGTAAAACTTGGAACGCGGAGTACAATAAGTCTAGAGCTTCAGTGCAAGTGGGTTCTGAACCACAACCATTGTTATTCAGATATAATAATAATAGGCATAAGCATAAGTTCGTAAGTAGTATACAGCAGCGATTCTCAACCTGGGGGTCGCGACCCCCTTGGGGGTCGCGGATCTATTTTAAAGGGTCGCAAAAAATTTAGCAATTTCTTTTCAAAATTAGTTTTGAATTTGAATTAGAAATTAGTAACCCGAATTAAAATTAATAAATTAAACAATGTTGGATGAATTTGCAAACGCCGCCGCACTCTTTTGATTTATGTTAGATAATATTGACTATAACCTGAAAACTATTAGCGAAAAGTACCTTTGTTGTTTACTACTGGAAACAAAAACTACAGCGGAGAAAATTTTTACTGACATAAATAATTACTTTGTGGAAAAAGCTTTTTTGCTGGAAAAATTGTGTTGTTCTTTTTTGTACTAATACACATACTCATTTATTGCTACATTCAAATGTATGTTGGCTTTCTCAAGGAAAAGTGCTTTCCAGATTAATTGAGCTAAAAACTGAAATTGAAATTTTTTAGAAAGATCAAAATTCACCGTTAGCTCATTATTTTGATCATGGCATGTGGGTGGCATAAGTGACGTATCCTTGCCGATATATTTGGACTACTCATGCTCGTACTAATAGTCACGGATTAATCCGAGATCAAGATAATCATAGAATTTACAAATGAGATTACTGGAAGAGACTATTTGAACGGGCCTTACACCGGACAACTTAGTGGAAGCCATGCTGGAAGAAGAAGAAAATTGGTCGCCAAGAGTGTCATTACGTCCAAGGTGTTAGACCAACGAGAGGCACAGACCTTGGAAGAAGTATGTAAATGACCGCGACTGAAAAGAACAGGCTCAAAAGGGTGTAAACAAAAGCCGACCCAAAAGAAAAAGAAGAAGACGTACGGAAGTAATCCAACAAGCGAATCCCGGCGTTTCTTTTTAGTGGGGTTTTGTCAGTAGGAATTTGACACTCCCCCCCGCTTATTGGGGAACCCTTGTATAGGATTGCAACACTCCCGACGAACACAAAAAAAAAGAGATTACTGGAATTTATACCTTATCGTAGCTACAGCTGCTATTTCAAGAATTGATCTTGAATCTCGGATCAATCCATTGATGCCCGTACTTATAGTCATGGATTGAACCGAGAATCGAGATCAATTCTCGAAATAACAGCTGTTGCTACGATACGGTCTAAATTCCAGTAATCTCATTGGTAAATTCTAGGATCATTTTGAGTCTGGGATTGATCCATGACTATAAGTACGGGCATGACTATTAGTGCGGGTGTAGCGGGGAATTTTAGCCCCTTTTATTTTACTCCCGGGGGTAAAAATTCCCTAGTGAAATTTTACCCCCGGTAAAAATTCCCTAGTGAAATTTTACCCCCGGTAAATATTCCCTAGAGAAATTTTACCCCCAGTAAAAAATGATTCGGGGGTAAAATTTCACTAGAGAATTTTTACCGGGGGGTAAAAAAGCTCAAAATATTCTTAGTGAATTTTTACCCCCTTAAGAAATTTTATAGGTAAATAAGAATTTTTATATCTGTTTATGTATCAAATTCTATAATATTTTACCGCGAAATGCTAAAATATCTTCCTCAGATATTGGAAGAATTAAATAGGATAATTTGAAAGTTTAACACAAGATTTATTTAAAACCTTCATTTTTTATACACTCTTTTTACCGAAACTACTACTTCAAAATTCATTCAACTTTGGCACTTTTTCTTGAGATCCGTTGTCGTAGTAATGTTTTAAATTACTGATAGGATACCCATTTTTCAAAGATTTTCCCACTTTCGACCGTAAAATTCAGTTGCCATTGCTCAGAATTTTCTCTATGGCATACGGTCCTGTATAGGGTGCTTTTGTCCAACCACCTTTGCAATCATCTCGTCTGCAATTTCGTACCAGTAGTGATTCTCCAACTTTAAATTTCACTGCATTTGCACGACGCTTATCATAAGAAGCTTTTTGCTTATCTTGACTTTCCTTTATATTATCAGCGGTCTTCTGAAATACACACTTTTTAATTTTTAATAAAAGTCTCCAACACAAACGCACCTTGCTTCCCTGATCAGGGCATGGTGGCGTGTGACAACTACATCATACACCTTTCCAAACAATACCACCCAACCGCTCTGGGACTCCTCCACTGCAATTTTTTAAAATGTGAGAGGTTCCCCCGCCCCACCCTGTATTACTATTACTTTTACTATTTAAATAATAAATTATTCTATTTTATTTATTTTTATTCTTCCAAAATCTGAGGAAGACATTTTAGCATCTCAGAATAAAATATAATCGAATTTGATACATAAACACTAATAAAAATTTTGATTTACCTATAAAATTTCTTAAGGGGGTAAAAATTCACTGAGGTTATTTTGAACTTTTTTACCCCCCGGTAAAAATTCTCTAGGGAAATTTTACCTCCAGTAAAAAAATTATTAGGGGGTAAAATTTCCCTATGGAATTTTTACCGGGGGGTAAAATTTCACTGGGGTAAATATTCCCGGTTACACGGGCATCAATGATTTAAATCTAATCATGCAAGGGTTTGAATGACAGTTATTTTCGTCAACGAGCAAAAAGTTAAAAGATTGCACAAGACTTCAGAGATTTCATAAAGATTTCGCGAGACTTCACAAAGATTGCATGAGTTTTCACGAGACTTCATCGATACTTGGCGGGATTTCACAAGATTTCATAGACTTCATGAAATTTTATAGACTTCATGAGATTGCATAAAGATTGCATAAGACTTCAGAGACTTCATAAAGAATTCGTGGGACTTCACAAAGATTGCATGAGTTTTCACGAGACTTCATGGATACTTGGTGGGACTTTACAAGATTTCATCGACTTCATAAGATTTCATAAATATTGCACAAGATTGCAGACTTCATAAAATTTGCTAAAGATTTCATGAGATTTTGCAAGACTTCAGTAGATTTTACAACCAGAAACAGCAGAAGTAACCAGTGGCGGATTTACTAGCAGGCTGAGTAGGGTGGATGCTATAGCGGCACATTTCAGGGACGGCAAATTTCGGGCAAAACTTTTTGAAGTTATACTTTTAATGTCGCAGTAGAGTGAATTCAAAATACATGTAAAAGAGAGGTAATATGTATTTTATGTCAAAGTGAGAGGTAATATTTTTTACCTGAATTTAAACAGAATTTGCAAAATGTTTATCCAAACTAAAAACTTTGCCAAAATCTTTATTATATTAACTTTTTAAATCGAAGTTTTATAAAAGTTTATAATAGTTTTTCTAGCCAGACAGTGTGACGCGACACTGTTTATAATTTATAACAGGTCAGTCCAAGTTGCTCAAACATAATGACGATGCGGCCAGTGGCGGATTTAGGTGGGAGGGGGGCGACTATAGGAGCTGTAGCACAGGGCGGCAAAATTTAGGGACAGCAAATTTTTGCAAAAATACCAAAAGCACATGTGAAAAACCTAATGGATAAGTACTAATTTAATTAATTGATTCAAATAGAATACATTATTTATAAACGTTTTTTATTATACGACTTTTCCATTTTTGTCGTTTTAATATTGTCAGTTACCAGGAGCTTCATTCTAAAATTAATTAAAGTAAAATAAAATTATAGAACAACTCTTTACTGATACTGGCTTAGTACGTAGGATACATTAGATCAGGGACGGGCAAAGTAAGGCCCGCGGGCCATCTCCGGCCCTCAAAGAGTTTTAATCCGGCCCGCCAATGTCCATTCTAAAGTAGTAGTGTATGGCTCTCGGTAATATATTTTAACAGCTTCGTTGGCACAAACAGCTGTAAAAAATTATCTACGAAAATAAACAAGTTGTTATTTTTTGTTTTGGAATTCTTGCCCCCCGTAAAATTTTTTAGTTTGTTTTTTGGCCCCTAATGAAAAAAGTTTGCCCACCTCTGCATTAGATAGTAATTTTCGTTCTTATTGGTCAAATTATTATTAAAAACTTGTAAAATGAGACAAATTTTGTGAAATAAAACTCAATATTTTATTATAAAAAAAATAATTCTATTAAATGAATTGCATAAGCTGAAGGTTATGGAGAAGAAACAGATTTAACAAAAAAAATATGTTTTTATTTGCCAAAAAAAGCCGCTGGCTACTCTTGATCAAGCTTCTCAACTTTGCTGTTGATATTCGTAGCATGCAGCTTCGCTTTGGGATTCAAACAATAAAAGAATGTTGTTTTTGTTATTAAAATTTTGTCGAAATATTGCAAAAAAGTTTTATAAAAAATTTTTAATGAGGAGTAATGCAATACAGATTCTTTAAAACTGTTGTACTGTAAGATTTACAAAAGTGGAACTAGAAACCCTGATTCTCAGGCGACGATATGCCGGGACGTCAACTTTTTTAAAAGTGCAAGTTTTCAAAATGTTTTTACATGAGTTTTTTCTTTTTGATAATATTTTTTAAGCGCCGTATTCATAAACTCAAATTTATTCGAAATTAATTTTTTTAAACTTTCTGTTAAAAAAACCGTCTATTTCTGACGGGGGTAAAAAATTGCCAAAAAATGGGTCACGTAGTATGGGCAGTGCCGGATTAACACATAAGCAAATTAAGCAATTGCTTAGGGCACCACGTCTTGGGGGGCACCACGCACCAGAAACAGCACAAAAGAATATTTGCTAGCACATGAAAGGTAAGGCTGTTTGAAAATTGACTAGAGCGTTGACTTCGGAGTCATAAGTCATGTCCCGCTTGCTCGCTCGCTCGTGCATCATTCTGAAATTCGAAAAATCACATTAAATCAGCAGCGAAGTATGTTTTACTACTTAGCACTACCTATTATAGGTAGTAACCAAAGTATCACATTCAATACGATGTATCATATTGAAAATGATACTTCGAAATTGGTTGAATATACCGCACTATCGCATTTCATTCTTGTAATATCTAATCTTGTCGTAGTAAACAATGTATAAAGAAAAACAAAATTTCGCATACTTGACCCTTTCTTTAATTGTACGGTGTTTGCGGTTTTAAAACGCAAACACCAATATCAAATATCACACACTAATATCAAACATTCGTTTGATATTACAATTAGAATGCCACATGACGCCACGTTATAAGATTTCGTCTCTTCATAAGACTGCAAAGATTTCATAGAGACTGCAAAAGATTTCATCAAACCTGCAAAGATTTCTTCAAGATTGCAAAGATTTCATAAAGACTGCAAAGATTTCATAAAGACTGCAAAGATTTCATAAAGATTGTACAAGACTTTATAAAGATTGCACAAGATTTCATGAGACTTCATGAGATTTCAAAGACTTCACAAGACTGCACAAAACTTCATAAGACTTCATGAGACTTCATTACGACTTATTGTCCCCGTTCCACAGACTTCATTAAGTGATTACCCCCTAGGTAAATACACATACTTATTGTAAAATTTGTGTTTCAAAAAAGTTAGTATTGTGGAAAATAAAGTTGACATTGGCCTTTTTTTTCATAGGTTTTGCATATTCTTAAATGACATTGGCCGCAATAAAGTCAAAAGGCACATATTTTATGAACTTTGTTCAGACAAAATTAAGAATTCATTAACCCAAAAATATATTATATAATAAGAACAAAAAATAAAATAATAATAATAATAAAAAAAAATAATAATAATATATTGAAAAGGTTTTCATCTATTCACTTGCCTTTACTTTTCTGGTTTAACGAAGCATTGAACGATCCTTCAGTTCTACCGGACTTTTTATGTACAGGTGTTACATATATGCTTTTTAAAACTGGGGACCCTTTAGAACCGAAAAACTACAGACCAATTACCTGCTTACCAACCATTTACAAAATTTTCACTTCCATTTTAGCATCAAAAATAGAAAACCACTGTAAAGCAAATGAGATTATGAACATTGAACAAAAAGGCTGTGTGAAAGGCTCACAAGGCTGTCGGGAACTGCTAATCGTCGATTCGGTCATTACTAAGCTAGCTAAAAATAATAAAAGGAATTTGCACATGTGTTATATAGATTATAAAAAGGCTTATGATTCTGTTCCTCACGATTGGCTTCTTGATATCCTAGAAATCTACAAAATTGATCCGAAGATTGTAAGACTTTTATCTGCAATGATGTCAAAGTGGAACTCTTTATCACAAATAATGGAACCAGTTTGGACTCGATTAAAATTAGACGTGGCATTTTTCAATGAGATTCCTTGAGTCCACTCTGGTTTTGTTTAGCAATGAATCCACTTTCGACATTATTGAATGATTCCGCAGCAGCATTTACTTTAAATTTTGAAAACAATTCCAAGATAACTCATTTGCTTTACATGGACGATTTAAAATTATATTCTAGGAACGAAGATCAACTTTTTAACTTAATAAAAACTACAAAATTATTTAGTACTGACATTTGCATGGAATTTGGATTTGAAAAGTGTGCAAAAATTGACATTCATTTTATATATGACCTGCATATGACCAGTACACCAATTTCTAAATTTGATGTATTAAACGAAATTCCCAAACTATTACCGCATCAGTTGTATAAATATTTGGGAATGCAGCAAAATTTTGTTCTGGACCATACACTTTTAAAAAAAGATTTTAGGCAAAAATACATGCAAAAATTAAAAATTTTAATGAAAAGTAAATTGACGTCTCGGAATATGATCTCGGCTATTAACTCTTGGGCGGTTCCAGTCTTATCATATTCTTTCGGAGTTCTAAAATGGTCGAATACAGATCTAAATGCCTTGGACACCTTAACAAGAAAAATTTTATATAAATATAGATATTTACATCCGAAATCTGCAGTGGAAAGGTTGTATATTAAGAGAAAAAAAGGAGGACGCGGTTTAATAAATTTACCTATTTAATTCTTGTAAATCTATAACTAAATTATTGCGTGATTATTTTTATTCGATTAACATTCCTTTAATTCGCGAAATTATAAGTTTAGACAAAAATTTTAGTGGTTTGAATTTAAAAAATCAAAATCTTAATTGTGAAGAAAAATTTGAATTAGAAATTAATTGGAAGAATAAGGTGCTTCACGGTAAATATCCGACAATTTTGGACTCCGAAGGAATTGATAGAGAAATGTCAGTAGAATGGTTGAAGCGGGGATTACTACACTTTGAAACTGAAGGATTCATGTGTGCGATTCAAGATGGTGTAATTGCCACTAGCAATTACAAGAAGCACATAATGAATCTCGATGTTGCAGATCGGTGCCGAAAGTGTGGTGTCCCCAATGAAACCATAGAGCATATTATAGGAGGATGCTCATTCTTGGCTCCTACTGACTATCTCCGAAGACACAACCAAGTTTGCAAGATATTACACCAGCAGCTTGGTAAAAAACTTAACTTGCTTGACAATTTTAGACCCTATTGTGACTACGTACCTGACCCTGTACTTGACGATTTTTCTCTACTTTACTGGGACAGGACTATATTAACGGATCGAACAATTAGTCGTAATAGGCCTGACATTGTCTTGATACGAAAACGAGACCAAAATGCAGTCATCATTGATGTTGCTGTGCCTCTGTCTAAAAATATCATAACCACCGAAAGAGAAAAAATCCATAAGTACGAGGCACTAGCAATGGAAATGATGAGTGTATGGGGTCTCAATAAAATAGTAATAATACCGATAGTGATATCGGCTACTGGTGTGGTATCTTCCAAGTTTAAAACCCATTTGTTAAAGTTAGATCTATCTTCAAAATTATACCCAGAAATTCAAAAAGCAGTTATTTTGGAAACGTGCCATATTGTCAGAAAATTTTTAAATTCTCAAAATTAAAAATGTACTAAACAATTTAAAATTCTAATTATTTAGTAGTAGATTTAAGTAACTTTTATAATAATTGTTGAATGCTGAAAATTTACAATACCCAGATTTCGTGTTCGTCTTCTTGATATGTCGTAAGGTTTAAAATCTTCTTCAAATGAATGCTTGTACAATATTGCGGTATTACTAGTCGAATACTGCATCCACTTAATTTGTAACTATTGAAGAGATTCATGAAGTGTATTTTGTTTACGATGTACAAAATGCGTTTTGAGGGTAGCTTTGACGTCTAAAAAATCTGATTGCTCTAGTTCTATCACTTGTATAGGAGGTTTTCGTTGCACAAAACGTATTAAATTAGCACAATCGCGTAGTAACTCAATATCGGCTGTAGTATGTTTCTTAGTTTTTTCAATAGCAGCATGTACAGTATCTGCTTCCTAATGAGTATGCCCAGCTTCTAAAAATTTGTGGTTAATAGTGAAAACTCTTCCCTGAGCATTCAGCTGGTAGACAATACCGAGTAAAATTGTTGAAAAATAAATATTCCTATTTTGCCCTCCGCACGAGTCGCTGTACATATTCACTGTATGAATTTTATTATTTTTAGCGAGACCATGCAAATAATGGTAAATGCAGGAACCAACTTCTTGCCCACCACGACCAGCTATTGTCTCATTCCATGGGTAGCAAATAGCAGAAGACTTTTTTTCAATAATTTGAAAAATTGTAAGATTGAAAGTCCACAGTTGACGTTTATAAAAACTAACGCCATTTCTTAAATAAGGAGTTGGTAAACATTTTTGTAAATCGAAAGATAAAGTAACAACACCAGAATTATTCTGACATTCTTCTTTATCTTTTCTTTTTTCTTCATATGCCATCTCGGCTGCATTTAAATGTTTATTTTTTTCATTTTCAATAGATACACGTTCTGCATCATTTTCGCAACATTTCAATTGCATATCAAATTTATCGCACTTTCCACAAGTATCATTTTTAGGTTTTTTAAAAGACATGTTAAATTCTGCTACAAATATTTTTCTATAGAACGATTCCTTTTGTGGTGTAACATTTTTCTCTCTTGTACAATAATCTACATACAGACGATACATTTTAGAAATGGATAAATCTGATGATAAATACTTTTTTTCTGTGTGAGAACGTGAATAATGGCTCTCACTAGCTGGAAACATATTTATGTGCTCCTTTATTATTAATTTATCATTTTCTGGAATTTTAGGCTGATTACCGTGTTATCCCCGTTTATCTTCCGAACAAATTATGTTATCTTCTTCACCAGACCTCTTCTTCTCAACTATTACTCTAACTTTTTTTATACTTATGTCCAAGGTATTCAAAAACATTATTTGACAAACTTCTAATCTCAAATCACTATTTTTTTATCATCATTACGTCTTAATCGTTGGCTTTTTTCTCGTATTCTTCCACATGAGCTCCTATAAATTGATTTTGTGCAGAACTTGAAAGTTGATAATAATTTTTAAAAATAGCTTGCCGACGTTCTTCGTTGTACTTTTCAAAGCACTTCTTCTTACAAACGCATGCTGCTTTTAGTTGCTTTGCTGGAACAATGAATTTTCCTGAAATTGACTCATATTCTTTACCTTCAGTTTTTAACAACTTCCTAACATTTCGGACCCATTTACTACTATTTCGTTTTCGTTTCTTTGTTTGATTTTCTTTATTGCTAGGTTTTCTTCCTTCGCGTGAGGTTGATTTATCCAGTTTAAGTTTCTTACTAACAGCATCTATTCTAACAGCTGATGGAACATCTTCATCGGAGTCACTGGAACTACTTATCGGTACATAATCATCGCCACTATCATCTTCAAACGGATCTGAACAGTTTAAAACCTTTTCATCTTCAACTATTACTTCTGTAAGAATTTTCTAACACTAATAAACTGAAAAATTAGTACTACAATAATGGAACTAACGTTATTACTTACCTATTACATTATTATTACACATTTTTAAAATTTTGGAAGCTCGTGAATAATTCATTTTAACTACCACACACTTTGAAACACAATGCAAATAAAATATTAACATTTCAGTATTATCTCACAATGAATGTAATGCGCAAGTTAAACATACAAAATACCTATGCATTTTTAATAATATCACAGAATGCATCTGTAATCACATGAAACGGAAGTATTATAATAATATTATTAATATGAAGTATTATCAAGGTAAGATTAAAGGCCAATGTTGCTGCTAAAATTAAACTTTATGCCAAAAAGGGCCAAAGTAGACATTGGCCTATTTTTATTTAATTTAAAAATAAGCAATGGGATAATCTCTTGTTAGGCCGTTTTAGCACAAACAGCTTTCAATATATTTGTGAGACATTAGCTGCTATATTATTAGATACACGTACTATTACTTCGATTTTACATTGGACGTTTTACCATAAGCAAGTTAACACTAAATGGGACTTCATGCAGTATCTAACTCAAAACAGCAAAAACTTGACATTGGCCCTTTCAGTTCCAAGCCACAGATACTAATCTTGATGAGAATGCTACTTTATACGTATGTATTAGGCAATTCGGATTATCACAAACATATTATCAAATTAATATAAATGTATAATATTATCACATCATAAATCTTAAGAGGAAAAATGTTATTGTATAATGGAATATTTTAAAATACAAATTTCAAAGCTGTGAGTGTAATAATAATCAAGAGAATAAAACTGTTACTAATTTAAATTGAATGAAAAAGCACGGCGGCAAAAGCAAGCTTCCGATTCCGGCACGCCTCAATGGCAACAAATTCCACAATCGGGTAGCCTTGGTCAAAAGTGACAGCTTGTTAGTGATCGTGCTTTGTGCTTTGAAAATAATATCAAGTTTACCGATTAACTAAATTGTAAGTATTCTAAATTTTACTTACTATATTTCGTAATTGTATTTCAAGTTTTTTTGTATATAATAGTAATTCAATAACTCCACATTGCAATAAAACTTGATTGATGGGAAAAATTGACATACCATGGCGTACCTATGTATACTAGATGTAAAACGCTTCCCCGTTCTGAAACTATTCAATTTTCTCAACTTAATTAACAAATTTGTTGCTTGCTAATAATTAATTACTCGATAACTTACAAATATTAATAATGATGTTTGATTTTCGAGGTTTCATTGGAGATAAGATGGCTGCCATCTTAGGAGATGAACGTACAGCGGATGGCATACCCGTGGAAGTGAAATTAGATAATGGCGGTTATTTTCCGGTAAGTTTTAATTATTTACTTTGCATTGTTTATTAATTTATGAATCGAAAACCGAGGTTCTGACACATGATTTAGTAATGGACATTTTTGGATCAAATCAAAATGACGACACCATGGTGTGCGTGCATTTTGGGATTTGGGATTCTGGGTCTTTTATTTCCGAAATTAATAATTTTTTTTTTACTTTCGTTTTCTTGATTTTTAAAATACGAGGAAAATATTTTAATGGAAACCAAATTATTCAAACTGGAATTTTTAATATTGTTGTTGGCGTCTTGATAATTTCCGTTACACGTGTTAATGATGTAACTATGCTCGTCAGTGTGGGAGGTATCATATTAAACTCTTGCGATAACATTATTTCATTGTAATTTAATATTTATTTTGTCTTCATTCGAAATTTCAAGATATGGGTGCTAAAACCATTTATTATCAAATCGTTTGATTTGTCATCAAGGTTAGTTTTGTTGTAAATTTCAGTACCTATAGGCGACCAAATTTAAATCATAATTTTCATTGCGCCCCTCTGCTCATATAATATATTTTTTTATTTTAGTGTTTTTAATTTTGTTATTATGTCAAATGTTCCTTAGATTGGTTTCATTTCAGTAAATTAAATAATTTTTCATCTTTTCAATATACTGGGACCCCCTATTAAATATATTAACGCCCTCTTAGAGGCGCCCCACAGGTTGAGTAACGCTGGAGTAATTAGTGCGCCAAGTTTAGAAAACAACTTTACTGTTTTAAAAAATTTTTTACAAAAGTGTAAAATATTTGACTTGACTACTCGAGACTAAATTACAAATTTAATTTTACAGGCTGCCCTCATGGACATTATCGAAGGCGAAGCGTTAATACATTTTCCTTACAAGTAAGATTATCATCATATTATTTCCTATATTAAAAAACAAATAACAACGCGTTAAATTTAACTAAGCGAAAGGAAAAATTGCGTGGCAAGAAAAGTTACCCTTCCATCCGAATAAAACATTATTTTTTCTCCAAACGATCAAAACCCAAAAATTAGGTGACATGATTTAGTCTATCAACTAATTGCAATAGAAATTTGATTTATTAAAATAAAGTCATATTTCTAGTTTTACTAGGCAAAACTTTGATTTCCATGTTTAAAATCGGTAATGAAATTTGGAGAATTTCATTCGGTAGTTTGGAGAAAAATATTTTAACAGCTTTTAGAAAGTTTTATAAAATTAGGTATTAAATGTCTTTTATATTTGGTATTCCGGCTGTGTTAATCGGGGACTATAAATAAACAATCAATTAAATTATTGACTTAATTGGAAATTTAACCAAACATTGACAATTACTTTAAATTTAACTATTTTTTTAATGTACATAGTTGGATGCCTGAGGCTAAGTATAACTTTTCCCAAGTACGTTTTCCTCCAGCAGAAAGCACTCCACGGTCGGCCTTAAAAGAAAAGATGATTGCAGAAATTTTATTTAATAAACACCAAGGATACCATAAAGGATGGTTCAAATGCAGCATACAGGTAAGCTGCATTATATTTTTCTTTGAATTGAATTTTTTGTAATATAGTTACAAATTACCAAAAAATGTGCAATGTGCAACCCTTCCAAGTGTCGGAAGTACGCATCTCTTTTCTTTGTTTAAATTAAATACAGCGCCGCACTCAAATGAGCATTCAGTCCTATGTTCGCAATGTAAACTGTATTTTTCGAAGACCTTTCTTCCCTTATCAAAATCGCTTTTAAAGTTGCCATACACTATGCAGTGCAGCAAATCGCTTAGCTGCAGCGAAGATGACGTACTAGCGAATTTAATTAATGATATATTGATTTTATTAATGATTGTTTAATTAACTTGTTATATTGAAGTTTTAATTTTTTATACTTTACAAGCTAACAATGTATATATTAATTTATTTTTTTTTTAGTGTAGTTTATTAACATCATTCCGTTTCTTCTACTTATGTATATTTTTTTTATAAATGTTTTTTGAAAATGCTTGATGTTCAACTTTTGATAAGGAAGTATTGTGAAAGAAGTATCTATCTTTCATAGATCATGCTACCGAAGTTGTTTAATTATTATATAAAAAAGTATATGTACGTGAAATAAACAAACACATAAATTAGAAAATAACGATAAGCACTAATTTTTTTCGAAATTCGTCAATTATTTAAAAAAAATTATACATTGTTTGAATGAAATAACTTTTTTGCATTTATTGTAGATGCTAAAATCCGAGTTTTGCCAGTTTGAATATTTGGATGCACAAAATATCACTGACTTCGGCTATATCCGCAATCTGCGCAAACTGAACATGAATCCTAAACTATCCATGGACATGTTACATGTTCACAAAATAATGATCCCCAAAAAACTCCGTGAATTGTAAGTTTACATAACTGTAATTTAATATTTTAAATAAAACTATAAATTTTATTTTAGTGCTAATTGTGAAAACGTTCATAGATCATTTAAAAAAACTCTTAAGTGTGCATTAGTCAATTACCATGCAGATCGTGGAGAGCTTGTTATTATTTCTCGTATTACAGATGACATCTTATGTGCTAAATATCTTGAATATACCCATTTAAAATCATTGTATAATAAAAATTCCATTGTAGAACTTGCAGAAAAAGTAAACCGCAAAATACAACAATCCAATCCTGGCTTGTAAGTTGATAATTAATACTAATAAATGTGCAACTTTCGATTTTAAGTACTCTCATGTGGGTTAAATCATAAAAGTTTGTTATTTTTAGGTGTACTACGGAATTTATAATTCCCAAATCTTATCTAGCACGGGCTATAGGAAAACGAAGGGTACATCTCTGTGCGGCAAAAAATGTTAAAGGAATTTATAGCATACAGTTCATTAGAAAATTGAACAAATTCATAATTTATGGACAGGTAAATAAAATTGCATAATAAGAATTTATTACGTTTTTTGTATTCCTTTTTTATGTTTTTAAGACCAAAGAAGCAGTGCAAGAAGCTCGTAAATTGTTAGAAATCAAAATTGAGCTTTATCCTGTTCTCGAAGAACATATGAGCCAATTAGTAGGAAGAGAATATGCCAACATTCATAAAATTCTTCAAGCATCCGGAGCTGTAAGATTATTCCGGTCAATTTATCTACAATCAAATTAATACTTTTAATTTTAGCTTGAGATCTACATTGATCATGTGAAAGATGCACAAGAACAAAACGGAAAAAATCTTCCTCTTTATATTATTGGTACTGCGCAGGCAATTGAGAATGCTAAAATTTTTATTAAGTTTCAAATTGATTACATTTATGTAAGTTCTCTTTCTTTCAATTTTGGAAAATTAATAAAAATATTTATTTTAGGAAGTGCAACATTTGCGCGAAAAAAAACATGAAGTAATGAAACAAATTAGTGAATTTGTAAAACCTAAGAGTGTCGTTGATACGATACCTAAGAGTGTGTTACTTACACAAACCACATCAACACCTAGAATACCGTCTTTCATCAAATTATGCAATCACAGTATTATAGACGACATAATAGAATTTGAGATTCTAAATGAGTTACTTTTGGAGGATTATCAAGGTGCTGCCAATCTAGATGTTATTCCTGAAAAAGATATCGATCTTGGAGATAATACAACAGATGTTAATCTAGAAAATACTACAATAAAAAAGACCAATCAAAAAGATCTTGATTTAGTGGATACCATATCTAATGGAATCGCGGTTTTAGATTTTAAATCAAAATCAGAAGCGCTTTCAAGCGATATTGTTTATAAAATTTCTAGAAAACACTCGATCGAAAATTAGCTCGAGTTGTGGAATTTGTCATATTTTATTATTTTCAGATGAAACGGAAAGATTCACCTTTACCTCGGCAAGACAATTAAACGATGTTCTGCGTTGGTATCTAATTTAGGTTTAAGTTAGTTCTTAGGTTCTTCATTTGTTAGTTTGTTAATGTTTTAGTATATCACATAATTTTATTAATGATATACTTGTGCAAATTCAATTTACTTGGTTAAGTTTGAGTTAATCGTTAATGTTTTCGTTATTTGAAGTTCTCTGATTATATTTTTATATAAGTAGTTAAATAATAATTGACTAATGAAATTCATCCAGCATATATTATAATAATAGTAACCTTAAAGTCAATTTCTAGGCAATTGCGGATTTTTGACTAAATAATGGGTAAATTAAAAGGCAGGCTGCTGTTGTAAGGATTTGTGTGATACTAGAACTAGTATTTTTTGTAGTTTTAAAGTAAAATTTGATATTTGGGTTGCATTATCAGGACTGATAGTTTTTATCACTAATAAATGTAACCAAAGTAAAATTCGAATTTTATTAAATGTATGTTATTTATTAATTACAATAAGTATAAAAAATGCTAACACTTTTACATAGGCAATAAGGATTTAATTCCATATAAACTAGAAGATTATTGAGGCAGACATTAATCGTTATTTTATTCAAATCCTGGTTTATGTACATTTTTGAATTAGTTTATTTAAAATTTATTGAATTCTGAAAAACAACACATAATTAAGCATTTCCAATCATCAGGATCCTATTCTTTTTTTAAAAGTAAGAAAGCCGTATCAAATACTATGAGTATTATTTTGAGATATTTCGAGATACCAGTGTACCTATAAGGTAAGTACCAATTTTTTTTTCAGCTTCTCTGAAGTTCCATCCATACGCAGTAGAAGTCCCTAAATTTCTGTTTTGTCATTTTCTGGAAAATAATTTTAAATTCCTGCAGGAATAATAGTCTTAATAGAATAGTCTTCACAATAAAGCAGAAAAACTTAGATCCATAGCATTAAATAAATTGTTATTTATCACCAATTCAAACGATTAACATCTGCACAGACGTGTCTTCAATAAATTAAGATTAATTTGTTTCGCAATCTCGATGTTCCCACAAACTTAGTTTGTAACCGTCTAAAACGTGACTTTCCAAAACCCGACGGCGGTTGTCACAATATGTCTGAAGACTCCTAACGTTTTGTTTTAAGTCATCATAATTGTCAGTTTCAATGTTCCTCTCTAAATATCCACTCAACATTTCAAGTGAATTTTGCAAATCACTTTGATTGTCGGAAAACATAGTACTTTGGTGATTTTTCTTGAGATAGTAGGCAAAAGGATAAGTGTACATCAAGGTAGTGCGACATTGACGTAAAATATTGACGCTTTTGGTTAAAAACTGCATATCCATGTAGAAGATGCCGCTGTTTTTAAGATTTGTATTTTATCGTTCACCCTTTCATGCAGCTGCTGTTCTAATTCTAGAGATCTTTTATTTTCCATATATCTGTTGTAGTGGAAAACGAATCGTTTTAATTCCACACGGGATTTATGTTGAACATCGCGCACAGCCTTAGTTTCATCTTCATCAAAGTGGTTGCACTTAAAAGCAGACTTATGCATTTTCCAATTACCCATACATATCCAACAGAATTCATAACTGCAATCTTTGTTTTTGCATACCATATGATTACACCCACCGCGCTTTTCAATTGAGATTTGGCAATTTGGACAATCCTTGGTATTTTCTTCTATCCATTTTGAAGTTTCAGAATCGCATTGGCACTTTTTCAGCCATTTCATGAAGAAATTACATTGCACTGGCATGTGCCAATCGTTACCGCAAGAAAAACATGTTATTGCACCACACTTACAAACAATAGGCTGTTTCCATTGTACCAAATTTATATATTTAATTGCGTAAGTACAATCAAGTCCCATACACCAACGCAAGTGTGGATTTGTAGCAACAAAATTGTTTACAATAATCGTTCGGTAAACTTTTTCGGCTCGAGAAGTTTTTAAAAAGCTCAAGCAAGTTTGATTGCTCACTCGAATAGAACAGAAATATGCAGCGCAGGTGATACTTTCCCCCATACCTTCATCCAAAATTTGACATTCTAAATATTTGATCCAACAGTTTTCACAAAATTTATGTTCACAACCGAGACCGCTCAGCTCAGAAACTGGAAAGAGTTCGTAACATATGAGACAACGTTCTTCGCAACCCGATATTACAATAATTTCTTCTTTGAACGGATTGGGTATGTTAGCATCTCGAAATAATTTGTTTTGGTCGCCGTCGAAAAAAGTGCGTATTAATTTTTCTTCGTCCCATTTGAAATGATTCAGAAGAATTTGTAAGGAGCTCGTTGAGATTGGAATCAAATTGTTTAATCTTTCGATGATGTCGTTCATGTATTCCATTAATTCAGTTTTATCTAAAATTTCATACTCACAGTCTTCAATGTCTTCATGGTTTATTTCGTTGTCCATATAGTCATAATCGCATTCGGGTTCTGCGTATGAACCAGAATAATCTGCATAGTCGTCGCAAAAATCCATTTCTTGTTAATGAGTTTCAAGTTTATTAATAATTAATTATATACCAAACCCTAGTCAATAATATTTATTCAAATATAACCTCTTGCGGTATACACTCGAAATTTGAATGGGAACGAAAATGTGTGCGATAACAACCACACGTCGCGTCGCTATTAATCTCGTTTTACGTTGTTTTCTAATTTTAATTTCAATAATCAATTTTTAAGACAATTAAGCCATTCCTTAATTGAAGCCGTTTATTCCAAAAATTAACTTTTAAGAATCGTTCCAAAAACGCATTCAAAAATCATCCAAAAATTCGTCTAAATTGGGATAAAAATATAGAAATTATAAATAAAAGAAATTCTTACTCACTGAATCAAAACTATTTATTTGCACAAAAATTCAAAACTAAAAATCTCAAAATTACGGGAGACGATATTCTCTTCAACCGCTTCAAGCGGCCATCTTGGCAAAAAGCTCTTATATTAAATTATTTAATTAATACCTCTTCTATAAATTTTTATATTTAATCAACGATTTAATATAATTATAACATCGGTTGAATTGTTTTTACCATGGTACCTGTTATTCCGCCAAGTTTTCCATCACGTTTACTGTAAGTAGCAATCAATTGGGTGTACCAGCTGATGTAACCAAATTCTGTTTTTGTTTGGTGCCATGAATAAGTTTGAATATATCGAACGAAACGTCGGCTTACAAACATTGTAGTTTGAATTACACAATCCACTCAACCCGATATCCTTTATTGAATAATGGACAATTTGCATGATTTTTAATTTTAGCATATAACTATTCTACATAATCAACATATTATGTAATATGTCTTAATTTTTTAAAATTCGGTGCACAAATAAAGTCAGAAAAAAATATTTAAATTTAAAATGTATTTCTGTAGCGCGAAAACGTATTAACAAATATGGCGGGTGTTATATGAAACCATTCAAACCTTCAGAACATTTCCCATAGTTTTAATTCTGATAAATATATGTAAACTAATATTTGTTATATCATGTAAAATCATTCGAAGCTTGAGAACAACATTTTCTCATAGTTTCAGTTCTAATAATTGTAAACGAATATTTTGTAAAATAAGTAAAATTCATAATAAGCACTTTTTTATAATATATACTGCTGGAAATATTGTAGAAAGGAAGTTCAACTTTGTAAGCTAGAATCGCTGCAGGTTTTTCTGAATAAATTGTTAATCATCCAAATTTGTATTTTTTTAAATAATTTTTGGGTGAACTACTTAACTGGCGCAGTCGGGTCGGATGTCAGGAGGCATTAGATAACATTTCTAAAACGTACCTTTTTCGTATCAACGAATTAACTGACGAACCTAGTGATAAGTTAGAATTAAGTGAAATAAATTAAAAGTGAAATTTAAAATAAAATTTAAATAAACGAAAACGCGTTCCGCGAAAATAAAATATTAAACTCTAAATAAAGTGTAAAAAGACTACCGAATCAAGAAAGAAGAAACCGAAATTTAACAGACGAGGAAAGCTACCTGTGATGAAGAGATTTACAACGCTCTTGGTATTCATTGCGTAAGTTTTTGCTCAAATTTATTTTACAATTTCCTATGTCAGAATCCGAAATCTCAAACCTATTGTCACAATTATCCATAACTAACGAAATCATACAAGAACAAAGTCAGCAATTAAACGAACATCTTGAAATAAATACAAATACAATGGCAAAATTGGAAAAATTACACGTCGACGCCATTCCTAAATACGATGGAAATCCGGCAACTTTATCAATTTTTACAAATGCATGTGAACATTTATTATCTATGTGTAGTACGACGACACCATCTGATATAAATAGACAATTAATTCAAATAATACTTAGTAAGTTAGAAGGTCGTGCATTGACTTTAATTGCAAGCAGAGAAAACGCAACAACTTGGGGTAATATTAAAAATTTACTTGTACAACATTTTGGGGATCAAAGAGACGAAAATTGCTTGCTCAGAGATTTAATGAGTTTAAAACCGTTAAAAAGCGAATCGTCATATCAATTTGCTATGCGATGTCAGGACGTACGTTGTTTATTATTAACAAGACTACAATTAAAGGAAACTAACCAAAACGTAAAAACCATCAAAACTCAATTATACGACGATTTAGCGTTGCAAACGTTTTTGCAAGGTTTGCATGGACAAATTGGCCTAGTAGTAAGACTTAAAAATCCCGCAACTTTGGAAGAAGCATTAGGACATTTGACCGCGGAAGAAAATTTCATGTACGCACAGTCAAAAACTAATTTATTTAACAACGGTCAACGACATTATAACCCTATCGAAATAAAACAACCGGCGAATTCACACAAACCCGTGGTGAATCCAATGATGTTTAGAAAAAATTATTCAAATCAAAATTTTTCGAATCAGCATAAACCAAATTTTCAAAATTTTCAAAGACCACAATTTATTAGACCAGCTACGTTTAATCCAAATAGAAATTTTACGCCATTTCCTCAACAAAATTTTTCTGCGTTTAAACAATTTCCAAATCAAACAACTTTATCAAGTCAACGCCACTTTCGACCTGCAAGTCAACGTGTAAATGCTTATCAGCAAAGCTCTGATTTCCGAGGACGACAGTTTCAACGACCTAGTCAAGCAGCTGAGCCAATGGATACGTCATCAGCGCATACTAGAAGAACGAATCAACCTGCACACAAATGGACATCAGAAGAATTATACCACCAAAATATTGAAAATTACGATAATGTTGATTTGTGTAATGAAAATCAAATTCAAGAAGATTATTACGACAATTTCGATTCGTCTGACCTCAATCAAGACTACGATTTTCAGGAAAACGCATTCAATCAACTTCTAGTACCAGTTGAAGAATTTGAAAATTCAGAAACTAAGACCCAAAATTTTCACGAGGATCCTATTACGAACAACCAAACATAAATAATATAACAAAAATTAATATTAATTCAATATCTCAGTCAAAATTAGCTTATATAAAATTTCCAAATTTTAATTTTAAACTCATGGTGGACACAGGATCAACAAAATCTTTGTTGAACAGACACCACGCATTACAACATTTTTCTTCAGAATTATTTCGCGAATCTTTTCAAATCCAAACAGCACATCATATTTCAACACACGATTTAGTTGCACTTGTAAATTTAAAACCTCTCTTAGGAACGGATGTCAAACACAAATTTTACATTTTTGATTTTAATAAAAATTATGATGGGTTAATAGGAATTGATTTGTTAGAACTAATTGATGCAAAAATTGATATCAAAAACAAAACTTTAAAAACAAAATTTGGCAATATTCCTCTTTATTTCGAAAATCGAGATTATCAAATTACAGTGGAACCACGAACACGGAAGATAGTTAAAATTCCAGTTAACTTGGTAAATCAAGAAGGAATAATTAGGTATCGTAAACTTAAAAATGGAATTGAATTTCCCGAAGCCTTGGTAAAATGTACGAATAATTTTGCAATCACCGAAGTTACAAATTCGTCTGAAGAAATTCAAAAAATTATTTTTTCAACACCAATGAATGTCGAACCACTAACTGATGAACCAATTAAAGTAACCAATATTGAACTGATGGAAGTCGACGACCCCCAAAAATATGAACAATTATTAAATGAAAATCTAAACAAAATTAAAATAAATCATATGAACTCAGAAGAACAACGTTTAATCAAACAACTTTGTTTCGAATATAAAGATATTTTTCATCACGAAGAAATTCCTTTAAGTTTCACTAACCAAATTAAACACCGAATTCATTTAACTGACGAAGTGCCTATTTATACAAAAGCTTATCGACAACCACCTTTCCAAACGCAAGAAATCGATAGACAAGTCAAAGAATTGTTGAGGCAAGATATAATTCAAGAATCCAATTCCCCATGGAGTTCACCAGTTCATTTAGTACCAAAAAAAAAAGATGCCAACGGAAAAATGCAATGGAGAATGGTTATTGATTATCGGAAGATCAATGAAAAATCAATCGACGATAAGTACCCAATTCCGAACATCAACGACATTTTAGACAAATTGGGACGCAGCCAATATTTTACCACACTCGATTTGGCATCAGGTTACCATCAGATCGAAATGGATCCACAAGACACAGCTAAAACGGCTTTCAGTACACAACGTGGACACTACGAATTCAAAAGAATGAGTTTTGGCTTAAAAAATGCACCCCCAACTTTTCAACGTGTCATGGACAACATAATGAGAGGAATTCAAAATGAAATGTGCTTGGTCTATCTGGACGATATAATCGTATTCTCAACATCCTTACAAGAACATATCGAAAAATTAAGAGCTGTCTTCAATCGATTACGAAAATCAAATTTCAAAGTTCAGTTAGAAAAATGTTCATTTTTACAAAAAGAAGTGTCATATCTAGGTCACGTCATTACACGGGACGGAGTGAAACCTAATCCAGACAAAGTCAAGGCAGTCAAGAATTTCCCATTACCGACAACAACAAAAGAAATTAAAAGCTATTTAGGACTATTGGGGTATTATAGAAAATTCATTAAAGACTTTGCAAAATTGACTAAACCATTAACAAAATGTTTGAAAAAAGGTGCAAAGATTAAACATGATCAAGAATTTATTAACGCATTTGAGGACAGTAAACAAATTTTAATAAATGACCCAGTACTCCAATATCCAGATTTCGACAGAGAATTTATTTTGACCACCGATGCATCAAACGTAGCACTTGGAGCTGTATTATCGCAAGGCATTGTAGGAAGTGATCGTCCAATTGCATATGCCTCACGAACATTGAGCGAAACCGAACAAAAGTATTCCACAATCGAAAAGGAACTTTTAAGCATTGTTTATGCAACAAAATATTTTGGTCCATATTTATATGGAAGAAAATTTTCAATTTACACCGACCACCGCCCGTTGGTATGGTTGATGAATTTAAAGGAACCAAACGGGAAGTTGGCCAGATGGAAACTTCGATTAGAAGAGTACGATTATAAGATCATTTACAAAAAAGGGAAATTGAACACCAACGCTGATGCATTGTCAAGAATCCAAATTAATGCTATGGAAGAGGATGAAAACGATTACGACAGCGTATCAATGATCGTAAATGTGCCTGATCTCTATACAGAATTAGAAGCATCAGAAGCACCTTCACCTACACCTGAAAATATTCGGTCAATAATGCAAGAAGCAGTAAACAATCAAAATGATGACGAACCAGCTGATAATGTAATTCAAGACGAAAATCAAACAATCCACTCCGGATTAAATGACGAACCAAGAGAAGTGATACCAATTCTTAAGGAAGCCATAGATGACAAAAAACAACAATTTATAATTAAAACTATCCACCAAGGCGAACTCACGGTAAAAACAACTAAATTGGACAACAAAATCATTAAATACGTAAACATTCAAAAATCAAATAATGAAAACGAAATTTTAAATTTTCTTAAAGAAAACACTATTGCGAAACAAAGGTATTATTTATGGTTTGACAAAGAAGACATTTATAAACGTTTTTGTGTAATTTATACAAAATATTTCACGAATAATGGACCTAAATTGATCAGATGCACGGAGAGATTGCAAATAATTTCGGATAAAGATGAACAAATAAATGTGATCAAATTACATCATGAAGGTAAAACAAACCACCGTGGTATTACGCAAACAACAACGGCAATAAAACGAAAATATCATTGGGGAACCATGTGCCAAGAAATACAAAATTTTATTAACCAATGTGAAATCTGTAAAAAAACTAAATACGAAAGACATCCTACTCAAATACCTATTATGATTACTGACACACCACAGAAACCATTCCAAAAGGTGCATATTGATACATTTTCTATTGAAAGACAAAATTTTTTGACTGTAATCGATTCATTTTCGAAATTAGGACAAGCAATTCACATAACTAGTAAAAACGCAACGGATGTAGCCAATGCACTAATAGATTATTTTGCATTTTATGGAGTGCCAGAATCCATTGTCACTGACAACGGTACCGAAATAAAAAATGATACAGTGCAAGAATTGTTGAAATTGCATCGAATTCAAGTTCATTTTATTACACCACGAAATCCACCCTCAAACGGAATCATCGAAAGAATGCATTCGACGATTATCTAACATTTAAGAATTTTTAGAGCTCAGGATAAAAAACAAACATCAAGATTTTAATGAGATATGCTTTTATCGCATACAATAATTCCATACATGCATCCACCAGCTATACCCCCCTCGAATTAACTTTAGGGCATAAAAATTCTCGAGACCCATTCGACTTATTTTTGGACACGAGATTTTACAAAGAATACGTTAATGATCATATAAACAAGTTAAATTTAATTTACAAAAATGTCAAGGAAAAAATGCATACAACAAAAGAAAAAATAGCAAAAACTCGAAATCCAACAGAACCACACCCTTTCAAAATTGGACAAACCGTGTATGTGAAAAGAACCAGTAACATAAGAGGAAAAACTAAAGAAAAGTTTGAAGGACCTTACGTGATACAAAGAATTTTTGATGATAACACCGCCGAAATTACAAAAAATAATCAAGTACAAAAAGTTCATCTAAGGTTATTAAGAAGACCTGTTGTTACAGATGCTGTTCAGGACGATGTTCTGCAACCATCGACATCAAGGACCTAAAAGAAAATTCCGGAATTTTACCAGCTTATTTGGGAATTGCTAGTAACCAAATTAGTTACTGGACCTTAATTAAGATAATAGATTTAGAACCAATTAGAATAGAATATGTTAATTTAGTAAATAACTGGAAAACTGTAACGTTAGCATATAGTAAGCATGAAAACGGCAAAGACTATTTTAGAGAAATGGAAAATTTTCATACGCTTTTGGAATACATTATAAAACAAATTGAGAAAAAATTTGACGCTTTGGATCCAGCACCGTCGAAAAGACAAAGAAGAGGTCTAATTAACGGACTCGGGTCGCTTATTAAATTAGTAACAGGAAACCTCGACAGCGAAGATGCAACTAAATACAATGATGCAATCAAAAACTTATCAGACCAGCAAAAAGGCTTAAAATTATTAATGAAAGAACAAATAAAATTAACTACAACAGCTATCGAAAAATTTAACAATAGTATCAGCAAATTGGCAAGTAATCAGATGGTTTTACAAGAAAGAATTTGTCAAATAGAGCTTATAATCAACGCAACAAATGTTTACAAAATAAAATCTGAGCATAAATTAATGATAGTATCAATTTATTTCCAACTAATAACAGCACTCAATAGTATCAAGGACATCTTGGAAGAATTAGAAGAAACAATAACATTCGGCGTAATGAAAGTCATGCACCAATCGATCTTATCTCCTGAAGAATTAATTGAAGAACTGCTAGAAGTAAAAGCAACGTTAACAACAACAAAATTCCCCCTACCTTTGGAAAAAGAAAATTACCCTGAATTTCAAAAACTTATCCATATCAAAATGTTTATTCAAAATTCCAAAATACATATTATCCTAGAAGTCCCAATTGTCGAACTTGTTGATTACAACTATTTCCATTTATACTCATGCCCAATCCAGAAAAATTCCGTTTATTCAACAATTATACCACAAGCTAAATTTCTCCTAATAAATGAGCAAAGCTATGCCTTGAGTAACCAAGAGTGCATCGCAATCAATTTGAATCAATATATGTGTAAATTTGAAACCAATCCGATTGAAGAAAATTCGCCATGTGAAGTTCATCTTGTTCAATTCACACAAAATTACAAAAATTGTCATCACGAAGTTTTGGACATCAAAAATACGAAAATTCAACCTATTTCAAAAAATCAATGGCTTGTCATTACCAAACAGGAAGAAATCGTGAGACAAGAATGTGACTCAAAATCCACCTCAATTTCACTAAACGGAACGTACCTTATAACGATTTATGGAAAATGTAACGTAAAAATCAAATCGAATACTATTAAAAGTCAAGAATCCAGACAAGTCACAAACATAATCGAAGTACCGAAACTGTTCATGGATTTCAATTTAACTCCAAAAATTAATCTTCAACCAATCCAATTGGAATCAATAAATTTGGACGAGCTAAAATTAACCGACATCAAATTACATCAAATTAATGAAAAAATCGACGAAACAACACCATCCTCAGTTTATTTTCACCAAACCAGCGGATGGACTATCGTTTTATATTTAATAATAACAATTTTTATAATATATTATGTTTTAGTTAAATTAGTTCCAAAATGGAAAAGGGTACCAACGAATCATGGTGGCAGTTCAATCGACCCAGTTGGCCTACAAAATTAACGGAACCGTAATTTTGGTCTTCGGCAGGGAGGTGTTATATGAAACCATTCAAACCTTCAGAACATTTCCCATAGTTTTAATTCTGATAAATATATGTAAACTAATATTTGTTATATCATGTAAAATCATTCGAAGCTTGAGAACAACATTTTCTCATAGTTTCAGTTCTAATAATTGTAAACGAATATTTTGTAAAATAAGTAAAATTCATAATAAGCACTTTTTTATAATATATACTGCTGGAAATATTGTAGAAAGGAAGTTCAACTTTGTAAGCTAGAATCGCTGCAGGTTTTTTTTAATAAATTGTTAATCATCCAAATTTGTATTTTTTTAAATAATTTTTGGGTGAACTACTTAACTCGGGCTTAATGTAATATCTTCCAGTTTTGACATCTTTCTAGACTTAGCATATACTAAAGCCGCAGCTTTAAATATAGACGGAGCTTTATCAATGCTTCTCTTGTCTTTTCCCAACATAATATTATTTAAGGTCTTAATATTATGAAATAGTAAAATTTTTGTAAAGGAATTAATTACCAAATCTTCCATTACTTTACTGTGCTCACATTCACTAGTAAAAGGAAATTGGATATTTTCTGTTATAATTTGAGCAATTCTTTGCATTACATTGCTCAAATGGCAAACTTTAGGGAATACAAAGTTAAAAATATTGTAAATTATGGTTAAATAACACAGGTCTACAAAAAAAGCATTTTTTTTGTTGCCCTGATTTTTTCATTAGATTTTCAAGATTAAGAACGTAAAAGTTATGAATATTACAAAAATTGGTCAATATTGGCTCTAGTTTTTATATTATTGTAATATACCAGGTATGTTCAAAATATATCGGAAATTTTTGCATTTCGCACGGTGTAAGTTACCAAATACGACAAAAAATTTTTTCTTAGTTGATACAACTATGAGTAATGCACATGTCAATTTTTAGCCATATTCGTTGTACAGTTTGAGTTTAGCAAATTATTGTTTATTGCATAATTTTAAAAATCCGCAATTTTCAGAATTCATTTTTGTTTTAAAAACGATATTTGCATTAAATTCTATTTTAAAATTTGGTTTAAAAGTGTAATGAAGTATAAGTAATGTTGACTAAATTTTTGGTGTAGAAACTAGGTCAAAAAATACAATAGTTTACAAACATTTTCAAGAAATCGGTGCAGATTTGAGCATGCAAACACATCAATTAGCGATAAAAACGTTAGAAAACCAAAGACACGTTTTTTTGTAAATTGCCGAAGCACTGTTAGAGAGGTTGCAAAAGAAGTTGGAATCTCAATTGGGTCATGTAAATTGCAATTTACTTTTTTACAATTTGCAATTAAGATGCAATTTTTAAGGCCAATTTGGATTTGAAACAAGTGGCAACCAAACATGTTAAATTTTATACAAAAAATTGAATTGCAAAATCATCTCTCAAGAATCGTTAATCGTTCCTGAAGATCCAAACTTTTTCAAACGCATCATAACCAGGGGCGGTCATATTTCTAGTTTCTCAGGGGGCCATTTACGAAAAAATTTTCAAAATCTTGAAAAACATTTAGGTATTTAGTAAGGACATTAGTTTGAAACACGGTAATATGTTAGTTTGGAGGAAGCCATGGCCCCCATGCCCCCCTTATGACCTCTCTTGAACATAACATTTTTTCATTTTTAGTTAGTGCCATAAGGTAGAGGTTACCTACTTTTATGTGAATAAGAAGGCAGATTACTGCTGGACTCTACAAAGACATGATTCTCAAAAATCTCATAAAAAACAATCTTTCAAAAAAAGTTTCTGAATTTTTTATATTTAAAAAATTTTTTTTTTAATAAATTGAGTATAACCAAAGCCATTAATAGTGGGGATCGGTCAAGGAATCGAACTGTGTAGTGCAATATTTTAACTTCGTTTACGGTCGTATTCTCTATTTTCAGTGAAGACTCTAATTGCTTTATCCAAGTTATCCTCTTCCTGTTCACCTCCATTTTCTTCTTTGTTTTCAGCTAAAATGTTTCGTTTGCAAATTTCAAACTGTCTAACTTTAGGTAAAACTTTCTTTGAAACAAAGCCACTGACATAATGCAATACGGTTGCTTCCAATGGTTTCAGTTTTCTAAATGTTTTAGGAACTTGAATGTCACTGCTCACACCAAGTTGTCGAACATGAACTTGTACATCCTAAAATCATTATAAAGTTAGAATAGGTGATTTAGCTATATTTCAAATAAAAATAATTACCTGAGTTACAAATCTTTGTAGTGATATTAAAATATCTCCTTCATCACGTTCGCAATTACTGCCCATCGAATGACCTTTGGTGAAGTTATTTACCAACAAGCTAGTGTAAAATGGAGTAAAAGCAGCTACAGTTGGATTGGTAAATCGTACATCCCTCTGCATAATTTTTCTAAAGAAATTTTCTAATGGATCTTGGTTAAATGTTCTTTTGGTAAAACCAAAACCTTTCATTTTTGTATAAAGACCAATGAAACCCTAAAAATTTATTATATTATATTACAAGAAATACTTTTATTTTAACTATTTTTTAATTACCTGCAGTGTTGTAATCCAATTTTTTACTGATGGCGGTGTCGTTGTTGTGCCATCTCGCGTTATAAATTTCATAAACTTTAAAATTATAATCGCTTTTCTCTCAAATAAATGTTAAGAAATTATACAACAAATAAAAATTGTTAATGCACACCTGATTTAGCTGCAACATTAATGGCAACAGCTACCGAGTGGCTGAAAACTTTAGTGCAACAAGAAACCTTCATTTTTTTACATGACTTGGATGCACGTGATCATCATTAATTTTAGGCATTAGCCTAAGTTCGCCAAATACACCATCTATCAAATAATATGCGTTATAAATGTGATCCCATTTAGCAATTAGTTCAACTCCGTCTATAGTGCATTTCAAGTCTTTTTCTAGAAGGTTGTTTCGAATTTCCTTTAATAAATGAGGAGGATCAAAGAGAGGTATTACTGGATTACCTGAAACTTCAAAACATGTGCCTCTCATCTCCCGGTTTTGTTTGAGATAATCTCCTCTGGTTTTCTCAATTAAATTTCGAATTGCAGATGAATTATTAGTCCCTTAATCACAAACTGTTGCACAGACAATCAAACCAATGTGAGATAGTTTCTTAATTAATAGTTTCAAAATTCGTTCAATATCTGAGTGATATAGCACCAGTGAGTAGCACCAGTGAGTAGCACCACTTACGAAGTTATAATAGATGGACTGTTTCCATTTTGCTTCAATGTTACGCAGCATAAAAACCTGGAAATAACGAGAAAATTGAATTTCAATAATAGTTTCAAGTAATCAATAAGTACCTGTACATGATTTGCTATTTTTTCGGTTCTTCTATAGCCAAAATCTTCAAAACCTTGCAAAACATCTCTTTTTTTGTCATAGGAAAAATTTGAGCATATGGACATTTCATCAAACATGAGGATACAATATTTCCCAGTTTTCTTGGTAATCAACTTGGCTTCACTTTCCAAAACTTGAAATACACATTGATTAATACCTGGTTGGATTGGTATTCTATTCAGAAAATTTGTCAATGTTTTTCTGGATGGTAACAAAAACAGGTTTGACAAAAATGTATAAGCACTGCCGCTTTGCTAGAGCTAAAACTTTATCTTCTAAAGTGAATCGTCTGCCACGAGCTTTTCTTTCAGCATTTTCCAATTGAGACTTAAAAAATCTTGATAAAATATGGGTCATAGTTGAAGTTGCCTTAGCAAAGATTTCCTGTTTACTGCAGTTTTCAGCAAATTGTAACCTTTTTTTAAGAGATGAAATTCTAAATTTGCTACTTCTCAATTGCCTTTTTAGCTGGACTGCTTGTTTGTACATTAATTTGGCCTTAGGAGTGAGCTGATTAGATCTCGTGACATTTATTCTTTGAAGCAGAGATACTAAAAAAAAGGTTAATTTTTTTAATTAAATTTAAATTGCATTTAAAGTTGTCTTGAAGATACAAACCTTTTGATCGTGGTGGTGCGCCAGATAAGTTAGTAGCCTCTGCATTTCCGTATTCATCAAAAGCACTTGTTGCTAAAAATAAAATTAAGTTAATTTAATTAGTTGGCGCACTGATAAAAATGAAGTTTTAAATCAAAACGATTATTCGTTTTGAAATTTAATTTTTTGGTTTAAAAGAAATCGTTTTATAATAAATACTAATTCATTGAAGTTAATAAAACCCCTTCTTTTAAAACAAAACTAAATTTGTTTTAAAATAGTTTATTTCAAACAAACGTTTTATTATTTAAATTAAAAAAAGATGGCATTTTATATGAGAAGGAGTTTTTTATTATATTAAATACCTTCATTATTTTGCACTGAAAGAAAAATCTGTTGCTTCAAAACGAATTATTTCTATTCAAACCATTTTATGCATTCTATATGAAAAATAGCAAAACATTATAGGTTCTATTTCAAAATCTAAAAGTTTTAATTGAAATTGCTCGATAATGTAACATTTTTCCATTTTGTATTAAGCATTACATAAAATGAAGAGATGGTTATTTTCAAGGTATAGGAAGTTGAACTATGCCAAATACAACTATAAAATTTTAATTAAAAATTGATAGATATTTTAATATTAAAGCATAATTATAAAAGTGATAATAGTGTTACTGCTGTATGTGCTAGTTATTTATATTGTACAAGGACATACACAAAGACGCAATTTAGCAGTTTTGGCTTCATGGGAGGGAAAATAATGTGATAAGAAAATGAGCATGTATAATCCTGGATTGCCTACCATAGGTATGTACATACATATATATTTCACAGGTTAGTAGTTTACCGAAGTTAAAAGTGTTTAAATGTCATTGTTATTTCCCTATATACAATGCATAAAATCGTTTGAATTAAAATAATTTGTTTTGTAACAAACGATTTTTTTTCTCAGTGCGTTCACAGTTTTTGTCACAAACCTTGTGCTTGTGATGGTGTACCACAATCTGCGATAGCCTCTGCAACATTGGTTTAGCCAAAACCACTTTTTGTAGCTAAAAAAATATTTCAATTAAATTTTCCATAAATTACCATTCGCATTTGTCTTTCATATTGCGATATATGTATTTTTAATCAAATTTTTAAATTAATAACTTTAATTAAACAAAACACTTTTTAAAACTCAAAATCAAAAAAAATTTTATTAAATTAAATCGCACTTTTATTAAATTAATATTTGAACGGGCAAACTCACGTCCGTTTTCCCGCAATCGGCTATCAAAAAGCCCACATACACATTTTTCAATAATCAAACTTAACAAAAATACTAGCAACTCAACATTATTAAAAATTTAAATATACAGGACGATTAAAAGTCAACAATACAAAATTTATTTACAAAAATTAAACAATTATCATCAACCCCTATTTAAATATATTTTGAACACGACAATATATAATATTATGTATACAAACATAATATGTTTGTATGTGTATGTATTGTATTTGTATGTGTATGTATTGTATTTGTATGTGTATGTATTGTATTTGTATGTGTACAAACCTTCCGATAGTAAAGGTGTATAATGTTCACTTAAATTTGGTCAATTGGAATCATCTACAGCCCCATGAAAATCCATGATTTCTTGTCCTTCTTCTACATTATAACTGAACTAAAATAAAACATTATTTTACAATAAAATCTAAAATCAATATAAAGTAATATTTGTTTACCCGATAAAAATAAAGTTGGAAGTGCATTAGATAGTAAAAAGTTATTGCTCTTGATGAATCGTTGTTCAAAATGGGCATGGCATATTCTTCTCGATCGATATACAGTAGCTGGTTTATCCGATTGTATAGATGTATTACCGGTTAGCACTACCCATATTTGAAATCGATCCAAATCTACTTCAGGATTTGGAAAACGATGTAAAGTTTCGTCTTTCCTAAAACATGTGGGAACACAACAAATATGTCTACCTATTATGAAAAAAAGAAAAAATTAATTTTTTGTTAAACTAAGTAAATTAAAAAAAATTAATAATTAAAGCGAAAACCCTTCACCACACTACTGCAATATAAATTATACAAATATAAATATTTGTCTTACAATAAATTAATCGTTTATTTTGTTTATTTTGCACAGAAAAAGGTTAGGTTACCATGTTCACAAAAAAGACATGGCCAACGTATTCAAATCGTAACGTATCTTATATATTTTAGTGGCCGTTTTTAAAACTATATCATAAACTTTTCAATGATATCAAATCAGCGCCCTGTAACCGCGTGGTCGACAACTGTTTTCATGGTATTTTTGCTGCTATATGAGTTCTTACACCGTGGTTATGGAGGGTAGAGGTAAGGAGGACAATCTCATATGGCTGTTTTATTCTAAAAGTGGCCACTGAAAAGCACTAAATAAGGTTTCAGAAAACGGCCAGAATGGCGCTGACGTACCGAGAGGGTATGGTTTGAACTATGGAAAGTAGATGACTCTATATTGCATTAGCTGAGAATTAAACTTGAATAATAAATATAAACTCCTCGCTTGACATAAAAAGTTTCATTTATCAAGATTGTGTAAAAAGCAATAAATTAAAATACTACAAAATTGTTTATAAAAGTTTAATAAAATATAAATTGAACATTTTTATTAATCTTTCAAACCCTGGCCTGGAAAAAAGACAATGACGGCGATATGTTCCATAGTTCAAAACCATACCCTTTTGGTACACCAGCGCCATTCTGGACACTTTCTAAAACGTTAATTACTACTATTTGAAGGACACTTTTTGTACACAGAGATTGTCCTCCTTACCTCTACCCTCCATAACCGTGGTCTAATCTAAATTAAATGGTATGAATCGTATGATATAAATGGTATTAGGGAAATAACGTGGGTGTATTGGCATACATGTAAAGCCGGCTACAGACTATGTGCACACGTGTGCGTACGTACGCAAATGTGGGGTATGTGCGAAGGAACACCGTCATTTAGGCGATGGTCAATTAGGCGACGACAGTTAGGCGACATCAAATAGGCGACGGTCAATTGGGCGCCGTCTTTTTAGGCGACGGGCTTATTAGGCGACCCCAACTAGGCGACCGGTCAAATAGGCGACGGTACCAATTAGGCGACGGGAAATTCAGTAAATCGCTTTGTACTGACGCGCAAAAGAGATTCGGTTGGTAAATATATAAATTAATAAAATTATTATATTTGTCTGTATATAAGAGAAATCGAAATAGAATTTTAATATTAAAAATCGAAGTTAAAATAAAATCATACGCAATGGAAAGAATAGTAATTACAACTCAAAAAGGAAACGAAAAGTATTCTCGGGACGGATATCTTTATATCAAAGACAAAGTGAGTAAAGACGGTGTAATTCAATTCTGGCGTTGTGAAAACAAAAATATTGGATGCAATGCTCGAATATGGACGAATGTAGTAGACAAATCTTTCAATTGCATACGAAGAGAACACACATGTAGTACAGTAGGAAATGCAGCACATGTTGTAGTCCAACAAGTACAATCAACCGTAAGAAGATTAGCAGAAAGTACTCATGAAACCCCAGCTCAAATAAGGATGACCGCTACCCAAAATGCACCCGCTTCTGTGACAGGTGTTCTTCCAAGCCGCAGTGCTATGAACCGTAACATCCAAAGAAAGAGAATTAGAAATTTATAAGCTCCTAGCAATCCGCTAACTCGTGAGGAAATCGTTATACCAGAGGCGAATTCACAATACGAGTTTAGTCCAAATAATTTTGAGCGTTTCCTTCTAGCGGATTCGGGGAGTGAGCATCGCGACCCACAGCGCATTTTAATATTTGGAAGAGAATATCACTCTATGTGGAGTAGAAACATGCAAGAATTATTTATGGATGGCACGTTTTTACTATCTCCTCCTCTGTTTGCTCAAATTTTCGTAATATTATCTAGAAAAGGCGAAAGAGCGGTTTTTCCTATATTATATTGTTTACTACCCGATAAAAAGAAGGAAACATACGCAAGATTGTTTACCATGATGTGCGAGCTGTGGCCTGAACTAAATCCAGAGATAATCGATTGATACGTGGTTTAGGTAGTGTAACTCGATATTAACCATATCACTATTTTAGAAAACCTAAAAAATGCACACACACTTTTCAGAACAAACAGGGAAACAGAATCACAAACAGGGGGGGTACGAAATTTTGCATGTAGAGTCAAAAAGTAAAAAACTAGAATTTTTAGAAGCTATGGAAATTAATAAATTAAAATATTCTTCATTATTATTAAATAGTCAATCAGATTTAAACAACTCGCCTCTATTAAACATATTCAAATAGTAATTTTTTTAATTACCCCCCCTTTTTATCTAACCTATTAGAACATTTACTTATACACCCCTTCTATTTTTAAAAAAACCCTTTCCTTTTTTAAAATTACCCACTCCCACCCCCCGAACGTTATTTAAACGGATTCTCTCTAAATTTTCTTTTTAATACATCGCCTGATGATGCCATAGTATGGTGAAAACGTTTGCGATATTGTATACTTACAGTGTATTTTAATTGTGATAACTTAAAAACATTTTTGTTCTGAAAAGTGTGTGTGCATTTTTTAGGTTTTCTAAAATAGTGATATGGTTAAATCCAGAGACCATAAGTGTGGATTATGAACTTGGTATTCATCAAGCAATTAGGGAAATTTATCCAGAAGTGCGCATTAACGGTTGCTTTTTTCATCTTGTTAAAAATCTAAAAAAGCATTTGTCATCATGTAATCTTTTAGGAAGATACAGTACGGATGCTGACTTTGCAATGAATGCAAAAATGGTTACGTCTCTCGCATTTATTCCCTAAAACGACATTGACGATGCAATAATCAGTTTAGAAGATTATTTGCCAGAAGAACTAGAGCCAATTTTACAATGGTTTAGCAATAATTATGTAGGACGTATTCGACACAATGGCACCAGAGCAGCACCAACGTTTCCTTACGATCTTTGGTCTGTATACCAACGGACTTTAGACGGTACTGATCGGACAAATAATTTTGCGGAAGCTTGTCATAGGAAAATTCAATTGGGTTTTGGCACTGGTATTGCACATCCTAACTTGTTCATGTTTTTAGATAAGTTGAAGCAAATTCAAAAATCGTATGACATAGATTACGAAAGATTGATTGCCGGACATGAACCTAGTCGAAAGCGAGGCAAGTATGAAGAAGCTGATGAAAGAATTTTAAATAAGGTTCTCGAATACCCTAATTCACAAAATTTTATAGATTATCTTCGAGGTTTATCGTACAATTATAACATGGATTAGAAACTGGTTATTTTTTTATAATGTACATATTAGTAAATATTACAGTAATAAAATATTAAATCATAATAAAGAGAATATAATATAAGAATTTAAACACATGTTTTCAATTTAAAAATAATTATTATTAAATTAAATATTAGTTTTTTAATTACAAAAATTTACTGAATTTCCCGTCGCCTAATCGGTGCCGTCGCCTAATTTACCGTCGCCTATTTGACCGGTCGCCTAGTTGGGGTCGCCTAATAAGCCCGTCGCCTAAAAAGACGGCGCCCAATTGACCGTCGCCTATTTGACGTCGCCTAACTGTCGTCGCCTAATTGACCGTCGCCCAATTGTCGTGTACCCTTATGCATATTTTAATCCCCGAGTGTATTAAGCGGCGTTTAGATAGAGATTCTTGTCTTTCCTCTTGCCTTGTGTTGCGTGGTCTTGCTTCGGTGTTGCTTAGACGATTTTCTAAAGATAACGGTTTAGAATACAATAGAATTTGGTTTTACCAAAATTTACAAATTATTTAAATTTTTAACTGAAGTAAATTTTCAAATAAGTACGCGCATTGCTGCATTTAAAATACTTCGATTTCATTGGGTCTTGCTTCACTTGCGTTGTGTTGCAGAACCGAAAAGCTTGGCAAGACCTCAGCACCGCCACACAAATTTTATGCAAAGGAGAGGATAGAAGATAATACTTCAATCTGATTGGCTCTTGCCAGTTTCTACCTAAACAAGGCAAGACAAGAATCAACAGATGAACTGGATTTTTTCTTCGTGGGTATTTTGGGTCTTTAAATCAAACAACTGTTTTATATGTCTATTGACCGGTTTCAACCAACTATATTGGCCTTCATCAGAATCTACAAAATTGAAATCATATGACTACACAGCATCATGGCATCAACAACAATTACATACCAACAAACCACTACTTCTACTACAAACTCTTTAAAACTCATTGGCGAATGTAAACGCACATAAAATAAATAAAACATTTGTAAAAAATGCAGTCACAACGTAAAATTGCAAATCCGCCAATACAAATGTGGTTTAATGTGTGGTGTTGTGGTATTTTTAGATTAGAACGTTAAAAGAGATTGTGTTTAATATATTACTTGAATTTTTAATTTTAATTTTTCTTTGTCAAACCTTGTTTTGAATATAGTTATGTTCGATGCATTCTAGAAGGATAATAACCTCGGATATGACATTACAATTATTTGCAATGCGTAATCAATTTATAAAATAAGTTAACTTTTATGCGTTCTTAATAATTTTGTAATTAGTCTTCATATTGATTTCATATTAGTGAGGTCTCATGTTAGATATTTGTATTATTTAATAAAGACAAATATTTTTTAAAAACGTGTTTTTTGTATCGAATAACATATTTATATATTTAAACTTTAACAAATTTTGCATACTAAAGATTGCTAGTAATCACAAGGAGTAAATATCCCGAAAATTTTATGTACACTCGTTTGGAATTCTCTTGGAAATCATTAGAATTCCTTGGAAATCACTGGAATTTTGTGGAATTCTTTGGAAGTCCTTGGAATTCTTGGAAATCGTTGGAATTTTTTGGAATCCGAGTCTTGTGTACGAAAATTTTACTAGATATTTACCCCTTGAGTAATCTTTTACTTATTACCTATTGTTGTAATAAAACGACTTGTACTACTACCGCTATTTATTACTAACTATACACTGGTTTAAATATAACAAAAATGTCGCAGTCTCGATGGTTATTGTTGCTGGTTGGAATGTCTTTTACACACTGGTCTTTAAAATGAAAATTGAACTGTTGAACTCATAAAACAAACATGCGTATTTCAGAAACTTAGAGTAATAAAAAATAAACATTATAATAAAATTGTAAATAGGATTTTAACAATAGTAAATGATTTAACGGGCGATTGTAACTTCCACCGATGGGTCAAATCTTTTTTAATCTGACATGTAAGTTCCACCGCTTGGTTTTGGGTCCCTCTTATCCAACTTGTAAGTTCCACTGATGGGAAATTTTAAGTCGATGCGGTCAGGAGTATTATTAATCTTTTAAGTATTTTAAGCCTTTGAAAAGTTGATTCTTTCAGATTTTACATATCTGTCTATTCCAGGGTCGTACCTACCGACTGACACAAGGGGGGAGTAATTTCAACCATTGTCCCCCTCTGTAGCCGCACCTCTGCCACATGATCAATAAAGAAAATACATATTATTATTGCAGAAATTTCTTCACCCCTTGTTTTTATCCTGTCTTTACTGGTGATTCTAACTGAAAAAAAAACGTTTATATTCTTTATATAAATAAAAAATACTTCATAAATTTATATTATATTATTTAGTAAATTACAGACTACAAGAAATGGATAAAGTTTCAGAAATATTGGGCGTTCGTGGTAATATACCATTGTTGTATCAAGGATTTAAATTTTATAAACAATCGAATTTATTAAATGGAACTGAGAAGTGGCGTTGTAGCAACAAGCAATGTTCGGCAAACATATACACTGTTGGAGGAGGCGAACATCGTGTCATTTCGAAAGCAAATGATGAACACAATCATACTGAAAATAAAGAAAAACTTCAACGTCAAGCGGTAAGTGGGGTTGCAAAGAAAAAAGCAGTTGAAAATATATCGGAAAAACCTTTTCAGGTTTTTCATGCAGCTTTGAAAAGTTTTCCCGATGTTAACATTACAGAACCTGACATGGTGCGTATTAAACGGAACGCATATAATGCAAGACGACAAATACTACCACCTTTGCCGACATCAATATTAGATGTGCATTCCGCATTAGATGCCATCGAGATTACGACATGGTCTGAAGAAGATTTTTTAATGGTGAACGATAGCAACAGCAATTTGGTTATATTTTCTTGCGTATCCAACTTGAGGTTTTTGTGTTCTATTGAAAACGTATTTATGGATGGAACTTTTAATTACTGCACGAAATTTTTTACCCAGTTATTTACCATACATGGGTACAGTAACGGCTATTATATACCTTTGGTTTTTTGTTTCTTAAAAAATAAGACACAAGATACCTATCGTAACTGTTTCTTGAAGTTAATTGAAATTTGTCAATAACGCGATTTACAGTTGCAACCAAAATTTGCCACTGTAGATTTTGAAAATACACGCAGGCTTAAAATATGTTTGGAAAGATATTACGCTAATTGGCTGTAGATTTCATTTAGGTCAATCTTGGTATATAAATATTAAGAAATTTGGATTAGCTGGAGAATATAAAGATGCTAAATCACAAATTGGTAATTGGCTGCGGTACAGTGTTGGTTTACAGTATTTCAGTCCGGATGAAGTTGATGCCGTATATAGTGAAGATTTAATATCCATATTAACGGACGATTTGCGGTTGGAGAAATATTCGAATTACTTATTTCGCACGTATATAGATGCAGATTCTGCATATCCTCCTCAGCTTTGGGCTGCCAATACAGCGAGCATGTGTCGGACCACTAAATTTTTTCAATAAATAAAATACTAATATAAAACCAATTGTGTTCCTTACATTACTGAAAAAGAATTCCTCCCATGTGACATTTAAAGATGGGGGGGGGGGGTTATTGTTATTAAAAAAAATCTAAAATTTTCATTTTTCTCGTTCTTAGTTTTCAAGCTTGATATAAGTTCTTTATAGCAATCGATAGAACGCAAAATTTTAAACATTATGGTACCAATAACTCAAAATCGCATTTTTTTGACTTAAGTTTATTTAAATCAATGGGGGTGGGGTAGGTTACTTTTATTTCTTGCATTTCTTCAAATTGAACGTTTATGTTATTTCTTTCGTTAAATTTTCTATTCTCTTTGCAATATTATTATAAATACTATAAGCGGCTTTGCGAGTTAATCCATTAATAGCCTTCATTTTGCATCGGTGGAACTTACAGGTTGCCTTTTTTGCCAGCGGTGGAACTTGCCAGTTACCCATTGGGAGCTTAGCAAAAAAAAGGATTTTAGTGTGACCATCGGTGGAACGTTTTACCGCACATTTTCACTTACACTATCACATCTTCTAATGGAAGTGGACAAATCGTGGAAAAAGCCCTTTTGGTAATTCCAGTTGATGTGCGGATAGTTGCTACTCGCGCGATGCCATCTGGACCCGGATGCAGAATTTCTATTCTCCCCATTTTCCAATACAAGGGAGGATATTGGTCGTCTTTTAATAAAACTAAACTGTTGATCTTTAGATGTTGTTGATTGGTTTTCCATTTGACTCGATGTTGAAGTTCTTGTAAATATTCTTTCGTCCAACGACGCCAAAATAATTGAATGATTTGTTGAATTTTTTGGAATCTAGAAAGCCTATTTTCCGATACCTCCAATAGGCTAGGATCCGGCAGAAATGTTAAACTTCTTCCTATTAGAAAGTGAGCTGGGGTTAAGGGTTCAAAATCGGAAGGATCTGAGGACAAAAGAACTAAGGGTCTAGAATTTAAAATTGCCTCAATTTGAGCAAGCAGTGTTATCATATCCTCAAATACTAATTTTGAAGTACCTATAGCTCGTTTTAAATGAAATTTGGAAGACTTCATCCCAGATTCGCAAATACCCCTAAAATGCGGAGCATGTGTGGTGGTATAAAAAACCATTCAACTCCATCATTTGAAAAATGACTTTTAAGTTCTTTCTCGTTGTTTTTTAGAAAGTTTTGTAGTTCAATTAACTCAGTACGAGCACCTACAAAATTACGACCGTTATCTGAAAAAACCTTCTGAGGTCTACCCCGACGCGATACAAAACGTCGAAACATTGAAATGAACGCTTCCGTTGTTAAGCTTGTAATTAGTTCCAAATGTATTGCGCGAGTTGCAAAACATACAAATATAGTAATGTAATCCTTTAGATCTGATAGATTACGACCACGATTCGATGTTATTTGCTTTATTAAGATGGGTCCAGCGTAATCACATCCTGTTACAAAAAATGGTGGTTGGGGTACAACTCGATTTTCTGGTAGTACTCCCATTATTGGTGTAATTATCTTAGGCTTTGCTTTGAAACATGTTATGCAAGAGTGTACAGTTTGCTTTGCTAAATTCTTTCCAGAAATTGGCCAAAATCTTTCTCTTATTGAAGATAGTAATAGTCGAGGGCCAGCATGCATAAGCCGAAGATGCTCACTTTTTAATAATAATCGCGTTATATAATGCTTTGATGATAGCATCATTGGGTGGCGCCGACTCGAATAATTCCTTCAGAATCTAAAAATGGATTAAGTTTTTGAAGATTCGAAGATTTATTTAACGATTTTGTTTTAACGAGTTGTGTTAATTCGGTTTTGATGCTTTCTCGTTGGGAAATTTTTACAAGAGATTTTATAGCTTGATTTAGTTCACTAGTAGTAAGAGAACCTTGAAGAGAATTTTTACGATTTTTAGAATTATTAATGAAGCGTAAAACATATGCACAAACTCGTTTTAATTTTGTGAAATTAGAAAAATTTTTAAATTCAATAAATGGTTCATTTTCTACAACCGGAAGTGAAATAATTGTCTTTTTTTTTAATTGTCTTTTTCTTTCTGGAAGATCGTGTTCTAAAAATTGAAAAGTAAATCAGGCCATAATTTTCGTTCTTTACTTAGCCAATTTGGTCCATAAAACCATAAATCATTTTGAATCAATTTACTTGGAAAAATTCCACGAGAAATCGGCCCTCCTCTGCGAGTCGGGCCGATTGTTATCAAAAATATGTAATCGAACGAAATGATCGATAATATTCTATACACATGGGAAATTATATATGAATATTTCCAATTTTATCTATGCTACGAATATAAATTACAGCGCCATAAGCTTTGCAACTTGCATCGGAGTAACCATGTAATTCCAATTTTACATGACTTTTACAAACTACCTGTCTTGGTATTTCCAACGAATTTAAAATTGGTAGTTCTTTCCTAAAATGTAACCATTGGGTTTGCAAATTATTAGGAATTTGGTCATCCCAAGATATTTTTAGTAACCAAAGACCCTGAAGAAATATTTTTGCGATAACGATACTTGGACTTACTAATCCCAAGGGGTCGAAAATTTGAGCGATGTTAGAGAGAATTGTTCTTTTTGAAATCTTGTTTAAATTTTCAAAATCACTAACCTTGAACATTAGAAAATCTTTATCGCTATTCCACTACAATCCCAAGGTCTTTGTTTGTGTTTCTTCTCCGAACGTCTTAATATTATTAGATTTAGCATTTTTATTCTGATTTAAATTTTGCATGAACTTTAACACGTCGGGAGAATTAGATTTCCACTTTTGTAATTGAAACCCGGCTGAATTTAAAATATTATAAACGTCTTTAGATAATTTCATCGCTTCGAATTTTGATTGCGTCCCGGTTAGCATATCGTCCATATAAAAATCATGCATAATAATATGAGACGCCCTTTCGTTTGTTTTTGCGCATTCTAAAGCTAATTGCTTTAAACACCGAACGGCTAGAAATGGACTTGAAGTTAACACGAAAGTTACCGTATTTAGCGTATAGGTAGTTATCTCTTCTGAGGGGTACGGTCTCCACAATACGCGTAGCAAATCTTGTTGTGATTCTCGACTTTTTATTTGTAAGAACATTTTGGAAATATCTCCGGATATTATTACGTTGTGCTTACGAAAGCGCAATAAAATTGACCATAAATCGTTTTGAATATTTTGTGCACCAACGTATTGCAATTGATTTAGAGATATTCCGCTGTCTGAAGGAGAGGAACCGTCAAAAACTACTCTCATTGGAGTGCTTGTACTATCCTGCTTAATCAGGCAGGTAATAAGAAATTATATCATCATTTTGGGGAACTACTATTTTAGACATGTATCCCGCCTTTTCGTAATCTAACATAAATTTGCAGTAAGCTACTCGCAATTGCCGATTTTTTAAAAGTTTGTGCTCTAATGAATAAAAACGTTTTAATGCAATTTGCTTAGAATCCCCTAATTTATTAATGGATTCTTTAAACGAAATTGTAACTTCAAACCGTCCATTAAGCATCACGCCGCATATTTTTTATAAAAATAGCTTCACATTCTTTGTCTTCGTTGGACTCGATTTTTGCATTTACACGTGGTTCTTCTATTAACCAAAATTTTGCAAGATGATCTTGAATATCATTTGCGGCAAGATTACATAATATAGTCTTGTTATGTTTAATATTTATTGGGGCTGTACCAGAAATTATCCAACCGAATGAAGTATTTTGTAATACAGGCATTTCTGTCCCTAGATTTATTTTATCGGCATGGATTAAATTCCAAAAAATACTAGCTCCCAATAATATATCGATCGATTGTGGTATATAAAATTCGGGGTCTGCAAGATTGATGTTTGCAGGAATGTTTAATAAAGAGGGGTCAATATTTTGCATTGGAATTAAATCAGAAATTTCAGGAACTATTAAACAAAATATTGAAGTTTCGTAATTGCCTTGTTTTGATTTTATTTGAATAGTACAATGTTCTTTTACGCTCGATAAAGTTTGCGAAATTCCAATAACTGACATATTGAAATTTGGGGAACTGTCAGGGAATTACACCCACGAATTGGGCCTCGACACCTACACCAGAGTTGTTTTGTTTTAAACATTTTTTTTTAAACAAGTGTTTAAAACATGTTTAAAACAAGACGACCTGTTTTAAACGGTTTTGTTTAAAACTAGTTTTTAATGTGTTTAAAACACATGTTTTTTTAAAATGAGTTTTAAACATGTTTTTTTTTTAATAAATAAATTTTAATACCGGATTTATGAAAATTTTAAATTAGGTACCAACCGCAGATTTTTAATATATAAGATGGATATAATTTTTTAATAAATACAAATTTTTCAAACCTCAAACAAATTAATTTTACAATTTTATAATTTTTACAATTTTACGTAGTTGACTATGGACTCCATAGTCAACTACGTAATAGATTAGGGACCGATAAAGCATCAAAACTTGTATCAATTATGAGAGCCCTAAATAATAATTCAACAATTTCGGAGGAAGATGAACTCGAATAGATTTTGAATGTTAATTTTTTATTAATAAAATTAGATTTTTTTCTTTAATTTGTTCTCGGTGTAGATTTTTTAGTTGTTTTAAACAGTGTTTTAAACAATAAATTGTGTTTTAAACATGTTTTTTTTTTTAAATAGAATAAAAAACAGTTTTAAACATAAAAAAATGTTTTTTAACAACCCTGACCTATATAAAAGATAGGAAAGAGGACAATTTTCTGAGTATATTAAAAAAAGAAATTTGGTGGATTATCCATTAGTTTTCGAGAAAACGGCATTTGAAAATCAAAATTTTACATGCATTTTAGATAGGGAAATTCATTAACATAAAAGTTCTATTGACGGTGCGTGCGTTCTGATATAGTCTTAGTGTTGGCAGTCAGACGCGATTGTGACATTCTCGGATGTACATCGGGTGTATTACGCAACATTATGCAATAATTTAAAAAATAAACGCAGAACTCGTTTTTAGGTTAGAATCTCGAGTGCCTTGGTTGCGTTCGTCAAAACCGACGCTCCGCTGCCCTCCGCTCCGGGCGCTACGCGCCGTTTTGACGAACGCTGACTCGCTAAAAACATCCCTTTAGGTCGCACCACCTCGCCAAAGGTGCAACTCGAAAGGGGTGAAACTCGTAAGGTGTAAAACTCGTTAGCAACGGTCGGTGTGCTCCCGACCGGTGGTCGACAACAACTGAATACAAGTGCTCCGCCCATCAATAAGACTATATCAGAACGCACGCACCGTCAGTAGAACTCGGGAGCGGATCAATTCCCTATGTAAAATGCATGTAAAATTTTGATTTTCAAATGCCGTTTTCTCGAAAACTACTGGATAATCCACATCGAAGTGCGGTCTCAAAATGCTCAGAAAATTGTACACTTTCTAATAGAAAAAAAATCAAAGTCCAATTTGTGGGTGTAATTAACTGACAGTAACCGAAATTTGTTCTTTCTAGACCTAATTTTTCGCAACACGATGTTGTTATAAAATTGGACATTGACGCGGAATCTAGTAATACTCGACACGTTTGCAAATTTCCACAAGAATCTTTTACGAAGACAAGCGCTGTCGATAATAATATTTCTTTCGAATATTTAGTTTTAATTTTTGTGAATCGATTTGACATTGAAATTGTTGGCACCGCTTGTGATTCATTCGTAATTCCGTTTCGTTGACCTATATTATTTGTTTCTTGTGTAGGAATATCGTTTTTAACATAAAATTGATAATGTAATAAAGTGTGGTGTTTACGACCACATTTACGACAAGTTCCCGCATTACAAACTGTACTAGCATGATTTGCCTTTAGACAATTCAAACAATGACGTAAAGATTTTATTTTTGAAATTCTGTCATTTATTGACAGTTTTATAAATTTTTCGCAATCGGATATTCTATGCTCTCCATTACATATGTTGCATTTTATGTAATTGGTAGCGACAAACGATTTTGTTTTTGATTGAAAAGTAATATTATGATCTTTGGTTTTAGCTGATTTTTGATTAAGTTCAATTGTCTCTAAAAGGTCCGCTCTTGACTTCATGAATTCTTTAAAATCATTTAAAGATGGCAGTTCATTTGCACCCTTTTCTTTTCCCACTCTTTTATTGAATTTCTATCTAATTTCCCCGCAAGACTATAAATTATTAAGGTATCCCAAAGTTTAGTTGGTTGACCGAGATTTTTTAATGCTCGTATGTGTTTATTCATTGTATCCAAAAGTTTACGTATTTCTGACGACGATTCGTGGTTAATATTCGAGATGTCATAAATCGCCTTTATGTGGTTATGAACTAATAAGCGTTTATTGTTATATCGTTCACATAAAAGATCCCACGCAATTTGGTAATTTGTATCAGAAAATTCTAATGAATGTATAATTTGTTTAGCATTGCCTTCAAGCGATGCGCGTAAATAATGAAATTTTTGAATTTCTCCAATTTGCGTGTTTTCGTGAATTAAAGATTGTAAGGTATCGCGATATTCAATCCACGTCTGGTAGTCCCCAGAAAATTTAGGAAGTTCGATTTTAGGTAAACGTATTTTTGAATTGAGATTTGACATTAAGATATTGTGCTGACTTGAGTCATCCGAACTACCCCTATTTTCATTTTCTGGATTTTCTACTCGCGATATTTTAATATGATTTTTTATAAGAGTCTGCGCCCTTGCTTCTTATAGTATACAATCTTATTCTTATAGTATACATTTTCAAATGATTGGCGTTCTTCGATTTCTTTATCGATTTCTTTTGTTTTAGTTATACGATCAATTTGATCTTGCATTTTTTCGAAATCATTAAACAGAATTTGAACTTTTTTAAGTCTATCATCGAGTTGAACAAAGACTTCCGTGTTTTCATTATTAACTTCCGTGAAATTCGAATTTATGAAATTTGTAAAGAAAATTAATCGAGCTTTTAATGAGCCGCGTTGGCGTTTTAATTCTGTAATTGTACTTTCAGAGTCTTCTGCCATTTTAAAAGATAAGAACTTTTAAAATTTGATTATTAGAAATAAATTTAAAATGATGTTGATATTATAATATATTGAAATTAAACCGCCCAAATTGAGACAATGTTTTATAGTTAGGATTAAAAGGAAACAAAGGAAACTCACGTATGTTATGCAGAACCTTTTTGCCTATTTGGACGATCAGCTCCAGCAATGGACATTAATGATTTGTTGGATCTTGTAGTTGCATTAACGAATTACAAAGATGCCTTTTTGCGCAATTACTGCTTTGTTTGAGTAAATTGCTTCACACGATTTTCAGTTTGTTTTATTTTTTCACTAACGATTTTACTTTTCTGATTTTAAATCCCGTCTCGAAGGACCAAAAAATGTTGTAATAAAACGACTTGTACTACTACCGCTATTTATTACTAACTATACACTGGTTTAAATATAACAAAAATGTTGTAACACCCTTCGGTGCTCAGATGCCCTTTTACGTCGGTAGATGGTAAACCCCACAGCTATACTTTAATCTTTTCGATCCACAGATCGAGAGCAGGGTACGTTTGCACGTATCGTGGATTCTTAGGAGCCACTGTATGACAACCACCTGAAATTGAAAATGGAGTTGCCGCTGGACGCCAGTCAACTAAATAAAACCCAACGAGTACAAGAAAAGAAATTTTATTTAATTGACATAGAAAGAATAGAAAAAAAATAGAAACAACACGTAATGTATAAAAATAGCAGTAACAAATAAAAATAATCAAACAAAAACCCTGAGGGGATTCTACAAAAAAAAAACTAACAAAGAAAAGAGTTGAAGACTCAGTTGGTTATAAACTTAATTCACAAAACCGTATAGCCAAATCTACCAGCAAAAATGCTGCAAATCAAGGAAAGACACAAAGATATGTACCACTTGAATATTTTTCAATACGCAAGTAGCAACTTCATAATATACAAAATATCAAACGGAATTTCGATAAGATAACGTAACTTACCCCTCCACAATCGTACCCAACAATATCTACACGCAGAACGCCTTCGTCCGGTAAACCAGCAGCTACCAGATTTCCTTTGGATAGACTTAGTGCTTTCGATTCTGCGGCTAACTATATGGAGAGATCTGAAAACATTAAGCAAACCGAAATACACTTGATAAATTGGATACCAACTACCCAGTCTCTAACGATTGAAATGCAACAAAATTGCAGGCAGACTGCAGCAGTTTTGTGAATTGTTGTTAACCTTATAAATCAAAAATCTTGGGCTCTTGCGATTTTAACAAAATCTTGGTGACCCAAACTAAACTGTCGCACCTAGACCACCAAACTTCCCAGCACCAGACAACCAAAATTTTAGATATTATAATTATCCAAAAAAATCTTCAACATTATAAAAAAATATAATGTTCCAAATATAAATAATTTTGTAATCTTTCACTTTTTAGAATTATTATTATCATCAAATGGTTCACAACTATTCCATATAAATACTAATTGGACTTTAGCCAATATCAAAAACGTTTTTCTTTTAACAAATTGCAAAAATACAACCACAACTCGTTCGCGTAGTTTCACGATTCTTTTATTATTTTCATCATTAATTAATTGACGTTTGGTCAGCGCCTTCTCTTAAAATAGGTTGGAGGCATGCCGCCATTAGCAAAGGTAATGCTACAATGTCGCAGTCTCGATGGTTATTGTTGCTGGTTGGAATGTCTTTTACACACTGGTCTTGTAAATGAAAATTGAACTGTTGAACTCATAAAACAAACATGCGTATTTCAGAAACTTAGAGTAATAAAAAATGAACATTATAATAAAATTGTAAATAGGATTTTAACAATAGTAAATGATTTAACACCTATCGAAATCAATAAAATCCTCATCTGAATAATGATTAAATAGATCTATTCTTTTCTTATAGGTTTTCACTTTTCTACAAATTGCAGCATCATTTAAAATTTTCAAATCTTTCAGAATATAATTTTCTATATCCAAATTTAAACATTTTTAAAAATTATAGGCGTAGGTAAATATAATTATTAAATAATTATAATGACAATTTTATAAAATTTGAGGTTAAAAATCCAAAATTTATGGTTTAATATCAGCTCTTGATGTTGCTTATACTAACCTAATATTAAGCCGGCACTAACTAAAATTCTTACACTAAATTCGTTCTTAGTGCACTTTTTAAGTTAGTATAAGCTTTTAGTTAATGTCCAACTTAGTATGACGTTATTGGTAAGGCCCAATACTTATAACAAAATTACAGGTTTAGCATTAAGTAATAATTTAATTTTTTTTAATTTTTACGGTAAGGAATGCTGTGTGGCAAAACTGTTATTATTATAGTTGGCGGTTTAATTTTCTATTCCATTGTATTTATTGTGTATTAAATGTATTTAGTGTGCTTTTGCAATTCTAATAGTTTTTAAGAGATTAGAGATACGTAAGGGATTATTAAGGCCGCATTCGCTTTGGCACTTTCCAAGCTTTGAAAGCGTGACGTTGAAAGCGTACGAAATTTGCGTTCGTTTTGGAAAAAAGCGTGCAACGCGCTTTCCAAAGCGAACGGGGTTTAAAGCGATGAATGCTTGAATGTTGGTAATGTAAAATTTACATGTGGTATTAACCTAACTTATTATAGTAACAACTCTTGAAATCAAATAACTTGTAAAATGATTGCAATTATTACAGGGAGTGAAATATTTAAATTAAAAATACTTTGTTAAAATTAAATTAAATTTTTTAAATTAGCAATGATCCCCGAAGAAAATGTGATTCTTTTTGTTGCGGCAGTGAAAGAAATTGTGAACGAAGTTTTTTCATCTAGTGAAGAGGAAACTGACCATGACGTAACTCTTGAGACTCTTAGACATAAAATATTGACATAATTAGATATAAAAATTGAAATTAAATTAAAATTTAAATTCAAATTCATTTGCAATTGAATGTGTAGAAAATTTAAAGCAAACATATTCAAATTCAAATTAATTTGCAATTTTGCCACTACAGCGCCACGCTTTTTCCAACCCACTTAAAATGAAAAAGCGAAAAAAAGCGTTTGAAGCTTTCAAAATGGGTGGAGCCAACGCGTATGAAAGCGCGCAAAAGTGCCAAAGCGAACGGGTAAAAAGTGTTTGTCGGCGCTTCGAAGCGAAAAAAGTCCCAAAGCGAACGCGGCCTAAGAAGAGTTATTAAGAGAAAAGTTAATTTTGTTGGAAAAGATTAGTGATACTACTAAAGAAAACGAGATTACTCTTAGACAAGCTGCAACACTGCTCAAAGCAGTGTTTTAGGGGGACAGGGTTACAAGCGTTGCCACTGCAAGATCCACCCTTACACATATACACATTTATTGTAAAAACAATAAATGTGTATGTCGCGCCAGCAAACAAGTTTGCAATTCGGAATGTTTTTGAAATTCGGATCACTCTCATGCCAGAATAAAAATGCTTAATTTAAAAAATTTAATTTAATTATTTTTTTAATTTATAATTATTTTTAAAATTTTTGTTAATTATCTTATTATATTCGTAACATGACAAAATGCATTTTGTCATTTACATTTCTTTTACGAGCTTCCCGACTGAAACGCCACTGTGTTTTTTTATTGTTTGTAGTTGGTAACTTGTAGAAGTTATCAATAGGAACGCCATTATGCGGTAAATTTCTTCAGAGATTGACGTATAATCGTAGTGAGTCCGATTTTAGTTCTTTATGTATTTGTTTTAATTTAGTTTTGCCGTTTAACGGGTAAATATAATTTTTCCAACTAATTAATTTGTAGTAACAAATTATATTTTAGCACCCAGGTTACGGGTTAATTCATTTTAATTATAATTATTCGTTATTGGAAATATAAATATGGTCGTCGCACATGGTCATGTTATCAAAAGTGGAAATCTTTTCTGTATTCGACATTTGTTGTTAAGGTTGCGATGGCTTAAGTTTTGAATAACCATCTGTTGGAAGATGTGAAGTGGATGAATTAAGTGGTAGCAATTTCCCGAGGAATGATTAGCTTGTAACAACATTTGCTCTCAAATTATTGCCACAATGCCACTTGCTTAACCGTAGATGTTATTACACGTGTTAGCTAGCTGTGTTACTTAAAACGCAGTTCTCGAGAAGCGGGGTTGTTTCGAAAAACCTCGTGGATTCGTAACCATGTACTCAGATATCTTATCAGCTAAATGAAAAACCTGATGTTAAGTGGACGCCAGTCAATACTAATAAAACCTGAAGAAACGAAGAGTCGTCTTATCGTAGAAACACAAATAGAAAGAAAGATGTTGGCGACAATGTTTAATTAATTCACTATTCTTACATAAAACGTACACATAATGATCAAGATAAGCTGGTATATAATTGAAGATTATAACAGTAAACAAAATAAAATATAAAATGCAAGGTAAAATACTGACATCCACCTGAGGGGTAAATTCAATTATGTAGCAAAAATACAATTGATCATCCCTGAGGAGGATAAATCAACAACACGAAGTTATGCTCTAGCAGAAATTAATTGCACACCGGAATTCATTATCTCGGTTATAATTGATATTAAAATAGAACCTGGCATACAGCATCATTAATAAATAAGTAAATGTATCTCTAAGAGACTTACCCTGAATGCAATGCTACCAATTTCACGACTAGGCAAGTGTCTCTCCTTCGAATTCAATATCCTTACTTCATCATTATGTTGGTCCACCATCCAGGAATAAAATCTACAATTTAGAAAACACAAAATACTTATTATAAAATCAACATGTTTGCCATTTCAAAACTCATCAATAGAGAAAGTGTGACTGCAAATTGCAAATTAATTTGAATTTGAATATGTTTGCTTTAAATTTTCTACACATTCAATTGCAAATGAATTTGAATTTAAATTTTAATTTAATTTCAATTTTTTATATCTAATTATGTCAATATTTTATGTCTAAGAGTCTCAAGAGTTACGTCATGGTCAGTTTCCTCTTCACTAGAAGAAAAAACTTCGTTCACAATTTATACATTTATACATCAGATACATATGTACATATAACGTAACCAACGTCCCACAAGAGACAAAATTTTATGTGGACCTATGCTATATTCGTAATGCAAAAAATGTAAATACAAGTTTCTATAAACTACAATTTACTATAAGCTCCCTAACCTTACAGAATATAACTATTGTACTGTCGCGCACTTCGTGCGGCGGGGGAGGGTTCCCCACCCCGAAAACAACTATTACCACGTCCAATCGTTCTTTTTCAAATTTTTTGATAACAGCAAAAAAACAAAAAATTGGGCAACGGCACGCGGTGTTCCCAAGCGGTCACCCATCCAAGTACTAACCGCGCCCAACATTGCTTGACTTCCAAAACACTGTCGGGGGAGTAGGAGAAAAAACCAAAGTCCCCAAGGTCAAGTCGTTTTATTGCATGATCGTATAAAGAACGGTCCCGGAATGCATAATATAAAAATTATTTTTTATGAAAGACAAAAATTGTACTTAGAATTAGCTTAGATGCCAATAGGTAAAATTTTTGATCTGAAAAAATAATATTACTTAGAGCTAAGTACTAGTTGGTTTTGCACACCATATTGGAATACAATCAATGCAATAGACGCTGAGTTACACTGGCATTAGTGAAACCGATGAATATTTAATGACATATTTTTGTAGAAGGTCTCGATAGAAGCTGAAGAGCAGATTAATTTGTTCCAAAGCGCATACGAAGAAAAATTAAAAATGAGCCGAAAATTTTGCGCCAAAGTGTAGTAAAGCTTAAAATGATGTTTTTCAATAATAGGTTATATGCAGGTGTTAATAAAGTTGAACATCTCCAAAAGTGGTTATGGAATAATATTTAGTAACGGTGTAAATGGACTCTGAAATATAAGGGAGAAAATGAAATGATTGAGAATGTTATAATTGTGATTCAGGTAGCGTCAAATTGTTCATTGGGATGGGTTAGATAATAGCCCTAGTAGGGAACTTAACTGAAAAATTGGGCACAGCTCTGTTTTGTGTTACTAATTATTTTTAGGCGTTTGGACGCTGTTCACAAGTGTTTTGTGGATGACCTTATACTTTTACAGGTCTAGGAGGAATTTTAAGCAATAACAGTTGAACATTTCCGTATTGGTAGGAATTCCGTAGATGATGGCTATGCGCCCTTTCATTTTTCATTGAAGTATATATTTTCTAAAAGTTGGAGAATAGTATGTGGTAACCCCTTAACGCATGCCATTCATTTACTAACTACGCACTTGTGAGTTATTCAAGAAAAAACAGGTTTCATCATTGAAATAGTACAGGGTTTCCACTAATTATAAAAAAATCCTGGTTTCTCCAGGTTTATCCCGAGGAACATCGAAAATTTGTCTTGACTTTTCGAACCTCGATCAATTTCAGAAATTGTAAATTTTAATAAATTATGTAAATAAAAAATATAATTTTATAACTTATTTTATTTTTAAACTCTAAAAAAATTTTCCCTAGCCCTGCGTTGTAATTTATCTGATGGTCGCTTAAGTATCGTAAATTTTCTGACTGCAGGTTTTCCAGACGAGCGGGAACCCTGTAGCATGTTTTTCTTCCATAGCGTAAGAAGACTGCGAATCATGGTACCAATAATAGTACCATGTTTCAAAGTATTTGTAAAATTATGCGTTATTACAAAGATTTAAAAATTTGAAAAGAAAATTCAAAGACCTGAAGCATCTTCAAATAATAGATAAAAACTTCTGCATAATAGATAAAAATATTCCTCAAAAACTCTATGTTACTGAAAACAAATTAAAAACACCAAGGACAAAGTTGATTGTGTATTCCTATCATTATTTCGTTTAATGCCTTATTAATATCCACAATTTTATCAACCGTATTGCAATTTTGATGTAATAAAAAAATCGGAAACAGATGAATAAAATACCATATTAATATCAAACTCTGAAAATCAATGTTTTGTAAGAAAGAATTAAAATAATTCATACAGCGTCTTCATTCATATGAGTACTGTTAAGTTTGATATCCTTTTGCTCTTGACGTTTCTGTGGTACGTAGGAACCATCGAATATGTGATTTACATTTTAGCGATTATTCGAAAATTCCTGAGCATCAAAGAGGTGGTCGAAGGGCACTCAAGCTAAGAAGTTTGCCGACATTGTATTTGCCAGGTAATTATCTATTAACTATCTAGTGGTTTTATAATATTGTTAATTAATTTTAGGTTTTAATGAAGCACCCACCGAGAGTAATTCTATTTTAGAATATGTATGGTCTAATATTGATAATCAAACGGAAGATATTGAATTAACTCTACTGCCAAGTACGTCTGTAGTAAAAACACCTCAAATGAATCTGAATGTTCAAGAACCTCACACCTCAGATAATGCTGAAAGCGAAATTATTGAACTGAGCAGACTGAATTTTGATAATGTAACGGAGGATGTTGAACTACCTCAGACCCCTATTGCAAATCAAGAATTTCAATTGCCAAGTACGTCTGCATTGAAAACACCTCAAATTAATCGTAAAGGTGAAACATCATATTTTCTTAATTTTACTTGTGGCAATAACACTTTTTTTGTAGATTTGAAAAGAAAATTTAATTTGTTAAGATCGGTTGGTGTAAACCGTGTTAGTCAACTTACACCAAAGGCTCGGAGGTTGCACAAGATAGCAAGTAGTTTGCGCAAAACGGCCAATTCATTATTTCAAGAGAAGGCAACAGCTAAAAAACGCATATCGGCTGTTAAGACGTTGGCTGCATCTGGAGAATTTCTTGGCGAAACAGTGAACAAAGCATCATATCATTTTATGTTGTCTCAAATGAAGATGCAGCAGAAGAAAGCTAAGGGTCGACGTTATACTACCAACGATAAGATTATAGCTTTATCTCTATTAAAGCAAAGCGCTAAAGGCTATAATTTTATGAGAAAAATATTTGCCTTACCGTCTCGAAGAACTTTAACAGAATTGTTAAATAAGATTCCTTTCAGTTGCGGTTTAAATCAGAATATAATGAACACCTTAAGAAACACAGTTGCAGGAATGAAAGAAATTGATAAGCATTGTGTTTTGTTATTTGATGAAATGTCGTTGGATGCTGGTTTAAATGTTGACGTTAGAAAAAATTCAATTGTGGGTTTTGAAAACTGTGGAAGCACTGTTAAGCGTGTATTTGCTGATCATGCTATGGTGTTTATGGCCAGGGGTATTGCTTCAAAATGGAAACAGCCAATAGCATACTTCTTTACCGAGCATGGTATGAAGAAAGAGGATTTAGTTAGAAATATAAAAGAAATCATCAAGGAATTAAGTGATGCTGGTTTAAAGGTTATTGCAACAGTATGTGACCAGCTGTCCTCCAACACATCTGCATATAAAGTATTATTGGAGGAAACCGATAGGTATTGCATAGAGAATGAAATAGAAAATCGATTCTTTGGTTTTCTTGTTGATGATAAAGAAGTGGTACCTTTATATGATACACCGCATTTGTTGAAGGGTGTTAGAAACAACATGCTAGATGCTGATGTTAAATACATCTTGAAAGATAAAACTGCACAAATCGCATCATGGAGAGATATAGTTGCGTTTTACGAATCGGATCAAAAATTAGAGGAACCATCTACACCGTTATTCCAGCATGTTGAAGCATCAGCTTTTAGAGCTTGTAGTAAGTTGACTGATGCACATATTTATTCCAAAAAAATGAAAAAGATGAAAGTATCGACAGCAGCCCAAGTTTGTAGCCAGAGGGTCTCTGGAGTTATGAGGTTATTGACTGCTGAAGGTAATTTTAAGTTATTGTTTATATTTATATAAATTAAAGTTTGTGTCTTTTTAGGGTGTAATATATTACCTAATACCGATACCGCCGATTTTCTTCTTTTCATTGACCAATTGTTTGATAGTGTTAATAGCTCTAGTCAAGAATTAAAGAATGGTAAAGTAATGAGATGTGCAGTAAGGGAAGGTTCTCCTCACTTAGATTTTTGGAAGAATGCTATTCCAGTATTAGAAAGTATCAAGTTTATACGGCGAGAAAATGGAAAAGAATTTGTGCCACCTACAATTAGAAATTGGATTTTCAACTTAAAAGCTTTCCGTTATATATGGCAGAAATTAAGTAAAGAAAATTTTAAGTTTCTATGTTTAAGGAACTTTAATCAAGATTCACTGGAAAATTTCTTTGGTGGCATTAGAAGCCATGGAAGTCGAAATATTAATCCCATTGTTATTAAACAATTTCACTTCAAACCATTCTCCTGGATCAAATTGTGAAAGTGATGAAAGCGATGGAGCTTTAAATACATTGAGGGAATTTGTTACATCTGAACAAGAAGAAATAGAAGAAATTGCTCTTAGTGATGTAACAATTTTGGAGATTCCACCTGACAATGCCAATAATAAGATTTCAAGAGGAGTTTATGCCTACGTTGCAGGATTTTTAACAAGAAAAATTCTTAAAACTATTGGGAGTTGTGCATGCCGTAAGCAATTTTTGTCAAATACAAAATTGGCAGATCATTTTATAATTTTGGGTCGGGATTATTCATCAGGAAAGTCATTGGTATACCCTACTCAAGAATTTATGACGATGTTTAATAACTGTATATATGTATTAAGTCGGATACTACCTCAAATTTGCCACACTCCGAATATCACTGCAAAACTAAATTTGCAGCTGAATGCAAGTGTAAGTTTTGCACACTTTGCCTGTGATCGCCACAACATTCCACCTCTAATTAGAAAAGTAATTATAGCATTTTTTGTTAATATGTGGGTAAAGAAAGTGAACACAACACTGAAAGGCCTTAATAGTACAAATTTTCGACAAAATTTTGATGAAGTAATTACAATGGCTAACAAGCGATATTTGAAATACAAAACAAAAAAAGAAGCTATTCGAAAACTAAAGGGGTTGACATAAGCCTCCATAGGAACGTTAAATTTATTCTTCCAAGTCTGTTAAAATCTTTATTGTTTGTATGTTATGTATTATTTTATTTAATAAAAAATTAAATTTACAGAAACAAACTTTTATTAAAAATTAAATAAACAATTTAAATTTTTAAAAAATTTTGAATATGCGCTATTTCCCGCTTATAAGTTTAGTACCTCCACAAGCCGTTTTTGGCGCACTAATAGGGTTTGAAAAAGAACGGAGAGTTGCCTATCTATAGTATCTCCCTTATCTATGGATACATGTGTCCAGTGCAGACGTATTTGAGGTTATGTTAGTTTTTGTGTAAAACCACGTGTGCTAGTTTTAGATCGGTTTTAACTGTTTTTATTATTTGTATCAAGATGACTTTCGAAAAAAAATTAATGAAGAAGTTGACACTACGAAAACTAACGAAGATGATCGCAAAAAATTATTTAATGATTTTAATAAGATGAAAAAAAGTGAATTGACTGATATACTTATGTCTGGTACGAGGTTCGACAATTCGAATTCAAACTATTCGGATAATCATATCGATTTAATAGACTGCTTAAAACAGCAAATCAATATACAATAATATATAATTAATATACTCAAAGCGACGATAAATGATAAAAATACTATTATCAATTTATTGAAAAATAAAAATATGCAACCCACCCAACAAGCAAAGATTTTGGAAAGTCGACAAGTGTGGTTCAAGCTTTAGCTAATAAACCAAAAGATCTACCCGAAAACGGTAATAGTAGTTCAAACGAAACGGTACATCCAGTAGTGCCTGTCAATTTCGCAAACATAACCTCCAAATCACGAAATTCTAAGTTGCATAAACAAAACAATATTGCGGTGTCTGATGTTTCTTCTTGTTTAAATCAACCCGAGCTAAAGAAAATTATTAATGGTAACACTAATGCCTCCTTAGAAGGAAACAATAACGATGTCGAAATTATTGCTCCGGATGACGAAGGCTGTTTCGCGTAAGACGGTACGTAATCCAAAAAAAGCTATTGTTGGGCTAGCCGATTCCACCGCCGATTTTGCTGGGATCAACAGCAGGTGTTGGCTCCACAGTAATGACGCAAGCCGTCGATGACGTTGGTTCATTAATAATTGAAACAGCAATTCAAATGTCTTCATTGCATTCTTCAGTTTTCGTTGTGCGTGAAAATATAGATCTTCTTATTCTTTTTTCATCTTTTTTGACATCTTTAAAATGTATATTTTCGAAAACCCGGCAAACGAAAATTGTAGACAAAATTTACTCTCCTCGTAGTTTACAATATGCCGGTGCATCTAGGTAAGAACTTTTATAAATATCAATATGTTATACCCTTCGTAAAATTTTGAAATTAATATATGTTATAAGGGCATATAAAAGGAATATTTGACAAAAATTTGGTGATTGTTGTACGGCCAAAATTTAATTTTTTTAATTTTTGAAAACTTTTTTCCCGTTTTTTTCCTATTTGATGTGGAGCTAATACCACAAAAAAATTACCACTTATAGGTCTTAAGTACCTCTGTAACATATTCCAAAATCATTCAATTTTCAATAATACTTTCTGAGAAAAAAATTCTTTTCTAAATTTTGAAAATAATTTTTTTCTAAGAAACTATCAACATTTAGGATCTAATATTTTGGAAAATGTAATGGTGCTTTGAAAGGAATATCTAAAAAAAAAATAAGCCAAATCGGTGTAAAGGCCATTTCCCCATGCTTACCCGGCTATAGCCTTTATTAAATTAATTTACCATAAAATTTCTATCTCAAATGGGAACACATGGAAAAAGATAACCCGACCATACGCAAACAATATCAATTTAATTTACGTTGCCTTCAATTTTAATCTTTACTTTTCCAATTTAAATTATAAAATACCAATTATTATTAATGCTTAATTTCAATTATTCTAATTATTTTCTTTATCTCCAAATCCAATCTCCAATTACCAAATATATCATTCTCTTTCTTATTTATCCAAACTTTGTCCAAAACTGTGATAACCAAATTCCAAATAATTAAAAATCACTTACTCAAAATAATAATTAATTTATTCTCAAAAATATAACTCTCCAAATATAAAATTTCCAATAAACTTAAGAGACTCAAATTCTACTTTCTGTTTCCAGCGGCCATTTTGGCAAAAAGCCTCGTTGATCTCCAATTTTTGTACCAACTTGAGTTTTGTTGGCGCGAACAAAGAAAATTCAAAATATTTACAATAATAAATTATTTACAAAATTAAAACAAAATTTAAAATCAATCAATTATTAAAACTATAAATTTTCAAAATATGTTTTTGAACACAACAATATATTGGATTATCGAATTTGCAAGTTTTGTATATATTTTGGTTAGTCAATTAAAACATAAAAGTATTAGTTCAATGTTAATACAATATATATGAAAAAAATGCCAATTACTTAAATTATTAAGACCGTGAGATTCATATTGCCGCCACTGTTGTAATATACTATTATATTTAAAATATAATTGCACAAAAATGAAAAGGAAACTCGGGTACATTTATCGAGAGCCACAAATAATCCTTCAAAGAGCCGCAGGTTGCCCCCCTCCTGTTATATGAACTCGCAATTGAAACTCCAGGACATCAGCTTCTTTCGAGACCCACCAGTATCTTTATCTCGGTCGGTATTCAACATTTTCCTATATAAGGAAGCCACAAGTATCCAAAAGAAGCATAATTGAGTACTTAAAATCGAAAGTGTATATCCCTTGATATTTTGATCCTTCAAAACAAGGATCGTGAGTTTTAAATAAATATTTTTAGAGTGAGTAAAAAATCGATATTCAAAAGTCATCTTGTAAATAATATCAAATTTATTTGTTTTGGTTTATTCGAATTTTAAGTTATCGATAAAAATTAAATAAATATAAAATTACGTGCATTTTTTTGTTTCTGATTCACGATTAGCCTATGTGCCATTAACAGAGAATGAACTTTCTAAGTATTTAAGATCTTACAATTCCACAAAATTTAAAGAAAAGTGTGATTACTTTCTCGAAAAAGCAAAAAACTGTACCGGATTTCAAGAATTCTCAGCCAAGTTACAAAAACAGTTGCAAAACTTTGTTATACAACACAAAAAAAGTGGACAGTATCATCTAGAAATATTCAAGTATTTCGCAGTAAAAATAAATCATGGCTGAAGTCTAGGATTCAAATTAGCCGTCCCTATAATGCAGATCAAGAACACGAAATTGGCACTTGTGGAAGGTTAGAAAACGGAAAATATTCGTTCAATTTTTAGCGCGGAGGAGCTTAGCTATGCTGTTCACATGCAATTCCGAGCAGAAGGCAAATTGGATTCAGCAGCTGTTATGAAGGATATAGCTTTTTCTACGCCAACGAGAGCATCAAAATATAGAAAAGCTTACACCAAAGTTGATGCTATTCCATTTTCAGCTGATGAGGTGTTGTCAATTTTAGTCTAAGCTAAGCTAACTAAATTTCAATACAATGTTATTAGAGATGCAGCGAAAAGGCATAATTCAAATCTCTATCCAAATTATGAAGCAATTACATCTGCAAAAAGCAATGATATCCCTTGGATTTAGTTATTACTGAAGGTATAGCTGAGGTACCTTTTCAACGTTGGCTGAATCACGCACCTGCCAGATTATTTTGATCGATAGAAGAAGTGTTTAGTTTGTTGAACTCCTGGAACTGAGTGATCTTCATTTAATAACCAAATGGGGATGTGATGAAAGCTCTGGAATGAGCGATTATAAACAAAGGCTTTCTGATCTCAGTATTTTGGATTCAAGTATTTTCTTGACTTCTCTTGCCCCGGTACAATTAATCAAAGGTAATCCAAATTCCAAGGAAAAATCTATTTTATGGCAAAATTCTCGTTCTTCTTCAACTAGATATTGCAGACCAGTTTGTATTCAATTTAAGCACTAGCGTACCTAGGGGTAGGGGCGGACCGCCCCGGGCGGCACATTTTTAGGGGCGACATTTTGCGAGATGAAAAAAAATATTTTTACAAAAATTTAAAAAAAATTACCTATATAAAAAAAAATAACGATCAATCAAGTTTTAACTTGGAAAATGGATTTACAAAGTGATGGAAACTAAATCCCAAAATATCTCAACACGAGTCGAGTCAAGAACACATTCAATCGTTTACCAAATGGAAAGAATTCGAAATCAGACTTGGAAATGGTGCAACTATTGACAAATTAGAACAAGAAAATATTAAAGAGGAAACAACAAACTGGAGAGAAATTTTAAAAAGAATACTTGACATAATTAGATTCTTGGCAAAACAAAATTTGGCGTTCCGAGGTCACCGTGAAGGAGTTCATCAGGAAGACATTAATTCAATAGAAAATAGAGGAAATTTCTTGGAACTTGTTGACTTGTTAGCTACTAAATACGACCCAGTATTACGTGAGCATGTACTAAAAATTAAGATGGGGAATAAATATACGTAGTACCACTTATTTGTCACCAAAGATTCAGAACGAAATCATAGATCTATTAGCAGACAAAGTGAGAAAAGCAATAATTGATCAAATAAAGGAAGCTAAACATTTTTGTGTGACGTTTCACAGCACTCCAGATGTTTCTCACAAAGATCAAACCGGTCAAATTATTAGATATGTGGTTATTGATGGAAGAGACGTGCAAGTTGTAGAATCGTTTATTGACTTTATAGAAAGTAAAGGGAATACTGCTGAAAAAACCACAAATATGGTTTTATCGAAATTAGAAAATGACGGATTGGATATGCAAAATTGCAGAGGAAGGGCTGATGATAATGCAGCGGTAATGGCAGGAAAGCTGTTTGGTGTTCAAAGTCGTAGTAAACAGAAAAATCCAAATGCAGAAATTGTAGCGTGTACAAATCATTCTTTAAACTTGGCATGTATACATGCAGCTGCATACTGCTGTGAATTCCATAACATTTTTTGGGACTATCGAATGGTTGTATTTATTTTTTTCGTCTTCAACTCATCGATGGACTATTTTACTATCTGTCACTGGTCAAGGTGTTAAGCGCAGTGTAGAAACTCCTGAGAGCTCAAAAGGAGGAGCGGTAAGTATTGTAAAAAAACATTTTTTAAATATTTTAGATACTTTGGAACAATTGACATCTCAAGAAGAAAATATTAAAACCCGATCAGACTCTGGAATATTATTCCAAGCAATGGAATCCTTTTCTTTTCTATGCTACTTCAATTTATGGAAACCCGTCCTAGTGGAAATTAACGACACGCAACAATACTTGCAAACCAAGGGGTCAAATATCTATCAATGCAGTTTAGAATTGATTTCTTTAAAAATGTATTTCAATGGACAAAGGGACACGTTAGTGCAAACCCAGTTACAGCAAGCCAACAAATCTGTGAAGAGTAGCCGAATTAGAAGAAAAAAAATGATGAGTGGTAAAAATCGATCCTTTTAATAATTATTGTCTGGTTATAGTTATAGTTAGTTTAATATGGTATAATATGCCTAGTAGCGCATATAAAATTTTAATTCATAGTGCAGCGATAATTGAAAATTCCATTTTACCTATTGGATAACTTGGAGAAAAAGCTCATTTTCTAGAAAATTTTCAAGAAAACCAAATATGGAAGATATTTTCCATGATCTTTTAGTTTCCTCCGATCCTCTAATCTCCAGTATGAAAAAACTCAATTCTAAAATGTTGAAAAAATATCCACTTGAAGTGCTCAAGTGTTTTGATGAACCCGATATTCCCAAAATATTTCTGAATCTTGAAATATTGTATTACTTATCTATTAAATATCTTTCAAAGAAAGCGTATTATAAGTATTTACAGAAAATAATTGATTTACCGTCCATCAGAACTCTAGATGAGTATCAAAAATGAAGATTTCCTATTTCTCTAGGATTAAATTGGATCGTTTTGAATCAACTGAAGTCCACTACGATACCGCTAACGATTCACGGTTATGCGTTACCATCTCATAATGGTACGAAAGATTACGTACGAAAGAAATAGCTCAGTGTGCATAAGTAGCGATGAGCACATGGATAAACAAATTAATGAAACAAATAATTGGATATTGGTTTCAAGGCAAAAGTGACAATTCGGAGAAAACTCATAACATTATGGCGAATACAATTTATAAATTGCACGAGATTGGTCTTATTGTCAAATGCATAATCTGTGATCAGGGAACAAGAAATATTGGGGATTGATGAAAAACCATAAAATAACTTCAGAAAACCAGAAAATCCGTATATCGAGTTCAAGGTTGGTGATGAAAAACGTGTTAGGATGTTTAAACAATAATTTAGTTTTTATTACAAAACATTTTATTCTCTGAATAATATAAATAAATATGAACAGTAACGATAATTATAATACAAAATTTAAAATTGATACAATATTATGGAATACAATATTGGAAACGTGTTGTTCCTTTGGCGGACTCGGTTCAACTTTTTTGTTCCAGCTAATAACAAAAAAACCTTAACAACGCTCAGCATTTGCTTTTTTTGTTATTAACCGGAAACATTATCCTTGAGTTCCTAGATTTCCAAATTAATTTTCAATGGCCAAGTAATGCCATGGAATGTAGCTGCAGGACAACATGCGTGTGCATGCATGACTGTGCCACCACAGACGTAAGGTTTATTTAATATTTGATCCTCCTCATTTAGTCAAGTCTTTCCGCAACAATCTTTTAAAAAATGTTGCAATAGCGAGGAGGCTATGTAGATTGAAATCTCATTTATAAAGTTTATATGTTGAGCATTGAAACTAACAAAAACTTAATTCCAAAAATTAATAACAGACATTTCGGAATGCATCAAAATGTTACCAAAATGGCTGTTTCACTAGCTACTCAGATTTTTTCGTACACAATGTATAATGCGTATCTAGCATAAATAAATTGATGAAATCAGAAGAGGGAAAATCGAAAAAGATACAACGGCAGAATTTTTGATGGACATGGACAAATTATTTGACTCTTTAAATTCTTCTCTTCTTCGACCTACAAATAGTGCAAAGCTAAACTTTGCTATTACAGAAACACTAAATTTTTAAACGATATTATATTACACTTGGCTAATAGTAAATTTGAAATAACACAAGTTAAACAAAAAGTCCTTCCACCATGCATTACTGGAGTGACATTGACAATTAATAATAGTGTTTTACAATATTATCAAAAGAGCTAAGAGAAAACTACAAAATTCCGCAATTACAAACACGACGTTTGAATCAAGATCCACTTGAAAATTTGTTTGTAGTTATTTGTCAACAAAATAATCCTTCCACACGATCACTTGAAACAGCGTTAAGACACAATTGTATAACTCAGCTAACAAAAGTTTTTAATTCAGCTAATTGTCAAGATGATGACAACATAATTTTTGCAAAATTAAGTGTGCTTAATGATGCAGTCACCAAACCTATATCTTCCTCAGCAGAATGTCATCAGCATAATGAAAGCTCTGAAAAAGTTGACGATAACACAAAAATAGTCGACGGTATGAAAGAAATAGAAGATGACCTGGTATGACTGAAAAGTCGGAGTTTACACACGAAAATACGATTTATTACATTTGTGGGTATTTTCTCGCAAGTTTTTAAAGATGCAATGGTCATCTATTCAGCTGGTCCTCGAGCTTACAGATTGCTTCTTACAAAAGGCTATCCTCTTCCAGCTGTATCAACACTTCGATCTTGTTTGAAAAATATTAAAATTTACATGGTAACTTGAAACCTGTGTTCAATATAATAAAATTGCAAGATTTGAACAACATGGAGAGAGTGTGCATATTGTCATTTGATAAGATAAAGATTTGAAAAGTATATTTGTACGACAAGGCTAATGATGAAACTTTGAAACCATCAAGTGTACAAGTGTTTATGCTAAGGGGACTGTTTTCGAATTTGAAACAACCAATTTTCTATGATTACGACCGCAAGGTAACCAAGAATCTTTTATTTCAAATAATAAATTATGTTGAAAATTTAGGTAAGCTTTAACAGCAATCTCTGTTTATCTTACTGATTTTAATTTTTTCATTTTATAGGTTTCCAAATTGTGGGTATGGTTGGATCTTGATCTTGGACGAGGAAATAGAAGCTTACACTCAGAATTGCAAGTCAGCTCTGAACAACCTTGGTTTAAAAATCCTGCAAATGAACATTCGGGAGACGAGTTTTTCCTCAACCGCTTCAGGCGGCCATCTTGGCAAAAAAGCCCCTATCAAACTTGTCAGTCGTGCCAACTTAACGACTGGGCGCCGACTTGACAAAATTTGAAAATTTAACATACTACTAATTTAAAAAAATAAACCACATTAAAATTTAAAATTTTCAAAAAAAAACACGACATCTTTACTCCTCCTAGTTTTTTGGCACAACTACAGTCGAATGGCTGGTGGTTTGTCAAAAAAATATCATTTGGGTCGTGGTTCCAAATCCATCGTTTAAACTATGTACTTCCATCTGATGGACTTCCATAAGACGATCCTCGGTGGAGGCGGATGCTCGCTTTCAAAATCTTTTACTCTTCTCTAATCTATTTTTATTTTTTTTTTTTTATCTTTCAATCTAATAAAACTTTCTTCTTCCAAATTATTCAAACCTTTGATATTTTTTATTAAATTTTTATTTTTTATTCCGATCAAATTTCCAGTATTCAAATCCATTAATTCACCATACCTTGGACTAATGAATTTACTTTTCTCAAAATTTTTATTTTTAATACTTATTAAACTTTTTTGATCAAAATTTTCTCTAATTTTAAATTTGAATCTTCAAGTTTCATATCCAAATTTTCATCAATTTTCAAAATTAAATTTTCGTTTTTTACATCAAAATCTTTATTTTCAGAACCATTCAAATTTGCATTTTTCAAATCCAAACTGTTTTCAATTTTCAAATTTAAACTTTTATTTTTAAAACCAGTTAAATTTTTGTCATTTTCCAGATCCATTAAATTTTTATTTTTCAATGCCAAATTTTTATTACTTTCCAAATTCATAATTTTGTCTCTTAAATCAATTAAACTTTTATTTTGTAAATCCAAGTTTTCTCCATTTTTAAAATTTATATTTTTAACCTCATTTTACAAATTTTCCTTTAAAACCAAACTTTCCTTTCTTTTCTTAATTCTGTCTTTAATTGCATTTATTATTAATGTGACTGTCTAATCTTTCCAAATTTATTTCTCGATATTTGTTATGTATCGCTTGCCAATTCTTTGGACTTTCTTTCTTCTCATTTCTTACATCTTCCTCATCTTGCAGGTTTTCCTCTTCTTCCTTTTGCAAAATTTCCCATATTCTTGCTCTATCTTTCAACTCCTCCCAGAATGCATCGTCCATTTTAATTGAATTATTTTCCGGTACCATTTTTACTTGTATTATTTTCAAAATGATCGATTTTTTAATTAAAATAAAATACTTTTTAAAAATTTTCCAAAAGTGCCAATTTTGAGCCAATATTCCTCTCAATCTCAGGGTCAACGGTGAGTTCCAAAAAATAAAGCCCCACGTTTTGGGATGCCAGATGCAGTGATATTTTCTATTTTTTTTTAATTTAAATTCATTTTAAATTTAAAAACCTCTGCAAATATATTATAATAATTGTAATGGCAATGCTAAATTGTGAGCGATAACGGACCACACGTTGCTATCAATTGAACGAATTTACCATATAAGTAATTAAAATTTCATTTCTCAATTTATCCAATTTGATCAAAAATTATTTCCAACTAAACAAATTCTCCTCCAATAAATTTAAACTTTCAAAACTTCAATAAAAAGGAACTCTCTTCAAAGACTTGTCCAAATACGAATAAAAATATCCAAACCATAAATAAAAAAAGATTCTTACTCATTCAATCAGAACTAATTATTTGCAAAATTCAAAACTAAAAATCTTAAAATTTCGGGAGACGACTTTTTCCTCAACCGCTTCAGGCGGCCATCTTGGCAAAAAAGCCCCTATCAAACTTGTCAGTCGTGCCAACTTAACGACTGGGCGCCGACTTGACAAAATTTGAAAATTTAACATACTACTAATTTAAAAAAATGAACCACATTAAAATTTAAAATTTTCAAAAAAAAACACGACAATATGTATATTCGTTTATACTCAAATGTAAAAAAATTCCTGCATGGCTAAGGTTTCCAAGTTCAATGCATCTTTTCGATGAACAAAAAAATAGTTACAAAAATCTGGCAATATATTTGAACCATAAAAATTCAAATAATTTTGAAGTAGTAGTTTCGGTAAAGAGAGGCGTATAAGAAAATATAAGTTTTAAATAAATTTTGTGTTAAACTTTTAAATTATCCTATTTAATTATTCCAATATCTGAGGAAGATATTTTAGCATTTCGCAGTAAAATATTATGGAATTTGATATATAAACAGATATAAAAATTCTTATTTACCTATAAAATTTCTTAATGGGGTAAAAATTCACTAAGAATATTTTGAGCTTTTTTACCCCCCGGTAAAAATTCCTTAATGAAATTTTACTCCCTAATCATTTTTTACTGGGGGTAAAATTTCTCTAGGGAATATTTACCGGGGGTAAAATTTCACTAGGGGATTTTTACGGGGGGGGGGGGGGGGTAAAATAAAAAAGGGTTAAAATTCCCGGCTACAATAAAATATACAATAAATTATTTATTACAGTAGCTAGTATAATGACAAACAGATCATTACAATTTTAGTTTAAGGATCTTGTGAAAAGATTTGGAATCGAATATATTTTGACATACGGACTTAACCAAGATGTAGTGGAAAATTTGTTTGGTGCAATAAGAGCAAAGGGATGCCTTCATGACCATCCTGATCCTTTGAAGTTTAGATATTGCTTGCGGTCTTATCCTTATATACTAAACGTGGAGCGGCCATCTTTTTTTTTTTTACTACTTTTTGGGATTTGTGCCCCGAACGGAGCGGCGAAGCCGCGACGAATTTTTATAGTTCGACAAAGAAATATTGTCCGCTCGGGATAGGGGGGTCGAATCTTTCGACGGCGCGCGCGTTAGCGCGCAAAAAATTCACGAAAATCGTCTAAAAAAGGGACCTCTCCGTCGTTCGTATGGCCGGCTTTGTTCAATTTTTAAGCGATTTTCGAGAAGAAACGTTCCTTTTTTTAATCGTACCATGTCGCATCTCTTTTCGATACACGTTAAACGGGTTAGACGGAATGCGAGTCGCGTCGGAACTAAATTCCAAAAAATTACGAAATTATTGACGTTTTGACGTTTGAGAGTTTTTTTTGAAAAATTTCAATTTTACGCTCGGCGTTGCGCGGAGCGCGACGAGGGAGCGCCGCAGGCGCGACCCACGTCTTCCTCGCAGTCTCGCGCTTCCGACGGTGCCCCACGAGCGGGGCGCCGGCCAAAATTTACCCCCAAATTTAGCGCGCAAAGGAGGAAATCCGCGCAAAAAATTTGAAAGATTTGAATTTTTGGAAATTTTTTTTCCACGTTCGCGCACCGTGTCGCGCGGAGCGCGGCCCGGGAGCGCCGCAGGCGCGACCTACGTAATCCTCGCGGTCTCGCGCTTCTAACGGTGCCCCACGAGTGGGGCGCGGGCCAAAATTTACCCCCAAATTGAGCGCGCAAAGAAGGAAATCCGCGCAAAAAATTTGAAAGATTTAAAATTTATCAAACTCTTCTTGCGGATTTGCGCAGCGGGTCGCGCAGAGCGCGACCGTGGAGCGCCGAAGGCGCGACCCGTGGCTTAGTCGATGTCACCCGATACCGACGGTACCACACACTAAGGGTGTAAACCAAAATGTACCCCCGAATTGAGCGCGCAAAGATAGAAATGCGTGCAAAAATTTTTTTTAGATTTGAAATTATCGAATCATCTTGCAGACTCTCGCGCAGAGTATCGCGCGTAGAGCGAACGTGGAAAGCCGCCCCGGCGCTCGACTTTCTTCTTCGAGGTCGGCGACTTCGATAGGTACCCGACACGTAGGTAGACAAAGAAAATTTAACCCAGATATTTTAGTTCGAAGAGGAAAATTCGTTGCGAGTGTGTTTACAATTTTTTTCCGCCAGCCGATGGCAGTTGCATCGCTCGCCACGGTCCGAGGAATGGCCGAACGGTCCGAGCGGTGCGTACTATAATCTGCAAGAAATGTGGAAGCTAAAGATATCCGACAAAAGTGTTTTGGCCAAAGTAGGAGACGTGTAAATTAATGGTAAACCAGAAGAAAGTGTGAATAGTGGCGTTTAATAGATTTGCAAATTTCGATGGGAAGTCTTCCTTAATTCTTAATCCACCCGGTGCAAATGTGTGGTTAGGTGTGCGAATGGCGTTAGGTACGAGAAAGCTAGACGGTTCTATCGTTTTTACGTCGTGTTTATTGTTTTAGGGGGCTAAACGGCTCGCTTCGATGTGCCACAATGGCCAACAAATCTTTACGGCCAAATAATGGGGTTCCACCGCAAGCTTATTATTGCAAGTTGCCATTGCGAGAGATTATACGATGGTGCGATTTAGTTTGGAAACACCACCCACCTGCCGGCCGTGTCTTTGGAAGTTTGCAGGCGGTCACGGTGAGAGCGGTTGTTCGATATTCGCCCACCCGATAAATAATTCTACTCTACATTTTAGGTACGAGTCGAGTCGTTGCAGAGTGCGATACAGCGATGTTCTCCGATTACACATTTTATGACGTCCAGATGATCGAGGGAAGATTTAATAAAGGTTACGATTACAGTTTTACCTCCACCACGACCCAAACATTTTGTTATCGGTCGATGAAAACTACATTTCCAAATGTGTGTTTGATTGTCGAGTAATTACTTTACACGAAGCAAAGTGGTATCGCCGCCGCCGCCGCCACGGGGTATCGAGACAAGTGCAAGTGCTAGATTACAAATGCCATCGTGGATGTCCGACGACAATAACGATCCAACAAACCACCACCCAACCAATGACAAATTCGTGCAACTGAAATGGTTTTTCGTCGGTGTGAGTTCCAGCCGATGCCTTCGAAGGCGATTTATATAATTTTTGAAATTCCGTGTCGTCTATATAATTATATTCTGTATAATCTTTAGTATAATTTATTTCGAATATCGATCCGAGAGATTGCTCTAATTTTGTACATCGAGGGAGTATACACGTTACGGAATGGTTATTATGACAAACCTCGAGAAGTTCGAGAGGATATTTCTCGAATGAATTTTTACGTCAACTTTAATATTATGTAATTCTGTTTATTTATATTACTAAAATGTCCAATGCACTGTTCACCATCCGGTCCCGTACTACAAGAAATACGAAATTACCTTTTATCGTTGTTATCTACTATCGCATAATAATTATTATGTTAATTGTAATTCTTAATATTGCTTCGAGTATGTGTTTACATTATTACTGTATTGTTGGCTTGAATTGTTATTGTCGTAAAAAAGAGGCGTTTGTCTAAAGAGTCAAAGGTAGCGATACTACTATTTTTTAACAAATAACTGTTTCGTTTTGTGTAAAATTTACGCCCGCAGTGAAACGCGGTCTATGGAATTAAAACTTCTCGAGAGCCCAACATATATTATTTTTTATGTATTATTATTATTATTAAACGATATCGATTGAGACATTTCTGCAAGCAATCCTTCTTCTCGAGAAGAAGAGGTGTATAAGCAGATAAATAATTGTTGCAATAAAAATGTGTGGAAAAGTAAAGCGATGTATATTATTCATAATCTGCTGATATGAAAAACATAAAAACAATTTTTACTATAATAATGTACGACTGCCTTTTTGGACAACTACGGAGTTCAAACTAATACAGAATGTCTCTGACTTTTTATATAAATCGGTTTTGTAGGGAATATTCAAAGCTCAAAAGAATTACTTAAGTGTACTTAAAATTATAAACTTTTCACAAGTTTTTACGACAACCTTTGCGACGCCAATAATATTACTTTTACCCTCTATGTTCCAATCGAATATAATATGGAAATAAGATAACGTTTGTTCGATAATTCGAAAGTTTCACACATCTTCGAAGCCAAATTTCTTCCTAAAGGAGATATATATTTATAAAATATTTTCGATCCAAAATGCTTTTACGTGTCGGGCCGATCTGGTTCCGCCATTTAATTTGTAAATTTATGAATATTTTTTTGCCCAAAAATCAATGAAATTTTTTTGAAAATTTCCTTTGCGTTTTATGGCTCTGCCGAATAAGTTAGGACAAAAATGTAGAATATCGATTTTGTAGAGACCCGCCCCGTGATTATCCGAAGCCGCTTTGAAATTAAAAATCGGGCCAGAAATGAGACGGCCAGGACCGAAATAAGAAAATTTCAAATTTCGACATTCTTGCGCCGATGGCGCGTAAACCGTGCAGATTTTCGAAAATGTTTTGCGTCCATCGGTTAGCCCTTGCGGACCGCTTTAATTTTGTTCCTTACGAATTTTTTTAAAAACGGCTCCTTACGCCGGCCAAACGACGAAATGTCCAAACTCGAAAATTTCCATCTCAAATCTCTGCTCTTTTTGACCTAAAACAAAAATGCCACTTTTAGGCCGAACCGGTCGAATTTTCGAAAAATGTCAAATCGACTTTTCGCTTTCTTTTCGCGAATATAATCGAGATAAAAATTAAAACAATTGAAATTTCGAAATTTAACATATTTTGCCGAAGAACCGTCTTCGGCAGCTGCCGAAAGCGTACCTTGCGGAGTTTGAGGACACCTATTGTAGTTTGGCGTGTTTATAATTATAGAACGGTACCCGCCGAATGGGGCGCTTGCAAAAATTTACCCCCCAATTGTGTGCACAAAGGAGGAAATCCGCGCGCCGAAAGTGCGATTACATTTGACGTATTTCACTTTTCTTTTTTGTGTTCGCGCGTCGCGACACCGCAGAGCGCCGGAACGGCAATCTATAGCTTCTTCAAAGTCTTGCGCGTCGATAGGTACCCGACACGATGGGGGAGAAGGAAAATTTACACCCCAATTGTGTGCGCAAAGAAAGAAATCGGTGGTAAATAATTTTTTGAAGGCTGCAAAATTTTCCTTAATTTCGAATTTTTACTCTACTCCTGCGTAAAGAGCGTCCTCCGAAGACGCAATAAAACCGTCTTTTCGCCAACTGCTATCAATTATATCTTTCTAAACGTGGAAACGGAAGAAATGCATTTGTTATATAATCGATTGGTAATATAGCTTAAAATTACACAATTTTTAATAATGCAATCGTGGCACAAACGCTTTTGACGTGAACGTGCGATCAGGCGGCGCCCAGTTGCGGTTAGTAATTGGATGGGTGACCGATTTCCTTTTTTGGACCGATCCGAACTTTTTTTTTTCACTTTTTCGACTTAAATTTTACTCCGGCATGGAGGGTGGAAAGCTGGGAACATTTTGCGCTCTTTTTGCAAAAATTACCGTTTCAAAATTAAGAACTAACGAGTTTTTACAATTTAAGGAAAGCCATTTGACCGGGAAACGGGACCAGGTTTTCAAAAGAACTCGACGATGTTTGACGCAATTGCCGAAGAAGATATCCCAGATGGTCGACAAGAAGCGTCGAGTCGAAAATTTTAACCGCCGCTCTCCTCCTCTAGGCGGGTCGTTATTTGAAGGTAAAAATGGGGTACATTTTTAAAAATTTAAATCTTCGAAGCGAAATTTCGACCCAAAGACGAAATAAATTTACGAAAAATTTTCGATCCAAAAAGCTGCCACGTATCGGGGCAATTCGTTTCCGTCGTTAAATTTGTAAATTTTCGAAAATTTTTTTGCCCAAAAATCAACAAAATTTTTGCTTTGAAAATATTTTTGAAAATTTCGTTTTAAGGCTTTACCGAATAAGTTAGGAAAAAACTATAGTACTTCGATTTTGTGGCGAATGTGACTTTTCTCACTTTCTTTTCGCGAATATATTCGAAGAAAAAATAAAAACAGTTGAATTTTCAGAAAATTAACAAAAGTTGCCGAGGAATTCGAGCGCTGTTTTATTTGTTGTGTTTGACAACTCAACCTGAGCGAGGATGACGCGCACGATCCCGTCTTCTAGAAGTGTCAAGTCGAAATTTTTAACTCTTCTTTAGAGTGGGGTCTTAATTAAATATAATATGAAGATATATTTCTGGAAGTTGGAGCTTTCGGAGTGAAATTTCTGTCTAAAGACAAAACAAATTTATAAATTTGATTCAGCTCAACTGTAGCTCACTGTAACAAAAATCCAGTTAGCCCAGTTTATTCGCCTTAAAAAAGTGTCCGAAGAAGGTGTAAATATTGTTTCTATAACTTGATAAACAACCGAGATATCGACATTTAACGAAAAGTCAAAAAACTGAACTTTTGGCCATAACTCGAAAACGAAAAAAGATATCAAATTCCGGTTTTCGTCATTAAACTTTTTTCAAAAAAAGAGATAGAGGATGCGCCATCCATTTTTCCATATCTCTTATATTAACCGAATTTCAAATAAGAACATTCGAATTTGAACTGCACCCTGTACATTACAATTTGGGTTTATATTAGCCGATTAAACGTTGATAAAATTTAAAATGTAATAAATGGAAAACCCGTGGATAAAATCAACGTGACACGCCGCTGCGACCAAATACATTGCATAACCTTAAACTACTTCCTGTCACTTTGACGTAACACAATACCAACATATCAAATATTATAATAATATTTTATATTAACCCCAAAAACATTTTGACGGTAATAAATGGTAAACCCGCGGATAAAATAAATGTGTAACGCCACTGAGACCGAATATATATAAATTTCATAACCTTAAAATATCTTCTGTCAGTTTGATGCAATGATACCAACACATTTTATATTATTAACAGCAATCGATGCGGTGTTGTCACGATCAAACTTTCAACAAAAAAACAATAATAATTATACTAGATTCGACGAATTAAACAACAAAAAAAGACTTTCAAAATTACCATAAGTAATTTTACTATTGTACATAAAAAGCATTTGTTTTAATAATTAGTGGTTTTTGTTGAGTTTTAAGTCCCTATTATATTCTAACAATATATAATTAGTTTATTAGTTTATTAGTTTTATAATTATATTAATATATAATTAATATACTATTTGATTAAAATTAAAGAAGCAAGCAATATTCATATGAGCGGTAAAACAATAAATGTTAAAAGAAAAGTCCTTAATTTTCATAGAGGAATATAAACACATTATTAACTTAATGAAAACTATGTCATCAAGATATTTCGGTTAAATAAATTAAGTATTTATTTCTAATTTGTTCAATATTTAAAAATTTTATTTACGCTGCCTAAACTGTCAATTGTTTACATATTCTCCAAGCATTAATAATATCTTAATGAAATAATTTGTCATTACAATAAAAAAAAGGTAAATTTAAAAGTGAAATTTTAATTTTAATGTATTAATAGTGGACTATATTTCATTTGTAGTCTTGAGAATGAGTCACAATTACAAAGACTCGAATAGTTGAACAATTAGAATTGTTATTATATATTATAGCCCCAAAACAAAATCTTCTATTTATTTTAATATTGCCCTTTTAGAACAGATTTTCACGTGCACGGAATCCAATAAAAAAAAATTGGTTATGTAATCATCGCATAACTTTCCCCATTTATTTCGTCAAAATGCAAAAAACGAGGTAATGCCGATTGTTTGAACATTTTATTTATGTCAAACAAATTGAATAAAACAGTAAAGAAACACGTGAACTTTTTTAATTCTGCTTATCATTTCCGTAATTTTCAATCGATATTCAACATTTTTAGTTGGCCTCCAAGTTTAGTTATGATGCACGTTTATGTCAAATTTCATGACATTTAATTGCCCGGTTTGACCTGTACGATTGATACTATTTTTCAACCACATACGGACATACTGACTGACATACTCACATACATACAGACGAACATCCTATTAAAATTTATCACAACCTTATCAGAGCATGATATATGATATGATAAGGAACATTTTAATACCAAAATTTCGATTTTTGATTTTTGGATGGATTACAATACTTTCCCTTAACATACGTTAATAGTACGTATTGGGGAAAGTAAAAATTTATTTTAATAAATGTCAAGAATAATTTAATATTTGACATTTGTTTTGTCAATTTACATTTTTGGCTTAATAATTTTTCTTCTTAAAACTTAAAACAAAAAAAAATTATATAATCAAAGTTCTTCAGATTTTATAAATGTGAAAGAATCCCGAAAGTAACACAATATTGCGATATTGCTATTTTTGATAATTGCCTATTCTGAAGATGATTTTTAAATTTGAAGTTTTGCAAAGCTTCGGTTATTTGAAATACTACGTTGTTTAGTTAGCAAATTATTTTTTATTTTTAAAAGCCCGTGCGCAGACTTGAGTCGTTTATGTAGGTTGGTGATAATTTATGTCACTTTTAGCGAGATGACTCAAAAGTAAGTTCTGTGTGAAAACAGAGTTTTGGCCGCAGACATGGGTCTGTTATGTAGGTTAGTAGTTAGTTTATGTCATTTTTTAGCGAGATGGCTTATAAAAGAGAGATCTGTGCGAAAATCGAGTTCTGGCCGCAGACATGGGTCTGTTATGTAGGTTAGTGTTAGTTTATGTTATTTTTTAGTGAGATGGCTCATAAAAGAGATATCTGTACAAAAAAAAAGGGTTCTGGGCACACACATGGGTCTGTTATGTAGGTTAGTGTAAGTTTATGTTATTTTTTAGCGAGATTGCTCATAAAAGAGAGATCTGTGCGAAAAACGAGTTCTGGCCGCAGACATGGGTCTGTTATGTAGGTTAGTGTTAGTTTATGTTATTTTTTAGCAAGGTGGCTCACAAAAGAGAGATCTGTACGAAAAAAGAGTTCTGGCCGCAGACATGGGTCTGTTATGTAGGTTAGAGTTAGTTTATGTTATTTTTTTTAGCGAGATGGCTCATAAAAGAGAGATCTGTGCGAAAAACGAGTTCTGGCCTCAGACATGGGTCTGTTATATAGGTTAGTGTTAGTTTATGTTATTTTTTAGCAAGGTGGCTCACAAAAGAGAGATCGGTACGAAAAAAGTGTTCTGGCCGCAGAGATGGGTCTGTTATGTAGGTTAGTGTTAGTTTATGTTATTTTTTAGCGAGCTGGCTCATAAAAGAGAGATCTGTGCGCAAAACGAGTTCTGGCCGCAGACATGGATCTGTTATGTAGGTTAGTGTTAGTTTATGTTATTTTTTAGCGAGATGGCTCATAAAAGAGAGATCTGCGCGAAAAAAGTGTTCTGGCCTCAGACATGGGTCTGTTGTGTAGGTTAGTGTTAGTTTATGTTATTTTTTAGCGAGATGGCTCATAAAAGAGAGATCTGTGCGAAAAACGAGTTCTGGCCTCAGACATGGGTCTGTTATGTAGGTTAGTGTTAGTTTATGTTATTTTTTAGCGAGCTGGCTCATAAAAGAGAGATCTGTGCGCAAAACGAGTTCTGGCCGCAGACATCGATCTGTTATGTAGGTTAGTGTTTGTTTATGTTATTTTTTAGCAAGGTGGCTCACAAAAGAGAGATCTGTGCGAAAAACGAGTTCTGGCCTCAGACATGGGTCTGTTGTGTAGGTTAGTGTTAGTTTATGTTATTTTTTAGCGAGATGGCTCATAAAAGAGAGATCTGTGCGAAAAACGAGTTCTGGCCTCAGACATGGGTCTGTTATGTAGGTTAGTGTTAGTTTATGTTATTTTTTAGCAAGGTGGCTTACAAAAGAGAGATCTGTACGAAAAAAGAGTTCTGGCCGCAGACATGGGTCTGTTATGTAGGTTAGTGTTAGTTTATGTTTTTTTTTAGCGAGATGGCTCATAAAAGAGAGATCTGTGCGAGAAACGAGTTCTGGCCGCAGACATGGATCTGTTATGTAGGTTAGTGTTAGTTTATGTTATTTTTTAGCAAGGTGGCTCACAAAAGAGAGATCTGTACGAAAAAAGAGTTCTGGCCGCAGACATGGGTCTGTTATGTAGGTTAGTGTTAGTTTATGTTATTTTTTAGCGAGCTGGCTCATAAAAGAGATATCTGTGCGCAAAACGAGTTCTGGCCGCAGACATGGATCTGTTATGTAGGTTAGTGTTAGTTTATGTTATTTTTTAGCGAGCTGGCTCATAAAAAAGAGATCTGTGCGCAAAACGAGTTCTGGCCGCAGACATGGATCTGTTATGTAGGTTAGTGTTAGTTTATGTTATTTTTTAGCGAGATGGCTCATAAAAGAGAGATCTGTGCGAAAAACGACTTCTGGCCTCAGACATGGGTCTGTTATGTAGGTTAGTGTTAGTTTATGTTATTTTTTAGCGAGCTGGCTCATAAAAAAGAGATCTGTGCGCAAAACGAGTTCTGGCCGCAGACATGGATCTGTTATGTAGGTTAGTGTTAGTTAATGTTATTTTTTAGCGAGATGGCTCATAAAAGAGAGATCTGTGCGAAAAACGACTTCTGGCCTCAGACATGGGTCTGTTATGTAGGTTAGTGTTAGTTTATGTTATTTTTTAGCGAGCTGGCTCATAAAAAAGAGATCTGTGCGCAAAACGAGTTCTGGCCGCAGACATGGATCTGTTATGTAGGTTAGTGTTAGTTTATGTTATTTTTTAGCGAGATGGCTCATAAAAGAGAGATCTGTGCGAAAAACGACTTCTGGCCTCAGACATGGGTCTGTTATGTAGGTTAGTGTTAGTTTATGTTATTTTTTAGCGAGCTGGCTCATAAAAAAGAGATCTGTGCGCAAAACGAGTTCTGGCCGCAGACATGGATCTGTTATGTAGGTTAGTGTTAGTTATGTTATTTTTTAGCGAGATGCCTCATAAAAAAGAGATCTGTGCGAAAAACGACTTCTGGCCTCAGACATGGGTCTGTTATGTAGGTTAGTGTTAGTTTATGTTATTTTTGAGCGAGATGGCTCATAAAAGAGAGATTTGTGCGAAAAACGAGTTCTGGCCGCAGACATGGGTCTGTTATGTAGGTTAGTGTTAGTTTATGTTATTATTTAGCGAGCTGGCTCATAAAAAAGAGATCTGTGCGCAAAACGAGTTCTGGCCGCAGACATGGATCTGTTATGTAGGTTAGTGTTAGTTTATGTTATTTTTTAGCAAGGTGGCTCACAAAAGTAGATCTGTACGAAAAAAGAGTTCTGGCCGCAGACATGGGTCTGTTATGTAGGTTAGAGTTAGTTTATGTTATTTTTTAGCGAGATGGCTCATAAAAGAGAGATCTGTGCGAAAAACGAATTCTGGCCTCAGACATGGGTCTGTTATGTAGGTTAGTGTTAGTTTATGTTATTTTTTAGCGAGCTGGCTCATAAAAGAGAGATCTGTGCGCAAAACGAGTTCTGGCCGCAGACATGGATCTGTTATGTAGGTTAGTGTTAGTTAATGTTATTTTTTAGCGAGATGGCTCATAAAAGAGAGATCTGTGCGAAAAACGACTTCTGGCCTCAGACATGGGTCTGTTATGTAGGTTAGTGTTAGTTTATGTTATTTTTTAGCGAGCTGGCTCATAAAAAAGAGATCTGTGCGCAAAACGAGTTCTGGCCGCAGACATGGATCTGTTATGTAGGTTAGTGTTAGTTTATGTTATTTTTTAGCGAGATGGCTCATAAAAGAGAGATCTGTGCGAAAAACGACTTCTGGCCTCAGACATGGGTCTGTTATGTAGGTTAGTGTTAGTTTATGTTATTTTTTAGCGAGCTGGCTCATAAAAAAGAGATCTGTGCGCAAAACGAGTTCTGGCCGCAGACATGGATCTGTTATGTAGGTTAGTGTTAGTTATGTTATTTTTTAGCGAGATGCCTCATAAAAAAGAGATCTGTGCGAAAAACGACTTCTGGCCTCAGACATGGGTCTGTTATGTAGGTTAGTGTTAGTTTATGTTATTTTTGAGCGAGATGGCTCATAAAAGAGAGATTTGTGCGAAAAACGAGTTCTGGCCGCAGACATGGGTCTGTTATGTAGGTTAGTGTTAGTTTATGTTATTATTTAGCGAGCTGGCTCATAAAAAAGAGATCTGTGCGCAAAACGAGTTCTGGCCGCAGACATGGATCTGTTATGTAGGTTAGTGTTAGTTTATGTTATTTTTTAGCAAGGTGGCTCACAAAAGTAGATCTGTACGAAAAAAGAGTTCTGGCCGCAGACATGGGTCTGTTATGTAGGTTAGAGTTAGTTTATGTTATTTTTTAGCGAGATGGCTCATAAAAGAGAGATCTGTGCGAAAAACGAATTCTGGCCTCAGACATGGGTCTGTTATGTAGGTTAGTGTTAGTTTATGTTATTTTTTAGCGAGCTGGCTCATAAAAGAGAGATCTGTGCGCAAAACGAGTTCTGGCCGCAGACATGGATCTGTTATGTAGGTTAGTGTTAGTTAATGTTATTTTTTAGCGAGATGGCTCATAAAAGAGAGATCTGTGCGAAAAACGACTTCTGGCCTCAGACATGGGTCTGTTATGTAGGTTAGTGTTAGTTTATGTTATTTTTTAGCGAGCTGGCTCATAAAAAAGAGATCTGTGCGCAAAACGAGTTCTGGCCGCAGACATGTATCTGTTATGTAGGTTAGTGTTATTTTATGTTATTTTTTAGCAAGGTGGCTCACAAAAGTAGATCTGTACGAAAAAAGAGTTCTGGCCGCAGACATGGGTCTGTTATGTAGGTTAGAGTTAGTTTATGTTATTTTTTAGCGAGATGGCTCATAAAAGAGAGATCTGTGCGAAAAACGAATTCTGGCCTCAGACATGGGTCTGTTATGTAGGTTAGTGTTAGTTTATGTTTTTTTTAGCGAGCTGGCTCATAAAAGAGAGATCTGTGCGCAAAACGAGTTCTGGCCGCAGACATGGATCTGTTATGTAGGTTAGTGTTAGTTTATGATATTTTTTAGCAAGGTGGCTCACAAAAGAGATATCTGTACGAAAAAAGAGTTCTGGCCCCAGACATGGGTCTGTTGTGTAGGTTAGAGTTAGTGTATGTTATTTTTTTATCGAGATGCCTCATAAAAGAGAGATCTGTGCGAAAAACGAGTTCTGGCCTCAGACATGGGTCTGTTATGTAGGTTAGTGTTTGTTTATGTTATTTTTTAGCGAGCTGGCTCATAAAAGAGAGATCTGTGCGAAAAACGTGTTCTGGCCGCACTCATGGATCTGTTATGTAGGTTAGTGTTAGTTTATGTTATTTTTTAGCGGGATGGCTCATAAAAGAGAGATCTGTGTGAAAAAGGAGTTCTGGCCGCATACATGGGTCTGTTATGTAGGTTAGTGTTAGTTTATGTTATTTTTTAGCGAGATGGCTCATAAAAGAGAGATCTGCGCGAAAGAAGTGTTCTGGCCGCAGACATGTGCCTGTTATGTAGGTTAGTGTTAGTTTATGTAATTTTTTAACGAGATGCCTCATAAAAGAGAGATCTGCGCGAAAGAAGTGTTCTGGCCGCAGACATGGGTCTGTTATGTAGGTTAGTGTTAGTTTATGTTATTTTTTAGCGAGATGGCTCATAAAAGAGAGATCTGCGCGAAAGAAGTGTTCTGGCCGCAGACATGTGCCTGTTATGTAGGTTAGTGTTAGTTTATGTAATTTTTTAACGAGATGCCTCATAACAGAGAGATCTGCGCGAAAGAAGTGTTCTGGCCGCAGACATGGGTCTGTTATGTAGGTTATTGTTAGTTTATGTTATTTTTTAGCGAGATGGCTCATAAAAGAGAGATCTGTGTGAAAAACGAGATCTGGCCGCAGACATGGATCTGTTATGTAGGTTAGTGTTAGTTTATGTTATCTTTTAGCGAGATGGCTCATAAAAGAGAGATCTGTACGAAAAACGAGTTCAGGCAGCAGACATGGGTCAGTTATGTAGGTTAGTTTTCGGTTATGTAATTTTTTAGCAAGGTGGCTTACAAAAGAGAGATCTGTACGAAAAAAGAGTTCTGGCCGCAGACATGGTTCTGTTATGTAGGTTAGTGTTAGTTTATGTTATTTTTAAGCGAGATGGCTCATAAAAGAGTGATATGTGCGAAAAACGAGTTCTGGCCGCAGTCATGTGTCTGTTATGTAGTTTAGTGTTAGTTTATGTTATTTTTTAGCGAGATGGCTCATAAAAGCGAGATATGTGCGAATAACGAATTCTGGCTGCACACATGGGTCTGTTATGTAGGTTAGTGTTAGTTTATGTTATTTTTTAGCAAGGTGGCTTTCAAAGGAGAGAGTTGTACGAAAAAAGAGTTCTGGCCGCAGACATGGTTCTGTTATGTAGGTTAGTGTTAGTTTATGTTATTTTTAAGCGAGATGGCTCATAAAAGAGTGATATGTGCGAAAAACGAGTTCTGGCCGCAGTCATGTGTCTGTTATGTAGTTTAGTGTTAGTTTATGTTATTTTTTAGCGAGATGGCTCATAAAAGAGAGATCTGGGCGAAAAACGAGTTCTGGCCTCAGACATGGGTCTGTTGTGTAGGTTAGTGTTAGTTTATGTTATTTTTTAGCAAGGTGGCTCACAAAAGAGAGATCTGTACGAAAAAAGAGTTCTGGCCGCAGACATGGGTCTGTTATGTAGGCTAGAGTTAGTTTATGTTATTTTTTAGCAAGGTGGCTCACAAAAAAGAGTTCAGGCCGCAGACATGGGTCTGTTATGTAGGTTAGTGTTAGTTTATGTTATTTTTTAGCGAGATGCCTCATAAAAGAGAGATCTGTGCGAAAAACGAGTTCTGGCCTCAGACATGGGTCTGTTATGTAGGTTAGTATTAGTTTATGTTATTTTTTAGCAAGGTGGCTTACAAAAGAAAGATCTGTACGAAAAAAGAGTTCTGGCCGCAGACATGGATCTGCTTTGTAGGTTAGTGTTAGTTTATTTATTTTTTAGCAAGATGGCTCACAAAAGAGAGATCTGTACGAAAAAAGAGCTCTGGCCGCAGACATGGGTCTGTTATGTAGGTAAGTGTTAGTTTATATTGTTTTTTAGCGAGATGGCTCATAAAAGAGAGATCTGTGCGAAAAACGAGTTCTGGCCTCAGACATGGATCTGTTTTGTAGGTTAGTGTTAGTTTATGTTATTTTTTAGCGAGCTGGCTCATAAAAGAGAGATCTGCGCGAAAGAAGAGTTCTGGCAGCAGACATGGGTCTGTTATGTAGGTTAGTGTTAGTTTATGTTATTTTTTAGCAAGGTGGTTCACAAAAGAGAGATCGGTACGAAAAAAGTGTTCTGGCCGCAGACATGGGTCTGTTATGTAGGTTAGTGTTAGTTTATGTTATTTTTTAAGCGAGCTGGCTCATAAAAGAGAGATCTGCTCGAAGAACGAGCTCTGGCCGCAGACTTGGGTTTGTTATGTAGGTTAGTGTTAGTTTATGTTATTTTTTAGCGAGATGGCTCATAAAAGAGAGATCTGTGCGAAAAACGAGTTCTGGCCGCAAACATGGATCTGTTATGTAGGTTAGTGTTAGTTTATGTTATTTTTTAGCAAGGTGGCTCACAAAAGAGAGATCTGTACGAAAAAAGAGTTCTGGCCGCAGACATGGGTCTGTTATGTAGGTTAGTGTTAGTTTATGTTATTTTTTAGCGAGCTGGCTCATAAAAGAGAAATCTGTGCGCAAAACGAGTTCTGGCCGCAGACATGGATCTGTTATGTAGGTTAGTGTTAGTTTATGTTATTTTTTAGCGAGATAGCTCATAAAAGAGAGAGCTGTGCGAAAAAAGAGTTCTGGTCGCAGACATGGGTCTGTTATGTAGTTTAGTGTTACTTTATGTTAGTTTTTTTAGCGAGATGGCTCATAAAAAAGAGATCTGTGCGATGTGACCGGCATATGTGGGTCTGTTATGTAGTCGATGTTATGGGTCGATTTATACTCAACATTTAACATTTAGCATTTAACATTTATGATTTATCACTTGCATTTAACATTTAAGAGTCCAGATACATGCTCAGCTTATTTAACATTTAAGAAGTTGACAGATTTTTAACATTTGACATGAATAAATTAGTATTGTGAATATTTTTTATTTAAAAATGTACAATACTTCGTTTAATATTTTCTTTTAATTAGTAAGACGACATGTTTCGAATATAGATATTCATCATCAGGAAGTCAAAATTAAAATATTATTTGAAAATTATTATTATAAATTTGAAAATTGTTTTTTGAAGTTGACGTTAGATGGTGTGTTAATTTAAAAAATATAAAATAAAAACGACCATTAGTTTGTTATTTGTAACATGTCGTCTTACTAATTAAAAGAAAATATTAAACGAAGTTTTGTACATTTTTAAATAAAATATAAATTAACTTCGATAGACAAATTATAATTAGGTGTTGTGAATGTTTTTATGTCTTCTGTGATTTTTGTTTTGCGATTTTTAGTTTATTTTGGGCTATGTGAAAAGTAAAAGATAGTTCTGTGTTCACGAATTACTAATATTTGCTACTGCTAACTCCATAATTATCTTCAAAGTAAACAATAATTTGCGCGCGCCGTTTAATCTTGCGCAGTGTGAACAAAATTTCTTAAATGTTGAATGTTAGATGAAAGTTGGTCATCTCTTAAATGATCTTAAATGTTAAATGTTAAATGAGTTATAAATGCTTATACACGATTCCTATTGTTAAACTTCTTAAATGATAAATGTTAAATGCTAAATGTTAAATGTTGAGTATAAATCGACCATTAGTTTGTTATTTTTTAACGAGACGGCTTATAAAAGAGAAATTTGGTTAACAAAAGTGTCCGTAAACGATAGTCTAATTTGCGAATTGTATCTAATATAAACATATTTTTATTATTTTTATAATTTTTATTATTTCTATATAAACATATTATAATTATTATTATATTTCTAACCGTAATATATGAAATTGAAATAATATAAAATTACCGATAAAATCTATTAAATTGCTCAATTCGAAAACCGTTGTAATCACGACGATTTTTGAAATTAATTTAAAATTAGAAACAACAACTTTAGAACAACCTGTGAGCAACAAACAAAAAATCATTAACAGCACCACAGCGTTCGACAAAATTAAGTGATATTCATTTTTAAGAAAAAATTTATTGAAAAATTAAATAAACCAAAGATGAGAGTTTTTTTTTTTAATAAATAAATATAAATAATTAAAATACTTTTTCACGAAACATGTATTATTTCCAATAATTATTAAATCATTACATTCATTTACCAACAATTATTTTTATTTAACTTATAATTTTTACCTTTTTATTAAGTCATTCTTTATTTATCTATTAAATCAATCTTTAAGCACACTTTTGTGGACAATAAAGCTAAACTATAAATAACACGATCACGAACAAGACAAAAAATCAAAGCAATGAAAATCGACACACAAAAAGATATGTAACAGTTAAAACAGAATATACTTAAGAAATAACTTGATGTTTTTTTATTTTTAGAACTTAAAATTGTTTTTATTCTAAATTATTTTTCTATATTACGCTTATTTGCGATATGCTCTTTATCTATAAAAATGTATTATTTAATCCATTATTTTTTAATAATTTACAGAACCATCGATATCTCACCAAACAATTATTATTAATTCAAATTATTTCATATAATTAGAATCTTTCCGAAAACATCACGAATATATCATACATTTTCAATCACAGTTCCGTTACTAACTAACTCCGTAAACTAACGACTTCGCGTTATCCGCGACGTCACGAATAAACCGCGACCTATCCGATCAAAGTTACAATCTCGGCCGCCGACACGCAAAGGTCAGAAATAACTGTTTTGTTCTTAAAGCCTTTTAATAAACCGTTCGGAATAAACCACGGGCTACCCTATCAAAATTACAATCTCGACCGCCGACTCGCAAAGGTCAGGAATAACTGTTTTGTTCTCAAAGCCTTTTAATAAGCCGTCCGGAATAAACCGCGACCTATCCGATCAAAGTTACAATCTCGACCGCCGACTCGCAAAGGTCAAGAATAACCGTTTTGTTCTTCATGCCTTATAATAAACCGTTCGGAATACACCACGGGCTACCCTATCAAAATTACAATCTCGACCGCCGACTCGCAAAGGTCAGGAATAACCGTTTTGTTCTCAAAGCCTTTTAATAAGCCGTCCGGAATAAACCGCGGGCTATCCGATCACAGTTACAATCTCGACCGCCGACTCGCAAAGGTCAGGAACAACCGTTTTGTTCTTCAAGCCTTTTAATAAGACGTCAGGAATAAACCGCCGGCTCGCAGAGGTCAGGAATAAATATTATTCTTCAAGCCTTTTATTAATCGTCGGGAAAAAACCGTCGTTAAAAACTAAAGTCCCCTTACCTAACCGCCGACTCGCAAAGGTCTCCAACCTCCGTCGTCGTAGAGCGACCATAACAATATCTTCAAAGATCCACCTGGTTAGCCACTTGTCCTTATATACTAAACGTGGAGCGGCCATCTTTTTTTTTTTTACTACTTTTTGGGATTTGTGGGTCGGTGGGAGCGGCGAAGCCGCGACGAATTTTTTTAGTTCGACGAAGAAAAACCTTCCGCTCGGGATAGGGGGGTCGAATTTTAAGACAACGCGCGCGTTAGCGCGCAAAAAATTCACGAAAATCGCTTAAAAAAGGGACCTCTCCGTCGTTCGTATGGCCGGCTTTGTTCAATTTTTAAGCGATTTTCGAGAAGAAACGTTCCTTTTTTTAATCGTACCATGTCGCATCTCTTTTCGATACACGTAAAACGGGTTAGACGGAATGCGAGTCGCGTCGGAACTAAATTCCAAAAAATTACGAAATTATTGACGTTTTGACGTTTGAGAGTTTTTTTTGAAAATTTTCAATTTTACGCTCGGCGTTGCGCGCAGCGCAACCGTGGAGCGCCGCAGGCGCGACCCACGTCTTCCTCGCGGTCTCGCGCTTCCGACGGTGCCCCACGAGCGGGGCGCCGGCCAAAATTTACCCCCAAATTGAGCGCGCAAAGGAGGAAATCCGCGCAAAAAATTTGACAAGTTTGAATTTTTGGAAATTTTTTTTCCACGTTTGCGCACCGTGTCGCGCGGAGCGCGGCCCGGGAGCGCCGCAGGCGCGACCTACGTCTGCATCGCGATGTGCCGAGTCCAACGGTACCCTACACGAGTGGCGTAAGCCAAAATTTACCCCCAAATTGAGCGCGCAAAGGAGGAAATCCGCGCAAAAAATTTGAAAGATTTGAATTTTTGTAAGTTTTTTTTCCACGTTTGCACACCGTGTCGCGCGGAGCGCGGGCCGGAAGCGCCGCAGGCGCGACCTACGTCTGCATCGCGATGTGCCGAGTCCCACGGTACCCTACACGGGTAGTGTAAGCCAAAATTTACCCCCAAATTGAGCGCGCAAAGGAGGAAATCCGCGCAAAAAATTTGAAAGATTTGAATTTTTGGAAGTTTTTTTTCCACGTTTGCGCACCGTGTCGCGCGGAGCGCGGCTCGGGAGCGCCGCAGGCGCGACCTACGTAATCCTCGCGGTCTCGCGCTTCTAACGGTGCCCCACGAGTGGGGCGCGGGCCAAAATTTACCCCCAAATTGAGCGCGCAAAGAAGAAAATGCGTGCAAAAAATTTGAAAGATTTGAAATTTATCAAACTCTTCTTGCCGATTTGCGCAGCGGGTCGCGCGGAGCGCGACCGTGGAGCGCCAAAGGCGCGACCCGTGGCTTAGTCGATGTCACCCGATACTGACGGTACCACACACTAAGGGTGTAAACCAAGATGTACCCCCGAATTGAGCGCGCAAAGATAAAAATGCGTGCAAAAATTATTTTAGATTTGAAATTATCGAATCATCTTGCAGACTCTCGCGCAGAGTATCGCGCGTAGAGCGAACGTGGAAAGCCGCCCCGGCGCTCGATTTTCTTCTTCGAGGTCGGCGACTTCGATAGGTACCCGACACGTAGGTAGACAAAGAAAATTTAACCCAGATATTTTAGTTCGAAGAGGAAAATTCGTTGCGAGTGTGTTTACAATTTTTTTCCGCCAGCCGATGGCACTTGCATCGCTCGCCACGGTCCGGTGTAATGGCCGAACGGTCCGAGCGGTGCGTACTAATAATCTGCAAGAAATGTGGAAGCTAAAGATATCCGACAAAAGTGTTTTGGCCAAAGTAGGAGACGTGTAAATTAATGGTAAACCAGAAGAAAGTGTGAATAGTGGGGGTTAATAGATTTGCAAATTTCGATGGGAAGTCTTCCTTAATTCTTAATCCACCCGGTGCAAATGTGTGGTTAGGTGTGCGAATGGCGTTAGGTACGAGAAAGCTAGACGGTTCTATCGTTTTTACGTCGTGTTTATTGTTTTAGGGGGCTAAACGGCTCGCTTCGATGTGCCACAATGGCCAACAAATCTTTACGGCCAAATAATGGGGTTCCACCGCAAGCTTATTATTGCAAGTTGCCATTGCGAGAGATTATACGATGGTGCGATTTAGTTTGTCAACACCACCCACCTGCCGGCCGTGTCTTTGGAAGTTTGCAGGCGGTCACGGTGAGAGCGGTTGTTCGATATTCGCCCACCCGATAAATAATTCTACTCTACATTTTAGGTACAAGTCGAGTCGTTGCAGAGTGCGATACAGCGATGTTCTCTGATTACACATTTTATGACGTCCAGATGATCGAGGGAAGATTTAATAAAGGTTACGATTACAGTTTTACCTTCACCACGACACAAACATTTTGTTATCGGTCGATGAAAACTACATTTCCAAATGTGTGTTTGATTGTCGAGTAATTACTTTACACGAAACAAAGTGGTATCGCCGCCGCCGCCGCCACGGGGGATCGAGACGAGTGCAAGTGCTAGATTACAAATGCCATCGTGGATGTCCGACGACAATAACGATCCAACAAACCACCACCCAACCAATGACAAATTCGTGCAACTGAAATGGTTTTTCGTCGGTGTGAGTTCCAGCCGATGCCTTCGAAGGCGATTTATATAATTTTTGAAATTCCGTGTCGTCTATATAATTATATTCTGTATAATCTTTAGTATAATTTATTTCGAATATCGATCCGAGAGATTGCTCTAATTTTGTACATCGAGGGAGTATACACGTTACGGAATGGTTATTATGACAAACCTCGAGAAGTTCGAGAGGATATTTCTCGAATGAATTTTTACGTCAACTTTAATATTATGTAATTCTGTTTATTTATATTACTAAAATGTCCAATGCACTGTTCACCATCCGGTCCCGAACTACAAGAAATACGAAATTATCTTTTATCTTTGTTATCTACTATGGCATAATTATAATGTTAATTGTAATTCTTAATATTGCTTCGAGTATGTGTTTACATTGTTACTGTATTGTTGGCTTGAATTGTTATTGTCATAAAAGAGGCGTTTGTCTAAAGAGTCAAAGGTAGCGATACTACTATTTTTTAACAAATAACTGTTTCGTTTTGTGTAAAATTTACGCCCGCAGTGAAACGCGGTCTATGGAATTAAAACTTCTCGAGAGCCGAACATATATTATTTTTTATGTATTATTATTATTATTAAACGATATCGATTGAGACATTTCTGCAAGCAATCCTTCTTCTCGAGAAGAAGAGGTGTATAAGCAGATAAATAATTGTTGCAATAAAAATGTGTGGAAAAGTAAAGCGATGTATATTATTCATAATCTGCTGATATGAAAAACATAAAAACAATTTTTACTATAATAATGTACGACTGCCTTTTTGGACAACTACGGAGTTCAAACTAATACAGAATGTCTCTGACTTTTTATATAAATCGGTTTTGTAGGGAATATTCAAAGCTCAAAAGAATTACTTAAGTGTACTTAAAATTATAAACTTTTCACAAGTTTTTACGACAACCTTTGCGACGCCAATAATATTACTTTTACCCTCTATGTTCCAATCGAATATAATATGGAAATAAGATAACGTTTGTTCGATAATTCGAAAGTTTCACACATCTTCGAAGCCAAATTTCTTCCTAAAGGAGATATATATTTATAAAATATTTTCGATCCAAAATGCTTTTACGTGTCGGGCCGATCTGGTTCCGCCATTTAATTTGTAAATTTATGAATATTTTTTTGCCCAAAAATCAATGAAATTTTTTTGAAAATTTCCTTTGCGTTTTATGGCTCTGCCGAATAAGTTAGGATAAAAATGTAGAATATCGATTTTGTAGAGACCCGCCCCGTGATTATCCGAAGCCGCTTTGAAATTAAAAATCGGGCCAGAAATGAGACGGCCAGGACCGAAATAAGAAAATTTCAAATTTTGACATTCTTGCGCCGATGGCGCGTAAACCGTGCAGATTTTCGAAAATGTTTTTCGTCCATCGGTTAGCCCTTGCGGACCGCTTTAATTTGGTTTCTTACGAATTTTCTTAAAAAGGGCTCCTTACGCCGGCCAAACGACGAAATGTCCAAACTTGAAAATTTCCATCTCAAATCTCTGCTCTTTTTGCCCTAAATCAAAATTGCCATTTTTAGGCCGAACCGGACCTTTTTATGAAAAATGTCAAATCCACTTTTCATTTTCTTTTCGCGAATTTAGTCGATGTGAAAATTATAAATTGGAAATTTTTAAAATTCAACAAAATTCGTTTGGTCCAAAATCGGCAGGGCGCTTTCGAAAATACTTTGCGCTTTTTGATAATTGTCGACAAAGTTGTGCACAATTGTCGACTCTATGTGCGAAGTTAAAAAAATTATCATTAAGCCCCTTCCATTGAATTGGGACCTAAAGACATGCAAAAATTTGATAAATTTTTGAAATTGTAATTTTTTGAAGCAAAATATCTAACCAAAAACGAAATAATTTTATAAAGAATTTTCGATTCAAAATGCTTTGACGTATCGAGTCGATCCGTTGCCGTCGTTATATTTGTAAATTTTTGCAAATTTTTTTGCCCCAAAAGGAGCGAAGGTTACCCCCTATGAAAATTTTTTTAAAAATTTCGTTTGCGTTTTATGGCTCTGCCGAATAAGTTAGGAGGAAAATGTAGAATATCGATTTTGTAGAGACCCGCCGTGCCTACCCGACGCCGCTTTGAAATTAAAAATCGGGCCAGAAATGAGACGGCCAGGACCGAAATAAGAAAATTTCAAATTTCGACATTCTTGCGCCGATGGCACGTAAACCGTGCAGATTTTCGAAAATGTTTTGCGTCCATCGGTTAGCCCTTGCGGACCGCTTTAATTTTGTTTATTACGAATTTTTTTAAAAACGGCTCCTTACGCCGGCCAAACGACGAAATGGCTAAACTCGAAAATTTCCATCTCAAATCTCTGCTCCTTTTGCCCTAAATCAAAAATGCCACTTTTAGGCCGAACCGGACCGTTTTTCGAAAAATGTCAAATCCACTTTTCTTTTTCTTTTTGCAAATATAGTCGACGTGAAAATTAAAAATTGGAAATTTTTAAAATTCAACAAAAATCGTTTGGTCGAAAGTGGGCAACGCGCTTTCGAAAATTCTTTGCGCTGTTTGTTAATTGTCGACGAAGATGCGCGTGACCGTAGACGATAAGGGTGAAGTCGAAAAATTTAATTTTTATTCTCTTCCATTGGGTTGGGCCCCAAATAAATGCAAAATTATGGTACATTTTTGAAATTATAATATTTTGAAGCAAAATTTCTAACCAAAAACGAAATTATTTTATAAAGAATTTTCGATTCAAAATGTTTTGACGTATCGAGTCGATCCGTTGCCGTCGTTAAATTTGTAAATTTTTGCAAATTTTTTTGCCCCAAAAGGAGCGAAGGTAACCCCCTATGAAAATTATTTTGAAAATTTCCTTTGCGTTTTATGGCTCTGCCGAATAAGTTAGGACAAAAATGTAGAATTAAGATTTTGTAGAGACCCGCCGTGCCTACCCGACGCCGCTTTGAAATTAAAAATCGGGCCAGAAATGAGACGGCCAGGACCGAAATAAGAAAATTTCAAATTTCGACATACTTGCGCCGATGGCGCGTAAACCGTGCAGATTTTCTAAAATGTTTTGCGTCCATCGGTTAGCCCTTGCGGACCGCTTTAATTTTGTTCCTTACGAATTTTTTTAAAAACGACTCCTTACGCCGGCCAAACGACGAAATGTCCAAACTCGAAAATTTCCATCTCAAATCTCTGCTCTTTTTGCCCTAAATCAAAATTGCCACTTTTAGGCCGAACCGGACCTTTTTATGAAAAATGTCAAATCCACTTTTCTTTTTCTTTTCGCGAATTTAGTCGACGTGAAAATTATAAATTGGAAATTTTTAAAATTCAACAAAATTCGTTTGGTCCAAAATCGGCAGGGCGCTTTCGAAAATACTTTACGCTGTTTGATAATTGTCGACAAAGTTGTGCACAATTGTCGACTCTATGTGCGAAGTTAAAAAAATTATCATTAAGCCCCTTCCATTGGATTGGGACCTAAAGAAATGCAAAAATTTGATAAATTTTTGAAATTGTAAATTTTTGAAGCAAAATTTCTAACCAAAAACGAAATAAATTTACGAAAAATTTTCGATCCAAAATGCTTTGACGTATCGAGTCGATCCGTTGCCGTCGTTAAATTTGTAAATTTTCGCAAATTTTTTTGCCCCAAAAGAAACCAAGGGTAACCCCTTGGGAAATTTAAAAAAAAATTTCGTTTGCGTTTTATGGCTCTGCCGAAAAGGTTAGGAGGAAAATGTAGAATATCGATTTTGTAGAGAACCGCCGTGCCTACCCGAAGCCGTTTTGAAATTAAAAATCGGGCCACAAATGAGACGGCCAGGACCGAAATAAGAAAATTTCAAATTTCGACATTCTTGCGCCGATGGCGCGTAAACCGTGCAGATTTTCGAAAATGTTTTGCGTCCATCGGGTAGCCCTTGCGGACCGCTTTAATATTGTTCCTTACGAATTTTTTTAAAAACGGCTCCTTACGCCGGCCAAACGACGAAATGTCCAAACTCGAAAATTTCCATCTCAAATCTCTGCTCTTTTTGCCCTAAATCAAAAATGCCACTTTTAGGCCGAACCGGACCGTTTTTCGAAAAATGTCAAATCCACTTTTCTTTTTCTTTTTGCAAATATAGTCGACGTGAAAATTAAAAATTGGAAATTTTTAAAATTCAACAAAATTCGTTTGGTCCAAAATCGGCAGTGCGCTTTCGAAAATACTTTACGCTTTTTGATAATTGTCGACAAAGTTGTGCACAATTGTCGACTCTATGTGCGAAGTTAAAAAAATTATCATTAAGCCCTTTCCATTGGATTGGGACCTAAAGACATGCAAAAATTTGATAAATTTTTGAAATTGTAATTTTTTGAAGCAAAATTTCTAACCAAAAACGAAATAATTTTATAAAGAATTTTCGATTCAAAATGCTTTGACGTATCGAGTCGATCCGTTGCCGTCGTTAAATTTGTAAATTTTCGCAAATTTTTTTGCCCCAAAAGAAACCAAGGGTAACCCCTTGGGAAATTTAAAAAAAAATTTCGTTTGCGTTTTATGGCTCTGCCGAAAAGGTTAGGAGGAAAATGTAGAATATCGATTTTGTAGAGAACCGCCGTGCCTACCCGAAGCCGTTTTGAAATTAAAAATCGGGCCACAAATGAGACGGCCAGGACCGAAATAAGAAAATTTCAAATTTCGACATTCTTGCGCCGATGGCGCGTAAACCGTGCAGATTTTCGAAAATGTTTTGCGTCCATCGGGTAGCCCTTGCGGACCGCTTTAATATTGTTCCTTACGAATTTTTTTAAAAACGGCTCCTTACGCCGGCCAAACGACGAAATGTCCAAACTCGAAAATTTCCATCTCAAATCTCTGCTCTTTTTGCCCTAAATCAAAAATGCCACTTTTAGGCCGAACCGGACCGTTTTTCGAAAAATGTCAAATCCACTTTTCTTTTTCTTTTTGCAAATATAGTCGACGTGAAAATTAAAAATTGGAAATTTTTAAAATTCAACAAAATTCGTTTGGTCCAAAATCGGCAGGGCGCTTTCGAAAATACTTTACGCTTTTTGATAATTGTCGACAACGTTGTGCACAATTGTCGACTTTATGTGCGAAGTTAAAAAAATTATCATTAAGCCCCTTCCATTGAATTGGGACCTAAAGACATGCAAAAATTTGATAAATTTTTGAAATTGTAATTTTTTGAAGCAAAATTTCTAACCAAAAACGAAATAATTTTATAAAGAATTTTCGATTCAAAATGCTTTGACGTATCGAGTCGATCCGTTGCCGTCGTTAAATTTGTAAATTTTCGCAAATGTTTTTGCCCCAAAAGAAACCAAGGGTAACCCCTTGGGAAATTTAAAAAAAAATTTCGTTTGCGTTTGATGGCTCTGCCGAATAAGTTAGGAGGAAAATGTAGAATATCGATTTTGTAGAGAACCGCCGTGCCTACCCGAAGCCGTTTTGAAATTAAAAATCGGGCCACAAATGAGACGGCCAGGACCGAAATAAGAAAATTTCAAATTTCGACATTCTTGCGCCGATGGCGCGTAAACCGTGCAGATTTTCGAAAATGTTTTGCGTCCATCGGGTAGCCCTTGCGGACCGCTTTAATATTGTTCCTTACGAATTTTTTTAAAAACGGCTCCTTACGCCGGCCAAACGACGAAATGTCCAAACTCGAAAATTTCCATCTCAAATCTCTGCTCTTTTTGCCCTAAATCAAAAATGCCACTTTTAGGCCGAACCGGACCGTTTTTCGAAAAATGTCAAATCCACTTTTCTTTTTCTTTTTGCAAATATAGTCGACGTGAAAATTAAAAATTGGAAATTTTTAAAATTCAACAAAATTCGTTTGGTCCAAAATCGGCAGGGCGCTTTCGAAAATCCTTTACGCTTTTTGATAATTGTCGACAACGTTGTGCACAATTGTCGACTTTATGTGCGAAGTTAAAAAAATTATCATTAAGCCCCTTCCATTGAATTGGGACCTAAAGACATGCAAAAATTTGATAAATTTTTGAAATTGTAATTTTTTGAAGCAAAATTTCTAACCAAAAACGAAATAATTTTATAAAGAATTTTCGATTCAAAATGCTTTGACGTATCGAGTCGATCCGTTGCCGTCGTTAAATTTGTAAATTTTCGCAAATTTTTTTGCCCCAAAAGAAACCAAGGGTAACCCCTTGGGAAATTTAAAAAAAAATTTCGTTTGCGTTTTATGGCTCTGCCGAATAAGTTAGGAGGAAAATGTAGAATATCGATTTTGTAGAGAACCGCCGTGCCTACCCGAAGCCGTTTTGAAATTAAAAATCGGGCCACAAATGAGACGGCCAGGACCGAAATAAGAAAATTTCAAATTTCGACATTCTTGCGCCGATGGCGCGTAAACTGTGCAGATTTTCGAAAATGTTTTGCGTCCATCGGGTAGCCCTTGCGGACCGCTTTAATTTTGTTCCTTACGAATTTTTTTAAAAACGGCTCCTTACGCCGGCCAAACGACGAAATGTCCAAACTCGAAAATTTTCGTTTCGAATCCCAGCCCGTTTTGCCCAAAACGAAAATTGTCGTTTTCCGGCCGAACCGGACGAATTTTCGAAAAATGTCAAATCGACTTTTCGCTTTCTTTTCGCGAATATAATCGAGATAAAAATTAAAACAATTGAAATTTCGAAATTTAACATATTTTGCCGAAGAACCGTCTTCGGCAGCTGCCGAAAGCGTACCTTGCGGCGTTTGAGGACACCTTTTGTAGTTTGGCGTGTTTATAATTATAGAACGGTACCCGCCGAATGGGGCGCTTGCAAAAATTTACCCCCCAATTGTGTGCACAAAGGAGGAAATCCGCGCGCCGAAAGTGCGATTACATTTGACGTATTTCACTTTTCTTTTTTTGTGTTCGCGCGTCGCGACACCGCAGAGCGCCGGAACGGCAATCTATAGCTTCTTCAAAGTCTTGCGCGTCGATAGGTACCCGACACGATGGGGGAGAAGGAAAATTTACCCCCCAATTGTGTGCGCAAAGAAAGAAATCGGTGGTAAATAATTTTTTGAGAGCTGCAAAATTTTCCTGAATTTCGAATTTTTACTCTACTCCTGCGTAAAGAGCGTCCTCCGAAGACGCAATAAAACCGTCTTTTCGCCAACTGCTATCAATTATATCCTTCTAAACGTGGAAACGGAAGAACTGCATTTGTTATATAATCGATTGGTAATATAGCTTAAAATTACACAATTTTTAATAATGCAATCGTGGCACAAACGCTTTTGACGTGCACGTGCGTTCAGGCGGCGCCCAATCGCGGTTAGTAATTGGATGGGTGACCGATTTCCTTTTTTGGACCGATCCGAACTTTTTTTTTTCACTTTTTCGACTTAAATTTTACTCCGGCATGGAGGGTGGAAAGCTGGGAACATTTTGCGCTCTTTTTGCAAAAATTACCGTTTCTAAATTAAGAACTAACGAGTTTTTACAATTTAAGGAAAGCCATTTGACCGGGAAACGGGCCTAGCTTTTCAAAAGAACTCGACGATGTTTGACGCAATTGCCGAAGAAGATATCCCAGATGGTCGACAAGAAGCGTCGAGTCGAAAATTTTAACCGCCGCTCTCCTCCTCGAGGCGGGTCGTTATTTGAAGGTAAAAATGGGGCACATTTTTAAAAATTTAAATCTTCGAAGCGAAATTTCGACCCAAAGACGAAATAAATTTACGAAAAATTTTCGATCCAAAAAGCTGCCACGTATCGGGGCAATTCGTTTCCGTCGTTAAATTTGTAAATTTTCGAAAATTTTTTTGCCCAAAAATCAACAAAATTTTTGCTTTGAAAATATTTTTGAAAATTTCGTTTTAAGGCTTTACCGAATAAGTTGGGAAAAAACTATAGTACTTCGATTTTGTGGCGAATGTGACTTTTCTCACTTTCTTTTCGCGAATATATTCGAAGAAAAAATAAAAACAGTTGAATTTTCAGAAAATTAACAAAAGTTACCGAGGAATTCGAGCGCTGTTTTATTTGTTGTGTTTGACAACTCAACCTGAGCGAGGATGACGCGCACGATCCCGTCTTCTAGAAGTGTCAAGTCGAAATTTTTAACTCTTCTTTAGAGTGGGGTCTTAATTAAATATAATATGAAGATATATTTCTGGAAGTTGGAGCTTTCGGAGTGAAATTTCTGTCTAAAGACAAAACAAATTTATAAATTTGATTCAGCTCAACTGTAGCTCACTGTAACAAAAATCCAGTTAGCCCAGTTTATTCGCCTTAAAAAAGTGTCCGAAGAAGGTGTAAATATTGTTTCTATAACTTGATAAACAACCGAGATATCGACATTTAACGAAAAGTAAAAAAACTGAACTTTTGGCCATAACTCGAAAACGAAAAAAGATATCAAATTCCGGTTTTCGTCATTAAACTTTTTTCAAAAAAAGAGATAGAGGATGCGCCATCCATTTTTCCATATCTCTTATATTAACCGAATTTCAAATAAGAACATTCGAATTTGAACTGCACCCTGTACATTACAATTTGGGTTTATATTAGCCGATTAAACGTTGATAAAATTTAAAATGTAATAAATGGAAAACCCGTGGATAAAATCAACGTGACACGCCGCTGCGACCAAATACATTGCATAACCTTAAACTACTTCCTGTCACTTTGACGTAACACAATACCAACATATCAAATATTATAATAATATTTTATATTAACCCCAAAAACATTTTGACGGTAATAAATGGTAAACCCGCGGATAAAATAAATGTGTAACGCCACTGAGACCGAATATATATAAATTTCATAACCTTAAAATATCTTCTGTCAGTTTGATGCAATGATACCAACACATTTTATATTATTAACAGCAATCGATGCGGTGTTGTCACGATCAAACTTTCAAAAAAAAAACAATAATAATTATACTAGATTCGACGAATTAAACAACAAAAAAAGACTTTCAAAATTACCATAAGTAATTTTACTATTGTACATAAAAAGCATTTGCTTTAATAATTAGTGGTTTTTGTTGAGTTTTAAGTCCCTATATTCTAACAATATATTATTATTAATATACTATTTGCTTAAAATTAAAGAAGCAAGCAATATTCATATGAGCGGTAAAACAATAAATGTTAAAAGAAAAGTCCTTAATTTTCATAGAGGAATATAAACACATTATTAACTTAATGAAAACTATGTCATCAATATATTTCGGTTAAATAAATTAAGTATTTATTTCTAATTTGTTCAATATTTAAAAATTTTATTTACGCTGCCTAAACTGTCAATTGTTTACATGTTCTCCAAGCATTAATAATATCTTAATGAAATAATTTGTCATTGCAATAAAAAAAAGGTAAATTTAAAAGTGAAATTTTAATTTTAATGTATTAATAGTGGACTATATTTCATTTGTGGTCTTGAGAATGAGTCACAATTACAAAGACTCGAATAGTTGAACAATTAGAATTGTTATTATATATTATAGCCCTAAAATGGATCTGTTATGTAGGTTAGTGTTAGTTTATGTTATTTTTTAGCAAGATGGCTCACAAAAGAGAGAGCTGTACGAAAAAAGAGTGCTGGCCGCAGACATGGGTCAGTTATGTAGGTTAGTGTTAGTTTATGTTATTTTTTAGCAATGTGGCTCATAAAAGAGAGATCTGTGCGAAAAACGAGTTCTGGCCGCGGACATGGGTCTGTTATATAGGATAGTGTTAGTTTATGTTATTTTTTAGCGAGCAGGCTCACAAAAGAGAGATCTGTACGAAAAAAGAGTTCTGGCCCCAGACATAGGTCTGTTATGTAGGTTAGAGTTAGTTTATGTTATTTTTTACCGAGATACCTCATAAAAGAGAGATCTATGCGAAAAACGAGTTCTGGCCTCAGACATGGGTCTGTTATGTAGGTTAGTGTTAGTTTATGTTATTTTTTAGCGAGATGGCTCATAAAAGAGAGATCTGTGCGAAAAACGAGTTCTGGCCCCAGACATGGGTCTGTTATGTAGGTTAGAGTTAGTTTATGTTATTTTTTAGTGAGATGCCTCATAAAAGAGAGATCTGTGCGAAAAACGAGTTCTGGCCTCAGACATGGGTCTGTTATGTAGGTTAGTGTTAGTTTATGTTATTTTTTAGCAAGGTGGCTCACAAAAGAGAAACCTGTACGAAAAAAGAGTTCTGGCCGCAGACATGGTTCTGTTATGTAGGTTAGTATTAGTTTATATTATTTTTTAGCGAGATGGCTCATAAAAGAGAGAACTGTGCGCAAAACGAGTTCTGGCCGCAGACATGGATCTGTTATGTAGGTTAGTGTTAGTTTATGTTATTTTTTAGCAAGGTGGCTCACAAAACAGAGATCTGTGCGAAAAACGAGTTCTGGCCTCAGACATGGGTCTGTTATGTAGGTTAGTGTTAGTTTATGTTATTTTTTAGCGAAATGGCTCATAAAAGAGAGATCTGTACGAAAAAAGAGTTCTGGCCGCAGACATGGGTCAGTTATGTAGGTTAGTGTTAGTTTATGTTATTTTTTAGCAATGTGGCTCATAAAAGAGAGATCTGTGCGAAAAACGAGTTCTGGCCGCGGACATGAGTCTGTTATATAGGTTAGTGTTAGTTTATGTTATTTTTTAGCGAGCTGGCTCATAAAAGCGATATCTGTAAGAAAAACAAGTTCTGGCCGCAGACATGGGTCTGTTATGTAGGTTTGAGTTAGTTTATGTTATTTTTTAGCGAGATGGCTCATAAAAGAGAGATCTGTACGAAAAACGAGTTCTGGCAGCAGACATGGATCTGTTATGTAGGTTAGTGTTAGTTTATGTTATTTTTTAGCAAGGTGGCTCACAAAAGAGAGATCTGTGCGAAAAACGATTTCTGGCCTCAGACATGGATCTGTTTGGTAGGTTAGTGTTAGTTTATGTTATTTTTTAGCGAGATGGCTCATAAATTAGAGATCTGCGCGAAAGAAGTGTTCTGGCCTCAGACATGGGTCTGTTGTGTAGGTTAGTGTTAGTTTATGTTATTTTTTAGCGAGATGGCTCATAAAAGAGAGATCTGTGCGAAAAACGAGTTCTGGCCGCAGACATGGATCTGTTATGTAGGTTAGTGTTAGGTTATGTTATTTTTTAGCAAGGTGGCTCACAAAAGAGAGATCTGTGCGAAAAACGAGTTCTGGCCTCAGACATGGATCTGTTTGGTAGGTTAGTGTTAGTTTATGTTATTTTTTAGCGAGATGGCTCATAAATTAGAGATCTGCGCGAAAGAAGTGTTCTGGCCCCAGACATGGGTCTGTTATGTAGGTTAAAGTTAGTTTATGTTATTTTTTAGCGAGATGCCTCATAAAAGAGAGATCTATGCGAAAAACGAGTTCTGGCCGCAGACATGGGTCTGTTATGTAGGTTAGTGTTAGTTTATGTTATTTTTTTAGCGAGCTGGCTCATAAAAGAGAGATCTGTGCGCAAAACGAGTTCTGGCCGCAGACATGGATCTGTTATGTAGGTTAGTGTTAGTTTATGTTATTTTTTAGCGAGATGGCTCATAAAAGAGAGATCTGTGCGAAAAACGAGTTCTGGCCTCAGACATGGGTCTGTTATGTAGGTTAGTGTTAGTTTATGTTATTTTTTAGCAAGGTGGCTCATAAAAGAGAGATCGGTACGAAAGACGAGTTCTGGCCGCAGACATGGATTTGTTATGTAGGTTAGTGTTTGTTCATGTTATTTTTTAGCAAGGTGGCTCACAAAAGAGAGATCTGTGCGACAAACGAGTTCTGGCCGCAGACATGGGTCTGTTGTGTAGGTTAGTGTTAGTTTATGTTATTTTTTAGCGAGATGGCTCATAAAAGAGAGATCTGTGCGCAAAACGAGTTCTGGCCTCAGACATGGGTCTGTTATGTAGGTTAGTGTTAGTTTATATTATTTTTTAGCGAGATGGCTCATAAAAGAGAGATCTGTGCGAAAAACGAGTTCTGGCTTCAGACATGGGTCTGTTATGTAGGTTAGTGTTAGTTTATGTTATTTTTTAGCAAGGTGGCTCACAAAAGAGAGTTCTGTACGAAAAAAGAGTTCTGGCCGCAGACATGGGTCTGTTATGTAGGTTAGTGTTAGTTTATGTTATTTTTTAGCGAGCTGGCTCATAATAAAAGAGAGATCTGTGCGCAAAACGAGTTCTGGCCGCAGACATGGATCTGTTATGTAGGTTAGTGTTAGTTTATGTTATTTTTTAGCGAGATGGCTCATAAAAGAGAGATCTGTGCGAAAAACGATATCTGGCCTCAGACATGGGTCTGTTTGTAGGTTAGTGTTAGTTTATGTTATTTTTTAGCGATGTGGCTCATAAAAGAGAGATCTGTGCGAAAAGCGAGTTCTGGCCGCAGACATGGATCTGTTATGTAGGTCAGTGTTAGTTTATGTTATTTTTTAGCGAGATGGCTCATAAAAGAGAGATCTGTGCGAAAAACGAGTTCTGGCTTCAGACATGGGTCTGTTATGTAGGTTAGTGTTAGTTTATGTTATTTTTTAGCAAGGTGGCTCACAAAAGAGAGTTCTGTACGAAAAAAGAGTTCTGGCCGCAGACATGGGTCTGTTATGTAGGTTAGTGTTAGTTTATGTTATTTTTTAGCGAGCTGGCTCATAATAAAAGAGAGATCTGTGCGCAAAACGAGTTCTGGCCGCAGACATGGATCTGTTATGTAGGTTAGTGTTAGTTTACGTTATTTTTTAGCAAGGTGGCTCACAAAAAAGAGATCTGTACGAAAAAAGAGTTCTGGCCGCAGACATGGGTCTGTTTGTAGGTTAGTGTTAGTTTATGTTATTTTTTAGCGATGTGGCTCATAAAAGAGAGATCTGTGCGAAAAGCGAGTTCTGGCCGCAGACATGGATCTGTTATGTAGGTCAGTGTTAGTTTATGTTATTTTTTAGCGAGCTGGCTCATAAAAGAGAGATCTGTGCGCAAAACGAGTTCTGGCCGCAGACATGGATCTGTTATGTAGGTTAGTGTTAGTTTATGTTATTTTTTAGCGAGATGGCTCATAAAAGAGAGATCTGTGCGAAAAACGAGTTCTGGCCTCAGACATGGGTCTGTTATGTAGGTTAGTGTTAGTTTATGTTATTTTTTAGCAAGGTGGCTCACAAAAGAGAGATCTGTACGAAAAAAGAGTTCTGGCCGCAGACATGGGTCTGTTATGTAGGTTAGTGTTAGTTTATGTTATTTTTTAGCGAGCTGGCTCATAAAAGAGAGATCTGTGCGCAAAACGAGTTCTGGCCGCAGACATGGATCTGTTATGTAGGTTAGTGTTTGTTTATGTTATTTTTTAGCAAGGTGGCTCACAAAAGAGAGATCTGTGCGAAAAACGAGTTCTGGCCGCAGACATGGATCTGTTATGTAGGTTAGTGTTAGTTTATGTTATTTTTTAGCGAGATGGCTCATAAAAGAGAGATCTGTGCGAAAGACGAGTTCTGGCCGCAGACATTGATCTGTTATGTAGGTTAGTGTTTGTTTATGTTATTTTTTAGCAAGGTGGCTCACAAAAGAGAGATCTGTGCGAAAAACGAGTTCTGGCCGCAGACATGGATCTGTTATGTAGGTTAGTGTTAGTTTATGTTATTTTTTAGCGGGATGGCTCATAAAAGAGAGATCTGTGCGAAAAACGAGTTCTGGCCGCAGACATTGATCTGTTATGTAGGTTAGTGTTAGTTTATGTTATTTTTTAGCGAGATGGCTCCTAAAAGAGAGATCTGTGCGAAAAACGACTTCTGGCCGCACATATGGGTCTGTTATGTAGGTTAGTGTTAGTTTATGTTTTTTTTTTAGCGAGATGGCTCATAAAAGAGAGATCTGTGCGAGAAACGAGTTCTGGCCGCAGAGATGGGTCTGTTATGTAGGTTAGTGTTAGTTTATGTTATTTTTTAGCGAGATGGCTCATAAAAGAGAGATCTGTCGGAAAAACGAGTTCTGGCCTCAGACATGGATCTGTTATGTAGGTTAGTGTTAGTTTATGTTATTTTTTAGCAAGGTGGCTCACAAAAGAGAGATCTGTACGAAAAAAGAGTCCTGGCCGCAGACATGGGTCTGTTATGTAGGTTAGTGTTAGTTTATGTTATTTTTTAGCGAGCTGGCTCATAAAAGAGAGATCTGTGCGCAAAACGAGTTCTGGCCGCAGACATGGATCTGTTATGTAGGTTAGTGTTAGTTTATGTTATTTTTTTGCGAGATGGCTCATAAAAGAGAGATCTGTCCGAAAAACGAGTTCTGGCCTCAGACATGGGTCTGTTATGTAGGTTAGTGTTAGTTTATGTTATTTTTTAGCAAGGTGGCTCACAAAAGAGAGATCGGTACGAAAAAAGTGTTCTGGCCGTAGAGATGGGTCTGTTATGTAGGTTAGTGTTAGTTTATGTTATTTTTTAGCGAGATGGCTCATAAAAGAGAGATCTGTCCGAAAAACGAGTTCTGGCCGCAGATATGGATCTGTTATGTAGGTTAGTGTTTGTTTATGTTATTTTTTAGCGAGCTGGTTCATAAAAGAGAGATCTGTACGAAAAAAGAGTCCTGGCCGCAGACATGGGTCTGTTATGTAGGTTAGTGTTAGTTTATGTTATTTTTTAGCGAGCTGGCTCATAAAAGAGAGATCTGTGCGCAAAACGAGTTCTGGCCGCAGACATGGATCTGTTATGTAGGTTAGTGTTAGTTTATGTTATTTTTTAGCGAGCTGGCTCATAAAAGAGAGATCTGTGCGCAAAACGAGTTCTGGCCGCAGACATGGATCTGTTATGTAGGTTAGTGTTAGTTTATGTTATTTTTTAGCGAGATGGCTCATAAAAGAGAGATCTGTGCGAAAAACGAGTTCTGGCCGCAGACATGGATCTGTTATGTAGGTTAGTGTTAGTTTATGTTATTTTTTAGCAAGGTGGCTCACAAAAGAGAGATCGGTACGAAAAAAGTGTTCTGGCCGTAGAGATGGGTCTGTTATGTAGGTTAGTGTTAGTTTATGTTATTTTTTAGCGAGATGGCTCATAAAAGAGAGATCTGTCCGAAAAACGGTTCTGGCCGCAGATATGGATCTGTTATGTAGGTTAGTGTTAGTTTATGTTATTTTTTTGCGAGATGGCTCATAAAAGAGAGATCTGTGCGAAAAACGAGTTCTGGCCGCAGACATGCATCTGTTATGTAGGTTAGTGTTAGTTTATGATATTTTTTAGCAAGGTGGCTCACAAAAGAGAGAACTGTACGAAAAAAGAGTTCTGGCCCCAGACATGGGTCTGTTATGTAGGTTAGAGTTAGTTTATGTTATTTTTTAGCGAGATGCCTCATAAAAGAGAGATCTGTGTGAAAACAGAGTTTTGGCCGCAGACATGGGTCTGTTATGTAGTTTAGTGTTAGTTTATGTCAGTTTTTTTAGCGAGATGGCTCATGAAAAAGAGATCTGTGCGATGTGACCGGCAGATGTGGGTCTTTTATGTAGTCGATGTTATGGGTCGATTTATACTCAACATTTAACATTTAGCATTTAACATTTATGATTTATCACTTGCATTTAACATTTAAGAGTCCAGATACATGCTCATTTAACATATAAGAAGTTGACAGATTTTTAACATTTGACATGAATAAATTAGTATTGTGAATATTTTTTATTTAAATATGTACAATACTTCGTTTAATATTTTCTTTTAATTAGTAAGACTACATGTTTAGAATATTGATATTCATCATCAGGAAGTCAAAATTAAAATATTATTTGAAAATTGTTTTTTGAAGTTGACGTTAGATGGTGTGTTGATTTAAAAAATATAAAATATAAACGACCATTAGTTTGTTATTTTTTAAATCAACACACCATCTAACGTCAACTTCAAAAAACAATTTTCAAATTTATACTAATAATTTTCAAATAATATTTTAATTTTGACTTCCTGATGATGAATATCTATATTCGAAACATGTCGTCTTACTAATTAAAAGAAAATATTAAACGAAGTATTGTACATTTTTAAATAAAATTTATGTTTTCTGTGATTTTTGTTTTGCGATTTTTAGTTTATTTTGGGCTATATCAAAAGTAAAAGATATTTCTGTGTTCACGAATTACTAATATTTGCTACTGCTAACTCCATAATTATCTTCAAAGTAAACAATAATTTGCGCGCGCCGTTTAATCTTGCGCAGTGTGAGCAAAATTTCTTAAATGTTGAATGTTAGATGAAAGTTGGTCATCTCTTAAATGATCTTAAATGTTAAATGTTAAATGAGTTATAAATGCTTATACACGATTCCTATTGTTAAACTTCTTAAATGATAAATGTTAAATGCTAAATGTTAAATGTTGAGTATAAATCGACCATTAGTTTGTTATTTTTTAACGAGACGGCTTATAAAAGAGAAATTTGGTTAACAAAAGTGTCCGTAAACGATAGTCTAATTTGCGAATTGTATCTAATATAAACATATTTTTATTATTTTTATAATTTTTATTATTTTTATATAAACATATTATAATTATTATTATATTTCTAACCGTAATATATGAAATTGAAATAATATAAAATTACCGATAAAATCTATTAAATTGCTCAATTCGAAAACCGTTGTAATCACGACGATTTTTGAAATTAATTTAAAATTAGAAACAACAACTTTAGAACAACCTGAGCAACAAACAAAAAATCATTAACAGCACCACAGCGTTCGACAAAATTAAGTGATATTCATTTTTAAGAAAAAATTTATTGAAAAATTAAATAAACCAAAGATGAGAGTTGTTTTTTTAATAAATAAATATAAATAATTAAAATACTTTTTCACGAAACATGTATTATTTCCAATAATTATTAAATCATTACATTCATTTACCAACAATTATTTTTATTTAACTTATAATTTTTACCTTTTTATTAAGTCATTCTTTATTTATCTATTAAATCAATCTTTAAGCACACTTTTGTGGACAATAAAGCTCAACTATAAATAACACGATCACGAACAAGACAAAAAATCAAAGCAATGAAAATCGACACACAAAAAGATATGTAACAGTTAAAACAGAATATACTTAAGACATAACTTGATGTTCTTTTATTTTTAGAACTTAAAATTGTTTTTATTCTAAATTATTTTTCTATATTACGCTTATTTGCGATATGCTCTTTATCTATAAAAATGTATTATTTAATCCATTATTTTTTAATAATTTACAGAACCATCGATATCTCACCAAACAATTATTATTAATTCAAATTATTTCATATAATTAGAATCTTTCCGAAAACATCACGAATATATCATACATTTTCAGTCACAGTTCCGTTACTAACTAACTCCGTAAACTAACGACTCCGCGTTATCCGCTACGTTACGAATAAACCGCGACCTATCCGATCAAAGTTACAATCTCGGCAGCCGACACGCAAAGGTCAGGAATAACTGTTTTGTTCTTCAAGCCTTATAATAAACCGTTCGGAATAAACCACGGGCTACCCTATCAAAATTACAATCTCGACCGCCGACTCGCAAAGGTCAGGAATAACTGTTTTGTTCTCAAAGCCTTTTAATAAGCGGTCCGGAATAAACCGCGGGCTATCCGATCACAGTTACAATCTCGACCGCCGACTCGCAAAGGTCAAGAATAACCGTTTTATTCTCAAAGCCTTTTAATAAGCCGTCCGGAATAAACCGCGGGCTATCCGATCACAGTTACAATCTCGACCGCCGACTCGCAAAGGTCAGGAACAACCGTTTTGTTCTTCAAGCCTTTTAATAAGACGTCAGGAATAAACCGCCGGCTCGCAGAGGTCAGGAATAAATATTATTCTTCAAGCCTTTTATTAATCGTCGGGAAAAAACCGTCGTTAAAAACTAAAGTCCCCTTACCTAACCGCCGACTCGCAAAGGTCTCCAACCTCCGTCGTCGTAGAGCGACCATAACAATATCTTCAAAGATCCACCTGGTTAGCCACTTGTCCTTATATACTAAACGTGGAGCGGCCATCTTTTTTTTTTTTACTACTTTTTGGGATTTGTGGGTCGGTGGGAGCGGCGAAGCCGCGACGAATTTTTTTAGTTCGACGAAGAAAAACCTTCCGCTCGGGATAGGGGGGTCGAATTTTAAGACAACGCGCGCGTTAGCGCGCAAAAAATTCACGAAAATCGCTTAAAAAAGGGACCTCTCCGTCGTTCGTATGGCCGGCTTTGTTCAATTTTTAAGCGATTTTCGAGAAGAAACGTTCCTTTTTTTAATCGTACCATGTCGCATCTCTTTTCGATACACGTAAAACGGGTTAGACGGAATGCGAGTCGCGTCGGAACTAAATTCCAAAAAATTACGAAATTATTGACGTTTTGACGTTTGAGAGTTTTTTTTGAAAATTTTCAATTTTACGCTCGGCGTTGCGCGCAGCGCAACCGTGGAGCGCCGCAGGCGCGACCCACGTCTTCCTCGCGGTCTCGCGCTTCCGACGGTGCCCCACGAGCGGGGCGCCGGCCAAAATTTACCCCCAAATTGAGCGCGCAAAGGAGGAAATCCGCGCAAAAAATTTGACAAGTTTGAATTTTTGGAAATTTTTTTTCCACGTTTGCGCACCGTGTCGCGCGGAGCGCGGCCCGGGAGCGCCGCAGGCGCGACCTACGTCTGCATCGCGATGTGCCGAGTCCAACGGTACCCTACACGAGTGGCGTAAGCCAAAATTTACCCCCAAATTGAGCGCGCAAAGGAGGAAATCCGCGCAAAAAATTTGAAAGATTTGAATTTTTGTAAGTTTTTTTTCCACGTTTGCACACCGTGTCGCGCGGAGCGCGGGCCGGAAGCGCCGCAGGCGCGACCTACGTCTGCATCGCGATGTGCCGAGTCCCACGGTACCCTACACGGGTAGTGTAAGCCAAAATTTACCCCCAAATTGAGCGCGCAAAGGAGGAAATCCGCGCAAAAAATTTGAAAGATTTGAATTTTTGGAAGTTTTTTTTCCACGTTTGCGCACCGTGTCGCGCGGAGCGCGGCTCGGGAGCGCCGCAGGCGCGACCTACGTAATCCTCGCGGTCTCGCGCTTCTAACGGTGCCCCACGAGTGGGGCGCGGGCCAAAATTTACCCCCAAATTGAGCGCGCAAAGAAGAAAATGCGTGCAAAAAATTTGAAAGATTTGAAATTTATCAAACTCTTCTTGCCGATTTGCGCAGCGGGTCGCGCGGAGCGCGACCGTGGAGCGCCAAAGGCGCGACCCGTGGCTTAGTCGATGTCACCCGATACTGACGGTACCACACACTAAGGGTGTAAACCAAGATGTACCCCCGAATTGAGCGCGCAAAGATAAAAATGCGTGCAAAAATTATTTTAGATTTGAAATTATCGAATCATCTTGCAGACTCTCGCGCAGAGTATCGCGCGTAGAGCGAACGTGGAAAGCCGCCCCGGCGCTCGATTTTCTTCTTCGAGGTCGGCGACTTCGATAGGTACCCGACACGTAGGTAGACAAAGAAAATTTAACCCAGATATTTTAGTTCGAAGAGGAAAATTCGTTGCGAGTGTGTTTACAATTTTTTTCCGCCAGCCGATGGCACTTGCATCGCTCGCCACGGTCCGGTGTAATGGCCGAACGGTCCGAGCGGTGCGTACTAATAATCTGCAAGAAATGTGGAAGCTAAAGATATCCGACAAAAGTGTTTTGGCCAAAGTAGGAGACGTGTAAATTAATGGTAAACCAGAAGAAAGTGTGAATAGTGGGGGTTAATAGATTTGCAAATTTCGATGGGAAGTCTTCCTTAATTCTTAATCCACCCGGTGCAAATGTGTGGTTAGGTGTGCGAATGGCGTTAGGTACGAGAAAGCTAGACGGTTCTATCGTTTTTACGTCGTGTTTATTGTTTTAGGGGGCTAAACGGCTCGCTTCGATGTGCCACAATGGCCAACAAATCTTTACGGCCAAATAATGGGGTTCCACCGCAAGCTTATTATTGCAAGTTGCCATTGCGAGAGATTATACGATGGTGCGATTTAGTTTGTCAACACCACCCACCTGCCGGCCGTGTCTTTGGAAGTTTGCAGGCGGTCACGGTGAGAGCGGTTGTTCGATATTCGCCCACCCGATAAATAATTCTACTCTACATTTTAGGTACAAGTCGAGTCGTTGCAGAGTGCGATACAGCGATGTTCTCTGATTACACATTTTATGACGTCCAGATGATCGAGGGAAGATTTAATAAAGGTTACGATTACAGTTTTACCTTCACCACGACACAAACATTTTGTTATCGGTCGATGAAAACTACATTTCCAAATGTGTGTTTGATTGTCGAGTAATTACTTTACACGAAACAAAGTGGTATCGCCGCCGCCGCCGCCACGGGGGATCGAGACGAGTGCAAGTGCTAGATTACAAATGCCATCGTGGATGTCCGACGACAATAACGATCCAACAAACCACCACCCAACCAATGACAAATTCGTGCAACTGAAATGGTTTTTCGTCGGTGTGAGTTCCAGCCGATGCCTTCGAAGGCGATTTATATAATTTTTGAAATTCCGTGTCGTCTATATAATTATATTCTGTATAATCTTTAGTATAATTTATTTCGAATATCGATCCGAGAGATTGCTCTAATTTTGTACATCGAGGGAGTATACACGTTACGGAATGGTTATTATGACAAACCTCGAGAAGTTCGAGAGGATATTTCTCGAATGAATTTTTACGTCAACTTTAATATTATGTAATTCTGTTTATTTATATTACTAAAATGTCCAATGCACTGTTCACCATCCGGTCCCGAACTACAAGAAATACGAAATTATCTTTTATCTTTGTTATCTACTATGGCATAATTATAATGTTAATTGTAATTCTTAATATTGCTTCGAGTATGTGTTTACATTGTTACTGTATTGTTGGCTTGAATTGTTATTGTCATAAAAGAGGCGTTTGTCTAAAGAGTCAAAGGTAGCGATACTACTATTTTTTAACAAATAACTGTTTCGTTTTGTGTAAAATTTACGCCCGCAGTGAAACGCGGTCTATGGAATTAAAACTTCTCGAGAGCCGAACATATATTATTTTTTATGTATTATTATTATTATTAAACGATATCGATTGAGACATTTCTGCAAGCAATCCTTCTTCTCGAGAAGAAGAGGTGTATAAGCAGATAAATAATTGTTGCAATAAAAATGTGTGGAAAAGTAAAGCGATGTATATTATTCATAATCTGCTGATATGAAAAACATAAAAACAATTTTTACTATAATAATGTACGACTGCCTTTTTGGACAACTACGGAGTTCAAACTAATACAGAATGTCTCTGACTTTTTATATAAATCGGTTTTGTAGGGAATATTCAAAGCTCAAAAGAATTACTTAAGTGTACTTAAAATTATAAACTTTTCACAAGTTTTTACGACAACCTTTGCGACGCCAATAATATTACTTTTACCCTCTATGTTCCAATCGAATATAATATGGAAATAAGATAACGTTTGTTCGATAATTCGAAAGTTTCACACATCTTCGAAGCCAAATTTCTTCCTAAAGGAGATATATATTTATAAAATATTTTCGATCCAAAATGCTTTTACGTGTCGGGCCGATCTGGTTCCGCCATTTAATTTGTAAATTTATGAATATTTTTTTGCCCAAAAATCAATGAAATTTTTTTGAAAATTTCCTTTGCGTTTTATGGCTCTGCCGAATAAGTTAGGATAAAAATGTAGAATATCGATTTTGTAGAGACCCGCCCCGTGATTATCCGAAGCCGCTTTGAAATTAAAAATCGGGCCAGAAATGAGACGGCCAGGACCGAAATAAGAAAATTTCAAATTTTGACATTCTTGCGCCGATGGCGCGTAAACCGTGCAGATTTTCGAAAATGTTTTTCGTCCATCGGTTAGCCCTTGCGGACCGCTTTAATTTGGTTTCTTACGAATTTTCTTAAAAAGGGCTCCTTACGCCGGCCAAACGACGAAATGTCCAAACTTGAAAATTTCCATCTCAAATCTCTGCTCTTTTTGCCCTAAATCAAAATTGCCATTTTTAGGCCGAACCGGACCTTTTTATGAAAAATGTCAAATCCACTTTTCATTTTCTTTTCGCGAATTTAGTCGATGTGAAAATTATAAATTGGAAATTTTTAAAATTCAACAAAATTCGTTTGGTCCAAAATCGGCAGGGCGCTTTCGAAAATACTTTGCGCTTTTTGATAATTGTCGACAAAGTTGTGCACAATTGTCGACTCTATGTGCGAAGTTAAAAAAATTATCATTAAGCCCCTTCCATTGAATTGGGACCTAAAGACATGCAAAAATTTGATAAATTTTTGAAATTGTAATTTTTTGAAGCAAAATATCTAACCAAAAACGAAATAATTTTATAAAGAATTTTCGATTCAAAATGCTTTGACGTATCGAGTCGATCCGTTGCCGTCGTTATATTTGTAAATTTTTGCAAATTTTTTTGCCCCAAAAGGAGCGAAGGTTACCCCCTATGAAAATTTTTTTAAAAATTTCGTTTGCGTTTTATGGCTCTGCCGAATAAGTTAGGAGGAAAATGTAGAATATCGATTTTGTAGAGACCCGACGCCGCTTTGAAATTAAAAATCGGGCCAGAAATGAGACGGCCAGGACCGAAATAAGAAAATTTCAAATTTCGACATTCTTGCGCCGATGGCACGTAAACCGTGCAGATTTTCGAAAATGTTTTGCGTCCATCGGTTAGCCCTTGCGGACCGCTTTAATTTTGTTTATTACGAATTTTTTTAAAAACGGCTCCTTACGCCGGCCAAACGACGAAATGGCTAAACTCGAAAATTTCCATCTCAAATCTCTGCTCCTTTTGCCCTAAATCAAAAATGCCACTTTTAGGCCGAACCGGACCGTTTTTCGAAAAATGTCAAATCCACTTTTCTTTTTCTTTTTGCAAATATAGTCGACGTGAAAATTAAAAATTGGAAATTTTTAAAATTCAACAAAAATCGTTTGGTCGAAAGTGGGCAACGCGCTTTCGAAAATTCTTTGCGCTGTTTGTTAATTGTCGACGAAGATGCGCGTGACCGTAGACGATAAGGGTGAAGTCGAAAAATTTAATTTTTATTCTCTTCCATTGGGTTGGGCCCCAAATAAATGCAAAATTATGGTACATTTTTGAAATTATAATATTTTGAAGCAAAATTTCTAACCAAAAACGAAATTATTTTATAAAGAATTTTCGATTCAAAATGTTTTGACGTATCGAGTCGATCCGTTGCCGTCGTTAAATTTGTAAATTTTTGCAAATTTTTTTGCCCCAAAAGGAGCGAAGGTAACCCCCTATGAAAATTATTTTGAAAATTTCCTTTGCGTTTTATGGCTCTGCCGAATAAGTTAGGACAAAAATGTAGAATTAAGATTTTGTAGAGACCCGCCGTGCCTACCCGACGCCGCTTTGAAATTAAAAATCGGGCCAGAAATGAGACGGCCAGGACCGAAATAAGAAAATTTCAAATTTCGACATACTTGCGCCGATGGCGCGTAAACCGTGCAGATTTTCTAAAATGTTTTGCGTCCATCGGTTAGCCCTTGCGGACCGCTTTAATTTTGTTCCTTACGAATTTTTTTAAAAACGACTCCTTACGCCGGCCAAACGACGAAATGTCCAAACTCGAAAATTTCCATCTCAAATCTCTGCTCTTTTTGCCCTAAATCAAAATTGCCACTTTTAGGCCGAACCGGACCTTTTTATGAAAAATGTCAAATCCACTTTTCTTTTTCTTTTCGCGAATTTAGTCGACGTGAAAATTATAAATTGGAAATTTTTAAAATTCAACAAAATTCGTTTGGTCCAAAATCGGCAGGGCGCTTTCGAAAATACTTTACGCTGTTTGATAATTGTCGACAAAGTTGTGCACAATTGTCGACTCTATGTGCGAAGTTAAAAAAATTATCATTAAGCCCTTTCCATTGGATTGGGACCTAAAGACATGCAAAAATTTGATAAATTTTTGAAATTGTAATTTTTTGAAGCAAAATTTCTAACCAAAAACGAAATAATTTTATAAAGAATTTTCGATTCAAAATGCTTTGACGTATCGAGTCGATCCGTTGCCGTCGTTAAATTTGTAAATTTTCGCAAATTTTTTTGCCCCAAAAGAAACCAAGGGTAACCCCTTGGGAAATTTAAAAAAAAATTTCGTTTGCGTTTTATGGCTCTGCCGAAAAGGTTAGGAGGAAAATGTAGAATATCGATTTTGTAGAGAACCGCCGTGCCTACCCGAAGCCGTTTTGAAATTAAAAATCGGGCCACAAATGAGACGGCCAGGACCGAAATAAGAAAATTTCAAATTTCGACATTCTTGCGCCGATGGCGCGTAAACCGTGCAGATTTTCGAAAATGTTTTGCGTCCATCGGGTAGCCCTTGCGGACCGCTTTAATATTGTTCCTTACGAATTTTTTTAAAAACGGCTCCTTACGCCGGCCAAACGACGAAATGTCCAAACTCGAAAATTTCCATCTCAAATCTCTGCTCTTTTTGCCCTAAATCAAAAATGCCACTTTTAGGCCGAACCGGACCGTTTTTCGAAAAATGTCAAATCCACTTTTCTTTTTCTTTTTGCAAATATAGTCGACGTGAAAATTAAAAATTGGAAATTTTTAAAATTCAACAAAATTCGTTTGGTCCAAAATCGGCAGGGCGCTTTCGAAAATACTTTACGCTTTTTGATAATTGTCGACAACGTTGTGCACAATTGTCGACTTTATGTGCGAAGTTAAAAAAATTATCATTAAGCCCCTTCCATTGAATTGGGACCTAAAGACATGCAAAAATTTGATAAATTTTTGAAATTGTAATTTTTTGAAGCAAAATTTCTAACCAAAAACGAAATAATTTTATAAAGAATTTTCGATTCAAAATGCTTTGACGTATCGAGTCGATCCGTTGCCGTCGTTAAATTTGTAAATTTTCGCAAATGTTTTTGCCCCAAAAGAAACCAAGGGTAACCCCTTGGGAAATTTAAAAAAAAATTTCGTTTGCGTTTGATGGCTCTGCCGAATAAGTTAGGAGGAAAATGTAGAATATCGATTTTGTAGAGAACCGCCGTGCCTACCCGAAGCCGTTTTGAAATTAAAAATCGGGCCACAAATGAGACGGCCAGGACCGAAATAAGAAAATTTCAAATTTCGACATTCTTGCGCCGATGGCGCGTAAACCGTGCAGATTTTCGAAAATGTTTTGCGTCCATCGGGTAGCCCTTGCGGACCGCTTTAATATTGTTCCTTACGAATTTTTTTAAAAACGGCTCCTTACGCCGGCCAAACGACGAAATGTCCAAACTCGAAAATTTCCATCTCAAATCTCTGCTCTTTTTGCCCTAAATCAAAAATGCCACTTTTAGGCCGAACCGGACCGTTTTTCGAAAAATGTCAAATCCACTTTTCTTTTTCTTTTTGCAAATATAGTCGACGTGAAAATTAAAAATTGGAAATTTTTAAAATTCAACAAAATTCGTTTGGTCCAAAATCGGCAGGGCGCTTTCGAAAATCCTTTACGCTTTTTGATAATTGTCGACAACGTTGTGCACAATTGTCGACTTTATGTGCGAAGTTAAAAAAATTATCATTAAGCCCCTTCCATTGAATTGGGACCTAAAGACATGCAAAAATTTGATAAATTTTTGAAATTGTAATTTTTTGAAGCAAAATTTCTAACCAAAAACGAAATAATTTTATAAAGAATTTTCGATTCAAAATGCTTTGACGTATCGAGTCGATCCGTTGCCGTCGTTAAATTTGTAAATTTTCGCAAATTTTTTTGCCCCAAAAGAAACCAAGGGTAACCCCTTGGGAAATTTAAAAAAAAATTTCGTTTGCGTTTTATGGCTCTGCCGAATAAGTTAGGAGGAAAATGTAGAATATCGATTTTGTAGAGAACCGCCGTGCCTACCCGAAGCCGTTTTGAAATTAAAAATCGGGCCACAAATGAGACGGCCAGGACCGAAATAAGAAAATTTCAAATTTCGACATTCTTGCGCCGATGGCGCGTAAACTGTGCAGATTTTCGAAAATGTTTTGCGTCCATCGGGTAGCCCTTGCGGACCGCTTTAATTTTGTTCCTTACGAATTTTTTTAAAAACGGCTCCTTACGCCGGCCAAACGACGAAATGTCTAAACTCGAAAATTTTCGTTTCGAATCCCAGCCCGTTTTGCCCAAAACGAAAATTGTCGTTTTCCGGCCGAACCGGACGAATTTTCGAAAAATGTCAAATCGACTTTTCGCTTTCTTTTCGCGAATATAATCGAGATAAAAATTAAAACAATTGAAATTTCGAAATTTAACATATTTTGCCGAAGAACCGTCTTCGGCAGCTGCCGAAAGCGTACCTTGCGGCGTTTGAGGACACCTTTTGTAGTTTGGCGTGTTTATAATTATAGAACGGTACCCGCCGAATGGGGCGCTTGCAAAAATTTACCCCCCAATTGTGTGCACAAAGGAGGAAATCCGCGCGCCGAAAGTGCGATTACATTTGACGTATTTCACTTTTCTTTTTTTGTGTTCGCGCGTCGCGACACCGCAGAGCGCCGGAACGGCAATCTATAGCTTCTTCAAAGTCTTGCGCGTCGATAGGTACCCGACACGATGGGGGAGAAGGAAAATTTACCCCCCAATTGTGTGCGCAAAGAAAGAAATCGGTGGTAAATAATTTTTTGAGAGCTGCAAAATTTTCCTGAATTTCGAATTTTTACTCTACTCCTGCGTAAAGAGCGTCCTCCGAAGACGCAATAAAACCGTCTTTTCGCCAACTGCTATCAATTATATCCTTCTAAACGTGGAAACGGAAGAACTGCATTTGTTATATAATCGATTGGTAATATAGCTTAAAATTACACAATTTTTAATAATGCAATCGTGGCACAAACGCTTTTGACGTGCACGTGCGTTCAGGCGGCGCCCAATCGCGGTTAGTAATTGGATGGGTGACCGATTTCCTTTTTTGGACCGATCCGAACTTTTTTTTTTCACTTTTTCGACTTAAATTTTACTCCGGCATGGAGGGTGGAAAGCTGGGAACATTTTGCGCTCTTTTTGCAAAAATTACCGTTTCTAAATTAAGAACTAACGAGTTTTTACAATTTAAGGAAAGCCATTTGACCGGGAAACGGGCCTAGCTTTTCAAAAGAACTCGACGATGTTTGACGCAATTGCCGAAGAAGATATCCCAGATGGTCGACAAGAAGCGTCGAGTCGAAAATTTTAACCGCCGCTCTCCTCCTCGAGGCGGGTCGTTATTTGAAGGTAAAAATGGGGCACATTTTTAAAAATTTAAATCTTCGAAGCGAAATTTCGACCCAAAGACGAAATAAATTTACGAAAAATTTTCGATCCAAAAAGCTGCCACGTATCGGGGCAATTCGTTTCCGTCGTTAAATTTGTAAATTTTCGAAAATTTTTTTGCCCAAAAATCAACAAAATTTTTGCTTTGAAAATATTTTTGAAAATTTCGTTTTAAGGCTTTACCGAATAAGTTGGGAAAAAACTATAGTACTTCGATTTTGTGGCGAATGTGACTTTTCTCACTTTCTTTTCGCGAATATATTCGAAGAAAAAATAAAAACAGTTGAATTTTCAGAAAATTAACAAAAGTTACCGAGGAATTCGAGCGCTGTTTTATTTGTTGTGTTTGACAACTCAACCTGAGCGAGGATGACGCGCACGATCCCGTCTTCTAGAAGTGTCAAGTCGAAATTTTTAACTCTTCTTTAGAGTGGGGTCTTAATTAAATATAATATGAAGATATATTTCTGGAAGTTGGAGCTTTCGGAGTGAAATTTCTGTCTAAAGACAAAACAAATTTATAAATTTGATTCAGCTCAACTGTAGCTCACTGTAACAAAAATCCAGTTAGCCCAGTTTATTCGCCTTAAAAAAGTGTCCGAAGAAGGTGTAAATATTGTTTCTATAACTTGATAAACAACCGAGATATCGACATTTAACGAAAAGTAAAAAAACTGAACTTTTGGCCATAACTCGAAAACGAAAAAAGATATCAAATTCCGGTTTTCGTCATTAAACTTTTTTCAAAAAAAGAGATAGAGGATGCGCCATCCATTTTTCCATATCTCTTATATTAACCGAATTTCAAATAAGAACATTCGAATTTGAACTGCACCCTGTACATTACAATTTGGGTTTATATTAGCCGATTAAACGTTGATAAAATTTAAAATGTAATAAATGGAAAACCCGTGGATAAAATCAACGTGACACGCCGCTGCGACCAAATACATTGCATAACCTTAAACTACTTCCTGTCACTTTGACGTAACACAATACCAACATATCAAATATTATAATAATATTTTATATTAACCCCAAAAACATTTTGACGGTAATAAATGGTAAACCCGCGGATAAAATAAATGTGTAACGCCACTGAGACCGAATATATATAAATTTCATAACCTTAAAATATCTTCTGTCAGTTTGATGCAATGATACCAACACATTTTATATTATTAACAGCAATCGATGCGGTGTTGTCACGATCAAACTTTCAAAAAAAAAACAATAATAATTATACTAGATTCGACGAATTAAACAACAAAAAAAGACTTTCAAAATTACCATAAGTAATTTTACTATTGTACATAAAAAGCATTTGCTTTAATAATTAGTGGTTTTTGTTGAGTTTTAAGTCCCTATATTCTAACAATATATTATTATTAATATACTATTTGCTTAAAATTAAAGAAGCAAGCAATATTCATATGAGCGGTAAAACAATAAATGTTAAAAGAAAAGTCCTTAATTTTCATAGAGGAATATAAACACATTATTAACTTAATGAAAACTATGTCATCAATATATTTCGGTTAAATAAATTAAGTATTTATTTCTAATTTGTTCAATATTTAAAAATTTTATTTACGCTGCCTAAACTGTCAATTGTTTACATGTTCTCCAAGCATTAATAATATCTTAATGAAATAATTTGTCATTGCAATAAAAAAAAGGTAAATTTAAAAGTGAAATTTTAATTTTAATGTATTAATAGTGGACTATATTTCATTTGTGGTCTTGAGAATGAGTCACAATTACAAAGACTCGAATAGTTGAACAATTAGAATTGTTATTATATATTATAGCCCTAAAATGGATCTGTTATGTAGGTTAGTGTTAGTTTATGTTATTTTTTAGCAAGATGGCTCACAAAAGAGAGAGCTGTACGAAAAAAGAGTGCTGGCCGCAGACATGGGTCAGTTATGTAGGTTAGTGTTAGTTTATGTTATTTTTTAGCAATGTGGCTCATAAAAGAGAGATCTGTGCGAAAAACGAGTTCTGGCCGCGGACATGGGTCTGTTATATAGGATAGTGTTAGTTTATGTTATTTTTTAGCGAGCAGGCTCACAAAAGAGAGATCTGTACGAAAAAAGAGTTCTGGCCCCAGACATAGGTCTGTTATGTAGGTTAGAGTTAGTTTATGTTATTTTTTACCGAGATACCTCATAAAAGAGAGATCTATGCGAAAAACGAGTTCTGGCCTCAGACATGGGTCTGTTATGTAGGTTAGTGTTAGTTTATGTTATTTTTTAGCGAGATGGCTCATAAAAGAGAGATCTGTGCGAAAAACGAGTTCTGGCCCCAGACATGGGTCTGTTATGTAGGTTAGAGTTAGTTTATGTTATTTTTTAGTGAGATGCCTCATAAAAGAGAGATCTGTGCGAAAAACGAGTTCTGGCCTCAGACATGGGTCTGTTATGTAGGTTAGTGTTAGTTTATGTTATTTTTTAGCAAGGTGGCTCACAAAAGAGAAACCTGTACGAAAAAAGAGTTCTGGCCGCAGACATGGTTCTGTTATGTAGGTTAGTGTTAGTTTATATTATTTTTTAGCGAGATGGCTCATAAAAGAGAGAACTGTGCGCAAAACGAGTTCTGGCCGCAGACATGGATCTGTTATGTAGGTTAGTGTTAGTTTATGTTATTTTTTAGCAAGGTGGCTCACAAAACAGAGATCTGTGCGAAAAACGAGTTCTGGCCTCAGACATGGGTCTGTTATGTAGGTTAGTGTTAGTTTATGTTATTTTTTAGCGAAATGGCTCATAAAAGAGAGATCTGTACGAAAAAAGAGTTCTGGCCGCAGACATGGGTCAGTTATGTAGGTTAGTGTTAGTTTATGTTATTTTTTAGCAATGTGGCTCATAAAAGAGAGATCTGTGCGAAAAACGAGTTCTGGCCGCGGACATGAGTCTGTTATATAGGTTAGTGTTAGTTTATGTTATTTTTTAGCGAGCTGGCTCATAAAAGCGATATCTGTAAGAAAAACAAGTTCTGGCCGCAGACATGGGTCTGTTATGTAGGTTTGAGTTAGTTTATGTTATTTTTTAGCGAGATGGCTCATAAAAGAGAGATCTGTACGAAAAACGAGTTCTGGCAGCAGACATGGATCTGTTATGTAGGTTAGTGTTAGTTTATGTTATTTTTTAGCAAGGTGGCTCACAAAAGAGAGATCTGTACGAAAAACGATTTCTGGCCTCAGACATGGATCTGTTTGGTAGGTTAGTGTTAGTTTATGTTATTTTTTAGCGAGATGGCTCATAAATTAGAGATCTGCGCGAAAGAAGTGTTCTGGCCTCAGACATGGGTCTGTTGTGTAGGTTAGTGTTAGTTTATGTTATTTTTTAGCGAGATGGCTCATAAAAGAGAGATCTGTGCGAAAAACGAGTTCTGGCCGCAGACATGGATCTGTTATGTAGGTTAGTGTTAGGTTATGTTATTTTTTAGCAAGGTGGCTCACAAAAGAGAGATCTGTGCGAAAAACGAGTTCTGGCCTCAGACATGGATCTGTTTGGTAGGTTAGTGTTAGTTTATGTTATTTTTTAGCGAGATGGCTCATAAATTAGAGATCTGCGCGAAAGAAGTGTTCTGGCCCCAGACATGGGTCTGTTATGTAGGTTAAAGTTAGTTTATGTTATTTTTTAGCGAGATGCCTCATAAAAGAGAGATCTATGCGAAAAACGAGTTCTGGCCGCAGACATGGGTCTGTTATGTAGGTTAGTGTTAGTTTATGTTATTTTTTTAGCGAGCTGGCTCATAAAAGAGAGATCTGTGCGCAAAACGAGTTCTGGCCGCAGACATGGATCTGTTATGTAGGTTAGTGTTAGTTTATGATATTTTTTAGCAAAGTGGCTCACAAAAGAGAGATCGGTACGAAAAAAGAGTTCTGGCCCCAGACATGGGTCTGTTATGTAGGTTAGAGTTAGTTTATGTTATTGTTTAGCGAGATGCCTCATAAAAGAGAGATCTATGCGAAAAACGAGTTCTGGCCGCAGACATGGGTCTGTTATGTAGGTTAGTGTTAGTTTATGTTATTTTTTTAGCGAGCTGGCTCATAAAAGAGAGATCTGTGCGCAAAACGAGTTCTGGCCGCAGACATGGATCTGTTATGTAGGTTAGTGTTAGTTTATGTTATTTTTTAGCGAGATGGCTCATAAAAGAGAGATCTGTGCGAAAAACGAGTTCTGGCCTCAGACATGGGTCTGTTATGTAGGTTAGTGTTAGTTTATGTTATTTTTTAGCAAGGTGGCTCATAAAAGAGAGATCGGTACGAAAGACGAGTTCTGGCCGCAGACATGGATCTGTTATGTAGGTTAGTGTTTGTTCATGTTATTTTTTAGCAAGGTGGCTCACAAAAGAGAGATCTGTGCGACAAACGAGTTCTGGCCGCAGACATGGGTCTGTTGTGTAGGTTAGTGTTAGTTTATGTTATTTTTTAGCGAGATGGCTCATAAAAGAGAGATCTGTGCGCAAAACGAGTTCTGGCCTCAGACATGGGTCTGTTATGTAGGTTAGTGTTAGTTTATATTATTTTTTAGCGAGATGGCTCATAAAAGAGAGATCTGTGCGAAAAACGAGTTCTGGCTTCAGACATGGGTCTGTTATGTAGGTTAGTGTTAGTTTATGTTATTTTTTAGCAAGGTGGCTCACAAAAGAGAGTTCTGTACGAAAAAAGAGTTCTGGCCGCAGACATGGGTCTGTTATGTAGGTTAGTGTTAGTTTATGTTATTTTTTAGCGAGCTGGCTCATAATAAAAGAGAGATCTGTGCGCAAAACGAGTTCTGGCCGCAGACATGGATCTGTTATGTAGGTTAGTGTTAGTTTATGTTATTTTTTAGCGAGATGGCTCATAAAAGAGAGATCTGTGCGAAAAACGAGTTCTGGCCTCAGACATGGATCTGTTATGTAGGTTAGTGTTAGATTATGTTATTTTTTAGCGAGATGGCTCATAAAAGAGAGATCTGTGCGAAAAACGAGTTCTGGCCTCAGACATGGATCTGTTTTGTAGGTTAGTGTTAGTTTATGTTATTTTTTAGCGAGATGGCTCATAAAAGAGAGATCTGTGAAAAAACGAGTTCTGGCATCAGACATGGGTCTGTTATGTAGGTTAGTATTAGTTTATGTTATTTTTTACCAAGGTTGCTTACAAAAGAGAGATCTGTGCGAAAAACGAGTTCTGGCCGCAGACATCGGTCTGTTATGTAGGTTAGTGTTAGTTTATGTTATTTTTTAGCAAGGTGGCTCACAAAAGAGAGATCTGTACGAAAAAAGAGTTCTGGCCGCAGACATGGGTCTGTAATGTAGGTTAGAGTTAGTTTATGTTATTTTTTAGCGAGATGCATCATAAAAGAGAGATCTGTGTGAAAAACGAGTTCTGGCCTCAGACATGGGTCTGTTATGTAGGTTAGTGTTAGTTTATGTTATTTTTTAGCGAGATGGCTCATAAAAGAGAGATCTGTACGAAAAAGCGTTCTGGCCGCAGACATGGGTCTGTAATGTAGGTTAGAGTTAGTTTATGTTATTTTTTAGCGAGATGCATCATAAAAGAGAGATCTGTGTGAAAAACGAGTTCTGGCCTCAGACATGGGTCTGTTATGTAGGTTAGTGTTAGTTTATGTTATTTTTAACAAGGTGGCTCACAAAAGAGAGATCGGTACGAAAAAAGTGTTTTGGCCGCAGACATGGGTCTGTTATGTAGGTTAGTGTTAGTTTATGTTATTTTTTAGCGAGCTGGCTCACAAAAGAGAGATCTGTACAAAAAAAGAGTTCTGGCCGCAGACATGGGTCTGTTAGGGATGTTAGAGTTAGTTTATGTTATTTTTTAGCAAAGTGCCTCACAAAAGAGAGATCTGTACGAAAAAAGAGTTCTGGCCGCAGACATGGGTCTGTTATGTAGGTTAGTGTTAGTTTGTGTTATTTTTTAGCGAGCTGGCTCATAAAAGAGAGATCTGTGCGAAAAACGAGGTCTGGCCGCAGAAATGTGTCTGTTATGTAGGTTAGTGTTAGTTTATGTTATTTTTTTGCAAGGTGGATCACTAAAGAGAGATCTGTACAAAAAAAGAGCTCTGGCCGCAGACATGGGTCTGTTATGTAGGTTAGTGTTAGTTTATGTTATTTTTTAGCGAGATGGCTCATAAAAGAGAGATCTGTGCGAAAAACGAGTTCTGGCCTCAGACATGGGTCTGTTATGTAGGTTAGTGTTAGTTTATGTTATTTTTTAGCAAGGTGGCTCACAAAAGAGAGATCTGTACGAAGAAAGAGTTCTGGCCGCAGACATGGGTCTGTTATGTAGGTTAGTGTTAGTTTATGTTATTTTTAACAAGGTGGCTCACAAAAGAGAGATCGGTACGAAAAAAGTGTTTTGGCCGCAGACATGGGTCTGTTATGTAGGTTAGTGTTAGTTTATGTTATTTTTTAGCGAGCTGGCTCACAAAAGAGAGATCTGTACAATAAAAGAGTTCTGGCCGCAGACATGGGTCTGTTAGGGATGTTAGAGTTAGTTTATGTTATTTTTTAGCAAAGTGCCTCACAAAAGAGAGATCTGTACGAAAAAAGAGTTCTGGCCGCAGACATGGGTCTGTTATGTAGGTTAGTGTTAGTTTGTGTTATTTTTTAGCGAGCTGGCTCATAAAAGAGAGATCTGTGCGAAAAACGAGGTCTGGCCGCAGAAATGTGTCTGTTATGTAGGTTAGTGTTAGTTTATGTTATTTTTTTGCAAGGTGGATCACTAAAGAGAGATCTGTACAAAAAAAGAGCTCTGGCCGCAGACATGGGTCTGTTATGTAGGTTAGTGTTAGTTTATGTTATTTTTTAGCGAGATGGCTCATAAAAGAGAGATCTGTGCGAAAAACGAGTTCTGGCCTCAGACATGGGTCTGTTATGTAGGTTAGTGTTAGTTTATGTTATTTTTTTGCAAGGTGGCTCACAAAAGAGAGATCTGTACGAAGAAAGAGTTCTGGCCGCAGACATGGGTCTGTTATGTAGGTTAGTGTTAGTTTATGTTATTTTTTAGCGAGCTGGCTCATAAAAGAGAGATCTGTGCGCAAAACGAGTTCTGGCCGCAGACATGGATCTGTTATGTAGGTTAGTGTTAGTTTATGTAATTTTTTAGCGAGATGGCCCATAAAAGTGAGATCTGTGCGAAAAACGAGTTCTGGCCTCAGACATGGGTCTGTTATGTAGGTTAGTGTTAGTTTATGTTATTTTTTAGCAAGGTGGCTCATAAAAGAGAGATCGGTACGAAAGACGAGTTCTGGCCGCAGACATGGATCTGTTATGTAGGTTAGTGTTTGTTCATGTTATTTTTTAGCAAGGTGGCTCACAAAAGAGAGATCTGTGCGACAAACGAGTTCTGGCCGCAGACATGGGTCTGTTGTGTAGGTTAGTGTTAGTTTATGTTATTTTTTAGCGAGATGGCTCATAAAAGAGAGATCTGTGCGCAAAACGAGTTCTGGCCTCAGACATGGGTCTGTTATGTAGGTTAGTGTTAGTTTATATTATTTTTTAGCGAGATGGCTCATAAAAGAGAGATCTGTGCGAAAAACGAGTTCTGGCTTCAGACATGGGTCTGTTATGTAGGTTAGTGTTAGTTTATGTTATTTTTTAGCGAGATGGCTCATAAAAGAGAGATCTGTGCGAAAGACGAGTTCTGGCCGCAGACATGGATCTGTTATGTAGGTTAGTGTTTGTTTATGTTATTTTTTAGCAAGGTGGCTCACAAAAGAGAGATCTGTGCGACAAACGAGTTCTGGCCGCAGACATGGGTCTGTTGTGTAGGTTAGTGTTAGTTTATGTTATTTTTTAGCGAGATGGCTCATAAAAGAGAGATCTGTGAAAAAACGAGTTCTGGCATCAGACATGGGTCTGTTATGTAGGTTAGTATTAGTTTATGTTATTTTTTACCAAGGTGGCTTACAAAAGAGAGATCTGTGAGAAAAACGAGTTCTGGCCGCAGACATCGGTCTGTTTTGTAGGTTAGTGTTAGTTTATGTTATTTTTTAGCAAGGTGGCTCACAAAAGAGAGATCTGTACGAAAAAAGAGTTCTGGCCGCAGACATGGGTCTGTAATGTAGGTTAGAGTTAGTTTATGTTATTTTTTAGCGAGATGCATCATAAAAGAGAGATCTGTGTGAAAAACGAGTTCTGGCCTCAGACATGGGTCTGTTATGTAGGTTAGTGTTAGTTTATGTTATTTTTTAGCGAGCTGGCTCACAAAAGAGAGATCTGTACAAAAAAAGAGTTCTGGCCGCAGACATGGGTCTGTTAGGGATGTTAGAGTTAGTTTATGTTATTTTTTAGCAAAGTGCCTCACAAAAGAGAGATCTGTACGAAAAAAGAGTTCTGGCCGCAGACATGGGTCTGTTATGTAGGTTAGTGTTAGTTTGTGTTATTTTTTAGCGAGCTGGCTCATAAAAGAGAGATCTGTGCGAAAAACGAGGTCTGGCCGCAGAAATGTGTCTGTTATGTAGGTTAGTGTTAGTTTATGTTATTTTTTTGCAAGGTGGATCACTAAAGAGAGATCTGTACAAAAAAAGAGCTCTGGCCGCAGACATGGGTCTGTTATGTAGGTTAGTGTTAGTTTATGTTATTTTTTAGCGAGATGGCTCATAAAAGAGAGATCTGTGCGAAAAACGAGTTCTGGCCTCAGACATGGGTCTGTTATGTAGGTTAGTGTTAGTTTATGTTATTTTTTAGCAAGGTGGCTCACAAAAGAGAGATCTGTACGAAGAAAGAGTTCTGGCCGCAGACATGGGTCTGTTATGTAGGTTAGTGTTAGTTTATGTTATTATTAGTCGATGTTATGGGTCGATTTATACTCAACATTTAACATTTAGCATTTATCATTTATGATTTATCACTTGCATTTAACATTTAAGAGTCCAGATACATGCTCAGCTTATTTAACATTTAAGAAGTTGACAGATTTTTAACATTTGACATGAATAAATTAGTATTGTTAATATTTTTTATTTAAAAATGTACAATACTTCGTTTATATTTTCTTTTAATTAGTATGACGACATGTTTCGAATATAGATATTCATCATCAGGAAGTCAAAATTAAAATATTATTTGAAAATTATTATTATAAATTTGAAAATTGTTTTTTGAAGTTGACGTTAGATGGTGTGTTGATTTAAAAAATATAAAATAAAAACGACCATTAGTTTGTTATTTTTTAAATCAACACACCATCTAACGTCAACTTCAAGAAACAGTTTTCAAATTTATAATAATAATTTTCAAATAATATTTTAATTTTGACTTCCTGATGACGAATATCTATATTCGAAACATGTCGTCTTACTAATTAAAAGAAAATATTAAACGAAGTATTGTACATTTTTAAATAAAATATAAATTAACTTCGATAGACAAATCATAATTAAGTATTGTGAATGTTTTTATGTTTTCTGTGATTTTTGTTTTGCGATTTTTAGTTTATTTTGGGCTATGTGAAAAGTAAAAGATATTTCTGTGTTCACGAATTACTACTATTTGCTACTGCTAACTCCATAATTATCTTCAAAGTAAACAATAATTTGCGCGCGCCGTTTAATCTTGCGCAGCGTGAGCAAAATTTCTTAAATGTTGAATGTTAGATGAAAGTTGGTCGTCTCTTAAATGATCTTAAATGTTAAATGTTAAATGAGTTATAAATGCTTATACACGATTCCTATTGTTAAACTTCTTAAATGATAAATGTTAAATGCTAAATGTTAAATGTTGAGTATAAATCGACCATTAGTTTGTTATTTTTTAACGAGACGGCTTATAAAAGAGAAATTTGGTTAACAAAAGTATCCGTAAACGATAGTCTAATTTGCGAATTGTATCTAATATAAACATATTTTTATTATTTTTATAATTTTTATTATTTTTATATAAACATATTATAATTATTATTATATTTCTAACCGTAATATATGAAATTGAAATAATATAAAATTACCGATAAAATCTAATAAATTGCTCAATTCGAAAACCGTTGTAATCACGACGATTTTTGAAATTAATTTAAAATTAGACACAACAACTTTAGAACAACCTTAGCAACAAACAAAAAATCATTAACAGCACCACAGCGTTCGACAAAATTAAGTGATATTCATTTTTAAGATAAAATTTATTGAAAAATTAAATAAACCAAAGATGAGAGTTTTTTTTTTAATAAATAAATATAAATAATTAAAATACTTTTTCACGAAACATGTATTATTTCCAATAATTATTAAATCATTACATTCATTTACCAACAATTATTTTTATTTAACTTATAATTTTTACCTTTTTATTAAGTCATTCTTTATTTATCTATTAAATCAATCTTTAAGCACACTTTTGTGGACAATAAAGCTCAACTATAAATAACACGATCACGAACAAGACAAAAAATCAAATCAATGAAAATCGACACACAAAAAGATATGTAACAGTTAAAACAGAATATACTTAAGAAATAACTTGATGTTTTTTTATTTTTACAACTTATAATTGTTTTTATTCTAAATTATTTTTCTATATTACGCTTATTTGCGATATGCTCTTTATCTATAAAAATGTATTATTTAATCCATTATTTTATAATAATTTACAGAACCATCGATATCTCACCAAACAATTATTATTAATTCAAATTATTTCATATAATTAGAATCTTTCCGAAAACATCACGAATATATCATACATTTTCAGTCACAGTTCCGTTACTAACTAACTCCGTAAACTAACGACTCCGCGTTATCCGCGACGTCACGAATAAACCGCGACCTATCCGATCAAAGTTACAATCTCGGCCGCCGACACGCAAAGGTCAGGAATAACTGTTTTGTTCTCAAAGCCTTTTAATAAGCCGTCCGGAATAAACCGCGGGCTATCCGATCACAGTTACAATCTCGACCGCCGACTCGCAAAGGTCAGGAACAACCGTTTTGTTCTTCAAGCCTTTTAATAAGACGTCAGGAATAAACCGCCGGCTCGCAGAGGTCAGGAATAAATATTATTCTTCAAGCCTTTTATTAATCGTCTGGAAAAAACCGTCGTTAAAAACTAAAGTCCCCTTACCTAACCGCCGACTCGCAAAAGTCTCCCCCATTCGTCGTCGTAGAGCGACCACAACAATATCTTCAAAGATCCACCTGGTTAGCCACTTGTCCTTATATACTAAACGTGGAGCGGCAGTCTGTTTTTTTGCACCACTTTTTGGCATTTGTGCCCCGAACGGAGCGGCGAAGCCGCGACGAATTTTGACCGTCGGACGTAGAAAAACCTTCCGCTCGGGATAGGGGGGTCGAATTTTAAGACGACGCGAAAAACGACGAAAAAATTCACGAAAATCGTCTAAAAAAGGGACCTCTCCGTCGTTCGTATGGCCGGCTTTGTTCAATTTTTAAGCGATTTTCGAGAAGAAACGTTCCTTTTTTTAATCGTACCATGTCGCATCTCTTTCTCTAGACAAAGAAAATTTAACCCAGATATTTTAGTTCGAAGAGGAAAATTCGTTGCGAGTGTGTTTACAATTTTTTTCCGCCAGCCGATGGCACTTGCATCGCTCGCCACGGTCCGAGGTAATGGCCGAACGGTCCGAGCGGTGCGTACTAATAATCTGCAAGAAATGTGGAAGCTAAAGATATCCGACAAAAGTGTTTTGGCCAAAGTAGGAGACGTGTAAATTAATGGTAAACCAGAAGAAAGTGTGAATAGTGGCGTTTAATAGATTTGCAAATTTCGATGGGAAGTCTTCCTTAATTCTTAATCCAACGAGTGCAAATGTGTGGTTAGGTGTGCGAATGGCGTTAGGTACGAGAAAGCTAGACGGTTCTATCGTTTTTACGTCGTGTTTATTGTTGTAGGGGGCTAAACGGCTCGCTTCGATGTGCCACATTGGCCAACAAATCTTCCACCGCAAGCTTATTATTGTTGCAAGTTGCCATTGCGAGAGATTATACGATGGTGCGATTTAGTTTGGAAACACCACCCACCTGCCGGCCGTGTCTTTGGAAGTTTGCAGGCGGTCACGGTGAGAGCGGTTGTTCGATATTCGCCCACCCGATAAATAATTCTACTCTACATTTTAGGTACAAGTCGAGTCGTTGCAGAGTGCGATACAGCGATGTTCTCCGATTACACATTTTATGACGTCCAGATGATCGAGGGAAGATTTAATAAAGGTTACGATTACAGTTTTACCTCCACCACGACCCAAACATTTTGTTATCGGTCGATGAAAACTACATTTCCAAATGTGTGTTTGATTGTCGAGTAATTACTTTACACGAAACAAAGTGGTATCGCCGCCGCCGCCGCCACGGGGGATCGAGACAAGTGCAAGTACAAATGCCATCGTGGATGTCCGACGACAATAACGATCCAACAAACCACCACCCAACCAATGACAAATTCGTGCAACTGAAATGGTTTTTCGTCGGTGTGAGTTCCAGCCGATGCCTTCGAAGGCGATTTATATAATTTTTGAAATTCCGTGTCGTCTATATAATTATATTCTGTATAATCTTTAGTATAATTTATTTCGAATATCGATCCGAGAGATTGCTCTAATTTTGTACATCGAGGGAGTATACACGTTACAGAATGGTTATTATGACAAACCTCGAGAAGGTCGAGAGGATATTTCTCGAATGAATTTTTACGTCAATTTTAATATTATGTAATTCTGTTTATTTATATTACTAAAATATCCAATGCACTGTTCACCATCCGGTCCCGAACTACAAGAAATACGAAATTATCTTTTATCTTTGTTATCTACTATGGCATAATTATAATGTTAATTGTAATTCTTAATATTGCTTCGAGTATGTGTTTACATTATTACTGTATTGTTGGCTTGAATTGTTATTGTCGTAAAAAAGAGGCGTTTGTCTAAAGAGTCAAAGGTAGCGATACTACTATTTTTTAACAAATAACTGTTTCGTTTTGTGTAAAATTTACGCCCGCAGTGAAACGGTCTATGGAATTAAAACTTCTCGAGAGCCGAACATATATTATTTTTTATGTATTATTATTATTATTATTAAACGATATCGATTGAGACATTTCTGCAAGCAATCCTTCTCGAGAAGAAAAGGTGTATAAGCAGATAAATAATTGTTGCAATAAAAATGTGTGGAAAAGTAAAGCGATGTATATTATTCATAATCTGCTGATATGAAAAACATAAAAACAATTTTTACTATAATAATGTACGACTGCCTTTTTGGACAACTACGGAGTTCAAACTAATACAGAATATCTCTGACTTTTTATATAAATCGGTTTTGTAGGGAATATTCAAAGCTCAAAAGAATTACATGCAACGGTAGGTATTATCTGTGAAAATTATTTATTTATTTTTTTTCTAATGACGATTCTCTTTGGTGGTGTACTAAAAATTATAAACTTTTCACAAGTTTTTACGACAACCTTTGCGACGCCAATAATATTACTTTTACCCTCTATGTTCCAATCGAATATAATATGGAAATAAGATAATGTTTGTTCGATAATTCGAAAGTTTCACACATCTTCGAAGCCAAATTTCTTCCTAAAGGAGATATATATTTATAAAATATTTTCGATCCAAAATGCTTTTACGTGTCGGGCCGATCTGTTTCCGCCATTTAATTTGTAAATTTATGAAAATTTTTTTGCCCAAAAATCAATGAAATTTTTTTGCCCAAAAATCAATGAAATTTTTTTGAAAATTTCCTTTGCGTTTTATGGCTCTGCCGAATAAGTTAGGATAAAAATGTAGAATATCGATTTTGTAGAGACCCGCCCCGTGATTATCCGAAGCCGCTTTGAAATTAAAAATCGGGCCAGAAATGAGACGGCCAGGACCGAAATAAGAAAATTTCAAATTTCGACATTCTTGCGCCGATGGCGCGTAAACCGTGCAGATTTTAGAAAATGTTTTGCATCCATCGGTTAGCCCTTGCGGACCGCTTTAATTTTGTTTATTACGAATTTTTTTAAAAACGGCTCCTTACGCCGGCCAAACGACGAAATGTCCAAACTCGAAAATTTCCATCTCAAATCTCTGCTCTTTTTGCCCTAAATCAAAAATGCCACTTTTAGGCCGAACCGGACCGTTTTTCGAAAAATGTCAAATCCACTTTTCTTTTTCTTTTCGCGAATTTAGTCGATGTGAAAATTATAAATTGGAAATTTTTAAAATTCAACAAAATTCGTTTGGCCCAAAATCGGCAGGGCGCTTTCGAAAATACCTTGCGCTTTTTGATAATTGTCGACGAAGTTGTGCACAATTGTCGACTCTATGTGCGAAGTTAAAAAAATTATCATTAAGCCCCTTCCATTGGATTGGGACCTAAAGAAATGCAAAAATTTGATAAATTTTTGAAATTGTAAATTTTTGAAGCAAAATTTCTAACCAAAAACGAAATAAATTTACGAAAAATTTTCGATCCAAAATGCTGCCATGTATCGAGTCGATCCGTTGCCGTCGTTAAATTTGTAAATTTTCGCAAATTTTTTTGCCCCAAAAGAAACCAAGGGTAACCCCTTGGGAAATTTTAAAAAAAATTTCGTTTGCGTTTTATGGCTCTGCCGAATAAGTTAGGAGGAAAATGTAGAATATCGATTTTGTAGAGAACCGCCGTGCCTACCCGAAGCCGTTTTGAAATTAAAAATCGGGCCACAAATGAGACGGCCAGGACCGAAATAAGAAAATTTCAAATTTCGACATTCATGCGCCGATGGCGCGTAAACCGTGCAGATTTTCGAAAATGTTTTGCGTCCATCGGTTAGCCCTTGCGGACCGCTTTAATTTTGTTCCTTACGAATTTTTTTAAAAACGGCTCCTTACGCCGGCCAAACAACGAAATGTCCAAACTCGAAAATTTCCATCTCAAATCTCTGCTCTTTTTGCCCTAAATCAAAAATGCCACTTTTAGGCCGAACCGGACCGTTTTTCGAAAAATGTCAAATCCACTTTTCTTTTTCTTTTTGCAAATATAGTCGACGTGAAAATTAAAAATTGGAAATTTTTAAAATTCAACAAAATTCGTTTGGTCCAAAATCGGCAGGGCGCTTTCGAAAATCCTTTACGCTTTTTGATAATTGTCGACAAAGTTGTGCACAATTGTCGACTTTATGTGCGAAGTTAAAAAAATTATCATTAAGCCCCTTCCATTGAATTGGGACCTAAAGACATGCAAAAATTTGATAAATTTTTGAAATTGTAATTTTTTGAAGCAAAATTTCTAACCAAAAACGAAATAAATTTACGAACAATCTTCGATCCAAAATGCTGCCACGTATCGGGGCAATTCGTTTCCGTCGTTAAATTTGTAAATTTTCGCAAATTTTTTTGCCCCAAAAGAAACCAAGGGTTAACCCCTTGGGAAATTTTAAAAAAAATTTCGTTTGCGTTTTATGGCTCTGCCGAATAAGTTAGGAGGAAAATGTAGAATATCGATTTTGTAGAGAACCGCCGTGCCTACCCGAAGCCGTTTTGAAATTAAAAATCGGGCCACAAATGAGACGGCCAGGACCGAAATAAGAAAATTTCAAATTTCGACATTCATGCGCCGATGGCGCGTAAACCGTGCAGATTTTCGAAAATGTTTTGCGTCCATCGGTTAGCCCTTGCGGACCGCTTTAATTTTGTTTCTTACGAGTTTTTTTAAAAACGGCCCCTTACGCCGGCAAAACGACGAAATGTCCAAACTCGAAAATTTTCGTTTCGAATCCCAACCCGTTTTGCCCAAAACCAAAAGCGTCGTTTTCCGGCCGAACCGGACGAATTTTCGAAAAATGTCAAATCGACTTTTCGCTTTCTTTTCGCGAATATAATCGAGATAAAAATTAAAACAATTGAAATTTCGAAATTTAACATATTTTGCCGAAGAACCGTCTTCGGCAGCTGCCGAAAGCGTACCTTGCGGCGTTTGAGGACACCTTTTGTAGTTTGGCGTGTTTATAATTATAGAACGGTACCCGCCGAATGGGGCGCTTGCAAAAATTTACCCCCCAATTGTGTGCACAAAGGAGGAAATCCGCGCGCCGAAAGTGCGATTACATTTGACGTATTTCACTTTTCTTTTTTGTGTTCGCGCGTCGCGACACCGCAGAACGCCGGAACGGCAATCTATAGCTTCTTCAAAGTCTTGCGCGTCGATAGGTACCCGACACGATGGGGGAGAAGGAAAATTTACCCCCCAATTGTGTGCGCAAAGAAAGAAATCGGTGGTAAATAATTTTTTGAGGGCTGCAAAATTTTCCTTAATTTCGAATTTTTACTCTACTCCTGCGTAAAGAGCGTCCTCCGAAGACGCAATAAAACCGTCTTTTCGCCAACTGCTATCAATTATATCCTTCTAAACGTGGAAACGGAAGAAATGCATTTGTTATATAATCGATTGGTAATATAGCTTAAAATTACACAATTTTTAATAATGCAATCGTGGCACAAACGCTTTTGACGTGCACGTGCAATCAGGCGGCGCCCAGTTGCGGTTAGTAATTGGATGGGGGTGACCGATTTCCTTTTTTGGACCGATCCGAACTTTTTTTTTCACTTTTTCGACTTAAATTTTACTCCGGCATGGAGGGTGGAAAGCTGGGAACATTTTGCGCTCTTTTTGCAAAAATTACCGTTTCAAAATTAAGAACTAACGAGTTTTTACAATTTAAGGAAAGCCATTTGACCGGGAAACGGACCTAGCTTTTCAAAAGAACTCGACGATGTTTGATGCAATTGCCGAAGAAGATAACCCAGATGGTCGACAAGAAGCGTCGAGTCGAAAATTTTAACCGCCGCTCTCCTCCTCGAGGCGGGTCGTTATTTGAAGGTAAAAATGGGGCACATTTTTAAAAATTTAAATCTTCGAAGCGAAATTTCGACCCAAAGACGAAATAAATTTACGAAAAATTTTCGATCCAAAAAGCTGCCACGTATCGGGGCAATTCGTTTCCGTCGTTAAATTTGTAAATTTTCGAAAATTTTTTTGCCCAAAAATCAACAAAATTTTTGCTTTGAAAATATTTTTGAAAATTTCGTTTTAAGGCTTTACCGAATAAGTTGGGAAAAAACTATAGTACTTCGATTTTGTGGCGAATGTGACTTTTCTCACTTTCTTTTCGCGAATATATTCGAAGAAAAAATAAAAACAGTTGAATTTTCAGAAAATTAACAAAAGTTACCGAGGAATTCGAGCGCTGTTTTGTTGTGTTTGACAACTCAACGTCTTCAATCAACGTCAAGATCCCGTCTTCTAGAAGTGTCAAGTCGAAATTTTTTACTCTTCTTTAGAGTGGGGTCTTAATTAAATATAATATGAAGATATATTTCTGGAAGTTGGAGCTTTCGGAGTGAAATTTCTGTCTAAAGACAAAACAAATTTATAAATTTGATTCAGCTCAACTGTAGCTCACTGTAACAAAAATCCAGTTAGCCCAGTTTATTCGCCTTAAAAAAGTGTCCGAAGAAGGTGTAAATATTGTTTCTATAACTTGATAAACAACCGAGATATCGACATTTAACGAAAAGTCAAAAAACTGAACTTTTGGCCATAACTCGAAAACGAAAAAAGATATCAAATTCCGGTTTTCGTCATTAAACTTTTTTCAAAAAAAGAGATAGAGGATGCGCCATCCATTTTTCCATATCTCTTATATTAACCGAATTTCAAATAAGAACATTCGAATTTGAACTGCACCCTGTACATTACAATTTGGGTTTATATTAGCCGATTAAACGTTGATAAAATTTAAAATGTAATAAATGGAAAACCCGTGGATAAAATCAACGTGACACGCCGCTGCGACCAAATACATTGCATAACCTTAAACTACTTCCTGTCACTTTGACGTAACACAATACCAACATATCAAATATTATAATAATATTTTATATTAACCCCAAAAACATTTTGACGGTAATAAATGGTAAACCCGCGGATAAAATAAATGTGTAACGCCACTGAGACCGAATATATATAAATTTCATAACCTTAAAATATCTTCTGTCAGTTTGATGCAATGATACCAACACATTTTATATTATTAACAGCAATCGATGCGGTGTTGTCACGATCAAACTTTCAACAAAAAAACAATAATAATTATACTAGATTCGACGAATTAAACAACAAAAAAAGACTTTCAAAATTACCATAAGTAATTTTACTATTGTACATAAAAAGCATTTGCTTTAATAATTAGTGGTTTTTGTTGAGTTTTAAGTCCCTATATTCTAACAATATATTATTATTAATATACTATTTGCTTAAAATTAAAGAAGCAAGCAATATTCATATGAGCGGTAAAACAATAAATGTTAAAAGAAAAGTCCTTAATTTTCATAGAGGAATATAAACACATTATTAACTTAATGAAAACTATGTCATCAATATATTTCGGTTAAATAAATTAAGTATTTATTTCTAATTTGTTCAATATTTAAAAATTTTATTTACGCTGCCTAAACTGTCAATTGTTTACATGTTCTCCAAGCATTAATAATATCTTAATGAAATAATTTGTCATTGCAATAAAAAAAAGGTAAATTTAAAAGTGAAATTTTAATTTTAATGTATTAATAGTGGACTATATTTCATTTGTGGTCTTGAGAATGAGTCACAATTACAAAGACTCGAATAGTTGAACAATTAGAATTGTTATTATATATTATAGCCCTAAAATGGATCTGTTATGTAGGTTAGTGTTAGTTTATGTTATTTTTTAGCAAGATGGCTCACAAAAGAGAGAGCTGTACGAAAAAAGAGTGCTGGCCGCAGACATGGGTCAGTTATGTAGGTTAGTGTTAGTTTATGTTATTTTTTAGCAATGTGGCTCATAAAAGAGAGATCTGTGCGAAAAACGAGTTCTGGCCGCGGACATGGGTCTGTTATATAGGATAGTGTTAGTTTATGTTATTTTTTAGCGAGCAGGCTCACAAAAGAGAGATCTGTACGAAAAAAGAGTTCTGGCCCCAGACATAGGTCTGTTATGTAGGTTAGAGTTAGTTTATGTTATTTTTTACCGAGATACCTCATAAAAGAGAGATCTATGCGAAAAACGAGTTCTGGCCTCAGACATGGGTCTGTTATGTAGGTTAGTGTTAGTTTATGTTATTTTTTAGCGAGATGGCTCATAAAAGAGAGATCTGTGCGAAAAACGAGTTCTGGCCCCAGACATGGGTCTGTTATGTAGGTTAGAGTTAGTTTATGTTATTTTTTAGTGAGATGCCTCATAAAAGAGAGATCTGTGCGAAAAACGAGTTCTGGCCTCAGACATGGGTCTGTTATGTAGGTTAGTGTTAGTTTATGTTATTTTTTAGCAAGGTGGCTCACAAAAGAGAAACCTGTACGAAAAAAGAGTTCTGGCCGCAGACATGGTTCTGTTATGTAGGTTAGTATTAGTTTATATTATTTTTTAGCGAGATGGCTCATAAAAGAGAGAACTGTGCGCAAAACGAGTTCTGGCCGCAGACATGGATCTGTTATGTAGGTTAGTGTTAGTTTATGTTATTTTTTAGCAAGGTGGCTCACAAAACAGAGATCTGTGCGAAAAACGAGTTCTGGCCTCAGACATGGGTCTGTTATGTAGGTTAGTGTTAGTTTATGTTATTTTTTAGCGAGATGGCTCATAAAAGAGAGATCTGCGCGAAAAAAGTGTTCTGGCCTCAGACATGGGTCTGTTGTGTAGGTTAGTGTTAGTTTATGTTATTTTTTAGCGAGATGGCTCATAAAAGAGAGATCTGTGCGAAAAACGAGTTCTGAGCGCAGACACGGATCTGTTATGTAGGTTAGTGTTAGTTTATGATATTTTTTAGCAAGGTGGCTCACAAAAGAGAGATCTGTACGAAAAAAGAGTTCTGGCCCCAGACATGGGTCTGTTATGTAGGTTAGAGTTAGTTTATGTTATTGTTTAGCGAGATGCCTCATAAAAGAGAGATCTATGCGAAAAACGAGTTCTGGCCTCAGACATGGGTCTGTTATGTAGGTTAGTGTTAGTTTATGTTATTTTTTAGCGAGCTGGCTCATAAAAGAGAGATCTGTGCGAAAAACGAGTTCTGGCCTCAGACATGGGTCTGTTATGTAGGTTAGTGTTAATTTATGTTATTTTTTAGCAAGGTGGCTCACAAAAGAGAGATCGGTACGAAAAAAGCGTTCTGGCCGCAAAGATGGGTCTGTTATGTAGGTTAGTGTTAGTTTATGTTATTTTTTAGCGAGCTGGCTCATAAAAAAGAGATCTGTGCGCAAAACGAGTTCTGGCCGCAGACATGGATCTGTTATGTAGGTTAGTGTTAGTTTATGTTATTTTTTAGCGAGATGGCTCATAAAAGAGAGATCTGTGCAAAAAACGAGTTCTGGCATCAGACATGGGTCTGTTATGTAGGTTAGTATTAGTTTATGTTATTTTTTACCAAGGTGGCTTACAAAAGAGAGATCTGTACGAAAAACGAGTTCTGGCCGCAGACATGGGTCTGTAATGTAGGTTAGTGTTAGTTTCTGTTATTTTTTAACAAGGTGGCTTACAAAAGAGAGATCTGTGCGCAAAACGAGTTCTGGCCGCAGACATGGATCTGTTATGTAGATTAGTGTTAGTTTATGTTATTTTTTAGCGAGATGGCTCATAGAAGAGAGATCTGTGCGAAAAACGAGTTCTGGCTTCAGACATGGGACTGTTATGTAGGTTAGTGTTTGTTTATGTTATTTTTTAGCGAGATGGTTCATAAAAGAGAGATCTGTGCGAAAAACGAGTTCTGGCTTCAGACATGGGACTGTTATGTAGGTTAGTGTTAGTTATGTTATTTTTTAGCGAGATGGCTCATAATAGAGAGATCTGTGCGAAAAACGAGTTCTGGACTCAGACATGGGACTGTTATGTAGGTTAGTGTTAGTTTATGTTATTTTTTAGCGAGATGGTTCATAAAAGAGAGATCTGTGCGAAAAACGAGTTCTGGCTTCAGACATGGGACTGTTATGTAGGTTAGTGTTAGTTTATGTTATTTTTTAGCAAGGTGGCTTACAAAAGAAAGATCTGTACGAAAAAAGAGTTCTGGCCTCAGACATGGGTCTGTTATGTAGGTTAGTGTTAGTTTATGTTATTTTTTAGCGAGCTGGCTCATAAAAGAAAGATCTGTGCGCAAAACGAGTTCTGGCCGCAGACATGGATCTGTTATGTAGGTTAGTGTTAGTTTATGTTATTTTTTAGCGAGATGGCTCATAAAAGAGAGATCTGTACGAAAAAAGAGTTCTGGCCGCAGACATGGGTCTGTTATGTAGGTTAATGTTAGTTTATGTTATTTTTTAGCAAGGTGGCTTACAAAAGAGAGATCTGTGCGCAAAACGAGTTCTGGCCGCAGACATGGGTCTGTTATGTAGGTTAGTGTTAGTTTATGTTATTTTTTAGCGAGATGGCTCATAAAAGAGAGATCTGTGTGAAAAACGAGTTCTGGCCGCAGACATGGATCTGTTATGTAGGTTAGTGTTAGTTTATGTTATCTTTTAGCGAGATGGCTCATAAAAGAGAGATCTGTACGAAAAACGAGTTCTGGCAGCAGACATGGGTCAGTTATGTAGGTTAGTGTTAGTTTATGTTATTTTTTAGCAAGGTGGCTCACAAAAGAGAGATCTGTGCGAAAAACGAGTTCTGGCTGCAGACATGGGTCTGTTATGTAGGTTAGTGTTAGTTTATGTTATTATTAGTCGATGTTATGGGTCGATTTATACTCAACATTTAACATTTAGCATTTATCATTTATGATTTATCACTTGCATTTAACATTTAAGAGTCCAGATACATGCTCAGCTTATTTAACATTTAAGAAGTTGACAGATTTTTAACATTTGACATGAATAAATTAGTATTGTGAATATTTATACAGGAAGTCAAAATTAAAATATTATTTAAAAATTATTATTATAAATTTGAAAATTGTTTTTTGAAGTTGACGTTAGATGGTGTGTTGATTTAAAAAATATAAAATTAAAACGACCATTAGTTTGTTATTTTTTAAATCAACACACCATCTAACGTCAACTTCAAGAAACAGTTTTCAAATTTATAATAATAATTTTCAAATAATATTTTAATTTTGACTTCCTGATGATGAATATCTGTATTCGAAACATGTCGTCTTACTAATTAAAAGAAAATATTAAACGAAGTATTGTACATTTTTAAATAAAATATAAATTAACTTCGATAGACAAATCATAATTAAGTATTGTGAATGTTTTTATGTCTTCTGTGATTTTTGTTTTGCGATTTTTAGTTTATTTTGGGCTATGTGAAGAGTAAAAGATATTTCTGTGTTCACGAATTACTAATATTTGCTACTGCTAACTCCATAATTATCTTCAAAGTAAACAATAATTTGCGCGCGCCGTTTAATCTTGCGCAGTGTGAGCAAAATTTCTTAAATGTTGAATGTTAGAAGACAGTTCGTCATATCTTAAATGATCTTAAATGTTAAATGTTAAATGAGTTATAAATGCTTATACACGATTCCTATTGTTAAACTTCTTAAATGATAAATGTTAAATGCTAAATGCTAAATGTTAAATGCTAAATGTTAAATGCTAAATGTTAAATGTTGAGTATAAATCGACCATTAGTTTGTAATTTTTTAACGAGACGGCTTATAAAAGAGAAATTTGGTTAACAAAAGTGTCCGTAAACGATAGTCTAATTTGCGAATTGTATCTAATATAAACATATTTTTATTATTTTTATAATTTTTATTATTTTTATATAAACATATTATAATTATTATTATATTTCTAACCGTAATATATGAAATTGAAATAATATAAAATTACCGATAAAATCTATTAAATTGCTCAATTCGAAAACCGTTGTAATCACGACGATTTTTGAAATTAATTTAAAATTAGAAACAACAACTTTAGAACAACCTGAGCAACAAACAAAAAATCATTAACAGCACCATAGCGTTCGACAAAATTAAGTGATATTCATTTTTAAGAAAAAATTTATTGAAAAATTAAATAAACCAAAGATGAGAGTTTTTTTTTTTTAATAAATAAATATAAATAATTAAAATACTTTTTCACGATACATGTATTATTTCCAATAATTATTAAATCATTACATTCATTTACCAACAATTATTTTTATTTAACTTATAATTTTTACCTTTTTATTAAGTCATTCTTTATTTATCTATTAAATCAATCTTTAAGCACACTTTTGTGGACAATAAAGCTAAACTATAAATAACACGATCACGAACAAGACAAAAAATCAAAGCAATGAAAATCGACACACAAAAAGATATGTAACAGTTAAAACAGAATATACTTAAGAAATAACTTGATGTTTTTTTATTTTTAGAACTTAAAATTGTTTTTATTCTAAATTATTTTTCTATATTACGCTTATTTGCGATATGCTCTTTATCTATAAAAATGTATTATTTAATCCATTATTTTTTAATAATTTACAGAACCATCGATATCTCACCAAACAATTATTATTAATTCAAATTATTTCATATAATTAGAATCTTTCCGAAAACATCACGAATATATCATACATTTTCAATCACAGTTCCGTTACTAACTAACTCCGTAAACTAACGACTCCGCGTTATCCGCGACGTCACGAATAAACCGCGACCTATCCGATCAAAGTTACAATCTCGGCCGCCGACACGCAAAGGTCAGAAATAACTGTTTTGTTCTTAAAGCCTTTTAATAAACCGTTCGGAATAAACCACGGGCTACCCTATCAAAATTACAATCTCGACCGCCGACTCGCAAAGGTCAGGAATAACTGTTTTGTTCTCAAAGCCTTTTAATAAGCCGTCCGGAATAAACCGCGACCTATCCGATCAAAGTTACAATCTCGACCGCCGACTCGCAAAGGTCAAGAATAACCGTTTTGCTCTTCATGCCTTATAATAAACCGTTCGGAATACACCACGGGCTACCCTATCAAAATTACAATCTCGACCGCCGACTCGCAAAGGTCAGGAATAACCGTTTTGTTCTCAAAGCCTTTTAATAAGCCGTCCGGAATAAACCGCGGGCTATCCGATCACAGTTACAATCTCGACCGCCGACTCGCAAAGGTCAGGAACAACCGTTTTGTTCTTCAAGCCTTTTAATAAGACGTCAGGAATAAACCGCCGGCTCGCAGAGGTCAGGAATAAATATTATTCTTCAAGCCTTTTATTAATCGTCGGGAAAAAACCGTCGTTAAAAACTAAAGTCCCCTTACCTAACCGCCGACTCGCAAAGGTCTCCAACCTCCGTCGTCGTAGAGCGACCATAACAATATCTTCAAAGATCCACCTGGTTAGCCACTTGTCCTTATATACTAAACGTGGAGCGGCCGTCTGTTTTTTTGCACCACTTTTTGGCATTTGTGCCCCGAACGGAGCGGCGAAGCCGCGACGAATTTTGACCGGAGGACGTAGAAAAATCTTCCGCTCGGGATAGGGGGGTCGAATTTTAAGACGGCGCGCGCGTTAGCGCGCAAAAAATTCACGAAAATCGTCTAAAAATGGGACCTCTCCGTCGTTCGTATGGCCGGCTTTGTTCAATTTTTAAGCGATTTTCGAGAAGAAACGTTCCTTTTTTTAATCGTACCATGTCGCATCTCTTTTCGATACACGTAAAACGGGTTAGACGGAATGCGAGTCGCGTCGGAACTAAATTCCAAAAAATTACGAAATTATTGACGTTTTGACGTTTGAGAGTTTTTTTTGAAAAATTTCAATTTTACGCTCGGCGTTGCGCGCAGCGCAACCGTGGAGCGCCGCAGGCGCGACCCACGTCTTCCTCGCGGTCTCGCGCTTCCGACGGTGCCCCACGAGCGGGGCGCCGGCCAAAATTTACCCCCAAATTGAGCGCGCAAAGGAGGAAATCCGCGCAAAAAATTTGACAAGTTTGAATTTTTGGAAATTTTTTTTCCACGTTCGCGCACGGAGTCGCGCGGAGCGCGGCCCGGGAGCGCCGCAGGCGCGACCTACGTCTGCATCGCGATGTGCCGAGTCCAACGGTACCCTACACGAGTGGCGTAAGCCAAAATTTACCCCCAAATTGAGCGCGCAAAGGAGGAAATCCGCGCAAAAAATTTGAAAGATTTGAATTTTTGGAAGTTTTTTTTCCACGTTTGCACACCGTGTCGCGCGGAGCGCGGCCCGGGAGCGCCGCAGGCGCGACCTACGTCTGCATCGCGATGTGCCGAGTCCAACGGTACCCTACACGGGTAGTGTAAGCCAAAATTTACCCCCAAATTGAGCGCGCAAAGGAGGAAATCCGCGCAAAAAATTTGAAAGATTTGAATTTTTGGAAGTTTTTTTTCCACGTTTGCACACCGTGTCGCGCGGAGCGCGGCCCGGGAGCGCCGCAGGCGCGACCTACGTCTGCATCGCGATGTGCCGAGTCCCACGGTACCCTACACGAGTGGCGTAAGCCAAAATTTACCTCCAAATTGAGCGCGCAAAGGAGGAAATCCGCGCAAAAAATTTGAAAGATTTGAATTTTTGGAAGTTTTTTTTCCACGTTTGCGCACCGTGTCGCGCGGAGCGCGGCCCGGGAGCGCCGCAGGCGCGACCTACGTAATCCTCGCGGTCTCGCGCTTCTAACGGTGCCCCACGAGTGGGGCGCGGGCCAAAATTTACCCCCAAATTGAGCGCGCAAAGAAGAAAATCCGTGCAAAAAATTTGAAAGATTTGAAATTTATCAAACTCTTCTTGCCGATTTGCGCAGCGGGTCGCGCAGAGCGCGACCGTGGAGCGCCGAAGGCGCGACCCGTGGCTTAGTCGATGTCACCCGATACTGACGGTACCACACACTAAGGGTGTAAACCAAAATGTACCCCCGAATTGAGCGCGCAAAGATAAAAATGCGTGCAAAAATTATTTTAGATTTGAAATTATCGAATCATCTTGCAGACTCTCGCGCAGTGTATCGCGCGTAGAGCGAACGTGGAAAGCCGCCCCGGCGCTCGACTTTCTTCTTCGAGGTCGGCGACTTCGATAGGTACCCGACACGTAGGTAGACAAAGAAAATTTAACCCAGATATTTTAGTTCGAAGAGGAAAATTCGTTGCGATTGTGTTTACAATTTTTTTCCGCCAGCCGATGGCACTTGCATCGCTCGCCACGGTCCGAGGTAATGGACGAACGGTCCGAGCGGTGCGTGCTAATAATCTGCAAGAAATGTGGAAGCTAAAGATATCCGACAAAAGTGTTTTGGCCAAAGTAGGAGACGTGTAAATTAATGGTAAACCAGAAGAAAGTGTGAATAGTGGCGTTTAATAGATTTGCAAATTTCGATGGGAAGTCTTCCTTAATTCTTAATCCACCCGGTGCAAATGTGTGGTTAGGTGTGCGAATGGCGTTAGGTACGAGAAAGCTAGACGGTTCTATCGTTTTTACGTCGTGTTTATTGTTGTAGGGGGCTAAACGGCTCGCTTCGATGTGCCACAATGGTCAACAAATCTTTACGGCCAAATAATGGGGTTCCACCGCAAGCTTATTATTGTTGCAAGTTGCCATTGCGAGAGATTATACGATGGTGCGATTTAGTTTGGAAACACCACCCACCTGCCGGCCGTGTCTTTGGAAGTTTGCAGGCGGTCACGGTGAGAGCGGTTGTTCGATATTCGCCCACCCGATAAATAATTCTACTCTACATTTTAGGTACGAGTCGAGTCGTTGCAGAGTTTGATACAGCGATGTTCTTCGATTACACATTTTATGACGTCCAGATGATCGAGGGAAGATTTAATAAAGGTTACGATTACAGTTTTACCCACACCACGACCTAAACATTTTGTTATCGGTCGATGAAAACTACATTTCCAAATGTGTGTTTGATTGTCGAGTAATTACTTTACACGAAACAAAGTGGTATCGCCGCCGCCGCCGCCACGGGGGATCGAGACAAGTGCAAGTACAAATGCCATCGTGGATGTCCGACGACAATAACGATCCAACAAACCACCACCCAACCAATGACAAATTCGTGCAACTGAAATGGTTTTTCGTCGGTGTGAGTTCCAGCCGATGCCTTCGAAGGCGATTTATATAATTTTTGAAATTTCGTGTCGTCTATATAATTATATTCTGTATAATCTTTAGTATAATTTATTTCGAATATCGATCCGAGAGATTGCTCTAATTTTGTACATCGAGGGAGTATACACGTTACAGAATGGTTATTATGACAAACCTCGAGAAGGTCGAGAGGATATTTCTCGAATGAATTTTTACGTCAACTTTAATATTATGTAATTCTGTTTATTTATATTACTAAAATGTCCAATGCACTGTTCACCATCCGGTCCCGAACTACAAGAAATACGAAATTACCTTTTATCGTTGTTATATACTATCGCATAATAATTATTATGTTAATTGTAATTCTTAATATTGCTTCGAGTATGTGTTTACATTATTACTGTATTGTTGGCTTGAATTGTTATTGTCATAAAAGCCGAAGCCATTTTGAAATTAAAAATCGGGCCACAAATGAGACGGCCAGGACCGAAATAAGAAAATTTCAAATTTTGACATTCTTGCGCCGATGGCGCGTAAACTGTGCAGATTTTCGAAAATGTTTTGCGTCCATCGGTTAGCCCTTGCGAACCGCTTTAATTTTGTTTCTTACAAATTTTTTTAAAAACGGCTCCTTACGCCGGCCAAACTCAAATTTTGAAAAGATGAAAATTTTCATCTCAAATCTCTGCTCTTTTTGCCCTAAATCAAAAATGCCACTTTTAGGCCGAACCGGACCGTTTTTCGAAAATTGTCAAATCCACTTTTCTTTTTCTTTTTGCAAATATAGTCGACGTGAAAATTAAAAATTGGAAATTTTTAAAATTCAATAAAATTCGTTTGGTCCAAAATCGGCAGGGCGCTTTCGAAAATACTTTACGCTTTTTGATAATTGTCGACAAAGTTGTGCACAATTGTCGACTCTATGTGCGAAGTTAAAAAAATTATCGTTAAGCCCCTTCCATTGGATTGGGACCTAAAGAAATGCAAAAATTTGATAAATTTTTGAAATTGTAAATTTTTGAAACAAAATTTCTAACCAAAAACGAAATAAATTTACGAAAAATTTTCGATCCAAAATGCTGCCACGTATCGGGGCAATTCGTTTCCGTCGTTAAATTTGTAAATTTTCGCAAATTTTTTTGCCCCAAAAGAAACCAAGGGTAACCCCTTGGAAAATTTAAAAAAAAATTTCGTTTGCGTTTTATGGCTCTGCCGAATAAGTTAGGAGGAAAATGTAGAATATCGATTTTGTAGAGAACCGCCGTGCCTACCCGAAGCCGTTTTGAAATTAAAAATCGGGCCACAAATGAGACGGCCAGGACCGAAATAAAAAAATTTCAAATTTCGACATTCTTGCGCCGATGGCGCGTAAACCGTGCAGATTTTCGAAAATGTTTTGCGTCCATCGGTTAGCCCTTGCGGACCGCTTTAATTTTGTTCCTTACGAATTTTTTTAAAAACGGCTCCTTACGCCGGCCAAACAACGAAATGTCCAAACTCGAAAATTTCCATCTCAAATCTCTGCTCTTTTTGCCCTAAATCAAAAATGCCACTTTTAGGCCGAACCGGACCGTTTTTCGAAAAATGTCAAATCGACTTTTCGCTTTCTTTTCGCGAATATAATCGAGATAAAAATTAAAACAATTGAAATTTCGAAATTTAACATATTTTGCCGAAGAACCGTCTTTGGCAGCTGCCGAAAGCGTAGCTTGCGGCGTTTGAGGACACCTTTTGTAGTTTGGCGTGTTTATAATTATAGAACGGTACCCGCCGAATGGGGCGCTTGCAAAAATTTACCCCCCAATTGTGTGCACAAAGGAGGAAATCCGCGCGCCGAAAGTGCGATTACATTTGACGTATTTCACTTTTCTTTTTTGTGTTCGCGCGTCGCGACACCGCAGAGCGCCGGAACGGCAATCTGTAGCTTCTTCAAAGTCTTGCGCGTCGATAGGTACCCGACACGATGGGGGAGAAGGAAAATTTACCCCCCAATTGTGTGCGCAAAGAAAGAAATCGGTGGTAAATAATTTTTTGAGGGCTGCAAAATTTTCCTTAATTTCGAATTTTTACTCTACTCCTGCGTAAAGAGCGTCCTCCGAAGACGCAATAAAACCGTCTTTTCGCCAACTGCTATCAATTATATCCTTCTAAACGTGGAATATAGCTTAAAATTACACAATTTTTAATAATGCAATCGTGGCACAAACGCTTTTGACGTGCACGTGCGATCAGGCGGCGCCCAGTTGCGGTTAGTAATTGGATGGGTGACCGATTTCCTTTTTTGGACCGATCCGAACTTTTTTTTTTCACTTTTTCGACTTAAATTTTACTCCGGCATGGAGGGTGGAAAGCTGGGAACATTTTGCGCTCTTTTTGCAAAAATTACCGTTTCAAAATTAAGAACTAACGAGTTTTTACAATTTAAGGAAAGCCATTTGACCGGGAAACGGGCCTAGCTTTTCAAAAGAACTCGACGATGTTTGACGCAATTGCCGAAGAAGATATCCCAGATGGTCGACAAGAAGCGTCGAGTCGAAAATTTTAACCGCCGCTCTCCTCCTCGAGGCGGGTCGTTATTTGAAGGTAAAAATGGGGCACATTTTTAAAAATTTAAATCTTCGAAGCGAAATTTCGACCCAAAGACGAAATAAATTTACGAAAAATTTTCGATCCAAAAAGCTGCCACGTATCGGGGCAATTCGTTTCCGTCGTTAAATTTGTAAATTTTCGAAAATTTTTTTGCCCAAAAATCAACAAAATTTTTGCTTTGAAAATATTTTTGAAAATTTCGCTTTAAGGCTTTACCGAATAAGTTGGGAAAATACTATAGTACTTCGATTTTGTGGCGAATGTGACTTTTCTCACTTTCTTTTCGCGAATATATTCGAAGAAAAAATAAAAACAGTTGAATTTTCAGAAAATTAACAAAAGTTACCGAGGAATTCGAGCGCTGTTTTATTTGTTGTGTTTGACAACTCAACGTCTTCAATCAACGTCAAGATCCCGTCTTCTAGAAGTGTCAAGTCGAAATTTTTTACTCTTCTTTAGAGTGGGGTCTTAATTAAATATAATATGAAGATATATTTCTGGAAGTTGGAGCTTTCGGAGTGAAATTTCTGTCTAAAGACAAAACAAATTTATAAATTTGATTCAGCTCAACTGTAGCTCACTGTAACAAAAATCCAGTTAGCCCAGTTTATTCGCCTTAAAAAAGTGTCCGAAGAAGGTGTAAATATTGTTTCTATAACTTGATAAACAACCGAGATATCGACATTTAACGAAAAGTAAAAAAACTGAACTTTTGGCCATAACTCGAAAACGAAAAAAGATATCAAATTCCGGTTTTCGTCATTAAACTTTTTTCAAAAAAAGAGATAGAGGATGCGCCATCCATTTTTCCATATCTCTTATATTAACCGAATTTCAAATAAGAACATTCGAATTTGAACTGCACCCTGTACATTACAATTTGGGTTTATATTAGCCGATTAAACGTTGATAAAATTTAAAATGTAATAAATGGAAAACCCGTGGATAAAATCAACGTGACACGCCGCTGCGACCAAATACATTGCATAACCTTAAACTACTTCCTGTCACTTTGACGTAACACAATACCAACATATCAAATATTATAATAATATTTTATATTAACCCCAAAAACATTTTGACGGTAATAAATGGTAAACCCGCGGATAAAATAAATGTGTAACGCCACTGAGACCGAATATATATAAATTTCATAACATTAAAATATCTTCTGTCAGTTTGATGCAATGATACCAACACATTTTATATTATTCACACCAATCGATGCGGTGTTGTCACGATCAAACTTTAAAAAAAAAAACAATAATAATTATACTAGATTCGACGAATTTAACAACAAAAAAAGACTTTCAAAATTACCATAAGTAATTTTACTATTGTACATAAAAAGCATTTGTTTTAATAATTAGTGGTTTTTGTTGAGTTTTAAATCCCTATATTCTGTTATGTAGGTTAGTGTTAGTTTATGTTTTTTTTACCGAGATGGCTCATAAAAGAGAGATCTGTGCGAAATACGAGTTCTGGCCGCAGACATGGGTCTGTTATGTAGGTTAGTGTTAGTTTATGTTATTTTTTAGCGAGATGGCTCATAAAAGAGAGATCTGTGCGAAAAACGAGTTCTGGCCTCAGACATGGGTCTGTTATGTAGGTTAGTGTTAGTTTATGTTATTTTTTAGCGAGATGGTTCATAAAAGAGAGATCTGTGCGAAAAACGAGTTCTGGCCGCAGACATGGATCTGTTATGTAGGTTAGTGTTAGTTTATGTTATTTTTTAGCGAGATGGTTCATAAAAGAGAGATCGGTACGAAAAAAGTGTTCTGGCCGCAGACATGGGTCTGTTATGTAGGTTAGTGTTAGTTTATGTTATTTTTTAGCGAGCTGGCTCATAAAAGAGAGATCTGTGCGCAAAACGAGTTCTGGCCTCAGACATGGGTCTGTTATGTAGGTTAGTGTTAGTTTATGTTATTTTTTAGCAAGGTGGCTCACAAAAGAGCATCTGTACGAAAAAAGAGTTCTGGCCGCAGACATGGGTCTGTTATGTAGGTTAGTGTTAGTTTATGTTATTTTTTAGCAAGGTGGCTCACAAAAGAGAGATCTGTGCGAAAAACGAGTTTTGGCCGCAGACATGGATCTGTTATGTAGGTTAGTGTTAGTTTATGTTATTTTTTAGCAAGGTGGCTCACAAAAGAGAGATCTGTACGAAAAAAGAGTTCTGGCCGCAGACATGGATCTGCTATGTAGGTTAGTGTTAGTTTATGTTATTTTTTAGCGAGATGGCTCATAAAAGAGAGATCTGTGCGAAAAACGAGTTCTGGCCGCAGACATGGGTCTGTTATGTAGGTTAGTGTTAGTTTATGTTATTTTTTAGCGAGCTGGGTCATAAAAGAGAGATCTGTGCGCAAAACGAGTTCTGGCCTCAGACATGGGTCTGTTATGTAGGTTAGTGTTAGTTTATGTTATTTTTTTAGCAAGGTGGCTCACAAAAGAGCATCTGTACGAAACAAGAGTTCTGGCCGCAGACATGGGTCTGTTATGTAGGTTAGTGTTAGTTTATGTTATTTTTTAGCAAGGTGGCTCACAAAAGAGAGATCTGTGCGAAAAACGAGTTTTGGCCGCAGACATGGATCTGTTATGTAGGTTAGTGTTAGTTTATGTTATTTTTTAGCGAGATGCCTCATAAAAGAGAGATCTATGCGAAAAACGAGTTCTGGCCTCAGACATGGGTCTGTTATGTAGATTAGTGTTAGTTTATGTTATTTTTTAGCAAGGTGGCTCACAAAATAGAGATCGGTACGAAAAAAGTGTTCTGGCCGCACACATGGGTCTGTTATGTAGGTTAGTGTTAGTTTATGTTATTTTTTAGCGAGATGGCTCATAAAAGAGAGATCTGTGCGAAAAACGAGTTCTGGCCGCAGACATGGATCTGTTATGTAGGTTAGTGTTAGTTTATGATATTTTTTAGCAAGGTGGCTCACAAAAGAGAGATCGGTACGAAAAAAGTGTTCTGGCCGCAGAGATGGGTCTGTTATGTAGGTTAGTGTTAGTTTATGTTATTTTTTAGCGAGCTGGCTCATAAAAGAGAGATCTGTGCGCAATACGAGTTCTGGCCGCAGACATGGATCTGTTATGTAGATTAGTGTTAGTTTATGTTATTTTTTAGCGAGATGGCTCATAAAAGAGAGATCTGCGCGAAAAACGAGTTCTGGCCGCAGACATGGGTCTGTTATGTAGGTTAGTGTTAGTTTATGTTATTTTTTAGCGAGATGGCTCATAAAAGAGAGATCTGTGCGAAAAACGAGTTCTGGCCTCAGACATGTGTCTGTTGTGTAGGTTAGTGTTAGTTTATGTTATTTTTTAGCAAGGTGGCTCACAAAAGAGAGATCTGTGCGAAAAACGAGTTCTGGCCGCAGATATGGATCTGTTATGTAGGTTAGTGTTAGTTTATGTTATTTTTTAGCGAGCTGGCTCATAAAAGAGAGATCTGTGCGCAAAACGAGTTCTGGCCGCAGATATGGATCTGTTATGTAGGTTAGTGTTAGTTTATGTTATTTTTTAGCGAGATGCCTCATAAAAGAGAGATCTATGCGAAAAACGAGTTCTGGCCTCAGACATGGGTCTGTTATGTAGATTAGTGTTAGTTTATGTTATTTTTTAGCAAGGTGGCTCACAAAATAGAGATCGGTACGAAAAAAGTGTTTTGGCCGCACACATGGGTCTGTTATGTAGGTTAGTGTTAGTTTATGTTATTTTTTAGCGAGATGGCTCACAAAAGAGAGATCTGTGCGAAAAACGAGTACTGGCCGCAGACATGGATCTGTTATGTAGGTTAGTGTTAGTTATGTAATTTTTTAGCGAGATGGCTCATAATAGAGGGATCTGTACGAAAAAAGAGTTCTGGCCCCAGACATGGGTCTGTTATGTAGGTTAGAGTTAGTTTATGTTATTTTTTAGCGAGATGCCTCATAAAAGAGAGATCTATGCGAAAAACGAGTTCTGGCCTCAGACATGGGTCTGTTATGTAGGTTAGTGTTAGTTTATGTTATTTTTTAGCAAGGTGGCTCACAAAAGAGAGATCGGTACGAAAAAAGTGTTCTGGCCGCAGAGATGGGTCTGTTATGTAGGTTAGTGTTAGTTTATGTTATTTTTTAGCGAGATGGCTCATAAAAGAGAGATCTGTGCGAAAAACGAGTTCTGGCCGCAGACATGGATCTGTTATGTAGATTAGTGTTAGTTTATGTTATTTTTTAGCGAGATGGCTCATAAAAGAGAGATCGGTACGAAAAAAGTGTTCTGGCCGCAAACATGGGTCTGTTATGTAGGCTAGAGTTAGTTTATGTTATTTTTTAGCAAGGTGGCTCACAAAAAAGAGTTCAGGCCGCAGACATGGGTCTGTTATGTAGGTTAGTGTTAGTTTATGTTATTTTTTAGCGAGATGGCTCATAAAAGAGAGATCTGTGCGAAAAACGAGTTCTGGCCTCAGACATTGGTCTGTTATGTAGGTTAGTGTTAGTTTATGTTATTTTTTAACAAGGTGGCTTACAAAAGAGAGATCTGTACGAAAAAAGAGTTCTGGCCGCAGAAATGGGTCTGTTATGTAGGTTAGTGTTAGTTTATGTTATTTTTTAGCGAGATGGCTCCTAAAAGAGAGATCTGTGCGAAAAACGAGTTCTGGCCGCACACATGGGTCTGTTATGTAGGTTAGTGTTAGTTTATGTTATTTTTTAGCAAGGTGGCTTACAAAAGAGAGATCTGTACGAAAAAAGAGTTCTGGCCGCAGAAATGGGTCTGTTATGTAGGTTAGTGTTAGTTTATGTTATTTTTTAGCGAGATGGCTCATAAAAGAGAGATCTGTGCGAAAAACGAGTTCTGGCCTCAGACATGGGTCTGTTATGTAGGTTAGTGTTAGTTTATGTTATTTTTTAGCTAGGTGGCTTACAAAAGAGAGATCTGTACGAAAAAAGAGTTCTGTCCGCAGACATGGGTCTGTTATGTAGGTTAGTGTTAATTTATGTTATTTTTTAGCGAGATGGCTCATAAAAGAGAGATCTGCGCGAAAGAAGAGTTCTGGCAGCAGACATGGGTCTGTTATGTAGGTTAGTGTTAGTTTATTTTATTTTTTAGCGAGATGGCTCATAAAAGAGAGATCTGTGCGAAAAACGAGTTCTGGCCTCAGACATGGGTCTGTTATGTAGGTTAGTGTTAGTTTATGTCATTTTTTAGCAAGGTGGCTCACAAAAGAGAGATCGGTACGAAAAAAGTGTTCTGGCCGCAGACATGGGTTTGTTATGTAGGTTAGTGTTAGTTTATGTTATTTTTTAGCGAGCTGGCTCATAAAAGAGAAATCTGTGCGCAAAACGAGTTCTGGCCGCAGACATGGTTCTGTTATGTAGGTTAGTGTTAGTTTATGTTATTTTTTAGCAAGGTGGCTCACAAAAGAGAGATCTGTACGAAAAAAGAGTTCTGGCCGCAGACATGGGTCTGTTATGTAGGTTAGTGTTAGTTTATGTTATTTTTTAGCAAGGTGGCTCACAAAAGAGAGATCGGTACGAAAAGAGAGTTCTGGCCGCAGACTTGGGTCTGTTATGTAGGTTAGTGTTAGTTTATGTTAATATTTAAGCGAGCTGGCTCATAAAAGAGAGATCTGTGCGCAAAACGAGTTCTGGCCGCAGACATGGATCTGTTATGTAGGTTAGTGTTAGTTTATATTATTTTTTAGCGAGATGGCTCATAAAGAGAGATCTGTGCGAAAAACGACTTCTGGCCGCAGATATGGATCTGCTATGTAGGTTAGTGTTAGTTTATGTTATTTTTTTAGCGAGATGGCTCATAAAAGAGAGATCTGTGCGAAAAACGAGTTCTGGCCGCAGACATGGATCTGTTATGTAGGTTAGTGTTAATTTATGTTATTTTTTAGCAAGGTGGCTCACAAAAGAGAGAGCTGTACGAAAAAAGAGTTCTGGCCGCAGACATGGTTCTGTTATGTAGGTTAGTGTTACTTTATGTTATTTTTTGCAAGGTGGATCACTAAAGAGAGATCTGTACGAAAAAAGAGTTCTGGCCGCAGTCATGGGTCTGTTATGTAGGTTAGTGTTAGTTTATGTTATTTTTTAGCGAGATGGCTCATAAAAGAGAGATCATTGCGAGAAAAGAGTTCTGACCGCAGACATGGGTCTGTTGTGTAGGTTAGTGTTAGTTTATGTTATTTTTTAGCAAGGTGGCTCATAAAAAAGAGACCTGTGCGAAAAGCGAGTTCTGGCCGCAGACATGGGTCTGTTATGTAGGTTAGTGTTAGTTTATGTTATTTTTTAGCGAGATAGCTCATAAAAGAGAGAGCTATGCGAAAAAAGAGTTCTGGCCGCAGACATGGGTCTGTTATGTAGTTTAGTGTTAGTTTATGTCAGTTTTTTTAGCGAGATGGCTCATAAAAAAGAGATCTGTGCGATGTGACCGGCAGATGTGGGTCTGTTATGCAGTCGATGTTATGGGTCGATTTATACTCAACATTTAACATTTAGCATTTAACATTTATGATTTGTCACTTGCATTTAACATTTAAGAGTCCAGATACATGCTCAGCTTATTTAACATTTAAGAAGTTGACAGATTTTTAACATTTGACATGAATAAATTAGTATTGTGAATATTTAATATTAAAAATGTACAATACTTCGTTTAATATTTTCTTTTAATTAGTAAGACGACATGTTTCGAATATAGATATTCATCATCAGGAAGTCAAAATTAAAATATTATTGGTCGTTTTTATTTTATATTTTTTAAATCAACACACCATCTAACGTCAACTTCAAAAAACAATTTTCAAATTTATAATAATAATTTTCAAATAATATTTTAATTTTGACTTCCTGATGATGAATATCTATATTTGAAACATGTCGTCTTACTAATTGAAAGAAAATATTAAACGAAGTATTGTACATTTTTAAATAAAATATAAATTAACTTCGATAGACAAATCATAATTAAGTATTGTGAATGTTTTTATGTTTTCTGTGATTTTTGTTTTGCGATTTTTAGTTCATTTTGGGCTATGTGAAAAGTAAAAGATATTTCTGTGTTCACGAATTACTAATATTTGCTACTGCTAACTCCATAATTATCTTCAAAGTAAACAATAATTTGCGCGCGCCGTTTAATCTTGCGCAGTGTGAGCAAAATTTCTTAAATGTTGAATGTTAGATGAAAGTTGGTCATCTCTTAAATGATCTTAAATGTTAAATGTTAAATGAGTTATAAATGCTTATACACGATTCCTATTGTTAAACTACTTAAATGATAAATGTTAAATGCTAAATGTTAAATGTTGAGTATAAATCGTCCATTAGTTTGTTATTTTTTAACGAGACGGCTTATAAAAGAGAAATTTGGTTAACAAATTTGCGAATTGTATCTAATATAAACATATTTTTATTATTTTTATAATTTTTATTATTTTTATATAAACATATTATAATTATTATTATATTTCTAACCGTAATATATGAAATTGAAATAATATAAAATTACCGATAAAATCTAATAAATTGCTCAATTCGACAACCGTTGTTATCACGACGATTTTTGAAATTAATTTAAAATTAGAAACAACTTTAGAACAACCTTAGCAACAAACATAAAATCATTAACAGCACCACAGCGTTCGACAAAATTAAGTGATATTCATTTTTAAGATAAAATTTATTGAAAAATTAAATAAACCAAAGATGAGAGTTTTTTTTTAATAAATAAAAATAAATAATTAAAATACTTTTTCACGAAACATGTATTATTTCCAATAATTATTAAATCATTACATTCATTTACCAACAATTATTTTTATTTAACTTATAATTTTTACCTTTTTATTAAGTCATTCTCTATTTATCTATTAAATCAATCTTTAAGCACACTTTTGTGGACAATAAAGCTCAACTATAAATAACACGATCACGAACAAGACAAAAAATCAAAGCAATGAAAATCGACACACAAAAAGATATGTAACAGTTAAAACAGAATATACTTAAGAAATAACTTGATGTTTTTTTATTTTTAGAACTTAAAATTGTTTTTATTCTAAATTATTTTTCTATATTACGCTTATTTGCGATATGCTCTTTATCTATAAAAATGTATTATTTAATCCATTATTTTTTAATAATTTACAGAACCATCGATATCTCACCAAACAATTATTATTAATTCAAATTATTTCATATAATTAGAATCTTTCCGAAAACATCACGAATATATCATACATTTTCAGTCACAGTTCCGTTACTAACTAACTCCGTAAACTAACGACTCCGCGTTATCCGCGACGTCACGAATAAACCGCGACCTATCCGATCAAAGTTACAATCTCGGCCGCCGACACGCAAAGGTCAGAAATAACTGTTTTGTTCTTAAAGCCTTTTAATAAACCGTCCGAAATAAACTGCGGGCTATCCGATCAAAGTTACAATCTCGACCGCAGACTTGCAAAGGTCAGGAATAACCGTTTTGTTCTTCATGCCTTATAATAAACCGTTCGGAATAAACCACGGGCTACCCTATCAAAATTACAATCTCGACCGCCGACTCGCAAAGGTCAGGAATAACTGTTTTGTTCTCAAAGCCTTTTAATGAGCGGTCCGGAATAAACCGCGGGCTATCCGATCACAGTTACAATCTCGACCGCCGACTCGCAAAGGTCAGGAATAACCGTTTTGTTCTTCAAGCCTTATAATAAACCGTTCGGTATAAACCACGGGCTACCCTATCAAAATTACAATCTCGACCGCCGACTCGCAAAGGTCAGGAATAACTGTTTTGTTCTCAAAGCCTTTTAATAAGCCGTCCGGAATAAACCGCGGGCTATCCGATCACAGTTACAATCTCGACCGCCGACTCGCAAAGGTCAGGAACAACCGTTTTGTTCTTCAAGCATTTTAATAAGACGTCAGGAATAAACCGCCGGCTCGCAGAGGTCAGGAATAAATATTATTCTTCAAGCCTTTTATTAATCGTCGGGAAAAAACCGTCGTTAAAAACTAAAGACCCCTTACCTAACCGCCGACTCGCAAAAGTCTCCCCCATTCGTCGTCGTAGAGCGACCATAACAATATCTTCAAAGATCCACCTGGTTAGCCACTTCTCCTTATACTAAAGCTCGAAGCCTAAAATCGAAAAAACCGACTGAAAAAGCTAAAGGCTTTCGAAAGGGGCGGCTTAGCCGCCCGTCCGATGTCTCGAAAAATCGACAAAAAAATCCCGCTCGGTGTGGGCTAGGTTAAGTTACGTTAAATTACCGATCGATCCCACAATTTTGATTTTAAAATATTGATTTTTGTGCGATTTTTGATAACCCACGTTCAACTTTTGAATCGTAGTCTATCGCATTTCTTTCTCGCACACGTAAACCGAGTTAGACGGAAAACGAGTCGCGTCCACGTCGCGTCGTAGTGGGCTTCGAAATTGCCAGCAAACTGACTTAGCCACGCCTACTTATTATTCGAAATAATTAATTTGACATTTCCGACGATTTTTAAAGTTTTAAATAAAATCTATTTGATTTTTCCAAAATTCTAACGTTTTTGCATTTTCGAGACGATTACGGACCACCGATGGATTTATTTATAACTACTTTAAAAGGGTAAGCCATTTATATCGCTTTCAAAATGTATCCATTCGATACAAACTTGAAGGTTAGGTAAGCTAATTATAAATTTTTATTAAATTTCTTCGTTTGTATCGTTTATTTGTTTTAGGTCGCCAAGTTCTTTACAAGTTTGAATAGTATTTTATTGTGGTGCAATTACTTAATCTAATAAATTTACTAGATAAGTGTAACAGTTCACCGCAGCAATCTCAAAAGTCATCGAAAGGCAAGTTCTGTATTCGAGTTTTATACCAAAGCAAAGTACCAAAGCCGAGAATATTTCGCCTATTTCACGTTCCACATCAAATAGATCTAGATAGATGCAAACCAAGTTTTTTCGAAAAACACTCATGTTATGATATATAAATCTACATGCAAAAGGTTTTTCGCCTGTTCGAATTTGTTGTGTGATTGTTGTGTGTGTTTACGAAACAATTTTAAACTGTTTATAATCGTGCAAGGTGTGTTGTTCTTGGTATCTAAAAGATTTACGTTTTTGAAAATCCATTTTTACTGCCGAGCATTCAAATTTGCTTTATTATTATAAAGCAAATTGTGAAATTGCTCTTGCAATCGTTATCGAAGTTACATTTTAGGTGATTTTAAATGATGTCAGATTGTTGAGTTTGGTGCAACGCTTCGAGGCATTTTATCCTGTTTTACCAAATTGCCGCAATTTGTGTTTGTCTCTCAGATATAACAGTTTATTGCAACTGATCGAAGCTGCAGTGTTTATGAAAGGCTATAGCCGGGTAAGCATGGGGAAATGGCCCTTACACCGATTTGCCTCATTTTTTTTTTAGATATTCCTTTTAAAGCACTATTAAATTTTCCAAAATATTAGATCCTAAATGTTGATAGTTTCTTAGAAAAAAATTATTTTCGAAATTTAGAAAAGAATTTTTTTCTCAGAAAGTATTATTGCAAATTGAATGATTTTGGAATATTTTATAGAGGTACTTAAGACCTATAAGTGGTATTTTTTTGTGGTATTAGCTCCACATCAAATAGGAAAAAAACGGGAAAAGAGTTTTCAAAAATTAAAAAAATTAAATTTTGGCCGTACAACAATCACCAAATTTTTGTCAAATATTCCTTTTATATGCCCTTATAACATATATTAATTTCAAAATTTTACGAAGGGTATAACATATTGATATTTATAAAAGTTCCTACCTAGATGCACCGGACAGCATCGATTGTCGTAATAATAATTTAATAAAGAAATAGAAAATACCATTTAATTATAATTATATAACTAATTATTTAAGTAACTAATGGTTATCACTATCGCCTTTAATGATTTTCACTGATATGTTTGTATTTTTAAATTAGTCCATTAGGATTTCAGCAGGTTTTATTATTTTTGCACAATATCTTGCATAGCATAAATAATATCAACAATCACCAAATTATGTATGTCCTACAAGTATATAGGAGATACTGTAAAAAGCCATGATATGATTTTCTCGAGATATGCGTGAATTTAGTGAAGTTAGTGAATTTGCAAATATTGCCGTTTTTGTAGAAAGGATATTATCACAGCAGTATTTGTATTAATAAATAAAATACAATTTCACAAACGTGCTATTGTGAACTTTTATAAATATCAATGTGTTATTATACTGTTCTTAAAATTTTAAAATAAATTAATATATGGTATATGAGCATATGTAAGGAAAATTTGACAAAAATTTGGTGATTGTTGATATTATTTATGCTATGCAAGACATTGTGCAAAAATAATAGAACCTGCTGAAATCCTAACGGACTAATTTAAAAATACAAACATATCAGAGAATATCATTAAAGGCGATAGTGGTAACCATTAGTTACTTAAATGATTAGTTATATAATTGCAATTAAATGGTATTTTCTATTTCTTTATTATGATTATTACGACAATCGATGCTGACCGGTGCATCTAGGTAAGAACTTTTATAAATATCAATATGTTATACCCTTCGTAAAATTTTGAAATTAATATATGTTATAAGGGCATATAAAAGGAATATTTGACAAAAATTTGGTGATTGTTGTACTGCCAAAATTTAATTTTTTTAATTTTTGAAAACTTTTTTCCCTTTTTCTTCCTATTTGATGTGGAGCTAATACCACAAAAAAAATACCACTTATAGGTCTTAAGTACCTATATAACATATTCCAAAATCATTCAATTTGCAATAATACTTTCTGAGAAAAAAATTCTTTTCTAAATTTCGAAAATAATTTTTTTCTAAGAAACTATCAACATTTAGGATCTAATATTTTGGAAAATGTAATGGTGCTTTAAAAGGAATATCTAAAAAAAAAATGAGCCAAATCGGTGTAAGGGCCATTTCCCCATGCTTACCCGGCTATAGCCTTTGTATTTAATTTTTTAAGATTTGTAATTAATTGTTTGACTCCGAGATTGTACCTAACTTAAACGCCGGTAAGAAATTTTAGCTATTAAATAACGATGATGTGAAGTCCAGTATAATTTCAACACCAAAGAAAATTAAACCGAAGACAACAGATTAAATCATATGAGGTAGACGTACAGGAGAAAATCTCTTTACGGGTGAAATTTTTAGTTTGTATTTTTGATTTGTTTTGAATAAAGATGTTTTAACAAATTTGCAAAGTTTCAATTATAAAATTTTATTATTAATTTAAGCAAAAATGTTTCGAGTGTTTTCGTAAACTCCAAAAATGGTTCGAAAGTTAAGGAATCGAAGAAAAGTTTTCATCGAAATGGACCAAGAAATATAATTTATAATACAATAATTTATAGATTTGGTTTGGCAAAATTCAAATATTTTTCTCATTTTTGAAACATATACAGACCATCGTTGAATTTATTTATTACACGTATATTTCGTTTTATTATTAAAGAGCTAAGTCGTTTTTAACGTTTCACTTTTAAGTTTTCTCAAACCGATCCGACACTGCTGGAGAAACGCAACCAACAACTGCTATCTTTAATGCATATAAATTTATTTATTTATATTATTTAATAGTTAAAATTATTGTTGACATAAGTTATTTGCTTTGATCACGTTAGTTGGTAAATTGCTCTTCATCGATAAAAAATAATTATTTAATCCATTATTTTTTTGTAATTTACAGAACCATCGATATTTCACCAAGCAATTACTATTAATTCAAATTATTTCTTAGAATTAGAATTTTTCCGAAAACGTCACAAATAAATCGTCCATATTATCCAGTCTAAGCTCTGTTATTTAACTGCTAACTCGAAAAGGTCTGGAATAATGGTTTTGTTTTCGAGCCGAGACCCATTTACACGACGTCGTGAGTAAACTGTCGGTTATCCATTCAAAGTTACAATACTGACCGCCGACTCGCGAAAGTCAGATATATTAATTGTTTTGTTATTCGAGTGGAGTCTCATTCCTACATCGTCGTGAAGAAACCGTGGGTTATCCAATCAAAGTTACAATATTGACCGCCGACTCGCAAAGGTCAGGAATAATTGTTTTGTCATTCAAGCCTTTTAAAAATCGTTAGGAATAAGCCGTCGTTAATACGAGCAAAGTCCCCACCTAAATGCCGACTCGCAAACGTCTACAACTGTCGTTGTTATATAATATTGAAATTTATTCAAAGATCTACCTGGTTAACCACTAGTCCTTATATACTAAACGTGGAGCGGCCATCTTTTTTTTTTTTACTACTTTTTGGGATTTGTGGGTCGGTGGGAGCGGCGAAGCCGCGACGAATTTTTTTAGTTCGACGAAGAAAAACCTTCCGCTCGGGATAGGGGGGTCGAATTTTAAGACAACGCGCGCGTTAGCGCGCAAAAAATTCACGAAAATCGCTTAAAAAAGGGACCTCTCCGTCGTTCGTATGGCCGGCTTTGTTCAATTTTTAAGCGATTTTCGAGAAGAAACGTTCCTTTTTTTAATCGTACCATGTCGCATCTCTTTTCGATACACGTAAAACGGGTTAGACGGAATGCGAGTCGCGTCGGAACTAAATTCCAAAAAATTACGAAATTATTGACGTTTTGACGTTTGAGAGTTTTTTTTGAAAATTTTCAATTTTACGCTCGGCGTTGCGCGCAGCGCAACCGTGGAGCGCCGCAGGCGCGACCCACGTCTTCCTCGCGGTCTCGCGCTTCCGACGGTGCCCCACGAGCGGGGCGCCGGCCAAAATTTACCCCCAAATTGAGCGCGCAAAGGAGGAAATCCGCGCAAAAAATTTGACAAGTTTGAATTTTTGGAAATTTTTTTTCCACGTTTGCGCACCGTGTCGCGCGGAGCGCGGCCCGGGAGCGCCGCAGGCGCGACCTACGTCTGCATCGCGATGTGCCGAGTCCAACGGTACCCTACACGAGTGGCGTAAGCCAAAATTTACCCCCAAATTGAGCGCGCAAAGGAGGAAATCCGCGCAAAAAATTTGAAAGATTTGAATTTTTGTAAGTTTTTTTTCCACGTTTGCACACCGTGTCGCGCGGAGCGCGGGCCGGAAGCGCCGCAGGCGCGACCTACGTCTGCATCGCGATGTGCCGAGTCCCACGGTACCCTACACGGGTAGTGTAAGCCAAAATTTACCCCCAAATTGAGCGCGCAAAGGAGGAAATCCGCGCAAAAAATTTGAAAGATTTGAATTTTTGGAAGTTTTTTTTCCACGTTTGCGCACCGTGTCGCGCGGAGCGCGGCTCGGGAGCGCCGCAGGCGCGACCTACGTAATCCTCGCGGTCTCGCGCTTCTAACGGTGCCCCACGAGTGGGGCGCGGGCCAAAATTTACCCCCAAATTGAGCGCGCAAAGAAGAAAATGCGTGCAAAAAATTTGAAAGATTTGAAATTTATCAAACTCTTCTTGCCGATTTGCGCAGCGGGTCGCGCGGAGCGCGACCGTGGAGCGCCAAAGGCGCGACCCGTGGCTTAGTCGATGTCACCCGATACTGACGGTACCACACACTAAGGGTGTAAACCAAGATGTACCCCCGAATTGAGCGCGCAAAGATAAAAATGCGTGCAAAAATTATTTTAGATTTGAAATTATCGAATCATCTTGCAGACTCTCGCGCAGAGTATCGCGCGTAGAGCGAACGTGGAAAGCCGCCCCGGCGCTCGATTTTCTTCTTCGAGGTCGGCGACTTCGATAGGTACCCGACACGTAGGTAGACAAAGAAAATTTAACCCAGATATTTTAGTTCGAAGAGGAAAATTCGTTGCGAGTGTGTTTACAATTTTTTTCCGCCAGCCGATGGCACTTGCATCGCTCGCCACGGTCCGGTGTAATGGCCGAACGGTCCGAGCGGTGCGTACTAATAATCTGCAAGAAATGTGGAAGCTAAAGATATCCGACAAAAGTGTTTTGGCCAAAGTAGGAGACGTGTAAATTAATGGTAAACCAGAAGAAAGTGTGAATAGTGGGGGTTAATAGATTTGCAAATTTCGATGGGAAGTCTTCCTTAATTCTTAATCCACCCGGTGCAAATGTGTGGTTAGGTGTGCGAATGGCGTTAGGTACGAGAAAGCTAGACGGTTCTATCGTTTTTACGTCGTGTTTATTGTTTTAGGGGGCTAAACGGCTCGCTTCGATGTGCCACAATGGCCAACAAATCTTTACGGCCAAATAATGGGGTTCCACCGCAAGCTTATTATTGCAAGTTGCCATTGCGAGAGATTATACGATGGTGCGATTTAGTTTGGAAACACCACCCACCTGCCGGCCGTGTCTTTGGAAGTTTGCAGGCGGTCACGGTGAGAGCGGTTGTTCGATATTCGCCCACCCGATAAATAATTCTACTCTACATTTTAGGTGCAAGTCGAGTCGTTGCAGAGTGCGATACAGCGATGTTCTCTGATTACACATTTTATGACGTCCAGATGATCGAGGGAAGATTTAATAAAGGTTACGATTACAGTTTTACCTCCACCACGACCCAAACATTTTGTTATCGGTCGATGAAAACTACATTTCCAAATGTGTGTTTGATTGTCGAGTAATTACTTTACACGAAACAAAGTGGTATCGCCGCCGCCGCCGCCACGAGGGATCGAGACAAGTGCAAGTGCTAGATTACAAATGCCATCGTGGATATCCGACGACAATAACGATCCAACAAACCACCACCCAACCAATGACAAATTTGTGCAACTGAAATGGTTTTTCGTCGGTGTGAGTTCCAGCCGATGCCTTCGAAGGCGATTTATATAATTTTTGAAATTCCGTGTCGTCTATATAATTATATTCTGTATAATCTTTAGTATAATTTATTTCGAATATCGATCCGAGAGATTGCTCTAATTTTGTACATCGAGGGAGTATACACGTTACAGAATGGTTATTACGACAACTTTAATATTATGTAATTCTGTTTATTTATATTACTAAAATGTCCAATGCACTGTTCACCATCCGGTCCCGTACTACAAGAAATACGAAATTACCTTTTATCGTTGTTATCTACTATCGCATAATAATTATTATGTTAATTGTAATTCTTAATATTGCTTCGAGTATGTGTTATTACTGTATTGTTGGCTTGAATTGTTATTATCGTAAAAAAGAGGCGTTTGTCTAAAGAGTCAAAGGTAGCGATACTACTATTTTTTAACAAATAACGGTTTCGTTTTATGTAAAATTTACGCCCGCAGTGAAACGCGGTCTATGGAATTAAAACTTCTCGAGAGCCCAACATATATTATTTTTTATTTATTATTATTATTATTAAACGATATCGATTAAGACATTTCTGCAAGCAATCCTTCTTCTCGAGAAGAAAAGGTGTATAAGCAGATAAATAATTGTTGCAATAAAAATGTGTGGAAAAGTAAAGCGATGTATATTATTCATAATCTGCTGATATGAAAAACATAAAAACAATTTTTACTATAATAATGTACGACTGCCTTTTTGGACAACTACGGAGTTCAAACTAATACAGAATATCTCTGACTTTTTATATAAATCGGTTTTGTAGGGAATATTCAAAGCTCAAAAGAATTACATGCAACGGTAGGTATTATCTGTGAAAATTATTTATTTATTTTTTTTCTAATGACGATTCTCTTTGGTGGTGTACTAAAAATTATAAACTTTTCACAAGTTTTTACGACAACCTTTGCGACGCCAATAATATTACTTTTACCCTCTATGTTCCAATCGAATATAATATGGAAATAAGATAACGTTTGTTCGATAATTCGAAAGTTTCGCACATCTTCGAAGCCAAATTTCTTCCTAAAGGAGATATATATTTATAAAATATTTTCGATCCAAAATGCTTTTACGTGTCGGGCCGATCTGTTTCCGCCATTTAATTTGTAAATTTATGAAAATTTTTTTGCCCAAAAATCAATGAAATTTTTTTGAAAATTTCCTTTGCGTTTTATGGCTCTGCCGAATAAGTTAGGATAAAAATGTAGAATATCGATTTTGTAGAGACCCGCCCCGTGATTATCCGAAGCCGCTTTGAAATTAAAAATCGGGCCAGAAATGAGACGGCCAGGACCGAAATAAGAAAATTTCAAATTTCGACATTCTTGCGCCGATGGCGCGTAAACCGTGCAGATTTTAGAAAATGTTTTGCGTCCATCGGTTAGCCCTTGCGGACCGCTTTAATTTTGTTTATTACGAATTTTTTTAAAAACGGCTCCTTACGCCGGCCAAACGACGAAATGTACAAACTCGAAAATTTCCATCTCAAATCTCTGCTCTTTTTGCCCTAAATCAAAATTGCCACTTTTAGGCCGAACCGGACCTTTTTATGAAAAATGTCAAATCCACTTTTCTTTTTCTTTTCGCGAATTTAGTCGATGTGAAAATTAAAAATTGGAAATTTTTAAAATTCAACAAAATTCGTTTGGTCCAAAATCGGCAGGGCGCTTTCGAAAATACTTTACGCTTTTTGATAATTGTCGACAAAGTTGTGCACAATTGTCGACTTTATGTGCGAAGTTAAAAAAATTATCATTAAGCCCCTTCCATTGAATTGGGACCTAAAGACATGCAAAAATTTGATAAATTTTTGAAATTGTAATTTTTTGAAGCAAAATTTCTAACCAAAAACGAAATAAATTTACGAACAATTTTCGATCCAAAATGCTGCCACGTATCGGGGCAATTCGTTTCCGTCGTTAAATTTGTAAATTTTCGCAAATTTTTTTGCCCCAAAAGAAACCAAGGGTAACCCCTTGGGAAATTTAAAAAAAAATTTCGTTTGCGTTTTATGGCTCTGCCGAATAAGTTAGGAGGAAAATGTAGAATATCGATTTTGTAGAGAACCGCCGTGCCTACCCGAAGCCGTTTTGAAATTAAAAATCGGGCCAGAAATGAGACGGCCAGGACCGAAATAAGAAAATTTCAAATTTCGAAATTCTTGCGCCGATGGCGCGTAAACTGTGCAGATTTTCGAAAATGTTTTGCGTCCATCGGGTAGCCCTTGCGGACCGCTTTAATTTTGTTCCTTACGAATTTTTTTAAAAACGGCTCCTTACGCCGGCCAAACGACGAAATGTCCAAACTCGAAAATTTCCATCTCAAATCTCTGCTCTTTTTGCCCTAAATCAAAAATGCCACTTTTAGGCCGAACCGGACCGTTTTTCGAAAAATGTCAAATCCACTTTTCTTTTTCTTTTTGCAAATATAGTCGACGTGAAAATTAAAAATTGGAAATTTTTAAAATTCAACAAAATTCGTTTGGTCCAAAATCGGCAGGGCGCTTTCGAAAATACTTTACGCTTTTTGATAATTGTCGACAAAGTTGTGCACAATTGTCGACTTTATGTGCGAAGTTAAAAAAATTATCATTAAGCCCCTTCCATTGAATTGGGACCTAAAGACATGCAAAAATTTGATAAATTTTTGAAATTGTAATTTTTTGAAGCAAAATTTCTAACCAAAAACGAAATAATTTTATAAAGAATTTTCGATTCAAAATGCTTTGACGTATCGAGTCGATCCGTTGCCGTCGTTAAATTTGTAAATTTTCGCAAATTTTTTTGCCCCAAAAGAAACCAAGGGTAACCCCTTGGGAAATTTAAAAAAAAATTTCGTTTGCGTTTGATGGCTCTGCCGAATAAGTTAGGAGGAAAATGTAGAATATCGATTTTGTAGAGAACCGCCGTGCCTACCCGAAGCCGTTTTGAAATTAAAAATCGGGCCACAAATGAGACGGCCAGGACCGAAATAAGAAAATTTCAAATTTCGACATTCTTGCGCCGATGGCGCGTAAACCGTGCAGATTTTCGAAAATGTTTTGCGTCCATCGGGTAGCCCTTGCGGACCGCTTTAATATTGTTCCTTACGAATTTTTTTAAAAACGGCTCCTTACGCCGGCCAAACGACGAAATGTCCAAACTCGAAAATTTCCATCTCAAATCTCTGCTCTTTTTGCCCTAAATCAAAAATGCCACTTTTAGGCCGAACCGGACCGTTTTTCGAAAAATGTCAAATCCACTTTTCTTTTTCTTTTTGCAAATATAGTCGACGTGAAAATTAAAAATTGGAAATTTTTAAAATTCAACAAAATTCGTTTGGTCCAAAATCGGCAGGGCGCTTTCGAAAATACTTTACGCTTTTTGATAATTGTCGACAACGTTGTGCACAATTGTCGACTTTATGTGCGAAGTTAAAAAAATTATCATTAAGCCCCTTCCATTGAATTGGGACCTAAAGACATGCAAAAATTTGATAAATTTTTGAAATTGTAATTTTTTGAAGCAAAATTTCTAACCAAAAACGAAATAATTTTATAAAGAATTTTCGATTCAAAATGCTTTGACGTATCGAGTCGATCCGTTGCCGTCGTTAAATTTGTAAATTTTCGCAAATGTTTTTGCCCCAAAAGAAACCAAGGGTAACCCCTTGGGAAATTTAAAAAAAAATTTCGTTTGCGTTTGATGGCTCTGCCGAATAAGTTAGGAGGAAAATGTAGAATATCGATTTTGTAGAGAACCGCCGTGCCTACCCGAAGCCGTTTTGAAATTAAAAATCGGGCCACAAATGAGACGGCCAGGACCGAAATAAGAAAATTTCAAATTTCGACATTCTTGCGCCGATGGCGCGTAAACCGTGCAGATTTTCGAAAATGTTTTGCGTCCATCGGGTAGCCCTTGCGGACCGCTTTAATTTTGTTTCTTACGAGTTTTTTTAAAAACGGCTCCTTACGCCGGCCAAACGACGAAATGTCCAAACTCGAAAATTTCCATCTCAAATCTCTGCTCTTTTTGCCCTAAATCAAAATTGCCACTTTTAGGCCGAACCGGACCTTTTTATGAAAAATGTCAAATCCACTTTTCTTTTTCTTTTCGCGAATTTAGTCGATGTGAAAATTAAAAATTGGAAATTTTTAAAATTCAACAAAATTCGTTTGGTCCAAAATCGGCAGGGCGCTTTCTAAAATACTTTACGCTTTTTGATAATTGTCGACAAAGTTGTGCACAATTGTCGACTTTATGTGCGAAGTTAAAAAAATTATCATTAAGCCCCTTCCATTGAATTGGGACCTAAAGACATGCAAAAATTTGATAAATTTTTGAAATTGTAAATTTTTGAAGCAAAATTTCTAACCAAAAACGAAATAATTTTATAAAGAATTTTCGATTCAAAATGCTGCCACGTATCGGGGCAATTCGTTTCCGTCGTTAAATTTGTAAATTTTCGCAAATTTTTTTGCCCCAAAAGAAACCAAGGGTAACCCCTTGGGAAATTTAAAAAAAAATTTCGTTTGCGTTTTATGGCTCTGCCGAATAAGTTAGGAGGAAAATGTAGAATATCGATTTTGTAGAGACCCGCCGTGCCTACCCGAAACCGTTTTGAAATTAAAACTCGGGCCACAAATGAGACGGCCAGGACCGAAATAAGAAAATTTCAAATTTCGACATTCTTGCGCCGATGGCGCGTAAACTGTGCAGATTTTCGAAAATGTTTTGCGTCCATCGGTTAGCCCTTGCGGACCGCTTTAATTTTGTTTCTTACGAGTTTTTTTAAAAACGGCTCCTTACGCCGGCCAAACGACGAAATGTCCAAACTCGAAAATTTTCGTTTCGAATCCCAGCCCGTTTTGCCCAAAACGAAAATTGTCGTTTTCCGGCCGAACCGGACGAATTTTCGAAAAATGTCAAATCGACTTTTCGCTTTCTTTTCGCGAATATAATCGAGATAAAAATTAAAACAATTGAAATTTCGAAATTTAAAATATTTTGCCGAAGAACCGTCTTCGGCAGCTGCCGAAAGCGTAGCTTGCGGCGTTTGAGGACACCTTTTGTAGTTTAGCGTGTTTATAATTATAGAACGGTACCCGCCGAATGGGGCGCTTGCAAAAATTTACCCCCCAATTGTATGCACAAAGGAGGAAATCCGCACGCCGAATGTGCGATTACATTTGACGTATTTCACTTTTCTTTTTTGTGTTCGCGCGTCGCGACACCGCAGAGCGCCGGAACGGCAATCTATAGCTTCTTCAAAGTCTTGCGCGTCGATAGGTACCCGACACGATGGGGGAGAAGGAAAATTTACCCCCCAATTGTGTGCGCAAAGAAAGAAATCGGTGGTAAATAATTTTTTTAGGGCTGCAAAATTTTCCTTAATTTCGAATTTTTACTCTACTCCTGCGTAAAGAGCGTCCTCCGAAGACGCAATAAAACCGTCTTTTCGCCAACTGCTATCAATTATATCCCTCTAAACGTGGAAACGGAAGAAATGCATTTGTTATATAATCGATTGGTAATATAGCTTAAAATTAGACAATTTTTAATAATGCAATCGTGGCACAAACGCTTTTGACGTGCACGTGCAATCAGGCGGCGCCCAGTTGCGGTTAGTAATTGGATGGGTGACCGATTTCCTTTTTTGGACCGATCCGAACTTTTTTTTTCACTTTTTCGACTTAAATTTTACTCCGGCATGGAGGGTGGAAAGCTGGGAACATTTTGCGCTCTTTTTGCAAAAATTACCGTTTCAAAATTAAGAACTAACGAGTTTTTACAATTAAGGTAAAGCCATTTGACCGGGAAACGGGCCTAGCTTTTCAAAAGAACTCGACGATGTTTGACGCAATTGCCGAAGAAGATATCCCAGATGGTCGACAAGAAGCGTCGAGTCGAAAATTTTAACCGCCGCTCTCCTCCTCGAGGCGGGTCGTTATTTGAAGGTAAAAATGGGGTACATTTTTAAAAATTTAAATCTTCGAAGCGAAATTTCGACCCAAAGACGAAATAAATTTACGAAAAATTTTCGATCCAAAAAGCTGCCACGTATCGGGGCAATTCGTTTCCGTCGTTAAATTTGTAAATTTTCGAAAATTTTTTTGCCCAAAAATCAACAAAATTTTTGCTTTGAAAATATTTTTGAAAATTTCGTTTTAAGGCTTTACCGAATAAGTTAGGAAAAAACTATAGTACTTCGATTTTGTGGCGAATGTGACTTTTCTCACTTTCATTTCGCCAATATATTCGAAGAAAAAATAAAAACAGTTGAATTTTCAGAAAATTAACAAAAGTTACCGAGGAATTCGAGCGCTGTTTTATTTGTTGTGTTTGACAACTCAACCTGAGCGAGGATGACGCGCACGATCCCGTCTTCTAGAAGTGTCAAGTCGAAATTTTTAACTCTTCTTTAGAGTGGGGTCTTAATTAAATATAATATGAAGATATATTTCTGGAAGTTGGAGCTTTCGGAGTGAAATTTCTGTCTAAAGACAAAACAAATTTATAAATTTGATTCAGCTCAACTGTAGCTCACTGTAACAAAAATCCAGTTAGCCCAGTTTATTCGCCTTAAAAAAGTGTCTGAAGAAGGTATAAATATTGTTTCTATAACTTGATAAACAACCGAGATATCGACATTTAACGAAAAGTAAAAAAACTGAACTTTTGGCCATAACTCGAAAACGAAAAAAGATATCAAATTCCGGTTTTCGTCATTAAACTTTTTTCAAAAAAAGAGATATTGATGCGCCATCCATTTTTCCATATCTATTATATTAACCGAATTTCAAATAAGAACATTCGAATTTGAACTGCACCCTGTACATTACAATTTGGGTTTATATTAGCCGATTAAACGTTGATAAAATTTAAAATGTAATAAATGGAAAACCCGTGGATAAAATCAACGTGACACGCCGCTGCGACCAAATACATTGCATAACCTTAAACTACTTCCTGTCACTTTGACGTAACACAATACCAACATATCAAATATTATAATAATATTTTATATTAACCCCAAAAACATTTTGACGGTAATAAATGGTAAACCCGCGGATAAAATAAATGTGTAACGCCACTGAGACCGAATATATATAAATTTCATAACCTTAAAATATCTTCTGTCAGTTTGATGCAATGATACCAACACATTTTATATTATTAACAGCAATCGATGCGGTGTTGTCACGATCAAACTTTCAAAAAAAAAAACAATAATAATTATACTAGATTCGACGAATTAAACAACAAAAAAAGACTTTCAAAATTACCATAAGTAATTTTACTATTGTACATAAAAAGCATTTGATTTAATAATTAGTGGTTTTTGTTGAGTTTTAAGTCCCTATTATATTCTAACAATATATTATTATTAATATACTATTTGATTAAAATTAAAGAAGCAAGCAATATTCATATGAGCGGTAAAACAATAAATGTTAAAAGAAAAATCCTTAATTTTCATAGAGGAATATAAACACATTATTAACTTAATGAAAACTATGTCATCAAGATATTTCGGTTAAATAAATTAAGTATTTATTTCTAATTTGTTCAATATTTAAAAATTTTATTTACGCTGCCTAAATTGTCAATTGTTTACATGTTCTCCAAGCATTAATAATATCTTAATGAAATAATTTGTCATTGCAATAAAAAAAAGGTAAATTTAAAAGTGAAATTTTAATTTTAATGTATTAATAGTGGACTATATTTCATTTGTGGTCTTGAGAATGAGTCACAATTACAAAGACTCGAATAGTTGAACAATTAGAATTGTTATTATATATTATAGCCCTAAAACAAAATCTTCTATTTAGTCAAAGACGGGAAACTGGATATCGTTAACCAACTGGGCATAAAGATAGAAAATTCAAAGACATTGACTATAAAAACGATTACTAAAGAAGAAATAATAGAAATAGTAAAAACATTTAAAAATAAACACATGCCTCAGACATGGGTCTGTTATGTAGGTTAGCGTTAGTTTATGTTATTTTTTAGCAAGGTGGCTCATAAAAGAGAGATCTGTGCGCAAAACGAGTTCTGGCCGCAGACATGGATCTGTTATGTAGGTTAGTGTTAGTTTATGTTATTTTTTAGCGAGATGGCTCATAAAAGAGAGATCTGTGCGAAAAACGAGTTCTGGCCTCAGACATGGGTCTGTTATGTAGGTTAGTGTTAGTTTATGTTATTTTTTAGCAAGGTGGCTCACAAAAGAGAGATCTGTACGAAAAAAGAGTTCTGGCCGCAGACATGGGTCTGTTATGTAGGTTAGTGTTAGTTTATGTTATTTTTTAGCGAGCTGGCTCATAAAAGAGAGATCTGTGCGCAAAACGAGTTCTGGCCGCAGACATGGATCTGTTATGTAGGTTAGTGTTAGTTTATGTTATTTTTTAGCGAGATGGCTCATAAAAGAGAGATCTGTGCGAAAAACGAGTTCTGGCCTCAGACATGGGTCTGTTATGTAGGTTAGTGTTAGTTTATGTTATTTTTTAGCAAGGTGGCTCACAAAGGAGAGATCGGTACGAAAAAAGTGTTCTGGCCGCAGAGATGGGTCTGTTATGTAGGTTAGTGTTAGTTTATGTTATTTTTTAGCGAGCTGGCTCATAAAAGAGAGATCTGTGCGCAAAACGAGTTCTGGCCGCAGACATGGATCTGTTATGTAGGTTAGTGTTAGTTTATGTTATTTTTTAGCGAGATGGGTCATAAAAGAGAGATCTGTGCGAAAAACGAGTTCTGGCCGCAGACATGGATCTGTTATGTAGGTTAGTGTTTGTTTATGTTATTTTTTAGCAAGGTGGCTCACAAAAGAGAAATCTGTGCGAAAAACGAGTTCTGGCCGCAGACATGGATCTGTTATGTAGGTTAGTGTTAGTTTATGTTATTTTTTAGCGAGATGGCTCATAAAAGAGAGATCTGTGCGAAAGACGAGTTCTGGCCGCAGACATTGATCTGTTATGTAGGTTAGTGTTTGTTTATGTTATTTTTTAGCAAGGTGGCTCACAAAAGAGAGATCTGTGCGAAAAACGAGTTCTGGCCGCAGACATGGATCTGTTATGTAGGTTAGTGTTAGTTTATGTTATTTTTTAGCGAGATGGCTCATAAAAGAGAGATCTGTGCGAAAAACGAGTTCTGGCCGCAGACATTGATCTGTTATGTAGGTTAGTGTTAGTTTATGTTATTTTTTAGCGAGATGGCTCCTAAAAGAGAGATCTGTGCGAAAAACGACTTCTGGCCGCACATATGGGTCTGTTATGTAGGTTAGTGTTAGTTTATGTTTTTTTTAGCGAGATGGCGCACAAAAGTAGATCTGTACGAAAAAAGAGTTCTGGCCGCAGCCATGGGTCTGTTATGTAGGTTAGTGTTAGTTTATGTTATTTTTTAGCGAGCTGGCTCATAAAAGAGAGATCTGCGCGAAAGAAGAGTTCTGGCAGCAGACATGGCTCTGTTATGTAGGTTAGTGTTAGTGTATGTTATTTTTTAGCAAGGTGGCTCACAAAAGAGAGATCTGTGCGAAAAACGAGTTCTGGCCGCAGACATGGGTCTGTTGTGTAGGTTAGTGTTAGTTTATGTTATTTTTTAGCAAGGTGGCTCACTAAAGAGAGATCTGTACGAAAAAAGAGTTCTGGCCTCAGACATGGGTCTGTTATGTAGGTTAGTATTAGTATATGTTATTTTTTAGCGAGATGGCTCATAAAAGAGAGATCTGTGCGAAAAACGAGTTCTGGCCTCAGACATGGATCTGTTTTGTAGGTTAGTGTTAGTTTATGTTATTTTTTAGCGAGATGGCTCATAAAAGAGAGATCTGTGCGAAAAACGAGTTCTGGCCGCAGACATGGATCTGTTATGTAGGTTAGTGTTAGTGTATGTTATTTTTTAGCAAGGTGGCTCACAAAGGAGAGATCTGTGCGAAAAACGAGTTCTGGCCGCAGACATGGGTCTGTTGTGTAGGTTAGTGTTAGTTTATGTTATTTTTTAGCAAGGTGGCTCACTAAAGAGAGATCTGTACGAAAAAAGAGTTCTGGCTTCAGACATGGGTCTGTTATGTAGGTTAGTGTTAGTATATGTTATTTTTTAGCGAGATGGCTCATAAAAGAGAGATCTGTGCGAAAAACGAGTTCTGGCCGCAGACATGGATCTGTTATGTAGGTTAGTGTTAGTTTATGTTATTTTATAGCAAGGTGGCTCACAAAAGAGAGATCTGTGCGAAAAACGAGTTCTGGCCGCAGACATGGGTCTGTTGTGTAGGTTAGTGTTAGTTTATGTTATTTTTTAGCGAGATGGCTCATAAATTAGAGATCTGCGCGACAGATGTGTTCTGGCCTCAGACATGGGTCTGTTTTGTAGGTTAGTGTTAGTTTATGTTATTTTTTAGCAAGGTGGCTCACAAAAGAGAGATCTGTGCGAAAAACGAGTTCTGGCCGCAGACATGGGTCTGTTGTGTAGGTTAGTGTTAGTTTATGTTATTTTTTAGCGAGATGGCTCATAAATTAGAGATCTGCGCGACAGATGTGTTCTGGCCTCAGACATGGGTCTGTTTTGTAGGTTAGTGTTAGTTTATGTTCTTTTTTAGCAAGGTGGCTCACAAAAGAGAGATCTGTACGAAAAACGAGTTCTGGCCGCAGACATGGGTCTGTTATGCAGGTTAGTGTTAGTTTATGTTATTTTTTAGCGAGATGCCTCATAAAAGAGAGATCTGTGCGAAAAACGAATTCTGGCCGCAGACATGGGTCTGTTATGTAGGTTAGTGTTAGTTTCTGTTATTTCTTAGCAAGATGGCTCACAAAAGAGAGAGCTGTACGAAAAAAGAGTTCTGGTCGCAGACATAGGTCTGTTATGTAGGTTAGTGTTAGTTTATGTTATATTTTAGCGAGATGGCTCATAAAAGAGAGATCTGTGCGAAAATCGAGTTCTGGCCGCACACATGGATCTGTTATGTAGGTTAGTGTTAGTTTATGTTATTTTTTAGCGAGATGGCTCATAAAAGAGAGATCTGTGCGAAAAACAAGTTCTGGCAGCAGACATGGGTCTGTTATGTAGGTTAGTGTTAGTTTATGTTATTTTTTAGCGAGCTGGCTCATAAAAGAGAGATCTGTGCGAAAAACGAGTTCTGGCAGCAGACATGGGTCTGTTATGTAGGTTAGTGTTAGTTTATGTTATTTTTTAGCAAGGTGGCTCACAAAAGAGAGATCGGTACGAAAAAAGTGTTCTGGCCGCAGACATGGGTCTGTTATGTAGGTTAGTGTTAGTTTATGTTATTTTTAGCAAGGTGGATCACTAAAGAGAGATCTGTACGAAAAAAGAGTTCTGGCCGCAGACATGGATCTGTTATGTAGGTTAGTGTTAGTTTATGTTATTTTTTAGCGAGATGGCTCATAAAAGAGAGATCTGTGCGAAAAACGAGTTCTGGCAGCAGACATGGGTCTGTTATGTAGGTTAGTGTTAGTTTATGTTATTTTTTAGCGAGCGGGCTCATAAAAGAGAGGTCTGTGCGAAAAACGAGTTCTGGCAGCAGACATGGGTCTGTTATGTAGGTTAGTGTTAGTTTATGTTATTTTTTAGCAAGGTGGCTCACAAAAGAGAGATCGGTACGAAAAAAGTGTTCTGGCCGCAGACATGGGTCTGTTATGTAGGTTAGTGTTAGTTTATGTTATTTTTAGCAAGGTGGATCACTAAAGAGAGATCTGTACGAAAAAAGAGTTCTGGCCGCAGACATGGATCTGTTATGTAGGTTAGTGTTAGTTTATGTTATTTTTTAGCGAGATGGCTCATAAAAGAAAGATCTGTGCGAAAAACGAGTTCTGGCAGCAGACATGGGTCTGTTATGTAGGTTAGTGTTAGTTTATGTTATTTTTTAGCGAGCTGGCTCATAAAAGGGAGATCTGTGCGAAAAACGAGTTCTGGCAGCAGACATGGGTATGTTATGTAGGTTAGTGTTAGTGTATGTTATTTTTTAGCAAGGTGGCTCACAAAAGAGAGATCTGTGCGAAAAACGAGTTCTGGCCGCAGACATTGATCTGTTATGTAGGTTAGTGTTAGTTTATGTTATTTTTTAGCGAGATGGCTCCTAAAAGAGAGATCTGTGCGAAAAACGACTTCTGGCCGCACATATGGGTCTGTTATGTAGGTTAGTGTTAGTTTATGTTTTTTTTAGCGAGATGGCGCACAAAAGTAGATCTGTACGAAAAAAGAGTTCTGGCCGCAGCCATGGGTCTGTTATGTAGGTTAGTGTTAGTTTATGTTATTTTTTAGCGAGCTGGCTCATAAAAGAGAGATCTGCGCGAAAGAAGAGTTCTGGCAGCAGACATGGCTCTGTTATGTAGGTTAGTGTTAGTGTATGTTATTTTTTAGCAAGGTGGCTCACAAAAGAGAGATCTGTGCGAAAAACGAGTTCTGGCCGCAGACATGGGTCTGTTGTGTAGGTTAGTGTTAGTTTATGTTATTTTTTAGCAAGGTGGCTCACTAAAGAGAGATCTGTACGAAAAAAGAGTTCTGGCCTCAGACATGGGTCTGTTATGTAGGTTAGTATTAGTATATGTTATTTTTTAGCGAGATGGCTCATAAAAGAGAGATCTGTGCGAAAAACGAGTTCTGGCCTCAGACATGGATCTGTTTTGTAGGTTAGTGTTAGTTTATGTTATTTTTTAGCGAGATGGCTCATAAAAGAGAGATCTGTGCGAAAAACGAGTTCTGGCCGCAGACATGGATCTGTTATGTAGGTTAGTGTTAGTGTATGTTATTTTTTAGCAAGGTGGCTCACAAAGGAGAGATCTGTGCGAAAAACGAGTTCTGGCCGCAGACATGGGTCTGTTGTGTAGGTTAGTGTTAGTTTATGTTATTTTTTAGCAAGGTGGCTCACTAAAGAGAGATCTGTACGAAAAAAGAGTTCTGGCTTCAGACATGGGTCTGTTATGTAGGTTAGTGTTAGTATATGTTATTTTTTAGCGAGATGGCTCATAAAAGAGAGATCTGTGCGAAAAACGAGTTCTGGCCGCAGACATGGATCTGTTATGTAGGTTAGTGTTAGTTTATGTTATTTTATAGCAAGGTGGCTCACAAAAGAGAGATCTGTGCGAAAAACGAGTTCTGGCCGCAGACATGGGTCTGTTGTGTAGGTTAGTGTTAGTTTATGTTATTTTTTAGCGAGATGGCTCATAAATTAGAGATCTGCGCGACAGATGTGTTCTGGCCTCAGACATGGGTCTGTTTTGTAGGTTAGTGTTAGTTTATGTTATTTTTTAGCAAGGTGGCTCACAAAAGAGAGATCTGTGCGAAAAACGAGTTCTGGCCGCAGACATGGGTCTGTTGTGTAGGTTAGTGTTAGTTTATGTTATTTTTTAGCGAGATGGCTCATAAATTAGAGATCTGCGCGACAGATGTGTTCTGGCCTCAGACATGGGTCTGTTTTGTAGGTTAGTGTTAGTTTATGTTCTTTTTTAGCAAGGTGGCTCACAAAAGAGAGATCTGTACGAAAAACGAGTTCTGGCCGCAGACATGGGTCTGTTATGCAGGTTAGTGTTAGTTTATGTTATTTTTTAGCGAGATGCCTCATAAAAGAGAGATCTGTGCGAAAAACGAATTCTGGCCGCAGACATGGGTCTGTTATGTAGGTTAGTGTTAGTTTCTGTTATTTCTTAGCAAGATGGCTCACAAAAGAGAGAGCTGTACGAAAAAAGAGTTCTGGTCGCAGACATAGGTCTGTTATGTAGGTTAGTGTTAGTTTATGTTATATTTTAGCGAGATGGCTCATAAAAGAGAGATCTGTGCGAAAATCGAGTTCTGGCCGCACACATGGATCTGTTATGTAGGTTAGTGTTAGTTTATGTTATTTTTTAGCGAGATGGCTCATAAAAGAGAGATCTGTGCGAAAAACAAGTTCTGGCAGCAGACATGGGTCTGTTATGTAGGTTAGTGTTAGTTTATGTTATTTTTTAGCGAGCTGGCTCATAAAAGAGAGATCTGTGCGAAAAACGAGTTCTGGCAGCAGACATGGGTCTGTTATGTAGGTTAGTGTTAGTTTATGTTATTTTTTAGCAAGGTGGCTCACAAAAGAGAGATCGGTACGAAAAAAGTGTTCTGGCCGCAGACATGGGTCTGTTATGTAGGTTAGTGTTAGTTTATGTTATTTTTAGCAAGGTGGATCACTAAAGAGAGATCTGTACGAAAAAAGAGTTCTGGCCGCAGACATGGATCTGTTATGTAGGTTAGTGTTAGTTTATGTTATTTTTTAGCGAGATGGCTCATAAAAGAGAGATCTGTGCGAAAAACGAGTTCTGGCAGCAGACATGGGTCTGTTATGTAGGTTAGTGTTAGTTTATGTTATTTTTTAGCGAGCGGGCTCATAAAAGAGAGGTCTGTGCGAAAAACGAGTTCTGGCAGCAGACATGGGTCTGTTATGTAGGTTAGTGTTAGTTTATGTTATTTTTTAGCAAGGTGGCTCACAAAAGAGAGATCGGTACGAAAAAAGTGTTCTGGCCGCAGACATGGGTCTGTTATGTAGGTTAGTGTTAGTTTATGTTATTTTTAGCAAGGTGGATCACTAAAGAGAGATCTGTACGAAAAAAGAGTTCTGGCCGCAGACATGGATCTGTTATGTAGGTTAGTGTTAGTTTATGTTATTTTTTAGCGAGATGGCTCATAAAAGAAAGATCTGTGCGAAAAACGAGTTCTGGCAGCAGACATGGGTCTGTTATGTAGGTTAGTGTTAGTTTATGTTATTTTTTAGCGAGCTGGCTCATAAAAGGGAGATCTGTGCGAAAAACGAGTTCTGGCAGCAGACATGGGTATGTTATGTAGGTTAGTGTTAGTTTTCGTTACTTTTTAGCAAGGTGGCTTACAAAAGAGAGATCTGTCCGAAAAACGAGTTCTGGCCGCAGACATGGATCTGTTATGTAGGTTAGTGTTAGTTTATGTTATTTTTTAGCAAGGTGGCTCACAAAAGAGAGATCTGTACGACAAAAGAGTTCTGGCCGCAGACATGGGTCTGTTATGTAGGTTAGTGTTAGTTTATGTTATTTTTTAGCGAGCTGGCTCATAAAAGAGAGATCTGTGCGAAAAACGAGTTCTGGCAGCAGACATGGGTCTGTTATGTAGGTTAGTGTTAGCTTATGTTACTTTTTAGCAAGGTGGCTTACAAAAGAGAGATCTGTACGAAAAAAGAGTTCTGGCCGCAGACATGGGTCTGTTATGTAGGTTAGTGTTAGTTTATGTTATTTTTTAGTGAGATGGCTCATAAAAGAGAGATATGTGCGAAAAACGACTTCTGGCCTCAGAAATGGGTCTGTTATGTAGGTTAGTGTTAGTTTATGTTATTTTTTAGCGAGCTGGCTCATAAAAGAGAGATCTATGCGAAAAACGAGTTCTGGCCGCAGACATGGATCTGTTATGTAGGTTAGTATTAGTTTATGTTATTTTTTAGCGAGCTGGCTCATAAAAGAGAGATCTATGCGAAAAACGAGTTCTGGCCTCAGACATGGGTCTGTTATGTAGGTTAGTGTTAGTTTATGTTATTTTTTAGCAAGGTGGCTCACAAAAGAGAGATCTGTACGAAAAAAGTGTTCTGGCCTCAGACATGGGTCTGTTATGTAGGTTAGTGTTAGTTTATGTTCTTTTTTAGCAAGGTGGCTCACAAAAGAGAGATCTGTACGAAAAACGAGTTCTGGCCGCAGACATGTGTCTGTTATGTAGGTTAGTGTTAGTTTATGTTATTTTTTAGCGAGATGCCTCATAAAAGAGAGATCTGTGCGAAAAACGAATTCTGGCTGCAGACATGGGACTGTTACGTAGGTTAGTGTTAGTTATGTTATTTTTTAGCGAGATGGCTTATAATAGAGAGATCTGTGCGAAAAACGAGTTCTGGCCTCAGACATGGGTCTGTTATGTAGGTTAGTGTTAGTTTATGTTATTTTTTAGCGAGATGCCTCATAAAAGAGAGATCTGTGCGAAAAACGAATTCTGGCCTCAGACATGGGTGTGTTATGTAGGTTCGTGTTAATTTATGTTATTTTTTAGCAAGGTGGCTCACAAAAGAGAGATCGGTACGAAAAAAGTGTTTTGGCCGCAGATGGGTCTGTTATGTAGGTTAGTGTTAGTTTATGTTATTGTTTAGCGAGATGGCTCCTAAAAGAGAGATCTGTGCGAAAAACGAGTTCTGGCCGCACACATGGGTCTGTTATGTAGGTTAGTGTTAGTTTATGTTATTTTTTAGCAAGATGGCTCATAAAAGAGAGATCTGTGCGAAAAACGAGTTCTGGCCTCAGACATGGGTCTATTATGTAGGTTAGTGTTAGTTTATGTTATTTTTTAGCGACTTGGCTCATAAAAGAGAGATCTGTGCGCAAAACGAGTTCTGACCGCAGACATGGATCTGTTGTGTAGGTTAGTGTTAGTTTATGTTATTTTTTAGCAAGGTGGCTCATAAAAAAGAGACCTATGCGAATAGCGAGTTCTGGCCGCAGACATGGGTCTGTTATGTAGGTTAGTGTTATTTTATGTTATTTTTTAGCGAGATAGCTCATAAAAGAAAGAGCTGTACGAAAAAAGAGTTCTGGCCGCAGACATGGGTCCGTTATGTAGTTTAGTGTTAGTTTATGTCAGTTTTTTTAGCGAGATGGCTCATAAAAAAGAGATCTGTGCGATGTGACCGGCAGATGTGGGTCTGTTATGTAGTCGATGTTATGGGTCGATGTATACTCAACATTTAACATTTAGCATTTAACATTTATGATTTATCACTTGCATTTAACATATAAGAGTCCAGATACATGCTCAGCTTATTTAACCTTTAAGAAGTTGACAGATTTTTAACATTTGACATGAATAAATTAGTATTGTGAATATTTTTTATTTAAAAATGTACAATACTTCGTTTAATATTTTCTTTTAATTAGTAAGACGACATGTTTCGAATATAGTGTAATGATATTTCTAACCAGCAGCCGATATTTTTGGACGAGCTTTGTCTTCTTGGTAGTTTTGATTCGGTTGGAGTCACTAATCGATTTGCACCGCGATTCAAAGACTTGTTTTCATGTCGGCAAGTCGGTTTTTAATTATTTAATGCCAATAACAAACAACGACTCAAAATTGTTACACATTATACTACTTTTAACACAAATATTATTGTTTACTGTGATGAACTAAAGGTGTTGTGAAATAGTGACAAATCTTGCGAACGTGAACCTAAAATTAAGTGTGTTAAGAAGAAATTTGATGCATACTGTATAATTTGAACTTACGAGGGAATTTGTTGTTATAAGGTTGGAAGAAGGTTCGTTGAGCGTAGGACGTTGTTCCGAGTGCACGTAAAAATCAGTGCGTTACCAATTTTTGTGATTTGATAATTCGCGTTAATTTTGCCAAACGATAAACTGATTAAGTCAGGAAGCATATCCTGATTGTTGATAGTGCGATTGTATAAGAAATTATTGCTTGCGTTTTGTTTCAAGCTGAAATAAACAGAAAATTAAATTTGGTATTTTCAAGATAAAAAATTTTAGTAACGCTACCCGACCGCCATTTGCATTTATGCGAAATATTAGAATTATTAAACAAAAATTTACTTACCTCAAATGAAAATTGGATGGAATTTGTATGGAATAAAAGAATACACGTGTGTAATTAAGGCGATAATCGAAGAAATTTCACAAGAACAAAACTATCCGATCAACTCCGATAAGCAAATTTCAGTAGCAGAAACACCTGTTGCATCCAGCGTGGTACGGAACCAAATGACTAAGGACAACGAGGAAAGCAGTGGACCTCAAACGTTAATCAAGCTAAGAATTATTGTTTATTTGAACTATTTTATTTCTCAGAATTTTTATAATTTTCATAATTTTTTTACTAACATAATTACATTAACAGCTAAATTTGGTAAATGAATTTAGAAGTCATATTTGGAATTAAAGTAAATGTAATTCATTTATCAAGTCTTGCTACACGTTCACACTTAGAGTCAGGAAACGAATTTATAAGTTTCAAGTTATTGGTAATAAATAAAACTTATTTTGCGTTCATATCAAGAATTTTGTTTTTCTGGAAACATACGATTCGTGGGTTTCAAATTGAACTCGCTCCTGAGAGTCAAGTATCTCCGAAATTATCTGAGCTAGCTGGAGAAAAAGGTAAGAGTGTGTAGAGCTTTGAAACTTTACATTACAATAGATATTCATCATCAGGAAGTCAAAATTAAAATATTATTTGAAAATTATTATTATAAATTTGAAAATTGTTTTTTAAAGTTGACGTTAGATGGTGTGTTGATTTAATAAATATAAAATAAAAACGACCATTAGTTTGTTATTTGTAACATGTCGTCTTACTAATTAAAAGAAAATATTAATCGAAGTATTGTACATTTTTAAATAAAATATAAATTAACTTCGATAGACAAATCATAATTAAGTATTGTGAATGTTTTTATGTTTTCTGTGATTTTTGTTTTGCGATTTTTAGTTTAGTTTGGGCTATATGAAAAGTAAAAGATATTTCTGTGTTCACGAATTACTAATATTTGCTACCGCTAACTCCATAATTATCTTCAAAGTAAACAATAATTTGCGCGCGCCGTTTAATCTTGCGCAGTGTGAGCAAAATTTCTTAAATGTTGAATGTTAGATGAAAGTTGGTCATCTCTTAAATGATCTTAAATGTTAAATGTTAAATGCTAAATGTTAAATGTTGAGTATAAATCGACCATTAGTTTGTTATTTTTTAACGAGACGGCTTATAAAAGAGAAATTTGGTTAACAAAAGTGTCCGTAAACGATAGTCTAATTTGCGAATTGTATCTAATATAAACATATTTTTGTTATTTTTATAATTTTTATTATTTTTATATAAACATATTATAATTATTATTATATTTCTAACCGTAATATATGAAATTGAAATAATATAAAATTACCGATAAAATCTATTAAATTGCTCAATTCGAAAACCGTTGTAATCACGACGATATTTTAAATTAATTTAAAATTAGAAACAACAACTTTAGAACAACCTTAGCAACAAACAAAAAATCATTAACAGCACCACAGCGTTCGACAAAATTAAGTGATATTCATTTTTAAGAAAAAATTTATTGAAAAATTAAATAAACCAAAGATGAGAGTGTTTTTTTTAATAAATAAATATAAATAATTAAAATACTTTTTCACGAAACATGTATTATTTCCAATAATTATTAAATCATTACATTCATTTACCAACAATTATTTTTATTAAACTTATAATTTTTACCTTTTTATTAAGTCATTCTTTATTTATCTATTAAATCAATCTTTAAGCACACTTTTGTGGACAATAAAGCTCAACTATAAATAACACGATCACGAACAAGACAAAAAATCAAATCAATGAAAATCGACACACAAAAAGATATGTAACAGTTAAAACAGAATATACTTAAGAAATAACTTGATGTTTTTTTATTTTTAGAACTTAAAATTGTTTTTATTCTAAATTATTTTTCTATATTACGCTTATTTCCGATATGCTCTTTATCTATAAAAATGTATTATTTAATCCATTATTTTTTAATAATTTACAGAACCATCGATATCTCACCAAACAATTATTATTAATTCAAATTATTTCATATAATTAGAATCTTTCCGAAAACATCACGAATATATCATATATTTTCAGTCACAGTTCCGTTACTAACTAACTCCGTAAACTAACGACTCCGCGTTATCCGCGACGTCACGAATAAACCGCGACCTATCCGATCAAAGTTACAATCTCGGCAGCCGACACGCAAAGGTCAGAAATAACCGTTTTGTTCTTAAAGCCTTTTAATAAACCGTCCGAAATAAACTGCGGGCTATCCGATCACAGTTACAATCTCGACCGCCGACTCGCAAAGGTCAGGAATAACCGTTTTGTTCTCAAAGCCTTTTTAATAAGCCGTCCGGAATAAACCGCGGGCTATCCGATCACAGTTACAATCTCGACCGCCGACACGCAAAGGTCAAGAATAACCGTTTTGTTCTTCATGCCTTATAATAAACCGTTCGGAATAAACCACGGACTACCTTATCAAAATTACAATTTCGACCGCCGACTCGCAAAGGTCAGAAATAACTGTTTTGTTCTCAAAGCCTTTTAATAAGCCGTCCGGAATAAACCGCGGGCTATCCGATCACACTTACAATCTCGACCGCCGACTCGCAAAGGTCAGGAATAACCGTTTTGTTCTTCATGCCTTATAATAAACCGTTCGGTATAAACCACGGGCTACCCTATCAAAATTACAATCTCGACCGCCGACTCGCAAAGGTCAGGAACAACCGTTTTGTTCTTCAAGCCTTTTAATAAGCCGTCCGGAATAAACCGCGGGCTATCCGATCACAGTTACAATCTCGACCGCCGACTCGCAAAGGTCAGGAACAACCGTTTTGTTCTTCAAGCCTTTTAATAAGACGTCAGGAATAAACCGCCGGCTCGCAGAGGTCAGGAATAAATATTATTCTTCAAGCCTTTTATTAATCGTCGGGAAAAATCCTTATATACTAAACGCGGAGCGGCCATCTTTTTTTTTTTTACTACTTTTTGGGATTTGTGCCTCGAACGGAGCGGCGAAGCCGCGACGAATTTTTATAGTTCGACAAAGAAATATTGTCCGCTCGGGATAGGGGGGTCGAATCTTTCGACGGCGCGCGCGTTAGCGCGCAAAAAATTCACGAAAATCGTCTAAAAAAGGGACCTCTCCGTCGTTCGTATGGCCGGCTTTGTTCAATTTTTAAGCGATTTTCGAGAAGAAACGTTCCTTTTTTTAATCGTACCATGTCGCATCTCTTTTCGATACACGTTAAACGGGTTAGACGGAATGCGAGTCGCGTCGGAACTAAATTCCAAAAAATTACGAAATTATTGACGTTTTGACGTTTGAGAGTTTTTTTTGAAAAATTTCAATTTTACGCTCGGCGTTGCGCGGAGCGCGACGAGGGAGCGCCGCAGGCGCGACCCACGTCTTCCTCGCAGTCTCGCGCTTCCGACGGTGCCCCACGAGCGGGGCGCCGGCCAAAATTTACCCCCAAATTTAGCGCGCAAAGGAGGAAATCCGCGCAAAAAATTTGAAAGATTTGAATTTTTGGAAATTTTTTTTCCACGTTCGCGCACCGTGTCGCGCGGAGCGCGGCCCGGGAGCGCCGCAGGCGCGACCTACGTAATCCTCGCGGTCTCGCGCTTCTAACGGTGCCCCACGAGTGGGGCGCGGGCCAAAATTTACCCCCAAATTGAGCGCGCAAAGAAGGAAATCCGCGCAAAAAATTTGAAAGATTTAAAATTTATCAAACTCTTCTTGCGGATTTGCGCAGCGGGTCGCGCAGAGCGCGACCGTGGAGCGCCGAAGGCGCGACCCGTGGCTTAGTCGATGTCACCCGATACCGACGGTACCACACACTAAGGGTGTAAACCAAAATGTACCCCCGAATTGAGCGCGCAAAGATAGAAATGCGTGCAAAAATTTTTTTTAGATTTGAAATTATCGAATCATCTTGCAGACTCTCGCGCAGAGTATCGCGCGTAGAGCGAACGTGGAAAGCCGCCCCGGCGCTCGACTTTCTTCTTCGAGGTCGGCGACTTCGATAGGTACCCGACACGTAGGTAGACAAAGAAAATTTAACCCAGATATTTTAGTTCGAAGAGGAAAATTCGTTGCGAGTGTGTTTACAATTTTTTTCCGCCAGCCGATGGCAGTTGCATCGCTCGCCACGGTCCGAGGAATGGCCGAACGGTCCGAGCGGTGCGTACTATAATCTGCAAGAAATGTGGAAGCTAAAGATATCCGACAAAAGTGTTTTGGCCAAAGTAGGAGACGTGTAAATTAATGGTAAACCAGAAGAAAGTGTGAATAGTGGCGTTTAATAGATTTGCAAATTTCGATGGGAAGTCTTCCTTAATTCTTAATCCACCCGGTGCAAATGTGTGGTTAGGTGTGCGAATGGCGTTAGGTACGAGAAAGCTAGACGGTTCTATCGTTTTTACGTCGTGTTTATTGTTTTAGGGGGCTAAACGGCTCGCTTCGATGTGCCACAATGGCCAACAAATCTTTACGGCCAAATAATGGGGTTCCACCGCAAGCTTATTATTGCAAGTTGCCATTGCGAGAGATTATACGATGGTGCGATTTAGTTTGGAAACACCACCCACCTGCCGGCCGTGTCTTTGGAAGTTTGCAGGCGGTCACGGTGAGAGCGGTTGTTCGATATTCGCCCACCCGATAAATAATTCTACTCTACATTTTAGGTACAAGTCGAGTCGTTGCAGAGTGCGATACAGCGATGTTCTCTGATTACACATTTTATGACGTCCAGATGATCGAGGGAAGATTTAATAAAGGTTACGATTACAGTTTTACCTTCACCACGACACAAACATTTTGTTATCGGTCGATGAAAACTACATTTCCAAATGTGTGTTTGATTGTCGAGTAATTACTTTACACGAAACAAAGTGGTATCGCCGCCGCCGCCGCCACGGGGGATCGAGACGAGTGCAAGTGCTAGATTACAAATGCCATCGTGGATGTCCGACGACAATAACGATCCAACAAACCACCACCCAACCAATGACAAATTCGTGCAACTGAAATGGTTTTTCGTCGGTGTGAGTTCCAGCCGATGCCTTCGAAGGCGATTTATATAATTTTTGAAATTCCGTGTCGTCTATATAATTATATTCTGTATAATCTTTAGTATAATTTATTTCGAATATCGATCCGAGAGATTGCTCTAATTTTGTACATCGAGGGAGTATACACGTTACGGAATGGTTATTATGACAAACCTCGAGAAGTTCGAGAGGATATTTCTCGAATGAATTTTTACGTCAACTTTAATATTATGTAATTCTGTTTATTTATATTACTAAAATGTCCAATGCACTGTTCACCATCCGGTCCCGAACTACAAGAAATACGAAATTATCTTTTATCTTTGTTATCTACTATGGCATAATTATAATGTTAATTGTAATTCTTAATATTGCTTCGAGTATGTGTTTACATTGTTACTGTATTGTTGGCTTGAATTGTTATTGTCATAAAAGAGGCGTTTGTCTAAAGAGTCAAAGGTAGCGATACTACTATTTTTTAACAAATAACTGTTTCGTTTTGTGTAAAATTTACGCCCGCAGTGAAACGCGGTCTATGGAATTAAAACTTCTCGAGAGCCGAACATATATTATTTTTTATGTATTATTATTATTATTAAACGATATCGATTGAGACATTTCTGCAAGCAATCCTTCTTCTCGAGAAGAAGAGGTGTATAAGCAGATAAATAATTGTTGCAATAAAAATGTGTGGAAAAGTAAAGCGATGTATATTATTCATAATCTGCTGATATGAAAAACATAAAAACAATTTTTACTATAATAATGTACGACTGCCTTTTTGGACAACTACGGAGTTCAAACTAATACAGAATGTCTCTGACTTTTTATATAAATCGGTTTTGTAGGGAATATTCAAAGCTCAAAAGAATTACTTAAGTGTACTTAAAATTATAAACTTTTCACAAGTTTTTACGACAACCTTTGCGACGCCAATAATATTACTTTTACCCTCTATGTTCCAATCGAATATAATATGGAAATAAGATAACGTTTGTTCGATAATTCGAAAGTTTCACACATCTTCGAAGCCAAATTTCTTCCTAAAGGAGATATATATTTATAAAATATTTTCGATCCAAAATGCTTTTACGTGTCGGGCCGATCTGGTTCCGCCATTTAATTTGTAAATTTATGAATATTTTTTTGCCCAAAAATCAATGAAATTTTTTTGAAAATTTCCTTTGCGTTTTATGGCTCTGCCGAATAAGTTAGGATAAAAATGTAGAATATCGATTTTGTAGAGACCCGCCCCGTGATTATCCGAAGCCGCTTTGAAATTAAAAATCGGGCCAGAAATGAGACGGCCAGGACCGAAATAAGAAAATTTCAAATTTTGACATTCTTGCGCCGATGGCGCGTAAACCGTGCAGATTTTCGAAAATGTTTTTCGTCCATCGGTTAGCCCTTGCGGACCGCTTTAATTTGGTTTCTTACGAATTTTCTTAAAAAGGGCTCCTTACGCCGGCCAAACGACGAAATGTCCAAACTTGAAAATTTCCATCTCAAATCTCTGCTCTTTTTGCCCTAAATCAAAATTGCCATTTTTAGGCCGAACCGGACCTTTTTATGAAAAATGTCAAATCCACTTTTCATTTTCTTTTCGCGAATTTAGTCGATGTGAAAATTATAAATTGGAAATTTTTAAAATTCAACAAAATTCGTTTGGTCCAAAATCGGCAGGGCGCTTTCGAAAATACTTTGCGCTTTTTGATAATTGTCGACAAAGTTGTGCACAATTGTCGACTCTATGTGCGAAGTTAAAAAAATTATCATTAAGCCCCTTCCATTGAATTGGGACCTAAAGACATGCAAAAATTTGATAAATTTTTGAAATTGTAATTTTTTGAAGCAAAATATCTAACCAAAAACGAAATAATTTTATAAAGAATTTTCGATTCAAAATGCTTTGACGTATCGAGTCGATCCGTTGCCGTCGTTATATTTGTAAATTTTTGCAAATTTTTTTGCCCCAAAAGGAGCGAAGGTTACCCCCTATGAAAATTTTTTTAAAAATTTCGTTTGCGTTTTATGGCTCTGCCGAATAAGTTAGGAGGAAAATGTAGAATATCGATTTTGTAGAGACCCGCCGTGCCTACCCGACGCCGCTTTGAAATTAAAAATCGGGCCAGAAATGAGACGGCCAGGACCGAAATAAGAAAATTTCAAATTTCGACATTCTTGCGCCGATGGCACGTAAACCGTGCAGATTTTCGAAAATGTTTTGCGTCCATCGGTTAGCCCTTGCGGACCGCTTTAATTTTGTTTATTACGAATTTTTTTAAAAACGGCTCCTTACGCCGGCCAAACGACGAAATGGCTAAACTCGAAAATTTCCATCTCAAATCTCTGCTCCTTTTGCCCTAAATCAAAAATGCCACTTTTAGGCCGAACCGGACCGTTTTTCGAAAAATGTCAAATCCACTTTTCTTTTTCTTTTTGCAAATATAGTCGACGTGAAAATTAAAAATTGGAAATTTTTAAAATTCAACAAAAATCGTTTGGTCGAAAGTGGGCAACGCGCTTTCGAAAATTCTTTGCGCTGTTTGTTAATTGTCGACGAAGATGCGCGTGACCGTAGACGATAAGGGTGAAGTCGAAAAATTTAATTTTTATTCTCTTCCATTGGGTTGGGCCCCAAATAAATGCAAAATTATGGTACATTTTTGAAATTATAATATTTTGAAGCAAAATTTCTAACCAAAAACGAAATTATTTTATAAAGAATTTTCGATTCAAAATGTTTTGACGTATCGAGTCGATCCGTTGCCGTCGTTAAATTTGTAAATTTTTGCAAATTTTTTTGCCCCAAAAGGAGCGAAGGTAACCCCCTATGAAAATTATTTTGAAAATTTCCTTTGCGTTTTATGGCTCTGCCGAATAAGTTAGGACAAAAATGTAGAATTAAGATTTTGTAGAGACCCGCCGTGCCTACCCGACGCCGCTTTGAAATTAAAAATCGGGCCAGAAATGAGACGGCCAGGACCGAAATAAGAAAATTTCAAATTTCGACATACTTGCGCCGATGGCGCGTAAACCGTGCAGATTTTCTAAAATGTTTTGCGTCCATCGGTTAGCCCTTGCGGACCGCTTTAATTTTGTTCCTTACGAATTTTTTTAAAAACGACTCCTTACGCCGGCCAAACGACGAAATGTCCAAACTCGAAAATTTCCATCTCAAATCTCTGCTCTTTTTGCCCTAAATCAAAATTGCCACTTTTAGGCCGAACCGGACCTTTTTATGAAAAATGTCAAATCCACTTTTCTTTTTCTTTTCGCGAATTTAGTCGACGTGAAAATTATAAATTGGAAATTTTTAAAATTCAACAAAATTCGTTTGGTCCAAAATCGGCAGGGCGCTTTCGAAAATACTTTACGCTGTTTGATAATTGTCGACAAAGTTGTGCACAATTGTCGACTCTATGTGCGAAGTTAAAAAAATTATCATTAAGCCCCTTCCATTGGATTGGGACCTAAAGAAATGCAAAAATTTGATAAATTTTTGAAATTGTAAATTTTTGAAGCAAAATTTCTAACCAAAAACGAAATAAATTTACGAAAAATTTTCGATCCAAAATGCTTTGACGTATCGAGTCGATCCGTTGCCGTCGTTAAATTTGTAAATTTTCGCAAATTTTTTTGCCCCAAAAGAAACCAAGGGTAACCCCTTGGGAAATTTAAAAAAAAATTTCGTTTGCGTTTTATGGCTCTGCCGAAAAGGTTAGGAGGAAAATGTAGAATATCGATTTTGTAGAGAACCGCCGTGCCTACCCGAAGCCGTTTTGAAATTAAAAATCGGGCCACAAATGAGACGGCCAGGACCGAAATAAGAAAATTTCAAATTTCGACATTCTTGCGCCGATGGCGCGTAAACCGTGCAGATTTTCGAAAATGTTTTGCGTCCATCGGGTAGCCCTTGCGGACCGCTTTAATATTGTTCCTTACGAATTTTTTTAAAAACGGCTCCTTACGCCGGCCAAACGACGAAATGTCCAAACTCGAAAATTTCCATCTCAAATCTCTGCTCTTTTTGCCCTAAATCAAAAATGCCACTTTTAGGCCGAACCGGACCGTTTTTCGAAAAATGTCAAATCCACTTTTCTTTTTCTTTTTGCAAATATAGTCGACGTGAAAATTAAAAATTGGAAATTTTTAAAATTCAACAAAATTCGTTTGGTCCAAAATCGGCAGTGCGCTTTCGAAAATACTTTACGCTTTTTGATAATTGTCGACAAAGTTGTGCACAATTGTCGACTCTATGTGCGAAGTTAAAAAAATTATCATTAAGCCCTTTCCATTGGATTGGGACCTAAAGACATGCAAAAATTTGATAAATTTTTGAAATTGTAATTTTTTGAAGCAAAATTTCTAACCAAAAACGAAATAATTTTATAAAGAATTTTCGATTCAAAATGCTTTGACGTATCGAGTCGATCCGTTGCCGTCGTTAAATTTGTAAATTTTCGCAAATTTTTTTGCCCCAAAAGAAACCAAGGGTAACCCCTTGGGAAATTTAAAAAAAAATTTCGTTTGCGTTTTATGGCTCTGCCGAAAAGGTTAGGAGGAAAATGTAGAATATCGATTTTGTAGAGAACCGCCGTGCCTACCCGAAGCCGTTTTGAAATTAAAAATCGGGCCACAAATGAGACGGCCAGGACCGAAATAAGAAAATTTCAAATTTCGACATTCTTGCGCCGATGGCGCGTAAACCGTGCAGATTTTCGAAAATGTTTTGCGTCCATCGGGTAGCCCTTGCGGACCGCTTTAATATTGTTCCTTACGAATTTTTTTAAAAACGGCTCCTTACGCCGGCCAAACGACGAAATGTCCAAACTCGAAAATTTCCATCTCAAATCTCTGCTCTTTTTGCCCTAAATCAAAAATGCCACTTTTAGGCCGAACCGGACCGTTTTTCGAAAAATGTCAAATCCACTTTTCTTTTTCTTTTTGCAAATATAGTCGACGTGAAAATTAAAAATTGGAAATTTTTAAAATTCAACAAAATTCGTTTGGTCCAAAATCGGCAGGGCGCTTTCGAAAATACTTTACGCTTTTTGATAATTGTCGACAACGTTGTGCACAATTGTCGACTTTATGTGCGAAGTTAAAAAAATTATCATTAAGCCCCTTCCATTGAATTGGGACCTAAAGACATGCAAAAATTTGATAAATTTTTGAAATTGTAATTTTTTGAAGCAAAATTTCTAACCAAAAACGAAATAATTTTATAAAGAATTTTCGATTCAAAATGCTTTGACGTATCGAGTCGATCCGTTGCCGTCGTTAAATTTGTAAAGTTTCGCAAATGTTTTTGCCCCAAAAGAAACCAAGGGTAACCCCTTGGGAAATTTAAAAAAAAATTTCGTTTGCGTTTGATGGCTCTGCCGAATAAGTTAGGAGGAAAATGTAGAATATCGATTTTGTAGAGAACCGCCGTGCCTACCCGAAGCCGTTTTGAAATTAAAAATCGGGCCACAAATGAGACGGCCAGGACCGAAATAAGAAAATTTCAAATTTCGACATTCTTGCGCCGATGGCGCGTAAACCGTGCAGATTTTCGAAAATGTTTTGCGTCCATCGGGTAGCCCTTGCGGACCGCTTTAATATTGTTCCTTACGAATTTTTTTAAAAACGGCTCCTTACGCCGGCCAAACGACGAAATGTCCAAACTCGAAAATTTCCATCTCAAATCTCTGCTCTTTTTGCCCTAAATCAAAAATGCCACTTTTAGGCCGAACCGGACCGTTTTTCGAAAAATGTCAAATCCACTTTTCTTTTTCTTTTTGCAAATATAGTCGACGTGAAAATTAAAAATTGGAAATTTTTAAAATTCAACAAAATTCGTTTGGTCCAAAATCGGCAGGGCGCTTTCGAAAATCCTTTACGCTTTTTGATAATTGTCGACAACGTTGTGCACAATTGTCGACTTTATGTGCGAAGTTAAAAAAATTATCATTAAGCCCCTTCCATTGAATTGGGACCTAAAGACATGCAAAAATTTGATAAATTTTTGAAATTGTAATTTTTTGAAGCAAAATTTCTAACCAAAAACGAAATAATTTTATAAAGAATTTTCGATTCAAAATGCTTTGACGTATCGAGTCGATCCGTTGCCGTCGTTAAATTTGTAAATTTTCGCAAATTTTTTTGCCCCAAAAGAAACCAAGGGTAACCCCTTGGGAAATTTAAAAAAAAAATTCGTTTGCGTTTTATGGCTCTGCCGAATAAGTTAGGAGGAAAATGTAGAATATCGATTTTGTAGAGAACCGCCGTGCCTACCCGAAGCCGTTTTGAAATTAAAAATCGGGCCACAAATGAGACGGCCAGGACCGAAATAAGAAAATTTCAAATTTCGACATTCTTGCGCCGATGGCGCGTAAACTGTGCAGATTTTCGAAAATGTTTTGCGTCCATCGGGTAGCCCTTGCGGACCGCTTTAATTTTGTTCCTTACGAATTTTTTTAAAAACGGCTCCTTACGCCGGCCAAACGACGAAATGTCCAAACTCGAAAATTTTCGTTTCGAATCCCAGCCCGTTTTGCCCAAAACGAAAATTGTCGTTTTCCGGCCGAACCGGACGAATTTTCGAAAAATGTCAAATCGACTTTTCGCTTTCTTTTCGCGAATATAATCGAGATAAAAATTAAAACAATTGAAATTTCGAAATTTAACATATTTTGCCGAAGAACCGTCTTCGGCAGCTGCCGAAAGCGTACCTTGCGGCGTTTGAGGACACCTTTTGTAGTTTGGCGTGTTTATAATTATAGAACGGTACCCGCCGAATGGGGCGCTTGCAAAAATTTACCCCCCAATTGTGTGCACAAAGGAGGAAATCCGCGCGCCGAAAGTGCGATTACATTTGACGTATTTCACTTTTCTTTTTTTGTGTTCGCGCGTCGCGACACCGCAGAGCGCCGGAACGGCAATCTATAGCTTCTTCAAAGTCTTGCGCGTCGATAGGTACCCGACACGATGGGGGAGAAGGAAAATTTACCCCCCAATTGTGTGCGCAAAGAAAGAAATCGGTGGTAAATAATTTTTTGAGAGCTGCAAAATTTTCCTGAATTTCGAATTTTTACTCTACTCCTGCGTAAAGAGCGTCCTCCGAAGACGCAATAAAACCGTCTTTTCGCCAACTGCTATCAATTATATCCTTCTAAACGTGGAAACGGAAGAACTGCATTTGTTATATAATCGATTGGTAATATAGCTTAAAATTACACAATTTTTAATAATGCAATCGTGGCACAAACGCTTTTGACGTGCACGTGCGTTCAGGCGGCGCCCAATCGCGGTTAGTAATTGGATGGGTGACCGATTTCCTTTTTTGGACCGATCCGAACTTTTTTTTTTCACTTTTTCGACTTAAATTTTACTCCGGCATGGAGGGTGGAAAGCTGGGAACATTTTGCGCTCTTTTTGCAAAAATTACCGTTTCTAAATTAAGAACTAACGAGTTTTTACAATTTAAGGAAAGCCATTTGACCGGGAAACGGGCCTAGCTTTTCAAAAGAACTCGACGATGTTTGACGCAATTGCCGAAGAAGATATCCCAGATGGTCGACAAGAAGCGTCGAGTCGAAAATTTTAACCGCCGCTCTCCTCCTCGAGGCGGGTCGTTATTTGAAGGTAAAAATGGGGCACATTTTTAAAAATTTAAATCTTCGAAGCGAAATTTCGACCCAAAGACGAAATAAATTTACGAAAAATTTTCGATCCAAAAAGCTGCCACGTATCGGGGCAATTCGTTTCCGTCGTTAAATTTGTAAATTTTCGAAAATTTTTTTGCCCAAAAATCAACAAAATTTTTGCTTTGAAAATATTTTTGAAAATTTCGTTTTAAGGCTTTACCGAATAAGTTGGGAAAAAACTATAGTACTTCGATTTTGTGGCGAATGTGACTTTTCTCACTTTCTTTTCGCGAATATATTCGAAGAAAAAATAAAAACAGTTGAATTTTCAGAAAATTAACAAAAGTTACCGAGGAATTCGAGCGCTGTTTTATTTGTTGTGTTTGACAACTCAACCTGAGCGAGGATGACGCGCACGATCCCGTCTTCTAGAAGTGTCAAGTCGAAATTTTTAACTCTTCTTTAGAGTGGGGTCTTAATTAAATATAATATGAAGATATATTTCTGGAAGTTGGAGCTTTCGGAGTGAAATTTCTGTCTAAAGACAAAACAAATTTATAAATTTGATTCAGCTCAACTGTAGCTCACTGTAACAAAAATCCAGTTAGCCCAGTTTATTCGCCTTAAAAAAGTGTCCGAAGAAGGTGTAAATATTGTTTCTATAACTTGATAAACAACCGAGATATCGACATTTAACGAAAAGTAAAAAAACTGAACTTTTGGCCATAACTCGAAAACGAAAAAAGATATCAAATTCCGGTTTTCGTCATTAAACTTTTTTCAAAAAAAGAGATAGAGGATGCGCCATCCATTTTTCCATATCTCTTATATTAACCGAATTTCAAATAAGAACATTCGAATTTGAACTGCACCCTGTACATTACAATTTGGGTTTATATTAGCCGATTAAACGTTGATAAAATTTAAAATGTAATAAATGGAAAACCCGTGGATAAAATCAACGTGACACGCCGCTGCGACCAAATACATTGCATAACCTTAAACTACTTCCTGTCACTTTGACGTAACACAATACCAACATATCAAATATTATAATAATATTTTATATTAACCCCAAAAACATTTTGACGGTAATAAATGGTAAACCCGCGGATAAAATAAATGTGTAACGCCACTGAGACCGAATATATATAAATTTCATAACCTTAAAATATCTTCTGTCAGTTTGATGCAATGATACCAACACATTTTATATTATTAACAGCAATCGATGCGGTGTTGTCACGATCAAACTTTCAAAAAAAAAACAATAATAATTATACTAGATTCGACGAATTAAACAACAAAAAAAGACTTTCAAAATTACCATAAGTAATTTTACTATTGTACATAAAAAGCATTTGCTTTAATAATTAGTGGTTTTTGTTGAGTTTTAAGTCCCTATATTCTAACAATATATTATTATTAATATACTATTTGCTTAAAATTAAAGAAGCAAGCAATATTCATATGAGCGGTAAAACAATAAATGTTAAAAGAAAAGTCCTTAATTTTCATAGAGGAATATAAACACATTATTAACTTAATGAAAACTATGTCATCAATATATTTCGGTTAAATAAATTAAGTATTTATTTCTAATTTGTTCAATATTTAAAAATTTTATTTACGCTGCCTAAACTGTCAATTGTTTACATGTTCTCCAAGCATTAATAATATCTTAATGAAATAATTTGTGATTGCAATAAAAAAAAGGTAAATTTAAAAGTGAAATTTTAATTTTAATGTATTAATAGTGGACTATATTTCATTTGTGGTCTTGAGAATGAGTCACAATTACAAAGACTCGAATAGTTGAACAATTAGAATTGTTATTATATATTATAGCCCTAAAATGGATCTGTTATGTAGGTTAGTGTTAGTTTATGTTATTTTTTAGCAAGATGGCTCACAAAAGAGAGAGCTGTACGAAAAAAGAGTGCTGGCCGCAGACATGGGTCAGTTATGTAGGTTAGTGTTAGTTTATGTTATTTTTTAGCAATGTGGCTCATAAAAGAGAGATCTGTGCGAAAAACGAGTTCTGGCCGCGGACATGGGTCTGTTATATAGGATAGTGTTAGTTTATGTTATTTTTTAGCGAGCAGGCTCACAAAAGAGAGATCTGTACGAAAAAAGAGTTCTGGCCCCAGACATAGGTCTGTTATGTAGGTTAGAGTTAGTTTATGTTATTTTTTACCGAGATACCTCATAAAAGAGAGATCTATGCGAAAAACGAGTTCTGGCCTCAGACATGGGTCTGTTATGTAGGTTAGTGTTAGTTTATGTTATTTTTTAGCGAGATGGCTCATAAAAGAGAGATCTGTGCGAAAAACGAGTTCTGGCCCCAGACATGGGTCTGTTATGTAGGTTAGAGTTAGTTTATGTTATTTTTTAGTGAGATGCCTCATAAAAGAGAGATCTGTGCGAAAAACGAGTTCTGGCCTCAGACATGGGTCTGTTATGTAGGTTAGTGTTAGTTTATGTTATTTTTTAGCAAGGTGGCTCACAAAAGAGAAACCTGTACGAAAAAAGAGTTCTGGCCGCAGACATGGTTCTGTTATGTAGGTTAGTGTTAGTTTATATTATTTTTTAGCGAGATGGCTCATAAAAGAGAGAACTGTGCGCAAAACGAGTTCTGGCCGCAGACATGGATCTGTTATGTAGGTTAGTGTTAGTTTATGTTATTTTTTAGCAAGGTGGCTCACAAAACAGAGATCTGTGCGAAAAACGAGTTCTGGCCTCAGACATGGGTCTGTTATGTAGGTTAGTGTTAGTTTATGTTATTTTTTAGCGAAATGGCTCATAAAAGAGAGATCTGTACGAAAAAAGAGTTCTGGCCGCAGACATGGGTCAGTTATGTAGGTTAGTGTTAGTTTATGTTATTTTTTAGCAATGTGGCTCATAAAAGAGAGATCTGTGCGAAAAACGAGTTCTGGCCGCGGACATGAGTCTGTTATATAGGTTAGTGTTAGTTTATGTTATTTTTTAGCGAGCTGGCTCATAAAAGCGATATCTGTAAGAAAAACAAGTTCTGGCCGCAGACATGGGTCTGTTATGTAGGTTTGAGTTAGTTTATGTTATTTTTTAGCGAGATGGCTCATAAAAGAGAGATCTGTACGAAAAACGAGTTCTGGCAGCAGACATGGATCTGTTATGTAGGTTAGTGTTAGTTTATGTTATTTTTTAGCAAGGTGGCTCACAAAAGAGAGATCTGTACGAAAAACGATTTCTGGCCTCAGACATGGATCTGTTTGGTAGGTTAGTGTTAGTTTATGTTATTTTTTAGCGAGATGGCTCATAAATTAGAGATCTGCGCGAAAGAAGTGTTCTGGCCTCAGACATGGGTCTGTTGTGTAGGTTAGTGTTAGTTTATGTTATTTTTTAGCGAGATGGCTCATAAAAGAGAGATCTGTGCGAAAAACGAGTTCTGGCCGCAGACATGGATCTGTTATGTAGGTTAGTGTTAGGTTATGTTATTTTTTAGCAAGGTGGCTCACAAAAGAGAGATCTGTGCGAAAAACGAGTTCTGGCCTCAGACATGGATCTGTTTGGTAGGTTAGTGTTAGTTTATGTTATTTTTTAGCGAGATGGCTCATAAATTAGAGATCTGCGCGAAAGAAGTGTTCTGGCCCCAGACATGGGTCTGTTATGTAGGTTAAAGTTAGTTTATGTTATTTTTTAGCGAGATGCCTCATAAAAGAGAGATCTATGCGAAAAACGAGTTCTGGCCGCAGACATGGGTCTGTTATGTAGGTTAGTGTTAGTTTATGTTATTTTTTTAGCGAGCTGGCTCATAAAAGAGAGATCTGTGCGCAAAACGAGTTCTGGCCGCAGACATGGATCTGTTATGTAGGTTAGTGTTAGTTTATGATATTTTTTAGCAAAGTGGCTCACAAAAGAGAGATCGGTACGAAAAAAGAGTTCTGGCCCCAGACATGGGTCTGTTATGTAGGTTAGAGTTAGTGTTGAGAGTATTTTATTTGTGGACTGTAATTTAAGGATTGGTAATAACGATCAATAAGTTTAAGTGTATATTGATTAAATGAAAGAAATTACAAAAGCTGCACCACTACTAACATTACGTAGCGTGTACTCTTTAGATTGCTCCAAGCAACTCATTCATGTAACACTTGCATGTAACTAACTGCACCTCGCTTGCATGTAACGCGTCGTAGGTCGGTCATGCGTTCGATTGATGCGCATTAATAATTCACATATATTTTTATTTCAACACTTTCACCAAATGTTTGTAATTCTTAATGCCTAAACAAAAATAAGCTTAACTAAACAAAAAAAACTAAAAGCTAAATTAACAAAGCATAAATATGGAGCAAAACAAATGAGCAAAAAAAAATTTTAAATTGATTTGATACTTTTCATCCCTAGATATGTTCTAAAAGTATTAAATTTACACTTCGTCAGGGGCTTTGTAAAGATATCTGCGTGTTGCTCATTCGTGTCCACGTAATCGATGTCTATTTCCTTGTTTGCGAGTTTCTCACGTACGTAGTGGAACCTGATATCGATATGTTTGGTCCGCTTGTGAAATTCGCTGTTTTTGATCAATTTTATGGTGCTCTGATTGTCTATATTTATGAGTGTTGGCGACGTTTGTTCTTCGCCGATATCGCGTAACAATTGTCTTAGCCAAACGGTTTCCCGTGTTGCTAAACTTGCACTCACGTATTCGCTCTCTGTGCTAGACAAGGTCACCATCTGTTGTCGTTGACTTGCCCACGTCACCGCGCCGTTATTTACTTTAAAGACGTAGCCCGAGGTTGACCTCCTGGAGTCGATGTCGCCGGCGAAGTCCGCGTCTGTAAAACCGATTAGTGTGTTGGTGGCATCACTTTTGCCGTCGTATTCGATTCCGAGGTCGTCGGTGTTTTTTAAGTAGCGTATTATTTGTTTGACCGCGTTACAGTGGTCTTCGTTTGGATTTTCTAAAAATCTACTTGCAACGCCCACTGCATATGCGATGTCAGGCCTCGAAACAATCGCTGCAAAGATTAGCGATCCCACGGCTTCGCGATATGGGAATCTCACATTGGTTTTATCTTCAAGGTTGCGCGATAACTTTATGTTGGGATTTGCTGGCACGCTAGCAATTTTTGCATCTTGTTGATTAAACCGATTTACCAATTTATTCACGTAACTTTTTGATGAATGAAGATTGTTTTGTTTTCACGATTTCTGATCACCTCAAGTCCGACAAAGTATTTTAATTCATTAAATGTTATTTCGAATTCACTTTTAAGTTTGTTTAGCACTTTGTTTACTATTTTCATGTCCTTGCATAAGATCAACCCGTCATCGACAAATATTATTAACACAATTTTTGTTTTGTTAATTTCACCTGTGTAAACACATTTATCGGCTTTTGCTTGAGCGAAGCCGAATTGTTTTAGAAAACTGTCGAATTTGCGATTCCAACATTTTGGAGACTGGCGGAGCCCGTAGAGAGATTTTTTGAGTTTGCACACGAGATTGCTTCTTATGGTTGTACCTGTTGGTGGTTCCATAAAAACTTCTTCCTCCAATTCTCCATATAGAAAGGCCGTCTTTATGTCGAATTGCATAATCTCGAGGTCGTTTTTTGCTGCAACTGATAAGAGAATTCTTATTGAATCGTATCTCGTGGTCGGCGAGAAAGTTTCCTTGTAATCTATACCCGCTCTTTGTGCAAAACCTTTGGCACATAGGCGTGCTTTGTGTCGTTTCTGTCCATCAGGGTTATTTTTTATTTTGAAAACCCATCTGCAGCCTATTACGTTTTGGTTCGGTTCTCTCTCCGTTAGTTCCCAAGTCGAATTTTTTTCCAGTGCCATCAATTCTTCTTTCACCGCATCTTGCCATTTTGCTGAGTCTTCGCACGACATTGCCTCTTCGAAGGATTGTGGCTCATCTAAAACAAAATTGGCTTCAAAGTCATCGTACCTGTGTGGTGCTGCGATTTTTTCTCTTGGGCGTAGCTCGTATCTCGGCTGTTCCACTGTTGCTTCGTCCTCTTCGGGTTCTTCTGTTGTTGGAACTTCCGGTGTGGGTTGCGGTTGTTGTTGGCATTCTTCCTGGTCGTCGCGTTCCTCCTCGTGGTCTTCCAGGTCCACTTTTATGGTGTTTATTCTTCTGATTGGTCCTACCAAATCTTCGTGAAAGATAACATCTCTGGAGATCGTGATTTTTTTTGTATTTACGTCAAACAGACGATAATTCGTTGAATTGCCATCGTAACCCACTAGGATTGTTTTTAAGCTTTTCGACTCAAGTTTCGTACGCTTTTGTTTCGGTACGTGTGCGTACGCCACACTTCCAAAAGTCCTTATGTGCGATAAGTTTGCTTTCTTGCCGGTCCATAATTCATAAGGCGTTGTTTCGGTTGTATTTGAATTCGGTGTTCGGTTCAACACATACACCGCTGTGTTGACGGCTTCCCCCCATAATTCCGGTTTTAAGTCTTTTTGGTATAATAACGCTCGTGCGCTTTCTACTATTGTCCTCATTTCACGTTCTGCGCGCCCGTTCTGTGGAGGCGTGTATGGCGCAGTTCTCTCAATTTCTATACCCCGTTCGCGTAGGAAGTCTCTGAAGTTTTTGTTAATGAATTCTGTCCCATTGTCGACATGTAATGTTTTTATTGAGTGCCCGAATTTGTTGTTGCACAATTTTACGAATGATTTGAAGGATTCTAAGGCGTCACTTTTGTGTCTGAGAAAAGACACAACTCTGTAACCCGTCGATTCGTCTTTAAATAGAAGAAAATAATATGACCCACCGACGCTCATTTCGGTGAATGGTCCGCATACGTCGCTGAATATTACTTCTCCCGGTTTTACTTGGTGATTTACTCGGCCAAATTTTAATTTATGTTGTTTCGCGTAAATACAACTTTCACATTTTAAGTCTTTTATTTTTGACAGGTTTATACCCTTAATTTCACCTTGGCTGACTAAGCTTTTTAATGTTTTAATGTTCACGTGTCCGAGCCTGTTGTGCCACGTAATCATTTTTTCCATGTCGGTTTCCGCGTAATTTAATTCGTAATGTCTTACCGTTTTGAATTGCAACGTGTATAAGTTGTTTGACCTTCTTATCCCGACAGCTGCAAGTTCATCATTCTCAAAGACGTAGGCGAATTTATCTTCTTTGACAATTTTAAATCCGTTTTTTGTTAGTACGCCTTCAGAAAATAAATTTCGTCTTAAATCTGGTACGAAAAGTACGTTTTTGATTATGGCTTCGTGCCATTTCCCATTTATTTTCTTTTCTATTTTGATCGTTCCTTTACCGTGCACTTTTAGGGTTTTATCGTTACCTAACTTGATTGTGTTTTCACCATCGAATTTTTCGTAGGTTGAAAAATATTCTTTCATGTAACTCATGTGGGCGCTGGCTCCAGAGTCCATTACCCATTCTTCGTTTTCCACTGTTGTCAGGATTTCATCGGTTTGTTTTTCTTCGTCTGTTACGAATGCTGACAAGTTTCCTTCTTTCGGTGTTGGTCCAGGTTCCCGCCTTGGACGTTCGTCTTGAACACCTGCGCGCTCTTTTCTAGGCGCTCTGCAGTTCCTGGCAAAATGTCCCTTTTTTTGACAATTGAAGCAAGTTATTACGGCTTTTGGCTTTTTTGGAAATGTCTTCTTTTTAAATTGAGCTGAGAATGCTTCGTCATTCTGCTCCACTGTCGTTAGGTTCGCTTCTTCGTCTAACAATCTTGCCGTTAAGTTACTTAACGTTTGTCTTGATTCGTCGACTGATAACCATGCTTGTCTGAAACTTCTATACTTTTCTGGTAGTCCTGATAAGATTTTTGTCATTATTGACACGTCACTTATCGTGTCACCAGAATTTTTGACTTCTTTTGCTAAGCTTTCGATTTTTGCAATGTGGATTGCCATAGAATCGTTTTTGTCCATTTTGTAGCTATGGTATCTCTCTTGATTTATCATTTTGTTCGTTTCTGATTTCTGGTCGTACACCAGATCCAGTTTATCTAGGACTTCTTTTGCTGTCACGCAATTTTCCACTAAAGTGATCAGTGATATCTCTATCGCGGATGTTATCGTAAACATTGCGATGGCGTCTTTCTTGTCCCATATTTCTCTGGCAGAATTGTTTCCTCCGGGTTGTGGGGTCGCTTGTGAAGGTGGTTGTGGAGTTGTGCCGTTTGCTATCTCCATAACCCCTTTTGCCCTCAACGCGCACATTATTTGGAATTTCCACTGCTTAAAATTCTTTCCATCGAATTTTGAAATTGCACTTACGTCAATTTTGTCTGCCATTTTCAGTCTTTAGACGCCTTTTCGTTTCACACTTATTGTTTATTTAATCGCGTTTCACTTGCACTGAACCCGGTTCGCGCACTACCTTAAATTACAACGTAGCTGGGTGCCATAACCTGTTGAGAGTATTTTATTTGTGGACTGTAATTTAAGGATTGGTAATAACGATCAATAAGTTTAAGTGTATATTGATTAAATGAAAGAAATTACAAAAGCTGCACCACTACTAACATTACGTAGCGTGTACTCTTTAGATTGCTCCAAGCAACTCATTCATGTAACACTTGCATGTAACTAACTGCACCTCGCTTGCATGTAACGCGTCGTAGGTCGGTCATGCGTTCGATTGATGCGCATTAATAATTCACATATATTTTTATTTCAACAGTTAGTTTATGTTATTGTTTAGCGAGATGCCTCATAAAAGAGAGATCTATGCGAAAAACGAGTTCTGGCCGCAGACATGGGTCTGTTATGTAGGTTAGTGTTAGTTTATGTTATTTTTTTAGCGAGCTGGCTCATAAAAGAGAGATCTGTGCGCAAAACGAGTTCTGGCCGCAGACATGGATCTGTTATGTAGGTTAGTGTTAGTTTATGTTATTTTTTAGCGAGATGGCTCATAAAAGAGAGATCTGTGCGAAAAACGAGTTCTGGCCTCAGACATGGGTCTGTTATGTAGGTTAGTGTTAGTTTATGTTATTTTTTAGCAAGGTGGCTCATAAAAGAGAGATCGGTACGAAAGACGAGTTCTGGCCGCAGACATGGATCTGTTATGTAGGTTAGTGTTTGTTCATGTTATTTTTTAGCAAGGTGGCTCACAAAAGAGAGATCTGTGCGACAAACGAGTTCTGGCCGCAGACATGGGTCTGTTGTGTAGGTTAGTGTTAGTTTATGTTATTTTTTAGCGAGATGGCTCATAAAAGAGAGATCTGTGCGCAAAACGAGTTCTGGCCTCAGACATGGGTCTGTTATGTAGGTTAGTGTTAGTTTATATTATTTTTTAGCGAGATGGCTCATAAAAGAGAGATCTGTGCGAAAAACGAGTTCTGGCTTCAGACATGGGTCTGTTATGTAGGTTAGTGTTAGTTTATGTTATTTTTTAGCAAGGTGGCTCACAAAAGAGAGTTCTGTACGAAAAAAGAGTTCTGGCCGCAGACATGGGTCTGTTATGTAGGTTAGTGTTAGTTTATGTTATTTTTTAGCGAGCTGGCTCATAATAAAAGAGAGATCTGTGCGCAAAACGAGTTCTGGCCGCAGACATGGATCTGTTATGTAGGTTAGTGTTAGTTTATGTTATTTTTTAGCGAGATGGCTCATAAAAGAGAGATCTGTGCGAAAAACGAGTTCTGGCCTCAGACATGGATCTGTTATGTAGGTTAGTGTTAGATTATGTTATTTTTTAGCGAGATGGCTCATAAAAGAGAGATCTGTGCGAAAAACGAGTTCTGGCCTCAGACATGGATCTGTTTTGTAGGTTAGTGTTAGTTTATGTTATTTTTTAGCGAGATGGCTCATAAAAGAGAGATCTGTGAAAAAACGAGTTCTGGCATCAGACATGGGTCTGTTATGTAGGTTAGTATTAGTTTATGTTATTTTTTACCAAGGTTGCTTACAAAAGAGAGATCTGTGCGAAAAACGAGTTCTGGCCGCAGACATCGGTCTGTTATGTAGGTTAGTGTTAGTTTATGTTATTTTTTAGCAAGGTGGCTCACAAAAGAGAGATCTGTACGAAAAAAGAGTTCTGGCCGCAGACATGGGTCTGTAATGTAGGTTAGAGTTAGTTTATGTTATTTTTTAGCGAGATGCATCATAAAAGAGAGATCTGTGTGAAAAACGAGTTCTGGCCTCAGACATGGGTCTGTTATGTAGGTTAGTGTTAGTTTATGTTATTTTTTAGCGAGATGGCTCATAAAAGAGAGATCTGTACGAAAAAGCGTTCTGGCCGCAGACATGGGTCTGTAATGTAGGTTAGAGTTAGTTTATGTTATTTTTTAGCGAGATGCATCATAAAAGAGAGATCTGTGTGAAAAACGAGTTCTGGCCTCAGACATGGGTCTGTTATGTAGGTTAGTGTT